>CM057456.1:1037850000-1039050000 GCA_016271365.2 Neoceratodus forsteri | reverse complement strand
CATGTTCCTCTGCTTCCTCCTTAAGGCATCGGCATGTGACACATTCATGCAAATGTGTTGCCTGTGCTGCCGCCACAGGCATACTGTGTCAGCATGTGCTCCCCACGCCCGCTGGCCCAGCCAGTGCTGCCAGCTGCCTTCTGTCAGGTGGCAGACAAGTGGTGGAATTTAGAGCTCCCTCACCAAGGGAGGATATCCATCCTTGGGATGCTCAATCCTTCCTCACTCTGCCAGCCTCCAGCGACCACTGTCGTCCCTGGGATGCTCAATCCTTCCTCACCGTGCCAGCCTCCAAGTGATCAGAGTCACCCTTGAGGGCGCTCAATCCTTCCTTACCCTGCCAGCCTCAAGCGACCTGATCAGTAACCAAACCCAGTTCACCAGCTGGGCATGAGATAAGGTGTCCAGTGACTCAACACTCCACACCACGGGCTTGGCCCAGAAATGAAAACATTTTGAAACTCCACTAAAATACTGAGAAATTTGTTTATACCCATTCTTATCACTTAGGTTACATTATATCTAAGTTGGGCTATCACAGGCAAATAAAAAATATTTAAGAACATGGTATTTGCAATGCCAGTCATCCTATACCAAGTCAGCTTACTGCTCACATACATTTACTGTTAACAGCCTAATTCTCCTGTTTTATGCCCAGTTTAGTCTATATTTCTGCCATTTGAAAAAAGCAATATTGGTCACCTAAAAGTAGAATGAATAATTATGGCGATGATAAGGGTAGTCAAATAAACTCAGTAAAGTTGTCTTGCAGTCTATGATTAGGATAAATTTATTCACAGTGGTTGGCAGACTGGGTGTCCATATCAGATGGATGTAGCAGGCTTAGGAAAATCTGTTCTTGGACTGTTGCATACATCATTCAATAAGTCAAGTTGGGGCCATCCAGTATACCAGCAGCAGTGCAAACTGTGTCACACAGGTAACCTAGGTTGAGGGGTGGACTCGAGTCGACTTTCTCGAGTGGCCAGGTTGTGAAGAATACTGATGCTGACAGTATGTCCAGGCTGAGTGACTAGGCTGCCATCCACCAAAGTAGTGAACCTTTGTCGCAGCCTGCATCCTAGCAATGAGTGTGCATGCACTGCTCCAATACTGCATGGAATCAAAGAGTGCCTATGAGCGGTGCCAGGAGGTTGGAGGCCGAGAAGGAAACAGCAGGCATAGTGACACATTGTCCTGAGACTAATTTGACAGAAAATGCCCCTTAGACATCTCCACGATGGCTGCTGACACACTCGGGCTCTGCTCAGATGGCCTGTGTTCCATACGAGATACTTGTACCCGGGGAGGTGGACAACCTGAGACTCTGCCACAGTGGGGCAAGCCAGGAAGGACCAAGAGAAGGGCCAGCTGCTTGGTCTTCAGTGAGGTCCTGAGGGCCAAAAATACAAAGTGAAATAATAAGCTGTTATTAGTGAAACACACATGGCAAATACTACTGTATATCATTTTATATAATCTAAGCACTTTCCTTAATAATTTTATGTTTGTGCCAGACTAAATAAAAAAAATTACTTAGGTTAGTTCTTCACAGCCTGCACTTATGCTGCTGTTATTTTATTCAGTCATATTCTTTACTGAGACACTACCTGCTGGGGAAGTATTCACACATGGTAATCAGCATGTTAAGAATAAGTGTAGCGAGGTCCGTCTCATTTAGTACAGCCTGCCCACTAGCCAGCAGACACCATTTCAGCTGAGGGATGCTTTGCAAGGGCCGCCAACCATCCATGCCCTGGGCCCAGCACCGAGTCTTGGGTGTCAGCACTCCAGAAGTCCAGAATTCCTTCATCTGTTAAGGGGAAAGTTTTACAGAAGAAAATCTTTCACTTGTGGCTTATCTTCACAAGCACAAGTAAGATGACAAGCATGACCTTTGAAAAATTAAGAAGTAAAACTACATCTGCACCCCAAACAGATGCATTTATTTAATTGAGCAGGCTCATTCACAGGAAGTCCTGATTACATAAAACAGGGGACTATACATAAGAAGGAAATGGAAATTACGTACCTACCGTAATTCTTGATCTTCTTGGACAAAGTCTCCACCACACATTCACACTAATGGGATCTCGCTGGAGGTGCTAGGACCCAGCGAACAAACTTTCTACAGGAGGGCGGCCAGAGATGGAGCCACGAGGCGGCAGCCACAAGCCTGTGCTGAATGCGGCAATGACTATCTCGGTATCGACCCTCCAACTGCCTCAGTCCCCCCCTCAAGGAGGTGCAGCATAACTAACCTAGAGGGATAGCCCAACAAAAACCGGACATAAGATAGTCCGAAAGACCCGTATAAGAAGGGTCAAGAAGAAGTCTTCACAGCCTAAAAATTGAGGGAGTGAAGACCAACAGAGGTGAGCGTGGGGGATGGTGGGTGGGTGTGTGAATGAGTGGTGGAGACTTCGTCCAAGATCATCAAGAATTATGGTAGGTACGTCATTTCCATATCTTCCTGGACATAAAGTCTCCACCACTCATTCACACTAATGGGAGAGTACCGAGCTAATAATCCCCTGAAAGGGCTGCAGGAGAGACCAAGAGCTCACAAATTTAGGACAGAAGTCCATTAAGGATGGTTCTGCCAAACAAAATATGTCATCTGGCATGGACATCCAGGGCATAGTGTTTGATGAAAGTATGTACTGAGCTCCAGGTAGCCACATTGCAAATATCTGCAATGGGCACATTGCAGATTTCCACCAGAGATGCTGCAACCACTCTAGTAGAGTGGCGTACCTCAGCCCTCAGTTTAATCTGCAACATGGAATAACAGTGGCGAAGGCATGCCACCAGCCATGCTGAAATGCATCTGATAGTGACAGCTGACCCAGCCGGGTCTAGCTGAAGAAACAAACAGTTGTTGAGCTTTGCGAAATTCTTTCATTTTATCTAAATAGAAACACAAAGCTCTTTTGGCGTCCAAGAATGAAGGAATGCTCCCCTTCATTTTGGAAGTTGCAAAGTAAGTTGGGAGGACCAAAGGTTGGTTTAGATGGAATTCTGAAACAACCTTAGGATGGGTCCTCAGAACTACCTCGTCTTTATGAAACACAGTATACGGAGGGTCTGTGACCAAGGCATGTATCTCAGAGACCCTGCGGGCCAAGGTAATGGCCACCAGGAAGGCCGTTTTCCAAGTGAGAAATTTCAACTCACAGGTAGCTAGAGGCTCAAAAGGCTTTCCAGTGAGCACATCTAGCACAAGATTAATGTCCCAGGCTGCGACTGGACGTCTGATAGGAGGTCTGGAATGCAGAATTCCCTTAAGAAACCTCTTAACCACAGGTAACTGAGCCAGTGACAACGAAAGTACTGGCTCACAATAAGCTGAAGTGGCACAAAGGTGAACCTTAACTGTACAGTATTGCAGGCCTGAATTTGAGAGGCCTAAAAGGTACTCTAGAACTTTATTGGGTGGACAGGAAAAAGATTCAAAGAGTTTTGCACGAAGCGGCAAGCTTCCATTTGGCTGTGTAAGTTTTCATAGTGGCTGACTGCGTGGCAGCCAGAAGGATATCTGAAACTCTGCGAGAGACATTGAACCTGTTCACTTCTATCTCTTCAGGAGCCAAGCATGAAGGTGAAGCGATCTCAGATTGGGATGGACCACAGGCCCCAGCGTCAAAAGGTTTGTCTGAAGGGGAAGCGCTTTCGGAGGGGTTTCTGACATAATGTTGAGTAAAGGAAACCATATTTATTGAGGCCAGAAGGGAGCAATGAGGATCATTTTGTCCCCTGGGACTCGAACTTGATAAGTACCCTCTGAATTAGAGGAAGAGGCAGAAAGGCGTATAGAAAGCGTTTCGTCTACTGCAGCCTGAACGCATCCTGACAGAAAATGCTAGGCCCTGGATTTCTGGAGCAGAAAAGAGGCAGTTTTGTGTTGAATGGGGATGCAAAACAGTCCAGGTCTGGAGTTCCCACTCTGCAAATAGTAACAACTACAGTTAAGTCGAGAGACCATTCGTGAAGATATGTCTCTGTTCTGCTGGGAGCGGTCTGCCAGTTGATTCTGCACTCCCACGCAGGCAGACTGCTTGAATGAGGCTTTGTGCTCCAAGCACCATTCCACACTCATCACTTCCCTGCATAAGGGGTAGAAGTGAGCACCACCCTGCTTGTTGATGATACATCACTGATTTGTTGTCCATTTGAAGGAGAATGTTTTTGTGACAGAGAATGTCCTTCAAAGCCTGGACTGCATAAAGGATCGGCTATCATTTTAAGACATTTATTTGAAGCAGGCACTTGCCCTGGGTCCACGTACCTTGAGTGCGGAGAGTCTGACAGTGAGCTCCCCACCCCATCAGGGACGCACCTGTGGTAATGGAAATCTGATGATCCAGGGGAGCAAAGGGATACCCTTCCAGAAGATTGTCTTCTTGCAACCACAAGGTGAGTGACTTCTTCAGAGGTTCTGTCACCTTGATGAGAAAGGACTGAGGGTGAGTGGTTGGGAACCACTGAGTACTGAGCAGCCATTGAGAGGTTCTCATGTGAACTTCGTGTTAGGGTACAGTGAACACCGAGGATGCCATGAGGCGTAGCATCCATTGCATCGAGATAGCTCGAACTGAACTGTTCTCTCTGATGTATCGACCATCTGTAGGATATCGCTCCTTCTGTCCTCTGGTGAAAAGCTTTCGCTGAAGGTGTCTAGAAGAGTTTCTATGAAAAGGAGCCCTGGGAGGGCTGCAATCATGTATTCTTGAGATTTAGCTAGGACTCCCATGGACGTGAGAAAGTCTGAGGCCGTGGCAACGGAGTCGAGTTCCTTGCCTGGAAGGGCTTGCCAGAAGCCAGTCATCCAGATATGGGAACATTTGAATTCCAACTTTTCTGAGATGCACTGCGAGAACTGCACACCACTTTATAAAAACTTGCGGTGCTGAGGATAGTCCAAAGGGCAGGATTCTGAACTGATAATGCTGTCCCAAAGCCACAAACCGTAGGTATTTGCGATGCTTTGGATCAATAGGAATATGTTGGTAAGCATCCTGCATGTCCAGGGGCTAACCAGTCATGTTGATGAAGCAAGGGTAACAGGGTCCCTAGCGATATCATCTTGAATTTCTCTTTGGGAAGAAACATTTAATTTTCTGAGGTCCAAAATGGAGCATGCCCTGGTTTTCTTTGGAACTAGAAAGTAATGAGAGTAGAACCCTGTATTCTGTTGATCCAGCGGAACTACTTCCACTGCCCTGTTGTTCAGAAGGCCTTGTATTTTGGAGCGAAAGCTCTGACTGAAGAATTGACAGCTTTGGCTACCGCTTGGGAGACAATCCAGAGGGTTCTCTGAAAACTGAGGAATATCCCTTGCGGATTATCCGAAGGACATTTGTCAAGTTATGGCCTTCCACTGGTTGTAGGAATGGAGTCAGGCGACCTCCAACCACTAAAGAGTCCCCTCGGGCAGCTGAGGTGGGACTTGGGCCAGAAAACTCAGAAGGTGGCACTGGGCACTTTGGGTCCTTGCACCTTCTGTTGTGTTTTCTTTTGAGACTGGGAGGCTTGATTTTATTAAAACCTCCCCTGCCTTTGCCTCGAAAGGACAGATGGTTAAGAAACTGGCATTTGTTAACACCCCCTCGAGAGGGGCAGGAGGAGTCGAGCCAACTAATGGCTGACCTACAGTAGTCTTTTGTGTGGCCTCTAGAGCCTGTTCTACTTGAGGGCCGAAGAGATGCACACCACTGAAGGGCAACGCCATGACCTGTTGCTGGGCATCATTTGTGAAACCTGAAGTGCATAGCCAGGAATGGCGGCTGGTACAAATGCCTGCCGCCGCCGCTCAAGAGGCAGTATCGCAGGCGTCCACAGCTGCTTTAACCTGCTGGTTTTTGGACTCGATACCCCTGGTTATGGCTTGAAGAAGCTCTGAATTAGCGTCCGAGTCAGGTAGAGCTTCAACCATTTGCTTGACCGAATGCCAAAGGATATACTCATATTGAGAGAAATAGCCCTGGTAACTGGCGATTCGCATACCCAGGATGGATGCAGCAAAGACTCTCTTACCTAAAGTATCTATCTTATGAGATTCTTTGTAAGTCAAGCTGTAGTAGTCTGAGGAAGGACGACCTTATTCTCTGTCAAGACTACGATAGGATCTGCAAAGGCTTGGGAGGACAAAATAGATCGATCCTTGGGAGCAGCATACTTCCTATCTATGGACTTAGACACAGAAGGAATAAGAGAAGAATTATTCCATACCATTTGAGACAACTTCTCAAAGGAGGGTTGTACCGGGGGAGTTAAATCTATAGGGATGTCCGGAACATGAAGGTACTGGAGTCTTAAAAGCTTCCCAGGATCGATGTCCATAGTCTGTAGAGAAAGAGTGGAATTCAAATTTCTCAACAGAGACTTACAAGACAGGTCCTCGACCACAGGCTCTGTAACAGGATTAGGTCCTGCTCCTTCCACATCATCACCCAGTCTAAGATCTGGGTCAGGCTCAATATCATCTCCTAACAGTCCAGGAGGGATTGTAGGGACAGAAAAGGAATGAAAATCAGTAGGAAAAGAGGAAGGAAAAAAATTCGGAGAGGAGAAGCCCTGAAGATTAGCTGAAGAAAAGCCCGGCCTCGGCGCCGAAGAACACGGAACCTAAAGGCCGCACGGTGCTGACAAAGCAGACGGCGCCAAATGGCCACACAGCACCAAGACACTCAACAGCGCTGAAAAACCACACAGCGCCGAGGACGCCTCTGACAGGCGCATTGATGCCAAAATTGGCACCAAGCGACCCATCAACGCCGACACCATCCCAGGATCCCGATAATTTGGATTTGAGGGTAAAGAAGAAAGAATAACAGGTGATAAAGGCATCGGTGTGACCCCCTGTGCCGCAGTCATGTGAGGGGGTGAAAACATCTGAGCGCAAAGTCGATGGCACCAGAGAGGGCGCTGCGCGACCAGGAAGGCCCAATCGCCCTGTCCGATCTCCTGAAGAACCTGAAGGCCCCGCAGACACCAGGCCAGGCAGATGGACCAACCTCCGAGCCCACTGCTCCATAAGAGCCCACTGATGAAACTGCTCATCGGAATCCCTATCAGAAGGCGGGGAAGGGCTCTGATGTTGAAGAGGTTGGTGACCAGAAACAGAAACCGGCGACTCTAAATGAGGAGACCGGCAACTGGCCCCAATGACCGACCATCGAAGCACAGACATATCAGAAGGCGACCTCAAGTGATGCTTTCTCTTTCTTGACCTACGAGTCGAAAAAGAGCTCGAGGCCGAACGGTGCCGAGAATGCGACCATTTTCTTTTATGCTTCCGGGGGGACCACCCTCCCCCTCGGGCATTGGATCGTCCGTTGTCAGACCCCCCCCCAACCCGGAGAAGGCGGCAGACCGGACCCAGCCCAGCTGACTGAACAGCTTTCATACAAAGTCTCCCTATCGTCACCTGACCCGCTCATGGTCGACTTCATCAATGTAGACTGAGACTTCTTTCTTTAATAAGAATAAATTAGCGTAAGCGATACTTTATTTGGAAAATACTACAAAATAATAAACTGAAAACTATGCTGCTAGTTTGAAGTTTGACTCCCGGCGGGTGAGCGACGTCGTCACTGAAGCGCAGTTGATGTCAGGGGAAAAAAGGAACTGAGGCAGTTGGTGGGTCGACGCTGAGATAGTCACTGCATTCGAGCAGGTTAGCAGCGTACGCTTCCTCCCTCGCTCCATCTCTGGCTACCGGCCCTCCTGCAAAAGGTTTGCTCCGCTGGGTCTAAGCGCTCCAGTGCAGATCCCATTAGTGTGAATGACTGGTGGAGACTTTACGTCCAGGAAGATAGGGGAAACTGTTAAACCAGGAAAGGCACACTAAGCCATAGCTTGTTTACAGGTGTGACCTGGGAGCACAAGGAAGTTAAGTGGCTTGCTCAGGGTCACACAGTATGCAAGTAGAGGTTGATGGGATTCCAACCCAGGTCTCCAGGTTTGCAGCTCAGTGCCTAAACCACTATGCTATACTGCCTAAGTGCAACATAAAAGCAATTACAGTGAATTACAGGTGGCTTAATCTACGGAACAATTGCATGACAGCAATAAAAGATAAAATAAAAGTGCTATGCACAGAAAAATAACAGGGAAATCATGTAATAATCATACAGTACAGTAATAAAGTGCGTGGTAATAAAATGACAAGATACAGTGCATGGTAACATGTTGACTAACTACAGGGTAGAACGGGAAAATACAGCACAAACAATAAAGACTTAAGCAACAGTCAGTTGGGTGGTTACTAGAACCCGTTTGTGTAGTATACTGAACTAGTGTTGAAGGAGTGGCTTATTCAGAGGGGGTGAGAGATCGGAGAGTTGAGAAATGGGAAGAGATGGGTAAAGCATCAGGATGAGCAGGAGGTAGGGAGAACAAAAAGGGATGGACAGGCATACTAAGGAGTCATGGGTGGAAAGGTGGAGAAGGTAGAAGAGAAAAAAAAATTAAGTGCGTGAGTGTCTGGGGTGAGATGGGGTGGAGCACAGGGACATCCATAAAAGGGACAGAGCAGAAGGGGAAGGGAGGCAACGGACAACAGGGAATGGGAGAGAGTTTGGAAGGGGGACCAGGGAGGGCAGGTGGGGGAAGGAAGGAGGTGGGTGAGGTGGAAGAGAAGGGGGTAAGCAGGGCTGCGTAGAGGCAAAGCATATGCACTAAACGCATAGCTGAAATGAGGGCACTTGCATTTTAACACAGGTCTATGCACTCAGGAGCAGCCTAGAACAGCAGAAGGGGTGACACTTGCCAAGTTGTCTAGATATCATTGCCCCATTCTCTGATGAGGCAGACAGGGAAGGTTTGCAAACCCTCTCCCACAGCTGAATGATGAGCTCCCGGCCAATCAGTACAGAATGGTGACTGGCTGGACATGCCCATGGAGAGCAAATCTCAAGATCTCTCAACAGGGTAACCAAGTTCAGGTCTCCTGAAACTCCAGCACCCAGCACAACTCTCCTGTTGTTGTCCTGGTCCCCAGACAGGTAGAGTACTTCACAACAGAAAAAACAAACACAAAAAACACAGAACCTAAGGGGTGTTGGGGCCATACCCGCTATTTATACCATTGGTGTGCATAGCACTATAAACCGGTACCATGCGTATGGCGCACACCAGCCCCAAAACTTCTGGTTCCTACTGGGTCTTAGTCCCTATGGGCTAAGCCAAATGAGTGGTGCTGTATGGAGGAGATATACAGAAAAAATAAACCTATGCTTCAACATTTTTTATCCAATGGGTGGGGATCCATTTAAATTTAATGTAATCCATGTATGAACAAAATATAACTATCTGCAGCCATCAAAACAATTATGTATGAATACTGTATAAAGAATAGGAAAAAAATCAAAGGAGGGTCAGACACTTTTGATTAGAGTCTCCACAAATGTAATCCATGCATGAGCATTATTATAATTGAATAATCAAAATACAAAATTAGATGAAAATGCATCCACATTTCTTGAAGTGATCACAAAGAGAAAACATACCGAAAAAAAACTATGATGGTCACCACTCAACCATCCTTAGCTTTGGAGGACTGTCTAATCAAAATGACAGACTGGCAGCCATCTTCGTTAATCATATTTTTGTTCAATTATATCTGTCACTACATTGGGGGCAGGGTACTGCCACAGTGGTGAACAGCAGTCCCATTCTTGTCACTGTGACCACTGGTCCATTGTCTAGCCACAATTTCATCAGTTTTATGGGGATGGAGTGCATCCCTGCAATCAAAGCATTACAGCAATTACTCCAACAGGGTTGAATACCTGGGCTGAGATTTTCAAAAGGTTCGATGCAGCATAAGTGTCCATATTTCGGATGTGTGCTGCATCCAGGCAAATGCATAGGGATGCTTGCAGCTTATCTACAAAAATCCAGATTCATTTGTGACCCTGCTGCTTCTTCCAGCACAAAAAATGGTGTATGTGTGTAATTTACATGCATGCGTCATTTTCTAGATGTAAGTCGAGGTGATTGTTCCTCAAAGAAGTCAAACCACCTAGCATATGGTCTAACTGTTTTGGCAGATCTCAGGCAGCCACGCCAGTGTCTGAAAACTCCAGCTCTTGTCCTCTAACTTTTAGTATGACAGTTCTTTACATACACATGTACTGATTTTGGAGTACTTTAGGAAACTTCAAATTCTTCAGAAAGTCTTCACATATACTCTTTCACAAAAAGTGAGAGGAAAAAAATAGGTTACTCACCTGTAACCGTAGTTCTAGGAGTATATGGTTCACAATGATACTTTGGCAGTTCCACGGGATGCTCTCATTGGCTGGGCGTTTTAAGCTAAGCTCATTCCACCACCAGGGGTATATCCCCAACTCTACCAGTGACGTCAGATCTTGCATGCTTGGGCAGGAATACATGTGCCACCTGCCAAGGAGGCTGGAGTGGGTTGTGTGGGTGTGAATCATATACTACTCCTAGAACTATGGCTACAGGTTGAGTAAACTATTTTTCTAGGGGCATGGATATGGTTCACTCTCTGGCAGACTCCTAGCAGTTCTCGGGAAGGAGGGCACAAGGCGATTAATCCCTACCTGGCGAACAGAGACTGGAGAACTGTGGCCCCAAAACCAACAACCTGGTGTGACTCAAGGTCAATGAGGTAGTGGGAAATGAAAGGTGTGTGCTGATTTCCATGTAGCAACCCGTAGATTTCCTGGATAAAGACATCCCTGGAAGCAACCATTAAGAGCAATGTCTGGCTGGTGGAATGAGCCCTAAACCTTATGGGGGCTCTCCAGCCTATCTATAGCAGAGATGGATGCAGGACATAATCCACCTGGCAACTGTCTGCTTTTCTGCCGGTCTGCCAGATGCAGCTTCAGTGACAGACAGCTGGCAAGCCTGTCCCAAACTCCGCTAAGAGCTTTAAGTAATAAGGCAGCACCTTCTGCAGGCCCAATGTATGGAGCCTGCAGTCAGCCTCCAGTGATGGGCTGGTGAAAAAACACTTGTGCATGAATCACCTGGTTAAGGTGAAACTCCGATACCGCCTAGGGAAGAACTCTGGGTTGGTAAGGAGACTCCACTGAGAGTGCCTGGAGCTCCCCAGTCCTTCTGGCTGATGTAATGGCCACCAGGAAGGCCGTCTTCTAAAACAGCTGTAACATCTCACACCTGTGCAGTGGCTCAAAGGTTTGCCCATGAGCACTGCCAATACTAGTAGTAAGTCCCACGGTGGAGTTGGTTCATGTACCAGAGGGGACAGGTGGTCCAAGCCCTTGAAAAAGTACCCGACCAGCTTCTCCTGGGTCACTGTATGCATACCAGCCTGTGCCTGGTATGCAGAGATTGCTGCCAAGTCACCTTAAGGGGTGTCACTCGCAGTCCCAGCAGGGACAGGGACCAGTGGTAGTCCAGAATGCTAGTTACAGGGCAGGTAAGAGGATCAAGCCCTTTGCCTGGACACCAAATGGAAAATCTCTTCCATTTAAAGGCATAGCATCTGCGAGTTGACTCTTTTCTGGAAGCCCCCACAACATGGAGCACATTCTCTGAGAGACCCAAGGCGTGGAACTCTAGCCACTCAGGAACCAGGCCGTCAGTTTCAGAGACCAGAGGTCCGTGTGAGGCCATTCCCCTGTTGTCTGGTCAGCAGATCCGGACAGAGAGGTAGTCACCACAGAGATCTGCTGCTGAGGCTGAAGAGCTCAGAGTACCAGAATGGCCATGGCTTGTCTTGAGCTATCAGGATCATCCGTGCCTTGTGCTTCCATATACTGACCACAGTCTTGTGGATCAAAGGGAAGGCGTATATGAGGCCTGGGGTCCAGGGCTTCGGGAAAGCATGCCCCAGCAGTGTCCTGGACTGTGGGGGGTGGGAACAAAACAGCCTCAGTTTGGCATTCTCCCAGGAGACAAACAGGTCCACCAAGGGTGTGCCCACTGGGAGAACAGATGGGTCACCACCTCCTGATGCAGGGACCACTCATGACACGTCACTTCTAAACAGCTGAGAGTGTCAGTCAGTTGACTGCTGTTGCCTGCAACATGGAGTGCAAGGCGATCTGCACCCAAGCTGCGCATAATAGTCCAGGTACAAAGGGCTTCTTGAGTTGAGGTCCCGTTTTGCACAGCTTTTGCAAATGGCTTAACAACTGAACTCTGGTAACCTCTAGCTTCCAATAGCTTTTGCAATTGTCTTAAAATATAATTATATACCTTTCAACAGTAATGCTATATATTTTTCAAACACAAGGGATCCCAATATCAGTTACATTTCCATACAATGATTTGCACATATTTTTATATCAGACCTAGATATGCAAGGAAGAAAAACAGACAGCAAGAGAAAACTGAGAGGCAGTGAGAGGCAAAGAACTGCGAGCCTGTCGGGCTGATCAAGTCCGAAGTCTCACATAAAAATTTGGTTGTGCAACCAGACAGAGAAAAGGAAAGATCCTTGCATTTAAACACTTTCTCCATAACAAATGGGACAGGGTCCTATTCTACCTTGTCACGTACACCCCCCTCCTTAAGAGGGAACCCGTTTTATTAGACAGGTTTCCAAAACTTTTTATTACATAGATACATAGAAACATAGACAGTGTCGGCAGATAAGGGCCTATGGCCCACCCAGTCTGCCCATCTGAGCTTGTAAGTTCAGTTTATGTTTTCCTAGAGGTCTGTTGCCCCTTACCCCTGACCTCCAGAATTCCTTTATGTCTATCCCATGCATTCTTAAATCCCGTGATTGTTTCAGCCCCCACCACTTCCTCTGGCAGGGTGTTCCACTTGTCCACCACCCGTTCTGTGAAGAAATTCTTCCTCATGTTTCCTCTGAATCGTCCTCCCTCCAACTTCATCACATGCCCTCTAGTCCTGGAACATCTTTTTCGCTTAAAAATAGTGTATTCCTGCACCCTGTTCCTCCCTGTAAGATACTTGTATGTCTCTATCATATCCCCTCTCTCCCTCCTCTCCTCCCTGGAGTACATGTTCAGTTCCTTCAACCTGTCTTCATAGGACTTGTGATGCAATCCATGCACCATCTTTGTTGCCCTCGTCTGAACCTTCTCTACCCTGTCTATGTCCTTACGTAGGTATGGTCTCCAGAACTGTACACTGTACTCCAGGTGGGGCCTCACTAGTGTCTTGTATAGCGGAATTATGACCTCCCTTTTCCTGCTGGTGATGCCCCTGCCTATACATCCAGCATCCTATTTGCTTTACCTGCTGCCTTGTCACACTGTTTCTCTACCTTGAGGTCATCAGAGATGATAACCCCAAGATCCTTTCCTGCTTGGTGCATGCTATATCCTCACCCCCAACTGATATATTGTGCCAGGTTTTTGTGCCCCATATGCATTATCTTGCACTTCTTTGCATTGAATTTCAACTGCCAAACCCTGCCCATCCTTCAAGTTTTGCAGGTCCCTTCTCATTCTGTCTACACCTTCTGGTGTGTCTACTCTGTTACAGAGCTTTGTGTCATCAGCGAACAGTGAAATTCTGCCTTCTAGGTCCTGCTAATGTCACTGATGAAGATGTTGAATAGGACCGGTCCCAGCACTGATCCCTGTGGTACCCACTGGTCACTCTTCCCTCTGTGGAGTGACAGCCATTTACCACCACCCTCTGTGTCCTGCCACCCAGCCAGTTACCTACCCACACCCATATTCCCCAGTTTGTGTAATAGTCTTCTATGTGGCACAGTGTCAAAGGCCTTGCCGAAGTCCAGATAGGCCATGTCCACTGCCCTCCCCTGATCCACCTCCCTAGTCACCTAGTCAAAAAATTCAACGAGGTTGGTCTGACATGACCTCCCCCTGGTGAAACCATGCTGCCTTGGGTCCTGTAGTCCACGGACAACCAGATGTTCCACCAATCTCTCCTTCAGTAGTGCTTTCATGATCTTCAAGAAAGTTAAGTGACTTGCTCAGGGTCACACAGTATGCATGTGGGGGCTGTGAGATTCAAACCCAGGTCTCCAGATTTACAGCTCAGAGCCTTAAACCTTTGCGCTATACTGCCTTAATTCTCTAACATTCGCCTCTTTCAGATACTAAGCACATGTACATCATGTTTTTCTATAACATTACAGTTCAAATCCATACATTTATTTTTCAGCTTCCAGAATCCTTAATTCCTGAGCTGTATCTTGACAGAAAATCAGCATTTCTATTCTCTTTACCAGATTTGTGAATCACCGTGAATTTAAATGGCTGTAGTGCCAGGTACCACCTTGTGATTCTGGACTTTTTATCTTTCATCTGGTTAAGCCAACAGAGAGGACTGTGATCAGTTACAAGAACAAAATCAGTTCCTAGTAAATACAATTTAAGGGACTCCATGGCCCACTTTGCTGCTAGACATTCCTTTTCGTTAGTGGAGTACCTTTTCTCTCTGTCATGCAATTTCCTACTAATGTAGAGAATAGGATGTTCTGTACCATCTACATTTTGACTCAGTACTGTACCTAGGTCTACCTCGGATGCATCTGTTTGTAACAGAAATGGTCTCTCAAAGTCTGGGCTTCTTAAAACAAGGGCTGAACATAATGCAGCCTTACTGGCTTGAAAAGCTTCATTACACTCTGGGGTCCATTTCACATTATTTGGGCACCGTTTTTGCAAGAGTTCAGTGAGGGGAGTAGCTAATTCAGCAAAGTTGGGAACAAATCTCCGATAATAACCAGCCAGCCCTAAAAATGACCGGACATGTTTCTTTGTTTTAGCTACAGGCCTGTTAGCTACAGCTTCTGTTTTAGAAACCTCTCACTTGACTTCTCCATTTCCCAAAACATAGCCTAAATATCTGGTTTCCTGCATGCCCAATGCACATTTGATAGGATTAATTGTCAGATTTGCATTTTTGATAGCTTAGATAACTGTTCGTAGGTGTTCCAGGTGGCTTTCCAGTCTGGACTGTATACCACAACATCATCCAGTTATGCAGCACAATAACCAGTGTGAGGGGATAAAATTACATCCATGTACCGTTGGAATGTAGCTGGTGCACCATGTAAACCAAAGGGCATGGTGGTGAACTGACAGAATCCTATAGGGGTGGCAAATGCAGCTTTATCTCTGGATTCTTCAGCTAAAGGGATTTGCCAGTAACCCTTGGTGAGATCGAGGGTACTGATATACTTTGCACTCCCCAGTCTGTCCACCAAATCACCTATTCTTTGCATAGGATAACTGTCAAATTCTGACGATAAAGTTTCCTAAAATCAAGGCAGATTCTAACACCCCCTTCTTTTTTATTTACAATTACCATGGGAGATGACCAAGCACTCCTTGACTCCTTTATGACACTCAATTCTTTCATTTTTTGTATTTCCTGAACCACGTCAGCTCTTAACCGCTCTGGCAACCTGTATGTCTTTTGCCTAATAGGATGAGCATTCCTCATCACTAATACGTGCTCGACCCCTTTTGTTCGACCTGGTACCATGGTAAAAGTACTGTTAAATGTCTTTATACATTACAAATGTCTGCAGTTTGTTCTGAGGTTAAGGAAACATTCACCTTTACTGCATCAGCATTTACAGTTTGTTCCAGTCTATCATAAGCTACATCAATATCTTCCTTACTGGTTTCTGGTAAAACCAGCAAAGCAGCTTTTGGCATAGTTTCAACCCATTTCGTGAGGAGGTTAGCATGGTATATCTTAGTAGTATGTTTCCTGTCAGGGGTCTCAATCTCATAGTTAATAGTGCCAGTACGTCTAAGAACCTTATAAGGCCCTTGCCACTTCATTAACAGCTTATTTTCTGTTGTGGGTAACAGTAGCAAAACCTTTCCACCTGGCTCGAAAACATTTTCATTTACCCCATGTCATGATATACCTTCTGCTGGTTTCGAGCCTCTTCCTGATTACTATGGGCAATTTCAACATATTTTGCCAGCTTCTTTCTTAGGGCACACATACAAGATGTTATAGATTGTTTCTGAGTGGGGTTATCTTCACACGTTTCTTTTATCACATCCAGTGGCCCTCTCAGCTGCCTACTATACAGCATTTCAAATGGCGAAAACCCTGTTGATAAGTGTGGCACTTCTCTGTAAGCAAAAAGTAGATAAGGCAAGTATTGATCCCAATCTTTCCCTTCCCTTTTAGAAACCTTTTTAACAAGCATTTTAGGGTTTGGTTAAAACGCTCAACAAGACCATCTGTCTGAGGGTGATAGGGGGAGGTTCTTATGGCAGTGATACCTAGTAGTCTGTACAGCTCCTTAAGTAATGCAGCACCAAAATTACTACCCAGATCAGTAATAATTTCTTTAGGTATGCCCACTCTGCTGAAAATTTTTGCAAGCTATGCTGTAACTTTTGGGGCTGTAACAGTACGCATTGGAACTGCTTCTGGGTATCGAGTAGCATAGTCGCATACTACCAGGATTTGCAGGTTACTCACCTGTAACAGGAGTTCTAGGAATGGTATATGTTGTTCATCCACACTTATTGGCAGGTTTCTTGCCACTTTAAATCTTGCCGGAAGGTCTTCAAGCTGGCCCCTTCCACCCAACCGGATGGTAAAACTCTCGGCTCTGACCCATGACGCCAGATCTAGCCCGCTGGAAGCCAGCTTGTGCGTCGAAGCCGGGGAGGTCGGTTGGGTTGTGTGGATGAACAACATATACCATTCCTAGAACTCCTGTTACAGGTGAGTAACCTGTATTTCTAGGGACATGGATATGTTGTTCATCCACACTTATTGGCAGACTCCTAGCAGTTCTCCGGGAGGAGGGAGGCAAGGCGTACACCCCCTACTTAGGAAATAAAGACTGGAGAACCGAGGCCCCAAAACAAGCATCCGCATGACTCAAAGGTCGATGTGGTAGTGGGTAATGAAGGTATGTGCCGACTTCAGGTAGCAGCCCTGCAGATATCCTGGATAGGGACATCCCTGGAAGCAGCCACCGATGCAGCGGTATGCTGAGTAGAATGAGCTCTTATCCCTCTGGGAGGGTCCATGCCCGCCAACCTATAGCAGAGATCCATGCAGGAGGTGACCCACCTGCTTATCGTCCGCTTGGCTGCAGGTGTGCCAGGTGCGGCTTCAGCGTAAGTGACAAACAGCTGGCGAACCTCTCCCCGAACTTCAGCCATCCACTCCTTATAACAAGTGAGCGCTCTTCTAGGATCCAAAGTATGGAGCCTATATTTGGCCTCCGAGGTGTGATTGGGGTAGAACACCGGCAGAGTCAACACCTGGTTAAGGTGAAACTCCGACACCACCTTCAGAAGGAACTTCGGGTGGGGGCGCAGGACAACCTTGTCCCTGTGGAAGACCAGATAAGGAGACTCGATGGAAAGCGCCTGGAGCTCTCCCATCCTTCTGGCTGACGTGATAGCCACCAAGAAGGCGGTCTTCCACGACAGGTGGGAGATATCGCACCTGTGCACTGGTTCGAATGGCTTGCCCATGAGCTTGGCCAATACCAGCAGTAGATCCCATGGAGGTGGAGGTTCTCGCACCGGGAGGGAAATGTGATCAAGGCCTTTGAAAAAGCGCCAACCACCTTCTCCTGCACCACCGACTGCTTCCCGCCCGCGCCTGTAAGCAGAGATGGCTGCCAGGTGCACCATAAGGGTGCGTCGACCCGAAGCCCTTGCTGAGGCGACCACAGGTAGGCCAGAATGCTTGCCAAGGGACAGGCGAAGGGTCCAAGCCTTCCCCTGACACCAAATGGAGAATCTCTTCCATCTGAAGGCACAGCATTTCTGGCCGACTCTCACGTAGGATGCCTCACGACGCTGAGGACCTCATTAGAAAGACCCAAGGCCTGGAACTCTAGCCACTCAGGAACCAGGCTGTCACGTGCGAGGATTGAAGGTCGGATGGAGCCTGCTTCCCCTGATTGACTGAGATCAGGTCTGGGCGGGCTGGAGCCGCCCAGGGAGCCTGAGCTGAGACTGAGGGAGATCAGGATACCAGAAATGGCGGGGCCAGTCTGGGGCTTCAGAATCACCTCGCCTTGTCCCTCCTCGCCTTGAGAAGTACCTTGTGAATCATAGTGAAATATAGGAAAGGCGAAGAGAGCCCGGAGGTCCACGGCTCCTAGAAGGCATCCCCTGCAGTGAGCCCTGCTGAGGAGGTGGGCATGGAACAGTCTCAGCTGCATTCTCCTGAGGCAAACAGGTCCACCTGGGCGTGCCCCAATGGGAGAAGATCTTGTACTACCTCCAGCAGGAAAGACCACTCATATGCAGTAGGCCAGCAATCAGTGAGGACACTATACAACCAGGAATTTCTATAATATGTACTGGGCTGGCGATCTACAAGGGGAGGGACATTAGACCACCAGGAATTTCTATAATATGTATTGGCAATCGGTGAGGGGGCACTAACCACCATGGTCTGGGGCTGCAGAAGGGGCATGCTAAGCCACCCGCAGCCAATACAAATGGGCCCATAATGGGTATGCAAATGGCTACCTAGTGCCTTGCATGCCCAACAGGCTTATTTGCATGGCTGCTTTGGTGACTCAGAAACAGCACATGGACGCTATCCATTGCAGGGGGAGCCATTCAGTTGGCTACAGATCGGGGTGGCGCAGTGGCAATGGTGTTACCGCTAACACAACCTAGCCCTAATCACAGCTGGATAGCACAGTGCACTATCTGTCTGTGAATAGCACATTGTTACAACTGGGCAATTGCAAAAATAGCATAAAAATTTTGCATTGCCATTTGTGATTTTGTGAATCTGGCCCCAGGTCTATCCAGTTTGCCCATATTCCCTATAATCCCTGGAACTCGCTGTTCATTCAGGGTACCAGCCCTCCCGCTATATCCCCATTCTCCTCCCTGGTCTTGCAGCCCCAGCGACCACTATTCCCTTCATTCTAGTCCATGCCTGCTTGAATCCCCTGACTGTGTCTGCACCCACCACCTTGGCTGACAGACTGTTCCAAGGTTCCACCATCCTTTCCATAAAGAAGTACTTCCTCATGTCCCTCCTGAACCTGCCTCCTGTTAATTTCCACTCGTGACCACATGATCTCGAGTTGGTATTCAGGATAAATAATTCCCCACAGTCTACTCTGTTAATTCCTTGAGGTCTCTATCATATCTCCCCTCTCCCTTCTGGTTTCCAGTGAGTACATATTTAGTGCCTTGAGGCATTCCTCATAGGATTGCTCTGCTGGCCTGGAATTATTTGTTACTCTGTACTACGCTGCACTGTTTCCAACCTATCCCTGTCCTTTCTGAGGTAAGGGCTGCAGAACTGACGCTGCACTCCAGGTGAGTCCTCACCAGGGATCTGTATAGGAAATACTACCTCTTTTCTTCAGCTATCAATAGCCCTCCCAATACATTCAGCATCCTGTTAGCCTTGCTATAGGCCTTGCTGCACTGGCTTGTTTAAGGAAATTACTGGTGATACCTGACCACTTAGATGTACACACCTAATGTTTTGTGTACACCACTTCTTTAGGGTGAATGGTCCTCTGATATCAATGGCTCTGAATTTTTGTTATTCTCATGAGGAGTATTCAGCACCACAGAATGAATAGTGCTGCAAGTTTATCATACAGGTCACCTACGAGTAGAAAATACTGGCAAAGAACAGACCATCAGAAAATTATAGGTACTACACATTGGGACCAGATATGGAAGCAAAATCCCACACCTTTTGAGGAGCAGACAGCACTGTCAGTTTTAGAAGCTGAACGCTCTCAAGAGACTAACTATAATAACAGGACAGTCATATCAGAGAGGACCACTCACCTTAAAAAGGCGGTGTCAATACTGCAAAAATATTGGGCGTGTATATCCTGAATGGCTACGCATTCTATAAAGATTTCAAATTTTCACTGTGTGTGGGAAGTGCCTCATTTTCCTTTTATGACCTGCTAGAAAAAACACCCTGACCACAGAAATAGCTACCATAACCACTCGGGGGGTTGGGGGCCTACAAATTGCAGCCTGAAATGCACAGGTCCCAGTATTCAGATTTGGGGCCCCAAACATTTGAATTCTGATTAGGATCTGTAGGGTGGGGGATTCTAGGATGACAAACTCATGCACACCCTACCCCCACTGAAATAATACTGCCTCCTTCCTCCCCTTTCCCTTTACTAAACCCATCCAATATCTTACGCTGTTATATTAATGTCTTCCATTTGCGTACACCCCAGCTGCCACCCAAAAAATCCATGCCCCGTGCAGGATTTGTGCAGGAGGAAGTTGCAAAAGTGAGACTTATAGGGTGGTACTAGAAAGACATCCAGGTCAGAAATGGAAAATAGAACAGACAAAGCAGATGCCTGACGCAACCTGTGCAGGACCGGGGATTTTTGGGGTTGGGGGGAGGAGGTGGTTAACAAAAAAGAAAATCAAGTTATTAAGTACCCTTACCTGTACAGCCATGTCATCTGCTTTACTTGAGACAGTCAGCATTGACACACACCGGGACAAAGCCTCTTGCAGGACCTAAAACAAAAGAACACCATCACTTCAAAATAAAATCGTGCTGCTGTGTTAGTTGTTAAGCGTTTTTAATACAGTAAACCAGCCCCAAAACGGTTCCCTCAGGTTTCTGTCAAAAAGTAATGCAAATGTGCATTTTCTATAGGAGAAAGCAAAAATGCAAAGTTATTTGCCATTTTCAAGAATGTTTTCTCCACAAAGCCACACACTCTGGTCTTAGGGCAAGAAGCATTAGAAATGAAAATTACGTACCTACTGTAATTCTTGATCTTCTTGGATGAAGTCTCCACCACTCATTCACACTAACGGAAGTATGCCAGAGGCGCCTCAAGCCATATAGGCTATCTCAACATTGACCCTCCAGCTGCCTCAGTACCCTTTTGACTAAGGGGGTGCAGTGTAAGCTAACTTAAGAAAACCTAATCCTAACTTCCATGCATAAGATGGCCCGGATGACCCATGAAAGAAGGGTCAATTCAACAATGTCTTCACAGCCCGAACAACAAGGAAGTGAAGACCAAAAACAGAATGAGTGAGCTCGGGGAATGTCGGAGTGTGTGAATAAGTGGTGGAGTCTTCATCCAAGAAGATCAAGAATTATGGTAGGTATGCAATTTCCATATCTTCCTGGACGAAAAGTCTGCACCACTCATTCATACTACTAGAAGAGTACTGAGCTAAAATCAATCCCCTCCCCCAGGTAAGGTGGCAGAAGACAGAGCTCATTCAGTACAGAAGTCTATAGGACTGTCCTGCTGAAGAATGTGAGCTGTCTGACATGGACATCTATAATGTAGTGCCCGTAAAGGGTATGCATTAAACTTCAAGTTGCCGCCTTGCAGATGTCTGCAACAGGTACATTATGAATCTCCACCAAGGAAGCCATGACTGCTCTGGTGGAGTGGTGTGAACCAGCCTTCCAACTTGATTTGCGCTATGGATTAGCAGTATCGAAGACATACTGCTAACCATGTAGAACATATCTGATGGCAACAGGCTGGCCCAGCTGATGCATGCTGAAAGATACAAAGAGTTGTTTGGATTGTCTCGCTCTTTTGTTCTGTTGATGTAGAATCGAGAACCCTCAACATCCAGAGAATGAAGAGGGCGCTCTCTTTCATTCGGGAAGTTAGCAAAGTAAGTAGGGAGAAGCAAAGGCTGGTTGAGGTGAAAGTCCGAAACCACTCTGGGTAAGAATTTAGGGTGAGTATGGAGTATCACCCTGTCCTAATGAAAGACGGTGTAAGGGGTCTGAAACAAGCATAGATTTCGAGGAACCCGTGAAAGAAGTGACAGCCACTAAGAAGGCCATCTTCCGGTCATAAATTTCAATTTACAGGTAGCTAAGCGGCTCAAGGGATTACAGGGGAGCAATCTAGCACCAGGTTAATATTCTATGCGACCACTGGTCTACTGATTGGGGGTTTAGTGTGTAGGATACCTTTTAGGAATCTCTTGACTAATGGTAACAGAGACAGTGACATGTTCTGGATTGGCTCAAGATAGGCCGAAAATGCGAAGAGGTGTACCTTCACTGCAGAGTACAGCAGATCTGCGTTTGACAGGTCCAAGAGGCACTCCAACAACTTACTTGGTGGGCAAACAAAAGGATACAGATGGGACTTTGCTCATTAGATGGAGAAGCGTTTCCACTGAGCCACGTAAGCCTTCCTGGTGGAAGGCCTATGCGTGGCTAAGAAGATTTCTGCAATTGTCTGGGATGCCTAAAACCTGCCCACTTCTATCTCCTCAGGAGCCTGGTACAGAAATGAAGGGAGTGCAGGTTGGATGGATCAACGGTCCCTATTTCAGAAGGTCTGCTCGTAGAGGGAGTTGCCTCGGGGGGAACTTCTGACAGTCTGTTGATCAATGGAAATCATATCTCCTGCCCCCCTGTGCCTCCAACTTGAGCAGCACCTCTTAACTAAAGGAAGAGGAGGAAAGTATACAGGAAGCATCTTGTCCACTGCAGTCAGAATGCATCCTGACAGAAAACACTAAGTTCTGGATTTATGAAGCAGGGTAGGGGCAGTTTTGCATTGAGAGGGGACCCAAAAAGGACCAGGTCCAGACTGCCCCACTCGTAGAATAGTGACTGCACGACGTCTGAACTGACACATCATGTTCAAGGCACCACTCTCACATCCTCATGGCCTTCCTGCACAGACAGTAGGGGAGCACTCCACCCTGCTTGTTGATGTAATACATCACAGCTTTGTTGCCTGTCTGAAGGAGGATCACTTCGTGGCAGAGGGCATCCTTCAGGACTCTGATAGCGTATGAGACAGCTCATCTCTAAGATATTTATGAGAAGATGAGGCTCCTCCAGGCTCCACACCTGAATGTGGTGGTCTTGACAGTGGCTCCCAACCAATCAAGAGTGTGACCGTGGTGATGATGATCTGAAATTTCAGAGGGCAAGGGGTAGACCTTGCAGAAGCTTGCCCACTTGCATCTACTATGCGAGTGATTTTGTCCAAGGCTCTGTCACTTTATGCGGAGGATTACGGGTGTACGGTCAGAGACCATTGCCTGCTGTGGACGATGCCATGAATCCCAGCATCCGCTGCACCGAGAGGTGCCCAGTCATTTTCCGTGACGTAATGAGCCATCTGAAGATGTCATTTCCCTCGTCCTGGAGGTAACCATGAGGGCTCCTATGAGGAGCTGCTGGGAAGGTGAATCTGGCACCTTCCCAATCAGAAACCCCAAAGAAATGAACAACTAAGAAGCTGTGGCAGCTGCTTCCTGTGTCTACCGCCCGGATGGACTGGCTAAGAGCCAATCATCCAGGCAGTGAAGACTTGAACGCCATGTTTTTAAGTGGACTCCTCAAACAAGTACTTGTTTAACTTTCCAAGGTCCAGGAATTGGGTGCATGCTGCCTGTTATATTGGAACCAGAAGCAATGGAAATAGGAACCTGTGTTCCATTCTGCCGTTGAACAGCTTCTACTGCCCTGGTCCATAGAGGCCCCATATCTCAGAATTAAGAAGGTCTGACTAACAGGCAGACAGACTGAGCTGCCAGTCCGAGTGGAAGGTCTGGGGAAATCTCTGCGAAATTGGGATAGTATTCCTCTCGGGCAATCTTTATGACCCATACGTCCACTGTAATGGTGTTGCACTAGTTGTAAAACTGAGTCAGATGCCCTCCCTACCACTGAGAAGCGTCCACCTCAGACAACTGAGGTGGGAGCTGGGCCGGATCCACAGAGGTTGGTACAGGGCGCCTTTGGGCCCTGTGCCCTCTGTTATGTTTTCTTCGCAGTTGAGGAGTTGGTTCCTGATAAAGGCTCCTCAGCCTCTACCTTGAAAGGACTGCCTGTTACGAAAATGTTGACAGTTCCCATCCCTCTGAGGGGCAGCAGGAGCCAGCCTGGCTGTTTAAATGGCAGCCCTGATGTTCTGAGTAGCCTCCAGAGCTCAACCTGAGGGCCAAACAGATAAGCACCATCAAGGGAATGTTTATCACCTGCTGAGCACTGGGTGAAACATGATGTTCTGGACCAGGACAGTTGCCTTCTACAAATGCCAACGGCAACTACCCTAGAGGCAGTGTCTTAGGTGTCCATTAAAGTTTTCAACTGATTACTGGACTATATGCCCTGGTAATGGAGTGTTAGATTCCAGGAGGCTCCCGACCATTGATTTGAGTGTGTTCCACAGGGTGTACTTGTACTGAGCAGATGTAGGAACTTAAGATGCAGAAGTCTGCTTTGGTCCACAGATGAAGTCTGAAATGCTATGGTGGACCCCATATCCCAGAGTGAAGACTGGAGGAGAGATCTTCCATCACAGGCTCCACTGATACAGAAGACTTGCACTCCAGCTTATAAAATGAGTCATCTGCTGCGTCTTTGACAAAGCAGGAAAGGTGAGACTTATCAAGATCCACCAAAGGCAGGTCTAGGCCAGGATCACGTGAGACGCCACCACCGGATCAGCATTGAGGAATTCTGCGCCATCCGCAGTACAGGCACCACCTGTGGCACCAGCACCGATGCTGACCCTAGACCTGAAGAAAATGAGGGTGGGAGAAGGAAAGTGGTACCCGTGCCGGCCTCTGCAATGAAAAAGGTGAGGGAGTAGGCACGTGGAGTCGGTGTCAATGGCGCTGGCACTGGAGATGGTACTGCGCACACATCCTGGCCTGACCGACCCGGCCCAGTGGCTCCGAAGCATGAAGACCCCGGAACCGGGTCCACTGGCTAGGTCAAGCGGGCAGGCGCCATACCCACTGCTCTAAAAGAGCGGCCTAGAGGTGAAACTGCTCACCGGAGCCCCACTGAGGACAGGGACGGGATCCGGTATCGAGGATCGCGGACTTTAAGAATGGAGCCACAGAGGACCCCACCTGAGTCAGGTCAGGCCTACCACTCTCCACCTCGACAATCCCTGTGCAGATGTACCAGAGGGTGACCTCAAGCAGTACTGTTTCTTCTTCCACCGTCAGGAGGAAGAAGAGCTCAAGTGGCGGAGCTGGGTCTCTGAAAGAGGTCAGGAATGGGCCCGCTACTTTTTGTGCCTCGAACAGACTGTCCTTCCCCAGAGCACCGGACCGCCCATGGTCGGACCCCCCCCCTCCACAAAGAGTGGCAAACCGGACACAGCCCCACTGCCATCACAGCTTTCAAATGAAGTCTCCTTACCATCACCGCTACCGCCTAAGGTCGACTCCATTGATGGCAGGCTGAGAATTTCTTCCTCTTCTTTTTTTTTTTTTTAAGTAAGAAAATACTAAAAGTAATAAGTTAATCAACTACTGAATGGCTATAGCTGCTGTGCGTATGGACGAAGACTTGACTCCCAGCAGGCGGCGAGTGTCACTGAAGCACACTCGACGATGGGAAAAAGGAACTGAGGCAGTTGGAGGGTTGATGCCGAGATAGCCTATACGGCGCGAGCTAGTCTTGTGGCGCTGCGCATGCATGGTCCTATCCCGGTGCCGGCCCTCCTGAAGATTTTTGGCTCCCATGGGGTCCTAGTGCCTCCAGTGTACTCCCATTACTGTGAATGACTGGTGGAGACTTTTAGTCCAGGAAGATCTCTGCACAAGAAAACTACTGCCAAGCCTGCCGACAAGGCGTCTGCACTGGTGTATGCGGGTTATCATGTGTCAGACCCAGTAACTATCAGACAGTCATAATTGCCTCGGTTCTGCTAGCAATGAAAGGAAATATAAATAAGCACCAGTGAGAAAGACAAAGTACGGTTACGCCAGAACTTACCGTAACAGTAGATCTTTGAGAGAAGCTCTTGCAGCAGGTACCACAATTAGGACTGACGCCACCTGGCGGCAGCCACGGCAATTCTTTCTCTAGCAGTACCGATGTGAATGTCTCCCCTGCCGACACTGGGCCTTCCACCCCTCGATGTCACCCTATAAGGGAGTTCACCACGTGCCCAGTTCTTGCATGCCCCCGTCAGGCAGAGAGATGGTAACAGGCAATAGTCAGAAGTATGAATGAAACAATTCCTCCCTCAGAAAGGAGGAAGGCCAGCCTGAAAAGGCCTGATCTAGGGGAAGGAGGGCAGGAAATACACCTGCTGCAAGAGCTTCTCTCGAAGATCTACTGTTATGGTAAGTTCTTACATAACTGTACTATCTTACTTCGAGAGGAAGCTCTTGCAGCAGGTACCACAATTAGGACTGATTCCCAAGCAGTATAAATTCAAAACAACCCCTGGGAGAGGGAAGGGAAGTAAAGGAACAGCAGGAATAGAGAGGGTCCCTCATGAAACCAGGTCCTGCAAAACTGCGAGGCCAAAGCCTGCTCTGCGTCTGGAAATGATATCGAGGCTGTAATGCCTGATGAAGGTATGAACAGAACTCTAGGTAGTGGCAGCACAAATGTCTGCAGCAGGGACCCGCTTCATCGCTGTGAAGGAAGCAGCGACAGCCCTGGTAGAGTGAGCTTTAACCGGTCCTGGGGTGGACTTGTTATGCTTCTGGCAACAAAGGGAAATACAATGGACCAATCAGCATGACAGCGTCTGTTTGGTGACTGGGTGACCTAAGGACCGCTGAGCAAAGGACACAAAGAGTTGATCAGATTTCCAGTCCTGTTTGGTCCTGGCCAAATAACATCTGAGAGCCCTGTGGACATCCAAGGAGTGAAGCAGAGTCTCCTCCTATTAGAATGCTCCGGGTAGTACGGGAGCTGTACAGAACTGGTTGAGAGTGAGCTCCAAGACCACCTTTGGTAGCAACTTCGGGTTAGTGTGAAGGTCAACCCTATCCTTGGGAAAAATTAGATAGGGCTCCTTACACATGAGGGCTTGAAGTTCTGAAATGCGCGTCGCCGAAGTAATGGCTACCAAAAATACAGGTTACTCACCTGTAACAGGAGTTCTAGGAATGGTATATGTTGTTCATCCACACTTATTGGCAGGTTCCTTGCCACTTTAAATCTTGCCGGAAGGTCTTCAAGCTTGCTCCTCCCACCCACCCGGTGGTATAACTCTCGGCTCCGCCCATGATCTGGCCGCTGGAAGCTCAGGTTGTACGTCATGCCGGGAGGTCGGGGGAGTCGTAGGATGAACAACATATACCATTCCTAGAACTCCTGTTACAGGTGAGTAACCTGTATTCTAGGACATGGATATGTTGTTCATCCACACTTATTGGCAGACTCCTAGCAGTTCTCCGGGAGGAGGGAGGCAAGCGCACACCCTACTTGGGAATAAAGACTGAGAACCGAGGCCCCAAAACCAGCATCCCGGCATGACTCAAGGTCGATGTGGTAATGGGTAATAAAGTGTGTGCTGACTTCCAGGTAGCAGCCCTACAGATTTCCTGGATAGGGACGTCCCTGGAAGCAGCCACCGATGCAGCAGTGTGACGGTAGAATGAGCTCTTATCCTCTGGGAGGCTCCATGCCCAACTTATAGCAGCTATCTATGCAGGAGGTGACCCACCTGCCTATCGTCCGCTTGGCTGCAGGTCTGCCAGATGCGAGCCATGTAGGGTGACAACACAACTAGCTGGCGAACCTCTCCCGACTTTCAGCCATGCGCTCCTTATAATAAGCGAGCGCTCTTCTAGGGTCCAGAGTATGGAGCCTATATTTGGCCTCCGAGGTGTGACTGGGGTAGAACACCGGCAGAGTCAGCACCTGGTTAAGTTGAAACTCCGACACCACCTTCGGAAGGAATTTCGGGTGGGGGCGCAGGACAACCTTGTCCCTGTGGAAGACCAGGTAAGGAGACTCGATGCAAAGCGCCTGGAGCTCTCCCATCCTTCTGGCTGACGTGATAGCCACCAAGAAGGTGGTCTTCCACGACAGGTGAGAGAGATCACACCTGTGCATTGGTTCGAATGGCTTGCCCATGAGCTTTGCCAGTACCAGCAGTAAATCCCACGGAGGTGGAGGTTCTCGCACCGGAGGGAAATGTGATCAAGGCCTTGAAAAAGCGCCAACCACCTTTCCTGCGCACCGACTGCCCCCGGCCCGCGCCTGCAAGCAGAGATGGCTGCCAGGTGCACCTTTAGGTCGTCGACCTAAGCCCTTGACTAGAAAGGGACTATAAATACTCCAAAATGCTTGCCACAGAACAGGAGGAAGGGTCCAAGCCCTTGCCCTGACACCAAATGGAGAATCTCTTCCATTTGAAGGTGTAGCATTTTCTGGTCGACTCATTACGGGACGCCTCAACAACATTGAGGACCTCGTCGGAAAGACCCAAGGCCTGGAACTCTAGCCGCTCAGGAACCAGGCCGTCAGGTGCAGGGATTGAAGGTCCGGATGGAACACCTTCCCCTGATTGACTGAGAGCAGGTCCGGGCGAGCTGGAAGCTGCCTCCGGAGCCTGGAGCTGAGGCTGAGGAGATCTGGGTACCAGAACTGGCGGGGCCAGTCTGGGGCTATCAGGATCACCTGCGCCTTGTCCCTCCTTGCTTTGAGAAGCACCTTGTGAATCAAGGGAAATGGGGAAAGGCGAGAAGGCCCGGGTCCACAGCCTCGAGAGGCATCCCCCTGCAGCGAGCCCTGCTGAGGGGGGCCGGCATGAAACAGCCTCAGCTTCGCGTTCTCCCTGGAGGCAAACAGATCCACCTGAGGTGTGCCCCAGTGGGAGAACAGATCTTGTACTACCTCCGGCAGGAGAGACCACTCGTGAGATGCAGCCCCTATCCGGCTCAGGGCATCGGCCAGGGTGTTGGAGGCTCCTGCCACATGAATGGCTACGAGATCCGCCTCCAGGCTGCGCACGAGTGACCAAATGCGGAGAGCTTCCTTGCATAGAAGCATGGAGCGCGTCCCGCCCTGGTGGTTCAGGTAGTACATGGTCGTGGTATTGTCCATCTGGACTCGGACCACTTGACCCCGGAGAAACGGAGCAAAGGCGGTGAGAGCTAGGCGGACCGCTCGGAGCTCCAGCAGGTTGATGTGGCATCGGGACTCCCGCGGGGACCAGAGGCCGTGCACTCTGTGTTCCCCCAGATGGGCACCCCAACCCATCAGAGAGGCATCGGTCGATAGAGAGACCGTCGGCTCGGGGCGGACAAACGGGATGCCCTCCTGCAGATGGAATGGAACGGTCCACCACTGGAGAGCGTTCCACATCTCCTGGGTCACTATCACTAGCTGGTCCAAAGGATCGCAGCGTTGTGACCACTGGCTGGCCAGTCCCCACTGAAGGGGGCGCATGTGCCAGCGGGCCCAACGGACCACGCTGGTACAGGCCGCCATGAGACCCAGAAGGCGCAGGAAGTCCCGGAGAGGGCGCAATTGCCCAACCAGAAATGATTGGGCAAAGGAGGTAAGAACTCGGCCCTGTCCGCCGGAGCCGTAAGTTTGGCTCAAGAGAGTCCAGCCTGCCCTGATGAACAGGATCACCTGCTTCGCTCGAGTTCGACTTGGCCTCGCTGGATGAAAAGGCCAACTTGAGAGCAAACCTGGAGGGCCAGATCTCTGGACCGCTCCACCTCCCGTCTGGAAGGGGCTGCTATCAGCCAGTCGTCCAGGTAAGGGTACACCCGGACCCCTTGGTGCAGCAGGAATGCTGTCACCACTGCCATGCATTTGGTGAAGACCCTGGGAGCTGGAGATAAGCCGAAGGGCATGGCTCGGAACTCGAAGAGGGATCCCTCCGCTCGAAAGTGGAGGAATCTCCGATGTGATGGACGGATAGGGACGTGAAAGAACGCGTCCTGTAGGTCCAGAGAGCAGAACCACACGCCGTGTTCCAGAGATGGTATTATCTGCGCCAGAGTGACCATCCTGAAGGTTCGAGACCTTAGGAACTTGTTCAGGTCGTGTAGGTCGAGAATGGGGCGCCAGCCCCCCCGTCCGTTTCGGAACCAGGAACTACCTGGACACGAACCCCGGGTCTGAAGGGGGGTCCTCCACCTCCGTGATCACCTCCTTTTGGAGGAGGAGAGCGATGTCGGCTCGGCGAGCCGCCAGTGAGGCTGTGGACCCCGAGGCCCCCCGAGGTGCGACAGCTCTGAAGGGCAAGGCCTGCTCGAATTCCAGAGGTAGGCCTTTTCCCACCACCTCCAGTACCCACCTGTCCGTGGTAACAGCGGACCAGGCGGAAAGGAAGTGTCTGAGCCGTCCCCCCACGGGGGGAACCAGGGGTGGTGACAGGGATGGGGCGACACCCTTAGCCCGTCCTGGGCAGGCTTGGAGGAGGGACTGGCGAGGGACCTCCTGGGCCTTTACCTCCCTGCTTCCTGTTGGAGGAAGCCGACGCTGGGTTTGGGATACCAGGTCGAGCCTGCTGGCCCTGACGTTCCTGGGCCGGACGTGCAGCAGGCATGAGGGCCGAAGGGCTTAGGCTGTGGCTTCGTGGCCTTGTCCTTCTGAGCGGAAGAGACCGAGTCCAAGGTAGCATTGGACTTCTCGATCCTCTGCAGGTGACCTTCCACCCCAGGGCCGAAGAGGTCAGTCCCCAAAAAGGGAACATCTGCCAACTTGTGCTGGGTATCCGAGGTAAAGGTGGATATCCTCAACCAAGCCCGACGACGCATGGCCACTGCGGCCGCCACAGACCTGGCACATGAGTCCCCGATGTCTAACGCAGTCTGGAGCTGCTGTTTGGCCACTGCCCTGCCCTGGTCCCGCACCTGCCTGACCGTAGTCTGCAGATTGCGGAAGATGAGGGACAACCTCATCCAGGAGCCCAACAGGCGTGAGAAAAAATGTGCCATGAGGACGCAACTGGCCTGACGAAGGCCGAGGGAGGACGCAGCATAGACTTTTCGCCCGGCATAATCCAATTTCTTGGATTCCTTGTCGGGAGGTTTGTCCACATCCCTGGCGTTCCCAGCAGGCCGGAAAACGCTGTCGGTAACCAACCCCTCGGCCGAGGGGTGTTCCGAAAAACCGGACAGGGAACCGGTAGGGACCGCATACTTCCTGGCCAACCTGGCCGAAGGCGCGGGGCAGGAAGCAGGACGCTGCCAAAGTTCCAAGGCCGGACCCACTATGGCTTCGGCCACCGGAAAGGCCTCCGTAGGAGAATCCCCGGTCCAGAATCTCCATGAGGGATACCTGGCCCGTTTGAAGCAGGTTCGAGCTTCATCGCGTGGACTCGAGATGAGTCGAGCAACCCTAAGAAGGACGAAGGGCTATCGTCCATTGACTGCCCTCCCGAGGACTCCAAGTCCATGCGCTTGGAGAAGAGGAGGAACCATCATCGGACTCAGAAGAGTCCTCAAAGAGCTGCCTGGCCTGAGCCACCTCCACCTTCCGAGGTTTATCGAGTGAGGGTGACAGACATCCTATGGGGCAAACCCAAAGCCGACAGAGATTTTTGGCCGGAGCCCAACCAATGGCTGTGGAGGCGGGAGGTTCCACCAGAGTAGATGGGGCAGCTGGAATTGGCTGAACAACCGGCTGAGAACAGGCTCCTCGACTGTACGAGGGGTTGTTTCGGCTGCTCGGTGACAGCCACTTAATGGCCGGGAAGGCGACTGGGTGTGCTTTTCGATCAAAAGGCTGTTGCCACACAAGTTCTCGTACCTCGACGCAACTTGGCGAGCCTCCTCCCGTCCGAGGAAGAGCGGCGCGCCGCTTGCCGCTGGTGCGAGACCGCCTATGTGCGGCGGGATCGGTGGACCGCAAGGATGTCGAGACCGAGACAGAGAGTCTCGGCCTGGGCCGAGGAAGGCGAGGAGAAGTGTCGAGAATCGGCACTCCCACGGCGGACGATCCACGAAGGCTCCGAACCGGGCACAGCGAGGCAGCGGGATCCTCAACTCTCACCGGGGGAACCCGGGAGAGGGATTCTCAGCTTCTCAGCCGATAACCCGTCTAACAGGTCGAGAAAAATCTCGACCGTGTCGACGGGAGTCTCGGTCAACTGGCCTGACGGGACACCGTGAAGCCAGTGGTCAGCTGAGGGTCGAACGAAGTCATCTGTCGACAAGGGAGGGAGATCTTCCCGCCTCCCAAGAACGCCGACGGAGAGACTTACTTTGCTCTTTTGGACCCGGAAAAGGTCCGAAGGATTGGACCCTCACCTTCGTCGAGAGGTCAGACAAAGCTCCTTAAAAGAAGCCGGTCACGGAGGCACCGAGAGAGAGAGCGGGACAAATGCTGCAGCCGAGGTAGAAGCGGCCCGCGCCACCTCCTCTTCGAGGGCGATCATCTGCTCGAGCTGATCCGCCGAGCCCGCCACCGCGGACACCGCCAATCGGGCCTCTTTAGATTTCACCGTGGAATTCTTTTCGGCGCCCCAGTTGTATCAGGCATACGGTCTTCAGGGCGTAGGCGAAAAGGAAGAAGCTGAGTCGCAGGCCTGCGGGTCGTGCTCAAGGCCCAGGCAGTAGACGCACGGAGTGCGGATCCGCCCTAGACACTCTTCTGATTCGCAAGGGCACCTCCAAAACTGGGAGTCGATTTGTCCATCGCAGCGCGTGAGGAGAAGAAGACCAAGTCTTTTAGCAAAAACTTTTGATTTGAACTTTGAAGAATTAGGAACCAGTCTTAACACGGCGCGCTAAGGAAGGAACCTGAGCTTCAAGCGGTAAGGAAGATCTGGCGTCATGGGGCGGGCCGAGTTTTACCACCCGGTGGGTGGGAGGAGCCAGCTTGAAGACCTTCCAGCAAGATTTAAAGCGGCAAGGAACCTGCCAGTAAGTGTGGATGAACAACATATCCATGTCCCTAGAAGCAGAGTTTTCCAGGAAAGGAAATGAAGCTCTGCCTCCATAGCTGGTTCGAAGGAGGGAGCGTAAGCGTCTCCAATATGAACAGGAGATCCCAAGGGGCACAGGATCCCGGATGGGAGGTCTGATATGCAGAATACCTCGCAGAAGACTTTAGAAACCTCCATCTGAGCCACCATCTTATCCAGCACTGGTGCGTATAAGCGGAGATGGCAGCCAGGTGTACCTTGATGGAGTAGCAACTGAGACCTGACTCAAAGTGAGACAGGTATTCTATAACAGAGTTAACCAGAGAGACCAATGGGTCCACCCTCTTAGCTGCAGCCCAGATACAGAAACGTTTCCACTCTCACAGCGTAAGTGGCCCTGGTGGCAGGCTTACGCTGCCTCGAACAAAACCTGCGCTATCTGATCGGACACACCAAACCTGGATTTAGCTAGGTCCTGAGGAGCCAGGCATGCAGGTGAAGTGACCACAGACTGGGATGGATCAGGGACCCCTGTCCTGGGACAGAAGATGGAAAGGAGAGTGGAAGAGGAAGCGGAGCTCTGCCTCTAGACGCTGAAGTAAAGGGAACCAAATCTGGCGGGGCCCTAGTGGTGCGATCAGACTGAGGATGGAAGGTTCTGACTGCGCCTTGAGGAGAACCTTCTGCAGAAGCAGAAAGGAGGGGAAGATGAGAAACCTCCCCTTCCAGGAGAGGGACAATGCACTGTGTCAACGAGCTCCAGGCTCTGGACCTAGCAAGCAGAAACTGGGCAGTTTTGCATTGGATTGTGACGTAAGAGATCCTGTTCTGCGCTCCCACCAACAGAAGATGTGATCTGCAACTTCTTGCAGTAGCTCCCATTCGTGAGCCTGCGACCTTGTCCCGCTGAGTGCATCGGCTAACACATTTTGTTCTCCTGGAATGTGTACTGCTGTTAAAGTGAGTTGGTGTTCCAGAGCCCAATCCCACACCCGCATGGCTTCCCGGCAAAGGGGATACAAGTGTGTACCACCCTGTTTGCTGATGTAGAACATCACCGAAGTGGTGTCCGTCTGAACCAACAGGTGTCCCGGGACTAGGACCGAGACCAGTGCTTGAAGGGCATAAAGGACTGCTCTCAGCTCCAGCACACTGATATGCAGATCTTCCTCTATTGGGGACCAAGAGCCCTGAGTGCGATGTATCCCCAAGTGGGCACCCCATCCCGAAGACGACGCGTCCGTGGTCAGAATCTGGGAAGGTGCCCCTGTGGGAAAGGGGATACCCACCAGTAAATTTTGTGACGACATCCACCAGTGCAACTCCTGGTGGATTGGCTCCGAGATCCGGATCGAGGCGTCCCAGCTGTCTATAGGGTTTGATTCCTCTGAACTCTGAGCGACCACTGGATGGTTCTCATGCGTGAGTGTGCTAGAGGGACCGAAACTGGCAGCGGCCATATACCCAACAGCCTGAGAAGAAGTCTTGCAGGGACTTTTGAGGCTGAAGAGATCTGGTGCGCCAAGACCTGAATCTGACCTGCTCTGTCACAGGGAAGAAACACTTTCCCGAGAGTGCTATCCAGAAGAGCTCCAATGAACTGGAGGTTCTGGAAAGGGAGAAGATGAGACTTGTCCCTGCTGACAGTGATTCCCAAATGCTGAAACAGCAAAATGGAGTCCCTGATGGTTTACAACAGATGAGCCCTGGTGGGAGCCAGTCATCCAGGTAGGGGAATACGAAGTGGCCCCGTCTCCACAGTGCCGCGGCAATGACTGCTAGGCACTTGTGAAGATCCTGGGGCTGAAGAGAGACCGAAGGAAGGACTCGAGCTGATAATCCTTGTCTTCGAACCTGAACCTCAAAATTTGCGATGGCCCTGAAGATAGGGATAAGCAAGTAGGCATCCTGCATGTCCGGGGACACCAGCCAGTCTCCTGTAGAAATAAAGGGCAGGAGAGTGGGGAAGGAGACCATCCTGAACCTCCGGTAGGAGACCCACTGATTCAGATCGCTGAGGTCCAGAATGGGTCTGAGGTCTCCTGACTTCTTTGGGACCAGGAAGAAGTGGAAGAAGAACCCTTTCTCTTGCTCTGCCGGAGGAACCGGCTCGATAGCATTTTTGTCCAAAAGGGATATCTCCCTTCTGACCAACGCTTGGTGTTCCCTGGGATACTGGTATGGGGGCGGTGGTCTGTCCGGTGGAAGAGAGTCGAACTCTATGGAGTGCCCAAACTCCACGAGCTCGAGGACCCACTGGTCGGAGGTCACTTGCCTCCATGCATCTGCGTAGAGGGAAAAGTGGCCTCCGACCGGCTCCGTGACAAGACGTCTAGGGAGGAGGGTGGCCTGGATAGTCAGGCGGTGGGAGGGGAGGGCGGCAGTGGCTGCCTTGGCCTGTCTGGAGGAGGAGGCAGAGGATCCTCTGGCTCCGCCCCTTCGACTGAAGCCACCTTGATGCGAGTGAGACTGGAAGCGAAGCTGCTGGGACTGATGTCCCCCACAGCCACAAAAAATGGAAATTACTTACCTACTGTAATTCTGATCTTTCTGTGCATCTTCACCATTCTGCACCCTTGGGTACTTGGCCAGAGGTCATGACCCCGTGGGAGCTTTTTTTTTTGGATGGGCAGAGTCGACGCACCATCGGTGCAAGCCCTCAAGGCCGGCGCTGCGTGGCGCTCGCCGTTTGGTGTTAACGACTCCACCCTCCCGCCAGTTCTGAGTCACCGTAGAGGTGAGAAAAAGGGTTGGGAGGGTGGGACAAGGAAGTCCAAAGGACAAACAAAGGAAAAGATATATAAACTAAAGGAGAAATAAACGACTGAGAGGACAGAACAAGTTTGAAAGACTAAGGGATTGGGTAGGGGCCTCAATCTCTGGAAATAGAAAAAGGAGGAGGGAGGGCGGGTTAAGCATTTTAGAAATAAGGATAAGAGTGAGAGGGGAGAAAATAGGAACAACATATCCTAGAACCTTGACCTGTCTCCACATTGTATAGGAACTGCGAAGAAGTAGCCAAGAGGCTAACTGCCAGAATTCAAGGCACAGAATCACTGGCAATAACTCCAACAAAAGCAGAATCGGCTATTCTGGAAGAAAGACAGGATACAGGGATATTTCCCCCATCTCAAAAAGGAAATTTTGGTGTAAGAAACCTAGTTTCTTAAATTAATTGAGGTTATGTCCAAAGGACAAGGAAATCAAAGGATTGATGGGGGGAAGGAAAGAAAAGGGCAACTGCCAACCCCACCTCACAGGGTGAAGCCGAAACACTAAAGATGGAGTGCCTCCCATCCTGACAGCTCTGACCCTAAGAAATTATCTCCCTATGTGCCCAGTTTACCCCAACCTGACTAACAGAAAGGCGGCAGAATGGGCACAGAGGGAGGGGACCCAGAGACTGAGGCCCCAGGGGATGGAGGCGGGATTGTGATGAATGGTGATGATACACAGAAGATCCGAATTACAGTGAGCCACGTAATTTCCATATCTTATCTGTCTATCTTCACCATTCATTCACCTTTAGGTGGCCGAGCCCCCCGCGGTGGTTTTAACCCTAAGGGACTGGGTCCCTTAGTTCTCAGTGGGTGACACACTAAGAGGGTAAACCTTCACGGGCCTGGAGAGGTCCGAGAGTGGCTAGAGTGAGATGGGGACCCCCTGGAAGGGGTTGGAAGTTGCCCCGACAGACGCCGTCTCACCCTACGGGAGAAAAGAACAGGTTACTCACCTGTAACAGTAGTTCTAGGAGTGGTATATGTTGTTCATCCACACTTCTTGGCATGTCCCTTCCACTTTAAATCTTGCTGGAATCTTCAGCTGGCTCCTCCCACCCAACTGGGTGGTATATACCTCGGCTCCGCCCCATGACGCCAGATCTTAGCCCGCTGGAAGCAAGGTTGTGCGCCTGAAGCCAGGGAGGTAGGGTGGGGTGTGTGTGGATGAACAACATATACCACTCCTAGAACTACTGTTACAGGTGAGTAACCTGTTCTTCTAGGAGCGTGGATATGTTGTTCATCCACATTTCTTGGCAGACTCCAAGCAGTTCTCCGGGAGGAGGTAGGCAAGGTGCACATCTCCTACTTAGGAAATAAAGATTAGAGAACCGAGGCCCCAAAACCAGCATCCCGGCGTGACTCAAGGTCAGTGTGGTAGTGGGTAATGAAGGTGCTTGCTGACTTCCAGGTAGCAGCCCGGCAGATTTCCTGGATAGGGATGTCCCTTGAAACAGCTACCGAAGCAGCAGTATAGCGGGTAGAATGAGCTCTTATTCTTCTGGGAGGCTCCTTGCCCACCAACTCATAGCACAGACCTACGTATGATGTAATCCATCTTGCTATGGTCCGTTTGGCTGCAGGTCTGCCAGAAGTGGCTTCAGCGGGTGACAAACAGTTGGCGACCTCTCTCCATTAATTTCCGCCGCCCCTCTCTTTGTAGTAGGAGAGAGCACGTCTCAGGTCCAAGGTATGGAGCCTGTACTCGGCGTCCGAGGTGTAATTAGGGTAGGAAACCGGCAGAGTCAACACCTGGTTAAGGTGAAACTCTGACACCACCTTCGGAAGGAATTCTGCTGGGGGCGGAGGACAACTTTGTCCCTGTGAAAGACCAGATAAGGGGAGATCACCAAAAGCGCCTGGAGCTCCCCTGTCCTTCTGGCAGACGTGATAGCCGCCAAGGCAGTCTTCCAAGACAAGTGTGAAAGCTCACATTTGTGCATGGGTTCGAATGGCTTGCCCATGAGCTTTGCCAAAACAAGCAACAGATCCCACGGAGATGGAGGTTCATGCACTGGAAGGGATATGTGATCCAGGCCTTTGAAAAAGCACCTGACCACTGTCTCCTGCGCCAATGTTGGCTGACCGGCCCACACCCGGTAAGCATAAATAGAAACATAGAACATAGAAACATAGAATTTGACGGCAGATAAGGACCGCTTGGCCCACCCAGTCTGCCCATTTCCCTACCTGATGGATAAGCTGCAGATCCTAGTTAACCAGCAGCCTACTTCTTCCTACCCCCAACCCCTAGAATTGCCTTATGACTGTCCCATGCATGCTTGAATTCCACCAGTTTTTGACTCCACAACCTCCTCTGGAAGGCCGTTCCATACATCCACAACCCTCTCTGTGAAAAAATACTTCCTTAAATTACCTCTGAGCCGCCCCCCTTCTATCTTCAAATTGTGCCCCCTTGTTCTTGCACACCTCTTTTTTTGAAAGATGCTACCCTCTTGGACTTTGTTGATTCCCTTGAGGTACTTGAAAGTTTCTATCATGTCCTCCCTCTCCCTCCTTTCCTCGAGGCCATACATATTAAGCTCCTTAAGTCTCTCTCTTCATATGTCTTCTGGTGCAGACCCTGCACCATTTTAGTGCCCTCCTCTGGACAGCTTCCATCCTGTCTATGTCTCCACGGAGATTGGGTCCAGAACTGCGCAGTACTCCAGATGGGGTCTCACTAGCTGTCTGTACAGAGGGATAACAACTTCCTGTTTTCTACTGGTGATACATTGGTTTTGAGTGGGGGCGCAGGACAACTTTGTCCCATGCTTGTTTGGCAAAGCTCATGGGCAAGCCATTCGAACCCATGCACAAATGTGAGCTTTCACACTTGTCTTGGAAGACGGCCTTCTTGGCGGCTATCATGGCTGCCAGGTGCACCCTAAGGGTCAATGACTGTAGACCCCCTTTGGAGAGAGACCAAAGGTAGTTGAGGATGTTAGCCACAGAACAGGATAAGGGGTCCAGACCCTTATTCTGACATCAAAAGGAAAAATGTTTCCATTTGAAGGCATAACATTTCCTGGTCGATTCCTTTCTGGATGCCTCCACCACGGTGTAGACATCTTTAGAAAGACCCAGAGCCTAGAACTCTAGCCGCTCAGGTACCAGTCTGTGAGGTGCAGGGATTGAAGGTCTAGATGGAATACCTTCCCCTGGTTCAGAGATACCAGGTTCGGGCGTGTACAAAGCCGCTCCAGGGGCCTGCAGCTAAGGCTGAGGAGATCTGGGTATCAGAACTGGCGCAGCCAATCTGGGACTACCAGGATCACCTTCGCCTTGTCCCTCCTCACCTTGAGTAACACCTTGTGGATCAAGGGAAATGGAGGGAAGGCATAGAGGAGGCCTGGGGTCCATGGCCCCGAGAAGGCATCCCCCTTGCAGTGTGCCCTGCTGGGGGGCATGAAAACAGCCTCAGCTTGGTGTTTTCCCTGGAGGCAAACAGGTACACCATTGCTTTGCCCCAATGGGAGAACAGACTGTAAGCTACCTCTGGATGGAGAGACCACTCATGGAATATCGAGAGCATCCACCAGCTGGTTCGCGGCTCCTGCCACATGGATGGCTAGGAGAGCCGCCTACAACCAGCTTACAAGGGTCCAGATGCGGAGTGCCTCCTTGCACAGCAGACGGGAATGCGTGCCGCCCTGTTTGCTGAGGTAGTATATAGTCGTGATATTGTCCGTCTGGACTTGAACCACTTGAACCCGGAGCTGAGGATTGAAAGCTCACAACGCCAGTCTGACTGCTCTGAGCTCCAACAGATTGATGTGGCATCGGGACTCCTCAGGGGTCCAGAACCCGTGGGCCCTGTTGTCCCGCATGTGGGCTCCCCAGCACATGAGAGAAGCATTGGTCATAAGGACGACCATCGGCTCGGGGCGGAAAAATGGGATCCCTTCCTGCAACCGGTCTGGGGCGGTCCACCACTGGAGAGCATCCCACATCTTCTGGGTTACAGTGATCAGCTGGTCAAAGTGACCATAACGCTGAGTCCACTGGGCGGCCAGCTCCCATGTGCCACCGGGCCCAACGGACCACTGAGGTGCACACCGCCATGTAACCCTGAAGGCGCAGAAAGTCCCGGGCAGGCGCAAGTGCCCAACCAGAAATGATCGGGCAAAGGAGGAGGGAACCACCGCCCTGTCTGCCAGGGAGCTGAGTTCTGGCTTGACAAGAATCTAGTCTGCCCCGATGAAGCCCATCACCTGAGAGGGCACAAGTTCTGACTTGGCCCTGTTGATCAGGAGGCCGAGTTGGGAGCAGGTTTGGAGCGCCAGATCCCTGTACCTCTCCACCTCCTGAAGGGAGGAACCTGCCAAGAGCCAGTCATTGAGATAAGGGTAGATTCTGACTCCTCGACGCAGAAGGTGGGTTGCCACCTCTGCAATGCATTTGGTGAAGACCCGAGGGGCCAATGACAGGCCGAACGGCATGGCTCAGAACTCGTAAAGGGTCCCTTCGACCCTGAAGTGAAGGAACCGCTGATGGGACGGACGGATTGGGACGTGAAAGAATGCACCCTGTAGATCCAGTGAACAGAACCACATGTTTCGCTCCAGGGATGGTATGATCTGGCTCAGAGTGACCATCCGAAAGGTGCGAGAAATGAGATACTGATTCAGGTCATGGAGACCTAGGATGGGGGCGCCAACCCCCCCGTCCGCTTGGACACCAGGAAGTACCTGGAAACAAAGCTTGGGTCTGTTGGAGGATCCAGCACTGGAGCTACTGCCTCCTTGCGGAGGAGCTGAGCCACATCATCTCAAAGAGCCAACTGGGTGCATGCGGAGATCAGTTCCTCCTGAGGGGCGCGGGCTCGGTTGGGAGGGTTCTGCTCGAATTTCAGAGGCAGTCCCCGACTGACCACTTCGAGAACCCACCTGTTCGAAGTGATAGTGGACCAGGCGGAAATGAAAATTACATATCTACCGTAATTCTTGACCTTCTCTTGTATCTTCACCATTCACTACTGCTTGGGTTAGTGTCGGAGGCGGCGCACCTGCTATAGGAGATTTTTTTGGAAGTCGGCTCCAACGGCGCCGCCACAGGTAATGGCGCTGCATCATGCGGCGGCCGTTAGCGGTGCTAGACTCCTCCTCCATCTCAGTTCTGGTAGGGAGAGGAAATAAAGGATAAAGAAAAAAAAAGGAGAGTGAGGCAAGAGAGCCGAGGGACAGGAAAAGTAAAGGATATAAACTGAAGAAGGAATAAACCAGTAGAGGACAGATAGAAGAGGAGGAATACCTACCCTAAGGGACCGCAGGGCCTCCCTTCTGGGGTGGCTCTAAGGGAAGAAAAGATAAAGAGAAAAGGAAGAGGAAGAAGAAGAAGAAAGAGAAGAAAAAGGAGGGATGCTGAGAGGGGAGAACACTGCCCATAGATACAGTAGATTGGTTGAGAGGATTATAAGCTTGGAACCAAAAACAAGGGAGCAAGAATCCCTCCTGATAGGAATGAGAGAAGGTTTCACTGAACCGTTTATATCGATTGGACACAAAGGGCAGATTCTCTAACTTCTCATCATCCCAACCCCCTACACTCTAGCTGAGGGCTCACAGACTGCCCAGGCAGAAATCTGTTCTGGAAGGCGCCCAACCATGAGGGGGTAAGCCCCTAGCACCTTTGTTAAGTGCTAACACTGGAGTGTGTGAGTAGAGGTTAGGCCCTACAAAGGGCAGTTTTGTATGAAGGATAGGTTGGGAACTCAATTGGACTCCCTGAAGGCAAGGCAAGGACAACAGTTCAAGATTAAGAAGTGCAGAAGCACCAACCAGAAGTAGTTAACAATTAAATGATGCCTGCCTGAGGGGACCTGAAATTTGAGGCCGAGCCATAGAGGGATGGTCTCTTCAGCTGTGAACTGAACAACGTGGCTAAGGAGCCAAGAGGTCACCCTTAGGGGCAGTCAAAGAGTTCCCTCAGGATAGGAAAAAAGTCCTACTCGTTCCCCTTTACCTTGAGGAAAAAAGATCCGTCCATAGAAGAACGGAAACCACGATAGTTTTTTTTTTTTGGCATAAAGGCCAAAGAGGAAAGGAGAGGAACGAGAAGGGAGGGGGAGACGCAGTAGTAGGAGGCCACTGAGGGGAAGGTGGGCGGGTATCAGTAATGAATGATGAAGATCAAGAATTACGGTAGGTATGTAATTTTCAAATCTTCCCTTGTCAATCTTCACCATCTATTACTGCTTGGTTGAGTACCAAGCCCCCCCCCCCCGGGGGATAATAGGAACCCTGAGGGAACAAGACCCCCAGCCTCCTGTTGGTGGGAAACAGGAGGGGAAGACCATGGGCTAATCAGGTGAGAAGCCTATGGTGGAGAAGAGCTAGGAGGTGTCCCCAGGGACGGGAGACAAGAGGAAGCCCTGCAGAAGTCTCCTAGCTCTGGAGGAAAAAAGACGGTCCCCCCTGAAAGCGGAGTGAATCACCCTACGCCGGGCCAGGGGTGACAACTTGATAGACGAAGCCATGCCGTCTGTCTAATACAGATCGCTGTCCTTGCAAGCCTGGAAGCCACCTCACTGGCATCGTAAGACACCCTTGCTTGGTGTCTTGTCAGCTCCAGGCCTATAGCAGAGAGGACAATAGCTTGTCTGGATTGCTCCGTATCAGGCATTGATGCTAAGAGTTGGGAGAGCATCGACCACAAATGCCTATCTTAGGCAGAATGGTGACTTGATGTGATGCAATGCATAACATTGCACGAGAGGAAGAGAACACTCTTCCCCCCCAACGGTCAAATTAGAATCTGAGTCCGTGGACGGTGGCATGACGGCAGTGCCTGGAGGAGTTTCTAAGCATGCCAATCCCAAGGCGAGTTGGGAAGAGTACCTAGAGACTCCAGTGGGGCACGCTACCTTCATTCGCAGTCTGCCGGGCTGGAGAAAGGCGGCTGGTGACTGCCAGGAACGGATAGACGCCTCCTGGAAGGGAATAGGCCAGGACAGTATCACCAAATGCTTGGCACTGAATTCACTGAGGAATTTACGTGTCTGCAGTTTGGTATTGTCTCTCCTAACAAAGGATACGCGAAGATCCCTCACCATCCTCTAAAGAAATTGCTGATATTTGGTGAAATCAGCATCAGAGGAGAGATGAGCAGTGGGTTCCTCTCCCTCCGAAGAGGAGGAAGACAAGGATGATGGAGAGCTCGAATGTCCAGAGGACTCCTGCAGTGGTGGGGATAGGCGAAACACCCGCTCATGCATATACCTAACGTATGAGGGGAAGGCCGCCGTAGAGCCTCTGAACGTCCCCCAGGATAATGGGCCTGTAGGACCGACATGGCCTGGGAGAGAGGGGGAAGGGGTGGCTGCAGAGGAATGGGAGAAGGGCACCTATGGTGAGGCAACTGTCCTCTGCTGAGGCTCTGAAACCTGGAAAATGGGGCCTGAGCTGGCGGGATCCCGGACAACAAACCAGGTCGCAGAATGGAACCCTGGGGATGTGAAGCCTGGAAGAGCCTAGTAGGGGATCCTCCCCTGAGACAAACCTGAGGCTGCATGGATCCAGAAGGGCAGCCCACAGCAATGCCACCAGAAGGGTCCCTGGAGCTCGAGAGGGAAAGGTGGGGCCCAGTGCTACGGCTCCTACCCGCCTCCCAGTGGCAGGTGAAGACCGAGGTGCCTCAACCCGGTCTCTCAACCCCCCGGACTCCGAGAACGCCCTCCTTCTTGACCCCAGCGACACCCCACCCCACCCCGAGGAGGTGCAGCAGCACAGGGATCGGCAGCTGCCACAACCCCCCCAGAAGGGAGAGCCCCTCCCTCCGCCTCCACGCCATCCCCCTCCAGGAACCCAGACCACCCCAGCCTGGGAGGCCTCAGGGGAGGACAGCAGAGGAGACAGAGGAATAGGCGCGGGGCTGCCTAGCACCTCGTCTCACCGGAGACCCTGACTCCAAAGAGTCAGGGTGCCAGGACGGGTCTACATCTGAATCATCCTCCTCCAAGGAGGAAGAGACCAGCTGGACCACAATACTGGCCACCCCGAGGGTCTCCAGTGAAATGGCACCGCGAATGATGTCAGTGCCAGCGGCGGCGCCGGACGAGCCCAGACCCCCCGCAACACCGAAACCCGGCCCTGACTCCCCAGGCTCTTGCAGTAGGTAATTACATATAGGACTGAAGCCGGCAGGAGTCAGGACCCCACAGAAAAATTTCTAGCTAGCAGTCTCTGGCGGGAGACCACCACCACGTCAGATGACCGATGTCATGCGACGTCAGTATAAAGGGGCGGTCCCCCATGCCTGCCTTCCAGTTCTTTCCCGCCAAAGGCCAAAAGGCAAGACGAGAGAGAAGTGGATATTTCCCCCCCGGAAAAGGAGCTGAAAAGCTAAGGGGATGGGGAGAGATATTTACTGCAAGAGCTCTCTCAAGATCTACTGTTACGGTAAGTTCTTATGTAACTGTACTATCTACTTTGAGAGGCTCTTGCAGTAGGTAATTACATATAGGACTGAGTCCCAAGCAGTCTGGAACAAAGAGAAGCTCATGGGAGGAGGATTCTCATACACAGATCCTCTGGCTGTGAAGGTCTTAGGAAAGAAGACCTTGCAGAACAGCCAACCCAGTCACTCGGTGCAAGAGGCAATGTCCAAACTGTAATGTTTTGTGAAGGTATGGACAGCAGTCAAAGTGCTGCACAAATGTCAGCCACCGACACATTCTGAAACAAGCAGCAGAGGCAGCTACACTCCTAGTGGGTGGCTTTCTAACCTGACCCGCAAGGTCTTGTGATACTTGTCATAACAGAAAGTGATACAATGAGCCAACCACTTCGGAAGGCATTGCTTGGAGACAGCACTGCCCTCTCTTTTGCGAGCAAAGGAGACAAAACAGTTGATCAGTCTTTCTGAGATCCTTTGTCCTGTTGGTGTAGTATCTCAGAATCCGGTGAACATCCAGAGTATGCAAGAGGTACTTCCCTTGAGTGGAATGTTGTGTAAAGAACGCAGGCAGTTCCATGGACTGATTCAGCGTAGATTCCGCTACCACCTTAGGGAGAAACTTAGGGTTGGTACGCAGAGCCACAAGTTCCTTGTGGAAAATCAAGTATGGGATTTTGCACATTAAGGCCTGAAGCTTGGAAATGCGCCGAACGGAGGTAATGGCCACCAGGAAGAGAGCCTCTCCAGGAAAGGAACTTAAGGTCTGCAGAAGCTGCTCGGCTCAAAGGGAGGCAGAGTGCTTTGAGAATGAAATTCAAGTCCCAAGGTGGGGCAGATGTTGCGAATGGGGGTCTCAAATGGAGGACCCTCTAAGGAAAGTCTTAGCGACTTACAGGTGCTAAAAGACCTGTCCCCATAGGGGAACATGGTAAGCAGAAATAGCCACCATGTGAACCTTCAAGGAGGAGTAACTGAGACCCAGGTCGAAGAGGTGACGCATGTAATCCAGGAGCCTCCCAACAGAGCAGGAGAATGGCTCGAAAGCTCTGGAAGAGGCCCAAATAGAGAACCTTTTCCATTTCATGGTGTAAGTGGAACGACTGGAGGGCTTTCTGGCCTCCACTAGAATCTCCGCCATCCTGCGACGGAACCAACCGGGTTTGAAACACGTCTGCAGGAGCCACGCATGCAGCTGAAGCGATTTGAGTCCTGGATGGACCAGGGTCCTCTGATCCTGGGTCAACAAGAGTTGTGACAGAGGAAGAGGAGGTTCCTCTGAGTACTGTTGCAAAAGAGAACCAAGCTTGCCTGGGCCAGAACGGAGCAATGAGAATCATGCGCTCTCCTTCTGAACAGAGTTTGTGTAGGACTGTCGGAATCAACGGGATCAGGGGGAAAGCATAGACGAATCTGCCCTTCCAGTTTAGAGACAGAGCGTCTCTCCAAAAAACTCTGTGCCCTGGAGCGAGGGAGCAAAAGACAGGAAGTTTTACGTTGAGAGGAGAGGCAAACAGGTCTACCTGAGGGGTTCCCCAGCGTAGGAAGACGTCTTCTACTACCCCCTGATCCAGTTCCCATTCGTGTGCTTGGGCAGACGACCGGCTGAGGTGGCCTGCCAAAGTGTTCTCGACCCCCGGAACATGGACCACTGTGAGGTGAAGGTTGTGAAGTGTCGCCCAATCCCAAACCCGCATCGCTTCCCTGCAAAGAGGGTAGGAATGAGTTCCTCCCTGCTTGTTGATATACCAGACCACGCACATGTCTGTCTGAACAGCCAGATGACCGGGAAGCAGATACAGATACAGAGCTTGTAAGGCATACAGGATGGCCCTCAGCTCGAGTACATTAATGTGAAGAGTCTGCTCAAGCCCAGACCAAGAGCCCTGGGTCCACTGAGATCCCAGGTGGGCTCACCAACCCTCGCCCAAGGCATCTGTTGTCAGGATTTGGGAGGAGGGAGAAAGACAGAAGGGAACTCCGCGGCCAAGGTTCTCTTGAACCATCCACCACTGCAAGTCCCGAACCATCGGAGAGGAGACCAGGATCTCGCGATCCAGGCTGTCCACCAATTGATCCCACTGAGACCAAAGCATCCACTGAGAGATTCTCATGTGGAGCCAACGCGAGGCACCGTCAGGATGGCGGCCGCCATGAGCCCGAGGAGGCGAAGGACCGACCTGGCAATGTCCCGCCTGCGAGCCAGACTAAAGGCGTGCCTGAGCCTGAAGGGTGGCCACCCTGTCCAGAGGCAGGAAGGCCATACCCGAGAGTCGTATCCAGGATCACCCCGATAAACTGGAGTCTTTGAGATGGGATCAAATGGAACTTGGCCTGGTTGATGGTAATATCCAAGCTGGTGAAAACCTGCAGGGTAAGAGAAAGGGAGCACAGGAGATCCTCTCTGGATGGGTCCACCAAGAGCCAATCGTCCAGGTAAGGGAAAACCTGAACTTCCTGGGTACGCAGGTGGGCTTCCACCACAGCAAGGCATTTGGAAAACACTCGGTGGGGGGGGCCGAAGAGAGACCAAATGGGAGGGCCCTGAACTGGTAGTGGTCCCGCTGGAAAGAAAACCAGAGTTATTTGTGGTGGGACAGGCGGATAGGGATATGCAGGTAGGCATCCTGCATGTCCAGGGTGCACAGCCACTGTCCCGGCCGAAGACTCTGCAGAGAGAGCATTCGGAACCTCTTGTACTCCACAAACAGGTTCAGGGAACTGAGGTCCAGGATGGGTCTCATGTCACCCGACTTCTTTGGAACCAGGAAGAAATGAGAGTAGTAACGTTCCCTGAGATGGAGGGGGATGGGCTCTATCACCGCCTTCCAACGAAGAGTGGAGATTTCTTCTCGAACCAAAAGAAGGTGTTCTGGGGAGTAAGATGACCTTGGAGGGGGGTTTTCTGAGAGGTTTCTGAAGAAACTCTATTGAGTGTCCTCCTGCTATCAGCTGGTGCACCCAAGGGTCTGATGTGATCCTCTCCCAACCCGGTAGATGCAGGGAGAACCTCCCCCCTTACTGGTAACTCTGGAAGGGCCAGAGGCTGTGGGAGAGGAAAGAGTCAGGTGGTGTGATACAGCGCCCTGGCTGGAGCTCCCGCTGCTCGTTTGAGCGGAGGGAGAGGGGGGCTTCGCAGCCCGAGGGGCCCGGCGTTTGTTGGCCCGCTTCCCTTGTGGCTTCGCCTTGGCCCGTGCCCGCTTGCGAAAGGGACGGCGCTGCTGCTGAGGGGCTCTGTAAAAGTCGTCGACATCCTTGAGAGCAGTGCCCTTCTCTTGCAGTCCAATGATGATATCCTTGACATCACCACCGAACAGCACCAAACCCCTGAAGGGCGCGTCCTGGATAGCAGACTGCACTTCAGGGACCAGACCCGACAGTCGGAGCCAGGTGTGCCACCGCAAACCTATGGCGAACGCCGAGCTCCTACCAGCAGCATCCACTGCATCATAGGAAGCACGAAGCATGAGCCTACTGGCCGAATGAGCAGATCGGACCAGGTCTGCCACTTCCTGTTTGGTCCGTGACTCAGGAAGGGAGTCCAGTTTAGCTTCCACCTCGCTAAGGACGGCCTTCTGGTAATCCCCTATATGGGTGACGTAGTTCAGGGCCCTCATACCCAGAGTGGAAGAAGCGAAGACTTTCTTCCCATACTGGTCCAGAAGGTGGGATTCCTTATGGGGTGATGAGCTCAAGTGCTTTGGATTGGCTGTCCAGCCATGGGTGGCGATAATCACGACAGAGTCAGCCTTAGGGTGAGAGGTAAGAAACTCCACACCCTCGGGAGCCTGATATAGCCTGCCGCCTTCCTCGGAAGGGGGCTATGGCAGAGGGTTGCTTCCAGATAGTGGAAGCAGGGGTCCGCGTGAGCTCGATCCAGGGTGGGACTCATGTAGGAGCGACCTCGGGCAGATACAAATGGGCAGCTAGCTTCTGCCGCTGTGGATCTGGCTCCAAAGAGTGCCACTGATGGATAGCCTGGATTTTGTGCAGCAACTCCATGAAGGAAGGATCCTCCAGAAGAGACTTCGGAGGAGTCCTCGACTTGGGCTTATACGGAGAGCGGGGCTCATCGTCCAAGTCGGAGTGCCCATCGTACTCATCCAAGGCTCCGAGGAAGAAGAAGAGGAGGAAGACTCCACCTCCTGATGTGGGGAGGAACGGACCCCGGGAATCCCTCAGGAAGTGTGTCCAACCCTGCTTTGGAACAGAGGGCTCACCTCTGGTATCCGGAGAAGGAGGGAGGGAGTCTCTCGTCTCCGACGTAGGGGGTACAGAACCGTGGCCGGCATCGGAAAATGACTCTCCGCCTCCCTAGTGAGCTGAGCCTTGGCCTAAGCCCACCAGGAAGCCAGAGTCTCCTTCAAATCCACCTGCGGCTGAGGAGGTGGTGGAGGAGGAGGAGAAGTCCGGATACCGAATGTACCCATAAGGAGCGATCCAGTAACTCGGACGGCGGGTACCCCAGCGCCGGGTAATGAGGCACTGTGTACTGCGCGCGCGGATAGACGCCGCCGGGTACTGGGGCATCGGATACTGCGGACATGGGTAAGACGGCATCGGATACAATGGGGTCGGATACCCAGGGACCAGGGGGGTCTGCCAGGGCGCCCATCGGGAAGGCCTGGAACAGGAGGCCCGGTAGGCGGCGGGCACGGCGTGGGGGCAGCATCAGGGAGAGAGATGTCGCCGGTGCAGGCAGGACCAGAGTCGGGGCCAGCGTCTGGGGAACTGGCCAGGTCGTCCGGCCTGGCGGGACGGAGACCTGACAGGGGTGCTGGAAAATCCTCTACATCGCCTGGGGAAGGAGGGGAAAATCCCCGGGGTCAGCGAAGGCTGTGGAGAGCTGGGAATGGCACACGAAGAAAGGTCTGGCGTCGGGCTTGCCGCCGCGCGGGCTGGCATCTCGACGCCAGACATCGGCGGAGGAGCCGACGGCCCAGTTAGCGAACCCTTCGCCTGAGGCAGGCTGAGAAGGGCGGTCTGGTCGGGCGGAACAGGGCCGGGCGCCCCTCCCGGGCGGGTTGTGGGCGATTTAGCGGCTGGTTCGGGCGGGAGTCAGAGGAGCTGACGCCTGATTCTACAAGAGCCACTCGCACTCAGTAGGCTGCACGGTGGTGGCCTTTACTTGGGAGTGGCAGCCTCCACAGCCCGGAGGCACTTAAGGCCCGCAGCGCGAGCCAGACGGGAGAAGACGATGCCGCCTTGAAGCCTCCAAGACGCCGTCATGAAGCGGTCCCCGGGGAACGCTACTGCAACACGGCAACTCCAGCCAAAGTCGCGGTGGAAGAGGGCCCTGGTCCTGATGCTTCTCCTTGTCCTTCTTCTTACGATGGAATTCGGGAAGTAGAAGCCTGGCGGAGCTTTTTCAACTCCTTTTCCATGGAGTCATTTTCTTTTTTAGGATGTGGGCCTCCAGGGACTGCTGCTCTCCGCTCTGCGGGTGGCAGCGCTGAATTTCAGGCAATGCTGGCACTTCTCCACCTGACGGTCCGGGCCCAGACAGAAGAAAACACTGGTAATGGGTGTTCTAGCGGAAGTTGCGCCGCACAAGTCGCACTTATTCCTGTGCTTGGAGGATGTAGGGGACAACATACACCACCGAAAAAGTAAACAATTTGTCGAATAAATCGAGAAAAAACGATGGTGTAACTACCGATGACAAGCTGATGAGCGATGAACTTTACCGCAAGGCGCTGACATGAGCTAATGGCAGGAAAGAACTAGAAGGCGGGCGTGGGAGAACGCCCCTTTATACCGACGTCGCATGACATCGGCCACCCGACGTGGGGGTGGTCCCCCACCAGAAACTGCTAGCTAGAAATTTTTCCATGGGGTCCTGATGCCTGCCGGCTTCAGTCCTATATGTAAATACCTACTGCAAGAGCCCTCTCGAAGTAAGATCAACCTGCACGCCTGAACACCAAGGCGGTCACCAGGCTTTCTGCCTATGGGTGCTCAGTGAACCCTGCAAGGGACCCCATGGGCACCGCGTATTTGTGGGCTGAAGGTGTTGGACAGGAGGCAGGCACTGCCAAAGTTCAAGGTCTGGGCCAACAATGGCCTCGGCCACTGTCGAGGTATCCCCTCTCTTGAGGATGTCAGTGAGAGGGTATTCTGCCTTTTTATGGATTGGCTCCAGGGGCATTCCGGTGGAGTCAGCGATGAGGTGGAGAATGCCCTAAAAGGAGGAAGGGCCTTCCTCCAACTCTGCGCCGACCGACGATTCATCATCCCCGGGATGTGAGTGCAAGTTGGTGGCGTTCAAGGAGTCGTGGTAAAGCGGTCTACGCCTAAGTCACCCTCGATGTGCCGAGGGCGCATCCAGGGTGACTGTTATCGACAGACGCGGGCAAGCCCAGTGCCTTGTCGGTTCTCTTTCGAGGGTGCCTCCCTCAGGCTGTTTAGGCGGTGGTTCCACCAGAATCGGTGGAGAGACTAGAGTAAGCTGAACAGGGAGACGGGCCGGCCCCACGGGCGGAAGAAACGGTGGCTTTGGTTCCGGAGGGGTCCGTGTCAGCCTAGGAGGCGGTAACCAAGTTATGGCCGGAGTGGGTGGCGGAGCCGGCTTCTGCCCAGTCAGTATCAGCTGCTGCTACATAATGTCTTCATAGCGCTGACGGAGCTTCCGTCTGAGTCTCTCCTCGTCCGAGGAGGATGAGGACCTGTGGCAACGCCTCTTCTTAGAGCGCTTTTGGCTCTTTCTCGGTCATTCGGCCAAGGGGGTTCTGGACCTCGACCGAGATCGAGTTGGTGAAAACTGAGGGTCCGGAACCGGGTCCTTGATGGGGGCACCAGCAGGCTGGGTCTCCTCATCAGGGAATACAAGGACCGGAATCCTTTCCAATGAGTCATTGGCTACGGCTGGCGACAAAGGGTCTATCGGGTCGAGGATCATTTCTACCTCGTCGGCCACTTCCTCAGTTCCCTGGCCAGATGGAAGATCCGTGAAGCTGGCGGCCGAGGTTGCGATCTCGACCAAAGTCGAGACCGCGTGTTCCTGGGACTCGGACCTCTCTTGGTCCCAGGAGCGTCTTCGCCGAGACGAAGACACAGGGTCCTTATCTCTCTTCCGAGAGCGGGAGGAGTGCGAGCCCGAGGGCGCCTCACCCAGAGTGGGAAGAGACTGGCACAACTCTTTGAATGAGCCCGTAAAGGTGGAGCCAAGGTTCAGAAGAACACAAAAGCTTCGACTGGCTGAAGTGCGAGCTGTTTCCTCCTCGAACGCCTTCATCTGTTCCAGCTGTTCGGCGGATCCCGCAGCCGCGGAAACCGCCCACCTCGCCTCCTTCGATTTCACCGGTGGGTTCCTTTTCTCTGGTCTCCCCAGCTTCAAGTGTGCCTTGCGGTCATCCAGGACGTTGGGATGGAAAGCCAGGCAAAAACTTCCTGACAGTGTGTGGCGACACCTGGGCAGTAGGCATATGAGTGAGGATTGGTGTGCGACATCTTCTGGCCGCAGAGGCACCGCCGAAACCGGGGAAGATTTTCTCCATGGTACATGCGAAGAAAGCGCAATTGCTAACTCGAATGAGTAAAATTTTCGGTTAAAACCGACGGTTAGAATCCAGGGTCTACAATATGCTGAGAACATGAGGGAACCTGTATCTTCCAGCGGAAAGGAAGATTTGGCGTCATGGGGCGGAGCCAAGGTATATACCACCTGGGTGGGTGGGAGGAGCCAGCTTGAAGACTTCCAGCAGGATTTAAACTGGAAGGGGACATGCCAAGAAGTGTGGATGAACAACATATCCATGCTCCTAGAAGATAGGTTCTCTGGTGAGCAGAGTTAATCACCCTACGCCGGGCCAAGGGTGACAACTGGGAGAGATGCAGCCATGCCATCCGACTAGTGCAGATCGCTGTCCCTATGACCCTGGTAGCTACCTCACTGGCATCATACGATGCCCTTGCTTGGTGCCTTGCTAGCTCCAGGCCACGTGCAGAGAGTGCAATGGCTTGTCTGGTTTCCTCCGTGTCAGGCATCGAGGCTAGGAGTTGACCTAGCCTGGACCACAGGAACCTGTCATAGGTTACACAGTGGGCCCAATGTGCTGCAATAGAAAGCAACAACCATCCAGAGTAGAATGTCTTCCTCCCCCAGAAGTCAAAATCCAGGAATCTTGATCTGGGGCCGGTCACGGTGCAGGGCGCGAAGCCCGATGGGAGTATCATTGCGTCAGTCCTAAGCTAGGATGAGGCATGGAACCTGGAGACTCCGGGGTGGCACAACACTGCTGGCAGAGATCCCTAGGGGATAGGACTCCGGAAAAGGGTCTCTGCCAGAAAAGCAATGACGCCTCCCGAAAGGGAGCAGGCCAGGGAGGCACCACAAGGGTGTACGCACTGAAATTGCTTAGGAAGGCGCACGTCGAGTGCTCTGGATTGTGTTGAGGGTGGGGTAATGTCAGGTCCTACAACATCCTCACGAAGAATCGCTGATACTCTGCGAGATCAGCAGCTGGAGAGATGTGGACAGATGGCTCCTCTCCCCCAGAAGAGGGGGATGAGGAGTTAGAGGACCTCAAGAGTTCAGAAGCTGGCTGCTCAGGGGAAGGTTGAAAAACCCTGTCTGTCCATAGCCCTAACATAAGAGGGAAATTGAGCAGCCACCGCTCTGAACTGCTCCCAGGAGAGAGGACCGCTACGACCAAGAATACCTGGGAATGCAGGAGAATGCGGCAGAGGAGTGGGGACAGAGCCGACAACAGGAATCAGCTGACCTCCGCCTGGGCTAGGGAGCATACCAGGAGCCCTAAGGTAAGAGGGAGCTCCGGAAAACTCCACAGCCGAGAGCTGATCAACCAAACTGGAACTGCCTGGGCTGCGACCTGAAGAATCACCCCTGTGAGGTGACCGGGGCCGTGAAAGTCCAGAAGGACGGTCCCCTACCTCCAAAGAATGGGGCCCTCTCAAGGAAAACGAAAGGGAAGGGCGGAGATCCGCGCTACGGCTTCTCCCAGAGCCCAGGTGGGCCCCGGGAAAAAGGCTGCTGCACGGACCCCATACCCCTCGACCCCTTGGAATCCGAGAGTGTCCTCCTCCTCGAGAGAGCCAGCCTAAGCAGCTGGCAGCCCTGGTCGGCCCCCGAAGGAGCTATCCAGGGAGCAGCACCCTCCCCTCCCGTGGATGCTCCGATCGGCCCCAACGTTGGGCGAGCCAGGCACACCACATGAGGGGGTACCACCACTGAGGGGTCAGAGAACCCTAAGAGACCAGGCTGCAGAGCAATGGTGGTCTGCACCACTGTCTGCTGGTCAGCACTCCTGACCCTGGTCCCGGGAGTCACTGTCCGCTCCTCAGAGTGGGGCTGGCCCGAGCCTGTCAAGGACACTACCAAGGTGTCCACATGAGCAGCTGACTCCAGAGAGTCAGACTGCCTGTCTGACTCAGAGTCCGATTTCCCCCTCAAAAGAGGTGGAGATTGAAGTTCTGTGCCAAACAGTGCGTGGATGCCCGCTACCATCCTGACTGAAAAGGGCACCAGAACCAGAGACTGCACCAGAGTTGGTGCCGATGTCCCCAGCCGCACCGTGAACGGTGCCAGAAGCAGACACGGCTCCAACGATGGCAGCATCCTCTGAGCTGGAGCCTGAGACCAGAGATGGCGCCAACAATGGCTCCAACCGCGCCTCGGTGCCGCGAACAGCACTGAGGTCAGGAAACCCCATGGTGCCGACCGCCCCACCCAAGATGGCGCTGACAGACAGCTGCCGAGGACGGCGCCGACCCAAGCCTTCTGGAGCCGAGGGCACGACACTGGTGGAGCTTCACGCCTGGAAGGGCACTGCTGGGCGGTGTTCTCCTGCCTGTCCACCACGGGTACAGACTGGGCCTCCTGCACCGCGAAGGGGCCTCTGCCACAGCTAGGCTAATAAGAGGCAGAAGCCCTCTCCCTCCTTGGTCCAGAGAACCGGGACGGACCCGGAGGAAAGGCTGGAGAGAATGTGGCTTGGCCCGAGTGCGCGCTCATCCCCCGAAAGTCGGCGGAGCTCGTCCAACTTTCCATGCACGTTGTTCGATGACACGAAGGTCCATGGAGAAGTAGGTGTCACACGAATCCATGTCGTGTAGCGGGCCACAACACACAAGGTAATGGTCATGCTGCTCGGTGATGGAGAACTTACGGCCTCATGGGCACCAACGCATGGGGGGCAGTCCTGTCTTCAAAGCTTTCTTGCCCCCCTGACCGAGACATGACCTACAGAAAAAGAACACCAAACAAGACCCGAAAATAAAATAAGGAACAGTCATACCAGGCGACGTCGAGTGGAGCGAACAGAATCGGTTTTCTCTCAGCTACCCACGAGGTGACCTCAACGGGCGGAGACAAAGAACTGAGGGAGGACGGAGTCGACAACATCTAACGGCTAACTCATGAAAAGCACGAAAGTGCGTTGGCCTCGAGGGCAGTGCCAATGGCAGAATGACTCTATTCAAATAAAAAAAAAAAAAGGTCCTATGGGGTCATGACCTCTGGCCAAATACCCAAAGGTGATGAATGGTGAAGACTGAGACAGATAAGATCGAAGCTTACGAGCTCACCCGTTTTGGGCAGTACATGGACTACACAGTTTGGATGGCCTTGCTGGAGTCCCGCAGCCTGGTGGTGATCTTCTCCATGTCTTCGCCAAAGAGCACGGAGCCCTTGAAGGGAGCATCTAGAATGTTCATCTGGACATCTGGATCAAACCCAGAAACCCGAAGCCACGCATGGCGACGGAGGCAAATGCCAGTGGCGGCTGCCCTGGAAGAGGTGTCTGCAGAGTCGTAGGCCAACTGCAGAATGTGGGTACCCACATCTGAGCCGATCTGAAGCAATTTTGCAAGCTCTGCCCACTGAGGGCAATCAGGCATGCTCTGCATGATGTCCAATCAGTTCCCACAAGGTATTCTGGAATTGGACCATGTGCGTCAGGAAGTTGAGAATCCTGATACTACAGGTGGCAGCAGAGTACACCTTGCGGCCCATCGAATCCAGCTGCTTCAACTCCCTGTCAGGCGGCTGGGTGCTCAGGTGTTTGGGCCTCTGTGAACGGTCGTGAGCTGCCGAAATCACCACCAAGTCCACTGTGGGTGGTTCAGCCAAGAAGGGGTGGTCCTTAGGGGCCCAGCAGAGCTGATGAGCCGTCTTAGGCACGGCAGAGGAGGAGTGAGGGCACTTCCAAGTTGCGAACGTGACGTCCTCGAAGGTGTCAAACATGGGAGGGATGACCACCGGCTTAGGGTCTTTTTGGTGGAGGTATTTAGCCAACCGCAGTCGCTTGGGGTCCAGGGCCTCAGTGTCCCAACCCATGTTGGCCTGGATGCACCTCATCACCTCAATGAAGCTGGGGTTGTCCAGAGGGGAATTTGGGTATTCCTCTCGTGCCTCCTAAATCTGGGTCGATGTCGGAGTCCATGTGGGAAGTGTTCGGAGTAGACATATGAATCCAAGGACAAAGACTATGGGGACTTATGCCGTCTCCTCTTGCGCCTCGCATCTGGAGAGGGAGAGCAGGAGGAACTGCTGGACCTGATCCTCCTTCGTCCCTTATCCTTGTTTTTTCGGTGCTGGCTCCTTCCCCGCCTCTAAGTCGGATGGGTCCGAGGGGTCCGGCATGGGCGTGGGAGGAGGTGCCCCTGCTGGAAGATCACCTTTAACAGTGTCCCATCAGTGGGAGAAAAGTTTCTTCACCTGCAAAAGGTTCAATTTAGGAGAACCTGGTGCAGGGGGCAGGGGAGCACCAGAACCCATACCAATGTCGGTCCAGTCGTCAGGGGGCGCCAGCGTCAGATCCAGATCCAAGCCCTTATCACCGGTGTCAGCAGGCATCGGCGCAGGCCTGATGGGTGGCGTCAGAGGGGCTTCCTTTCCTCCACTGTCAGGCTCAGACGTCAGGTGGACCGGCGACGGGGTCCCAGAACTGACGTAAGGGGTGCCGGAGTGGCCGGTGTCGGGAGGACCTTGACCGGCGGCAGAATAACTTCCGCGGGTAGTGGTCGGAGGTGTCATGGGCACATGGCGGTCCGGCGTCCACTTGTCTTTAGGATCGGATGGGCGTCCCTCAGAGGCAGAGGCCTTAGGACAGTCTGACTTATGTTTAGAAGACTTCTCTGCTGAGCTTTCGTCAGCCGCTGAGGCGGGCACTGGTCGGAGTCTTTAGATTTCAGTGGCAATGACGAGGCCCTGCCGCCAGAAGACCCGGAGGCCTTACTTGACTCCCTGGAGCTGGACTTGGAGGAGGAGGCCGAGCAGAAGGAGTGCTTACCTGCGCCTGACGAGAGCCTTCTCGGCGGGCAGATTTACCTTCAGCGGTTGTAGGGTGGTCCCTGAAGACTTGGCCGCAGAGGAAACCACGGACGGCTTAAGGGTGGTGAGACAGGAATCATGCCCCGGCGCCCCGGACTTCGAGCCAGAGGAACTGGCCTAGAGCGGGACCTCTCTTATCGTGATGTTCCCATGCTTGTGGTGCTTGCAGGTGGGAGTGGGATCAGAATCCCCCCCCCCCCCGAGGACAAAGCCTGTTCCATGGCGGCCAATTTAGGTTCTGCTAAGAAGGTGGAGAGGGACCTCTGACGCCTGATACGCATTCTTGAGTTGAAGGCCTGTTAATGAGGGCAGGCATCGGTGTCGTGGTCAGCCTGAGGCAGAAAAGGCAAGTGGAATGGCCATCCTTTGAGGGTATCTGACGCCCACAGGAGCACTTGTTGACGTGCCCTTTGGAGGAAGATGACAGATGCAAAACGAAGAATAAATTTTTCGGTGGAGAAGGAAGAGAGCGATCGGTACTGCAGGCAGTAGCAGACAGTGAACTAACCCTGACCGTGCAGCGGGAAAGAACTGGAGCACGTGGGGAACTCCTCCCTTATACAGGGTGACGTTGGGGGTGTAGCCGTTGGCGGGGGGGGCTTTCGACGTTGGTACTGCTAGAGAAAAGAATTGCTGGAAGCTGCCGCCAGGTAGTGTCAGTCCTAATTGTGGTACCTGCTGCAAGAGCTTCTTCTCGAAGAAAGATAGAACAGTTACGTACTTACCATAATAATAGATCTTCGAGAGAATCGCTTTCATCAGGCCACACCTATGGAACTATAAACAGCCAGGTGCTAGGACCACATGTAAATCTTTGCAAGCAGTCCACCAGGAGCCGCCCACAACGATGTCAGATGTTGGCTGCCACATTAATGCAGGCAGCACCTTCCCTTGTCAGCTCCCCGACGAGATTATGCTTGGAGGACTTCCCTCTAGGGAACTAGGAGCGAACTTAAGAGCTCTGCCAACCAGGAGGTGCAGACAACAGGTATACCCATGTGTCATCGAGGCACAAGTCAGGAAGCATCTGGAAAACCAGGAGCAGTTGTAGAATTCACCAAAAATATTTATGTACAGTTGCAGTAACATAAAAAATAAAATTGTTCAGAATAACTAAGTACAGAGGAGAAATAAAAAAAATTAATTACCACAGTAATGTTGTTTCTTCTGAAGGAGTCCTAATGTATTCTGACATATGCAGTAAGACCCTGTCGTTCTGCTTTTCGGAAAGAGTTAAGCCTACATTTTAAGTAAGTACGCACTCTGTTTCAAATTACTGTTCCTGGTACATTCTATTCAACTGTCAGATTCTTACAAGCAACCCCAGAAAGCTTGTAAAATATTTGAAAACTATAGCAAATGCCTATAGCATTTAAATGGAAACTTTCCTAAAACCTACCACCCCAACATGGGCTAAAGACTCAAGTCACAGATGTCCACTAGAGAAAAACAAACTTCCAGGTAAACACAACAAAGCGCATGAGCTGGAGTGCAGAGACCCCAGGTTCTGGCAGGATGGGAGGTCAGAATACATTAGGACTCCTTTAGAAGAAACAACATTACTGTGGTAAGTAATTTTTTCTTCAAACAAGAAGTCCTAATGTATTCTGATATATGCAGACTACCAAGCAGTTCCCTTGGAGGAGGGCACAGAACCTACTTATGAAAGAGGCTCTGCAATACTGCTGTTCCAAACCTGGCATCACTTATTGCCTGCACATCCAGGCTGTAATGCTTGGTGAATGTGTGTACAGTTTTCCAGGTAGCTGCTTTACAGATTTCTGACAAAGGAATATCCCTTGCAGCTGCTATTGTGGCAGCTGTGCCCCTGGTAGAATGAGCCCTGAGGCCTACAGGGGGATCCTTCCCTAGTTTCTGATAGCAAAACTGAATGCAAGACACTATCCATCTTGCAATGGTCCTTTTACTGGCAGGCTTAACCCTGCCCACTTCTCCATAGGTAAGGAACAACTGGCTATTGTCACCCCTATGGCCTCTGGTCAGATTCAAGTAATAGCTGATAGCCCTCTTTACATCCAGGCTATGCAGCCTACGTTCCCCTGAACTAGAGTGTCTGGTGAAGAAGACAGGCAAATTTATAGACTGGTTCAGGTGAAACTCAGACCACTTTAGGGAGGAACCTTCTCTTTGTTCCGAGAACCACTTAATCATTATGAAAGGAGATATAGTTAGGTTCCACAGATAAGGTCTGTAGTTCACTGATACGTCTTGCTGAAGTGATGGCTACTAAGAACATGTTACTCACCTGTAACAGTAGTTCTAGGAGTAGTACATGTTGTTCATCCACACTCTTTGGCATGTCCTTTTCCCCTTTAAGGATCACCGGAAGTCTTCAAGCTCGCTCCTCCTACCCACCGGGTGGTATATACCTAGCTCCACCCCATGACACCAGATCTTAGCCCACTGGAAGCCAGGTTGTGTGCGTCTGGCCGGGAGGTTGGTGGAATCATAGGATGAATCAACATATACCACTCCTAGAACTACTGTTACAGGTGACTGACCTGTTCTAGGAGCGTGGATATGTTGTTCATCCACACTCTTTGGCAGACTCCTAGCAGTTCTCCGGGAGGAAGGAGGCAAGGTGCACACCCCCTACTTAGGGAACAGAGATTGGAGAACTGAGGCCCCAAAACCAGCATCCTGGTGTGACTCAAGGTCGATGTGGTAGTGGGTGATGAAGTTGTTTGCTGACTTACAGGTAGCAGCCTGGCAGATTTCCTGGATAGGGATGTCCCTGGAAGCAGCCACCGATGCAGCGGTATGGTGGGTAGAAATGAGCTCTTACCCTCTGGGAGCTCCTTGCCTGCCAACTCATAACACAGACCTATGCATGATGAGATCCATCTTGCAAAGTCCGCTTTACTGCAGGTCTGCCAGAAGCGGCTCCAGCGTGAGGTGACAAACAGCTGGTGAACATCACCCCGAATTTCCGCCATCCTCTCCGTATAGTAGGAGAAACACGTCTCAGGTCCAAGTATGGAGCCTGTACTCAGCCTCCGTGGTGTAATTAGGGTAGTATAACGGCAGAGTCAACACTTAGTTATGGTGAAACTCTGACACCACCTTCGGAAGGAATTTCGGGTGGGGGCATAGGACAACCTTCTCCCTGTGGAAAACCAGATAAGGAGAGTGCACCGAAAGCGCCTGGAGCTCCCTTGTCCTTCTGGCAGACGTGATAGCCACCAGGAAGGCCATCTTCCACGACAAGTGTGACAATGCACACTTGTGCACTGGTTCGAATGGCTTCCCCATGAGCTTTGCCAGTACCAGCAGTAGATCCCACAGAGGTGGAGGTTCACGCACCAGAGGGGATATGTGATCCAGGCCTTTGAAAAATCGCCCGACCACTGTTTCCTGCACCACCGTTGACTGACAGCCTGCGCCCGGTAAGCAGAGATGGCTGCCAGGTGCACCCTAAGGGTCGATGACCACAGACCCCCTTTGGAGAGAGACCAAAGGTAGTCGAGAATGTTAGCCACTGGACAGGACAGAGGGTCCAGGCCCTTGCCCTGACACCAAATGGAAAACCATTTCCATTTGAAGGCATAACATTTTCTGGTCGATTCCTTTCTGGATGCCTCCACCACAGTGTAGACATCTTCGGAAAGACCCAAATCCTGGAACTCTAGCTGCTCAGGTACCAGGCTGTGAGGTGCAGTGATTGAAGGTCCAGATGGAATACCTTCCTCTGATTGAGAGATATCAGGTTAGGGCATATGCGAGGCCGCTCCAAGTGCCTGCAGCTGAGGCTGAGGAGATCTGAGTACCAGAACTGGCATGGCCAATCTGGGGCTACCAGGATCACCTTCGCCTTGTTCCTCCTCACCTTGAGGAGCACCTTGTGGATCAAGGGAAATAGAGGGAAGGCGTAGAGGAGGCCTGGGGTACACGGCCTCGAGAAGGCATCCCCCTTCAGCGAACCCTGCTGAGGGGGGCGGGCATGAAACAGCCTCAGCTTGCTGTTTTCCCTGGAGGCAAACAAGTACACCAACGGTTTGTCCCAACGGGAGAACAGGTTGTAAGCTACCTCTGGATGGAGACACCACTCGTGGGATGTCTGGCCTAGGTGGCTAAGGGCATCTGCCAGCTGGTTGGAGGCTCATGCCACATGGATGGCTAGGAGATCCATCTCCAACTGGCTCACGAGGGTCCAGATGCAGAGCGCCTCCTTGCATAACAAGCGAGTCGTGCCACCCTATTTGTTGAGGTAGTACATGGTAGTGGTATTGTCCGTCTGGACTTGAACCACTTGACCCTGGAGCTGAGGAGCGAAAGCTGACAATGCCAGTCTGACTGCTCTGAGCTCCAACAGGTTGATGTGGCATTGAGACTCCTTGTGGGTACAGAGCCCGTGGGCCCTTTCGTCTCCCACGTGAGCCCATGAGAGGCGCATCAGTCGTGAGGTGGACAGTCGGCTCGGGGCAGACAAATGGGATTCCTTCCTACAACCGGTCTGGGGCAGTCCACCATTAGAGAGCGTCCCACATCTTCTGGGTTACAGTGACCAGCTGGTCCAAATGACCGTGGCGTTGAGTCCACTGGGCCGCCAGCTCCCACTGGAGGGGGCGCATGTGCAACGGGCCCAATGGACCACTGAGATGCACCGTCATGTAACTACGGCGCAGAAAGTCCTGGGCTGGGCGCAAGTGCCCAACCAGAAATGATTGGGCAAAGGAGGAAAGAACCTTTGCCCTGTCCGGCGGGAGCCGAGCTCTAGCTTGACAAGAGTCAAGCTCTGCCCGATGAAGCCCATCACCTGAGAGGGCATGAGTTCCGACTTGGCCTTGTTAATCAGGAGGCTGAGTTGGGAGCAGGTCTAGAAGGCCAGGTCCCTGGACCTCTCCACCTCCTGCTGGGTGGATCCTGCTAAGAGCCAATCGTCAGGTAAGGATAAATCCTGCCCCCGAGATGGTCCGCCACCACTGCAATGCATTTGATGAAGACCCAAGGGGCCGATGACAGGCCGAATGGCATGGCTCAGAAATTGTTCAGGGTTCCTTCGACCCTGAAGTGGAGAAACCGCTGATGGGATGGACAGATTGGGATGTGAAAGAATCGTCCTGCAGATCCAGTGAACAGAAAGAAAAATTACTCACCTTAGTAATGTTGTTTCTTCTAATGGAGTCTTCTATATTATGACAGTAGCAGTTTGTCCCACCACTAGAACTGCTCCGGGGTGAAATGGTTAATACCATTCCAAAATAGAACTTTGAGCACGAGCTCTAAGAAGCAGCTCTATCTGTGTAATTTCAAACCTGAACTGTCAGATCTTTACGAGCAAAAACTCACTAAGGTCTGTGTGGAAGCTGTAACCTACACTAGCCAAATGGCTACCTAAATATTAACAACCATTGCTGGTCCCAACACCCAAGACTCAAGTCAGGGACCAGAACTACTAACACAATTCTAACAACATGAGAATAAAACAACAGTATAATAAAACACACACACCCCAAACTCCCAAAAGGGAGAAACGCTAAAGGGCATAAAATAGTGCCCACACTAAGTTGCCGCACCCACCCAAGTAGAAGTTCTGAGAGGGGCAGGCTGGGGAGGTCATAATATAGCAAGACTCCATTAGAAGAAACAACATTACTAAGGGAGTAATTTTTCTTCAAACAACATGAAGTCTTGCTATATTATGACAGTAGCAGATACACACAGCAGTACCTCCATGGAGGAGGGCAGAACCTACTTAGGAATAGGCTCTGAAGAACAGCTGTGCCAAACCGAGCATCTCTCCTGGCCTGGACATCCAGGGAGTAATGCTTGGTAAAAGTGTGTACCGTTTTCCAAGTAGCAGCCTGGCATATCTCTAATATAGGGATGTCTCTGGCAGCAGCTAGAGACGCAGCTGTACCCCTGGTAGAATGAGCCCTAAAGCCAGAGGGGGATCTCTGCCCAGTTTCTGATAACAAAATTGGATACAAGAGACAATCCACCTGGCAACTGATCTCTTAGTGGCAGGTTTGCCTTTCCCAACTTCACCATAGGTAAGGAAAGTTGGAGGATTCGAACCTGTGACCTTTGGTACACTCTATATAGTAACTAAGAGCTCTTTAACATCCAGGCTGTGCAACCTCCTCTCACCAGAAGAGGAGTGATCAGTGAAAAATACTGGAAGGGAGATAGTTTGGTTAAGATGGAAATCTGAAACCACCTTAGGTAAAAACTTCCTATTAGTCCTAAGGACTACCTTATCCCTGTGGAAAGAAAAAGTCAGTTTCCACTGACAAGGCTTGCAACTCACTTGTGCGTCTAGCAGAAGTGATAGCCACCAGAAAAACAGTTTTCCAAGTTAGATACTTAAGCTCTGCAGAAAACAGAGGTTCAAAAGGGGGTTGCATTAACTGGGCAATACAAACATTAAGGTCCCAGGCAGGGGCCGGTTCCCGAAAGGGTGGATTAGTATGGAGTAACCCCTTAAAAACTTGGAAAACACAGGGTGAGTGGAAAGGGGATGACTTTCCTGCTGACACGAAGCAGATACAGCTGCCAAATGGACTCTCAGGGTAGCTGGTCTGAGACCCAAGGAATTAAGATGGACCATGTAATCTAATACAATGGGCAAATCAGCAGATTCTGGGAAATATTTTTCCCAGCACACCAAATGGAAAACCTTTTCCATTTAGAACTATAAGTAGCCCTAGTGGAAGGCTTTCTGGAAGCCTTTAGATTTCAAGAACACCTTGAGAGAGGTGTAAATCAGCAAACTCTAACTCCTCAAGAGCCAGGCCTTGAGGTTGAGGGATTGGAGGTCCGGATACCAAACCCTTCCTGGGCACAAGTTAACAGGTTGTGAATCCTGGGAGGCAAAGGGAAGATGGATTGTCAGTGACAGAAGGAGTGGGTACCAGGGCTGCCTGGCCCAATCCAGTGCAATCAGAATCACCCTGCAAGGCTGATATCTGATTTTGACTAATACTTAGAATAGGAGAGGGAGGGAGGAAAGCATAAGAAACTTCCCTCCCAATCCAGGAGAAGGGCATCCAGGGGACTGAGCCCAACACTGGAGGCCTGCAACAGAACAGAGGAAGTTTGTGATTGTCTGGGGCTGCAAAAGATCTATCTGAGGGTGCCCCATCTGGCAAAGACTATCCCGGCACTTGAGGATCCAGGGACCATTCGTGATGGCCCTGGGAAATCCTGCTGAGAGCATCCGCTAGGACACTGTCCTTCCCTGGAAGATGAACTGCTATGAGGGAAGTGTTCAGGGAATAGGCCAGAGACCACAACTTCATTGCCTCGGTGCACAAGGCCGAAGACCGAGTGCCCCTGTTTGTTGATGTACCACATTGTTGTGGTGTTGTCTGTTCTGACTTGTATCACCTTGTTGTGGACAGATGCAGAAAATGCTTGAAGAGCTAAAAGACAGCTCTGAGTTCCAGCAAATTGATGTGGAGCAGAGATTCCCGAGGGACACACACTCCTGAGTGGAAAGGTCGCCCATGTGGGCTCCCCAACCCAGAAGGGAAGCATCTGTAGTGAGAGTCAAATTGTGAGCAGGGGGAATGAAGGGACCCCAATCTTAAATTGCTCTGATCCTGCCACCACTGGAGGGCCTGGATCAAGGTTCGAGTCACTGGGACCAACGTGGAAAGGGGGTCTCTTCTCTGAGACCAAAAGGTTCTCAAGTGAAACTGAATGTCTCTCATCTGAAATCTTGTTCCCTGCACAACAGCTGTGGATGCAGCCATGTGTCCCAGGAGCTGCAGAAAGTGTCTTGCTAGTCGAGAACCTGCAGGGTGAAGGAGGAGGCCAGAGTCACTAAATTAGCCACCCTTTCTAAGGGAAGAAAAGCTCTGGCTAGCTTTGTGTCCAACTCTGCCCCTATAAAGGTGAGTACCTGGACTGGTTCCAGAACCGACTTTGGTAGATTTAGCAGAAAGCCCAGGGAGGTGAGAAGCTGCTGGGTAACTTGCAGGTGAGATTTTACCTGTTCTGGGGACTGGCCTACAATGAGCCAATCGTCTAGATAGGGCAAAACAGCAATCCTTTGCCTCCTTAAGTAAGCCACTGCTAGACACTTTGTGAATACCCTTGGGGCAGAGGTAAGGCCGAAGGGCATTGCTCTGAACTGGTAATGACCTGAGGTAGTTCGAATCTGAGGTACTTTCGATGGGGAGCTTCTGATTAGGACGTGAAATAGGCATCCTTGAGGTCCAGGGAGGCTAACCAGTCCCTGGCCTTAGGGAGGGTAAAATCATTGCCAGAGTTACCATTTTGAACTTTGGTTTCAAAAGATGCTTGTTCAGATATCTGAGGTCTAATATGGGCCGCCATTCTCCTGTCTTTTTTGGGGTAAGGAAGTATCTGGAATACAGACCCCTGCCCTGGTGCAGGAGGAACCCTTTCCACTGCTCTGAGGCCAACAGGGTTGAGACCTCTGCTTCCAGAGCAAAGGTCTCTGAAGCACTTGCAGGTAGAAAAGTCTGGTTCTCAACTTGGAAACTTTTGAAGCTGAGAACCAGACCCTGGCATTACTACTTCCAGAACCCACTTGTCTGAGGTTAAAGAAGCCCAGTTCTGACCAGAGTAAGCCAGCCTGCCCCTACGGTAAAGGAGATCGGCCCTGGGCACCCAATCAGGGTGCCTGCTTGCAGGAGCTTTAGGCTGAGGGGTGGGAGCAGGCCTGCCCACCCCTCGTCTGCCTCTGCCTCTGAAGAAGTCCCTCTGAGCATAGGCAGAGGAGGCCTGAGTCTGGTAAAAAGGCCTGTGAAAAGGCCTACCCCTACCCCTGGGGGTATGCCTCTGAGGAGTGGCTTGCCGCTCCTTAGCTTGGGCACTTTTGTAAGTAGTCCTATATTCATCCATCTTTTTCATGTAATTCTCTGTCTGCTCCCCAAACAGAGAATTTCCCACCAGGAAAATCCATAGCCTTAGTCTGGGTATCCTGTGACAGACTAGTACACCTGAGCCAGGCCAACCTACGAGAAAGCTACAGATGTGGCCATGACCTAGGGAAACATCATTAACATCCACAGCAGCATGAAACTGTACCTTGAGAAGCCTCAATGCCATCAGCAGCCACCTGTTCTAGTTTGCTAGCCAGCTGGCCATGGGCTTGCTTGGCTAATTCCATAACAGTATCCCATCTAGATTTCTGATACCTAGCTACATAAGCCATATAATTTGCTTGCCTGAGTCCCAGAGAGGCTGCCATATACTGTTTTTTCGCCATGGCATCAATCTTCCTGGAATCCTTGTCAGGAGGATGTGAAGCCAGGGGATATTAGCTTATCACAGGCTGCAGCCTGAACTACTAAACATGACTGCATTGCTGAGAAAGGAATTCTGTATCAGGACCTGACAATGTGTACCTTCTGTCCATCTTTTATCTACAGGAGGCACAGAATTAGGAGCTTTTAAAATTTTTATTGTTTGCTTCCTAAAAGACTTATGCAAAGGAATACACAATCTCCTAGACTCTGGAATATCCATCATTTCTACAAAATCAGGCTCCTCTTGCTCATCCACAGCTTCTTCCAAGGGAAGCTGGAGGGTTTCAGCAACTTTTTTGTAAAACATAAAATGAAATGGGGACTCAGATAGCATAGGGGGAGATTCTAGAGGTCTGTCTGGGGAAATGTCCGGTTCAATGGGCACACCCAGACCTTCCCAGCCACATTCATACTGTTCATAATCATCCTCCCCCTCCTCTGGTTCATAAAATTCCTCAACATCATATTCCTGAACCACTGGAACCGGACGAACCGACCTTTTGCCAGATAGTGGCGGTTCGGACGGAACCTAGACAGTGACTGGACAATTTGTATGGCTTTTGCTATCTCTGCAGCAGTTGGAGAAGGGTTTTGGACTCCAAACCTGCTGACTTTCTTGTTTTCTTTACTAGATTGGTTCCTCAGAACCAGCTTTCTTTTGTCCGAGGAAGTCTTGCCTGGTCAGAGGCACTCCCTCCGTTCGGTTGGCACCGAACCGGGCTGTCCCATCGGGTCAGCGGACTTTTAGCCTCTCGTTCCTGAGCCTGCCCAATCTCTTTTCCAGGGTGGCTGCAGGGAAATTCTTACATATCTGGCAGTCTGACTGGAGGTGGTCAAACCCAGACAATAGACACATGTGGTGTGTGGGTCAGCCTTGGCAAAGACTTCCAGACATCACAGTGTTGAAACCAGTGGGCCGGTTTTCTTTGGGTTTCTCAGACATAATGCCAGCCTAACAGAAAAACTTGCCCTTTAAGCGGCAGTGCCAGGCAAGAAGACCATTATCGGTTCCTAACACGTGTCACGGGTATTGGAAAAAAACGTAATAAAATCCGTTTTTTTTAGAACCAATAAGAACCGGGAACCGCACTCTAAAATGTTAAACTTTAAAGTTAATAAGTTTTAAACCCAGCTGATCGGTTCAAAACCGAACCGATAAACTTACAAGTTCCACACAGACAAAACCTTTAATTTACTTACGATTACCACAGACAGAGCTTGAACGAGCGGTTTTGCGGTTAAAATAAAACTATTCTCGGTTGAATCGAACCGAGAAACACTATTTAAACCGAAATGAACCGAGCAGTAGGAGAAATCTCCGGGCGACTGTTCACTGGGCGGAGTAAAGAATCTGACAGTTCAGGTTTGAAATTACACAGATAGAGCTGCTTCTTAGAGCTTGTGCTCAAAGTTCTATTTTGGAATGGTATTAACCATTTCACCTCCGGAGCAGTTCTAGTGATGGGACAAACTGCTACTGTCATAATATAGCAAGACTTCATGTTGTTTGAATGGAAATTACGTACCTACCGTAATTCTTGATCTTCTTGGATGAGTCTCCACCACTCATTCACACTAATGGGAATAGTGCTGGAGGCACTAGGACCCAACGGGAGCAAACTTTTTTGCTGGAGGGTCGGCGCCAGAGGTGGAGCCGCGAGGGGCACCGCGAGCCTCCGTTCGTGCGGTAATGACTATCTCGGCGTCGACCCTCCAACCACCTCAGTACCTTTTTTTCCGAGGAGGTGCAGCGTAACTAACCTAGAAGGATAGCCTAACCAAAAACCGGACACAAGATAGTCTGGAAGACCCGTATAAGAAGGGTCAACAAAGAAGTCTTCACAGCCTAAAGATGAGGGAGTGAAGACCAACAACAGAGGTGAGCTCGGGGGATGGAGGGTGGGCATGTGAATGAGTGGTGGAAACTCGTCCAAGAAGATCAAGAATTATGGTAGGTACGTAATTTCCATATCTTCCTGGACATAAGTCTCCACCACTCATTCACACTAATGGGAGAGTACCGAGCTAATAATCCCCCGAGAGGGTGGCAGGAAAGACCAAGAGCTTACAGCTTTAGGACAGAAGTCCATTAAGGATGGTTCTGCCAAAGGAAAGATGTCGTCTGGCATGGGCATCCAGGACATAGTATTTAACGAAAGTATGCACTGAGCTCCAGGAAGCCGCATTGCAAATATCTGCAATGGGAACGTTGTGGATTTCCGCCAGAGATGCTGTGACCCCCTAGTAGAGTGAGCATACACTCTGCCCTCCAGCTTAACCTGCGCCATGGAATAACAGTGGCGAAGGCATGCCACTAGCCATGCTGAGATACATCTGATAGCGACAGGCTGACCCAACGGGTCTCGCTGAAGAAACAAACAGTTGTTGAGCTTTACGAAATCTTTGTTCTATCTAGATAGAAGCATAAAGATCTCTTGGCGTCCAAGGAATGAACAGAACGTTCTCCTTCATTTTGGAAGTCTGCAAAGTAAGAGGGTAGGACCAAAGGTTGGTTTAGATGGAATTCTGAAACAACCTTAGGAAGAAATTTAGGATGGGTTCTAAGGACTACTCTGTCTTTATGGAACACAGTATATGGAGGGTCTGTGACCAAGGCATGTATCTCAGAGACCCTGCGGGCTGAGGTAATGGCCACCAGGAAGACAGTTTTCCAGGTCAGAAATTTTAGCTCACAGGTAGCCAGAGGTTCGAAAGGTTTCTGAGTGAGCAAGTCTAGTACAAGATTAATGTCCCAGGCTGCGACTGGACGTCTTATAGGAGGTCTGGTATGCAGAATTCCCTTTAGAAACCTCAACCACAGGTAACTGAGCCAGTGACAAGGAAGTACCAGCTCATGATAAGCTGAAATGGCACAAGGTGAACTTTGACTGTAGAGTACTGCAGACCTGAATTTGAGAGGTCTAAGAGGTACTCCAAAATTTTATCTGGTGGGCAGGAAAAGGATTTAAAGAGGATTTTGCAGACCAGAGCGGCAACTTCCATTTAGCTGTGTAAGTTTTCCTAGTGGATGGCTTTCGCGCAGCCAGAAGAATATCTGAAACCCTGCCAGAGACACTGAACCTGTTCACTTCTATCTCTTCAGGAACCAAGCGTGAAGGTGAAGCGACCTCAGGTTGGGATGAACAACAGGCCCCTGAGTCAAGAGGTTCATCTGAAGGGGAAGTGGTTTCGGTGGAGCTGCCGACATACTGTTGAGTAGTGGAAACCACATCTGTCGAGGCCAGAAGGGAGCAATGAGGATCATTTTGTCCCCCTGGGATTCAAACTTGAGAAGTACCCTCTGAATTAGAGGAAGAGGTGGAAAGGCATATAGAAAGCGTTTTGTCCACTGCAGCCTGAACGCATTCTGACAGAAAATGCCAGGCCCTGGGTTTCTGGAGCAGAAGAGAGGCAGTTTTGTGTTGAGTGGGGATGCAAAAATGTCCAGGTCTGGAGTTCCCCACTCTGCGAATATTGACTGAACTACGGCTGAGTCGAGAGACCATTCATGAGGATCTGTCTCTCTTCTGCTGAGGCGATCTGCCAGTTCATTCTGCACTCCGGGCAGGTAGACCGCTTGAATTAGAGACTTGTGCTGCAAGCACCATTCCCACACTCTCATTGCTTCTCTGCATAAGGGGTAAGAGTGAGCACCGCCCTGTTTGTTGATGTAATACATCACTGCTTTGTTGTCCATTTGAAGGAGAATGTTCTTGTCACAGAGAATGTCCTTCAAAGCTTGGACCGCATAAAGGACGGCCCTCATTTCTAAGACATTTATGTGAAGCTGGGACTCAACCTGAGTCCACGTACCTTGAGTGTGGAGAGCCTGACAGTGAGCTTCCCACCCCATCAGGGGCAGCGTCTGTGGTAATGGAAATCTGATGATCCAGAGGAGCAAAGGGATATCCTGCTAGGAGATTGTTCTCCTGCGACCACCAGGTGAATGACCTCTTTAGAGGTTCCGTCACCTTGATGAGAAAGGACTGCGGGTGAGTGGTCGGGGACCACTGGGTACTGAGCATCCACTAAGAGTTCTCATGTGAAGGCGAGCTAGAGGTACAGTGAACACTGAGGATGCCATGAGGCCTAGCATCCGTTGCATCGAAAGCTGGAACCGAGTTGCTCTCCCTGATGTGGCGGGCCATCTGAAGATATCGCTCCTCCTGTCCTCTGGAAGAAAAGCCTTCGCACAGGAGGTGTCCAGAAGAGTTCCTATAAAAAGGAGCCTCTGGGAGGGCTGCAGCTGCGATTTTTTGAGGTTTAGCAGGACTCCCATGGATGTGAGAAAGCGAGAAGCTGTGGCTACAGTGTCCAGAGTTCCCTGCCTGGAAGGACTTGCCAGAAGTCAATCGTCCAGAAAAGGGAACACCTGTATTCCGATCTTTTTGAGATGCGCTGCGAGAACTGCACAACACTTTGTAAAAACTCGTGGCACCGAGGATAGCCCAAAGGGCAGGACTCTGAACTGATAATGCTGTCCCAGAGCCACAAACCTTAGGAATTTGTGATGCTTTGGGTGAATAGAAATGTGCTGGTAAGCATCCTGCATGTCTAGGGAGGCTAACCAGTCATGTTGATGAAGCAAATGTAACAGGGTTCCTAGTGAGATCATTTTGAATTTCTCTTTGGGCAGAAATTTGTTTAGTTTTCTGAGGTCCAAAATGGGAGCATGCCCCAGTTTTCTTTGGAACCATAAAGTAATGGGAGTAGAACCCTGTGTTCCGTTGATGCAGGGAACTACCTCTACTGCCCTGTTGTTCAGAAGGCCCTGTCATGGCGCGAGAGGTCTGACTGAAGGGTTGACAGCTTGGGCTGTCGTTTGGGAGGACGATCTGGAGGGGTCTCCACAAGGTTGAGTGAATACCCCTCGTGTATTATCCGGAGGACCCATTTGTCTGAGGTTATGGACTTCCATTGATTGTAGAAGTGCATCAGATGACCTCCCACCGCTGAGGAAGAGTCCACCGCGGGCAGCTGAGGTGGGCGCGTTGGGTCCTTGCGCCTTCTGTTGCATTTTCTTTTGAGGCTGGAGGCTTGGTTTTATGAAACTTCCTCTGCCTTTGCCTCAAAGGACTGACAGATTATGGAACTGGCGTTTTAACACCCTCGAGAGGGGACAGGAGGAGGTCGAGGCCAGCAATGGCTGACCTAGTCTTTAGTGTAGCTTCTAGGGCCTGTTCTACTTGAGGGCCGAGAGATACACACCATCAAAAACAACGCCATTACCTGCTGCTGTCGTCATTCGTGAAACCTGAGTGCGCAGCCAGGAATGACGGTGGGTACAAATGCCGCCGCTGCTGCTCGGGAAGCAGTATCGAAAGCATCCATAGCCTTTAACCTGCTGGTTGTTGGATTCGATACCCCTGGCAATGGTTTCAAGTAGCTCTGACTTTGTGTCCGATTCCGGTACAGCTTCAACCATTTGTTTGCGTGAGTGCCAAAAGATATACTCATATTGAGAGAAATTGCCTTGGTAGCTGGCAATACGCATACCCAGGGTGGAAGCAGCAAAGACTCTCTTACCTAAAGTGTCTATCTTACGAGATTCTTTGTTAATAGGTTGGGCTGTAGTAGTCTGGGGAAGGACGACCTTATCATTCTCTGCCAAAACTACAATAGGATCCGCAAATGCTTGGGACGCCAAAATGGGTCGATCCTTTGGGGCTGAGTATTTCCTGTCTATGGATTTAGCCACCGAAGGAATGAGAGCAGGATTATTCCATACCATTTGAGACATCATCTCAAAGGAGGGCTGTGCAGACAGTGAAATCCGTGGGATCTCCGGAACATGGGGTATTGGAGTCTTAGCAATTTCCCAGGATCAATGTCTGTAGTTTGGAGAGAAGAGTGGAAATCAAGTTTTTAGCAGAGACTTAAAGACAGGTCCTCGACCACAGGCTCTGCACAGGAATAGATCCTGTTCCTTCCACTTCATCCACCCAGCCTAAGGTCTGGGTCAGGCTCAATGTCATCTGACAGTCAGGAGGGACTGCATGGACAGGAAAGGTGAAAATCAGAGGAAATGGGGAAGGAAAAGGGTTAAAGGAGGAGTCCTGAAAGGTGGACGGCCCTAAGAACTAGCGCTTGTAAGCATGCAGTGCTGAGGAACCACACAGCACCGAAGATGGCGCCGAGGGACCAGATGGCGCCAATGATGTGCACGGGCGCCATAACTCAATGGCGCTGAGGATGGCGCTAAGCGTGCTATCGACGCCAAGGGCGTCGAAAACATCCCAAGACTCCGAAAAACAGGATTTGAGGAGAAGGGAGGAAGAAGAGCGGAGATAGAAGCATCGGTGTGACCCCCTGCGCCGCAGCCATATGAGGGGGGAAAAACACCTAAGCGTGTAGTCGGCACCAGAGACGGTGCCACGCGACCAGGGAGGCTCAACCGCCCTAACTGGTCTCCCAAGAAGCCCGAAGGCCCCTGAGTGACCGGGTCAGGCAGCTGGACCAACCTCTGAGCCCATTGCTCCATAAGAGCAGCCACTGATGGAACTGCTCATCTGAAGACCTACCAGAGGGCGGGGTAGGGCTCGATGTCGAAGGCGTCGGCTACCAGAAACAAGCTGGCAACCCGAAGGAGGACCGGCAACTGGCTCCAATAACTGACCATCTCTGGCGCAGACATATCAGAGGGCAACCTCGAGTGATGCCTTCTCTTTTTGACCTGTGGGCGAAGAGAGAGCTTGAGGCGAATGGTGCCGAGAATCGACCATTTATTTTATGCTTTTGAGGACCACCTGCCCCTCGGGCACTGGACTGACCATTGTCAGACCCCGGAGAAGGCGGTGGACGGACCCAGCCCGGCTGACTGAACAGCTTTCATGTGAAGTCTCCCTACCATCACCTGACCCGCTCATGGTTGACTCCGTCAAAGTAGGCTGAGACTTCTTTGTAAATAAGAATAAATTAAGCAATACTTATTCGAGCTATTACTACAAACAACAAACCTGAAAACTATTCTGCTAGTTTGAAGTTTGACTCCGCGAGGCGGCGATGTAAATCACTGAAGCCTTTTCGGCGGGGAAAAAAGGAACTGGGCGGTTGGAGGGTCGGCACGAGATAGTCATTACAACTCGGCGGAGGCTCGTGGTGCCGCTCTCGCAGCTCCACCTCTGGCGCCGACCCTCCAGCAAAAAAGATTGCTCCCGTTGGGTCCTAGTGCCTCCGGCGCTATTCCCATTAGTGTGAGTGAGTGGTGGAGACTTATGTCCAGGAAGATCCACATGTTTCGCTCCAAGGATGGTATGATCTGGGACAAAGTAACCATCCGTGGGTGTGTGACCTGAGATACTGATTCAGGTCATGCAGATCTAGAATGGTGCACCAGCCCCCATCGCTTGGGCACCAAGAAGTACCTGGAGACAAAGCCTGGGTCTGCTGGAGAATCTGCCACTGGTGCTGCTGGGGACTCTGCTTGGGCTGAGGGTGCCAAGCTTGAGCCTGCTGCTGTTGCTGGCACTGCTGTCCGCCTTGAAAGGAGGACTGCTGAGTCACAGGGGCAGATGCCGAAAGGGCTTTTTCCTTTTCCTCTGTTGATTCTTGCCCGAAGAACTCTTGGCAGAGGTAGCGTACAAGGTGGCATTGGACTGCTCGATGCGCTGAAGATGACCGGCCACTCCCAGGCTGAACAAGTCAGTCTCAAGGAAGGGCATGTCTGCTAATTTATGCTGGGTATCCACACGGAAGGAGGACAGCCTCAGCCAAGCCCTGCGACGAGAGGCAACTGCGGCAGCCATCGAACGGGCACAAGAATCCCCAAGGTCCAAGGCCGTCTGAAGCTGCTGTTCGGCAACAGCTCGGCCCTGATCCCAGACTTGCTTGACCATGGACTGCATGTCCGTGGGGAGATGTGGGAGGACTTCGTCCAGCAACCCCAGAAGGGCGTGAGAGAAGTGTGCCATGATAACAGCCAAACTTGCCTGACGAAGGCCCAAGGAGGAAGCCGCACAGACCTTCCAGGCTGAATGGTCCAACAGCTTGGACTCTCTATCAGGAGGTTGGTCAGTGTCAGCAGAACTGCCAGTACACCTGAACACAGAGGCGGTCACCAGGCTCTCAGCCGAAGGGTGCTCTGTGAATCCCGCAAGGGACCCCATGGGCACCGCGTACTTGTGGGTCATGCGGGCAGACGGAACTGGACAAGAGGCAGGACACCGCCAAAGTTCTAAGGCCAGTCCAAAAATGGCCTTGGCCACAGGAAAGGCCTCCGTCAGGGTATCCCCTCTCTTGAGGATGTCTGTGAGAGGGTACTCCGCCTTTTTCTGGACAGGCTCCAGGGGCATCCCTGTAGACTCAGAGATGAGGTGGAGGATCCCTTGAAAGGACGAAGGACCTTCCTCTGTCTCTAGGCCAGCAGTCAAATCATCATCCCCTGGATGTGAATGAAGACCGGTGACGTCTGAATCTGAGGAATCGGATACAATGGCCTACCGCCCATGTCACCTTGACTCACGGGGGTGGTCTGGGGTGACCATGGGAAGTCCAGTCTATCTTCCTTAGAAGGAGCCCCTACCATAGGTTGCTTGGGCGGAGGTTCCACCACTATAGGTGGAGAGACCGTTTGGGCAGACAAGTGGTCTTGCTGGCTCCGCAGGCTGGGGAACCGATTTGGGTGGCTCCAAGGAGTCAGCTTGACCTGGGAGGCGAAAGCAAAATAATGGCGAGGTGGCAGCCGTGGTAGGCTTATGCTCAGACAGAATCCACTGTTGCTACATGAGGTCCTCGTAGCACCAATGGAGTTTCCGTCAGAGCCTCTCCTCAGCAGCAGAGGACGAGGACGATCGATGGCGTAGCCTCTTCTTGGAGCGCTTATGGCTCTTCTTTGGCCTATCAGTTGAGGGGGTCCTAGACCTTGACCGAGATCGGGCAGGCCGACTCGGTCGATCGGGAGACACCGGCGGGGCCAGTGACTTCCCGGAGTCTGGGACCGGATCCTCGATGGGGACTCCAGCAGGCTGGGTCTCCTCATCGGGAAAAACAAGGACTGGAGTCCTCTTCAAGGAGTCGTCAACAAAGGATCAATTCAGTCGATAACTATTTCAACCTTGTTGACTAAATCCTTGGTCGGCTGGCCCGGCAGGAAGTCCAAGAAGCCAGCAGCTGAAGAAGCGATCTCGACTGAAGTCGAGACCGCATGCTCCTGGGACGGAGACCTCTCTCGGTCCCAAGAGCGCCTTCTTCGAGGTGAAGATTTGCTCAGATCCTTGTCCTGATTTCGGGATCAAGAAGAGTGCAGGCCCGCAGGCGCCTCTCCCCTGGTGGGAAGAGACTGGCACAATTCCCTGACTGAACCCGAGAAGGTGGAGCCAAGATTAAGCAGAACGAAGACGCTCCAGGAAGAGCCCGAAGCGCAAACCACTTCTTCCTCAAACATTTGCATGCGTTCCAATTGCTTGGTGGATCCCGCAGCCATGGAAACCGCCCACCTAGCCTCTTTGGATTTCACCGGAGGGTTCCTCTTCTCCAGTCTCCACAGCTGTAAGCGTGCAAGATGGCTGGCTGTCCAGGACTTTGGGATCGAAGGCCACACAGAAACTGCAGGACGACGTGTCATGGCCGACACTGAGGCAGTAGACGCACGCAGAGTGCGGATCGGTACGCGACATCTTTTGGCCGCACGAGCACCGGCGAAATCAGGGGGAAGATTTTTCTTCCATAATCGAAGATGAGAAAAGGCGATCGCTAAAGTACAGCTTCGTAAGAACTTACCGTAACAGTAGATCTTCAAGAGGAGCTCTTGCAGCAGGTAATACCATTAGGACTGAAGCGGCAGGCATCAGGACCCATGAAAACTTGTGGCTACTGATGCAGGCAGAGACCGCCTGACATCAGCTCCGGCTGGCGCAGGCGTGGTATAAAGGGCGGTCCCTTGCGCCACTCCAGTTCTCCGCGGAGACCCGCTATAGGAAAGAAAAAATAAGAACGGACAAGAAATCCCCCTCTGGCTAGAACTCATGACCCTGGTAAAAGGATGCGGGTGATGGAGGGTGGAAAAGCCACCTGCTGCAAGAGCTCCTCTCGAAGATCTACTGTTATGGTAAGTTCTTACGTAACTGTTCTATCTGTCTTCGAGGGTGGAGCTCCTGCAGCACGTAATACCATTAGGACCGAGTCCCAGGCAGTAGAAAGGATAGGCCCAGGTCTGAAAGGGCGGTAGGCAGGTAACCCGAAGCTTAGGTAGAACAAGACCTCCTCAAGAGAGGACGCCCTGAAGGACTGCCAGTCCAAAACCTGCTCTCCTTCTGGAAGCTATATCCAGACTATAATGTCTGACGAACGTATGGATTGAGGTCCGTGTCACGGCGGCTCATATACCCGCTGAGGAAACATTCTTTAACGCCGCGAAGGAAGAAGCCACTGCTCTGGTGGAGTGGCCCCTAACAGCATCTGGGCAGGCCCTCCCGTGATGCTCATAACAAAAAGAAATGCAGTTCACCAGCCAATGGGCTAGCGACTGCTTGGACACAGGAGCCTCTAAAATGTGCTTAGCATAGGAGACGAACAACTGGTCCGTCGACCTAGAGGAGGAGTCCTGTGAAGGTAGAACCTAAGAATGCGGTGAACATCCAAGGTGTGCAACAGTGCTTCACCTTGGTTTGAAGCTTTGGGGTAGTACACTGGAAGGTTGATGTCCTGATTGAGGATCAGGGCGGACACCACCTTCGGCATGAACTTGGGACTGATTCGCAAGTTCACTCTATTCTTGTGAAAAACAATGTATGGTTCTTTGCACATCAGAGCCTGGAGCTCGGAAACCCTTCGAGCGGAGGTAATAGCTACCAGCAGTAAGGCCTTCCAGGAAAGGAAGCTCATCTCGCATGAAGCTGCGGGCTCGAAGGGAGGAAAGCGAGCTTTCCAAAATGAAAGGAGATCCCAAGGAGGAGCAGCGTCCCTCATGAGGGCCTGGCGTGCAATACCCTGTAGAAGGTCTTGCAGACATCAATTGTGCTAGAGATTTATCTCCAGAGGAGCATGATGTCCGGAGACCGCATACATCTAAACCTTGACAGGCGGGTAACTCAGGCCTAAATGTAGGAGGTGCGGAATACTCTGCACGTGCCTGACGGACAACCCAAAGGATCCAGGGCTTGTGCCAAAGCCGATGGGCAGAGCGCTTCCATTTGAGAGTGTAGGTAGCCCTAGTGGAAGCTTTCTGCTGCTACAGAATCTCTGCCACCCTGCTTGACACTACTAGCATCTCTTCGCTAAGACTGCAGGAGCCATGCATGCAGGTGAAGAGTGAAGAGCCGGATGAACAAGAGTTCCCCGATCTTGAGAGAGTAAGTGGATGGAGAGAGGGAGCTACACTGGAGGATCCTGAGACAGTTGCTGGAGCAGCGGGTACCAGATCTGTCGAGGCCACAGAGGAGCCACCAGAATCATTCTGGCTCCCTCTGACTGCAATTTGAGCAGTGCTCTCTGCACAAGGGGAAAGGCATACAGAAACTTCCCCGTCCAAGAGAGGGACAATGCGTCTCGCCAGAAAACACCAGGCCCTGGAGCAAGTAAGCAAAAACTGTGTAGTTTGTCGTTTAATGAGGACGCAAAGTGGTCCAACTCTGGAAGGCCCCAACGGTCGAATAGGTCGTCTACGGCCTCCTGGAGCAGTTCCCACTCATGGCTGAGACAAACGGAGCGAAAGAGACTGTCGGCGAGAACGCTCTGGACCCCCGGAGGTGAACCGCCACGAGGTCCACGCGTGTTCTACTGCCCAGTCCCACACTCTCATGGCCTCTCTGCATAGGGGGTTAGAATACATCCCCACTTGCTTGTTGATATAAAACACCACTGGTGTGGTGTGTTGTCCGACTGCACCAGAAGAGAATCCCCGGAAACTTGACTTTCGAATGCTGACAGAGCATTCAGAACTGCACTCATTTCCAGGACATTGATGTGCAGAGAGCGTTCTGTGTCGGACCAAGTCCCTTGGCTCCTGTGAATCCCTAGATGTGCCCATCCCAGTTTGGGAAGGAAGTGGTCTGCGGAAAGGGACCCTCCCTTCCAGACTGTCCCGGTGAAGCCACCATTCGAGAGAACAGTGGGCCGCTTTTGAAAGCTGGATCCGAAGATCCAGGTCGTCCACAGCTTGATCCCACTGCGCTTTGAGGTGTACTGCAGTGTCCTCATATGAAGCCTGGCTAACGGGACAGTGGCGATGGCTGCCGCCATATGCCCCAACAGATGCAGTACCGCTCGGGCGGGAGGGGAACTGAGTCTAACCTCTGCGAGGAAGAAGACGGTGGCGCCGGTTTGGTGGGCGAACGATGGGATTTGGATCTGGCCTTATCCTTCTGCTTGTGATGCTTTTTACCTGAGGTCTTAGCTCTGGAGGTGGACTCTCTGGCGGGAGAGGAGGAGCTAGCTCGGGAACCTCTCTGCATTGCTGCAAGCTGCTTCTCTAACAAGAAGGTTTTTAGGGTGTGAGCTCTCCTGGCGCGAGTCTTTTGACTGAAATGTTGGCAGCGTCTGCAGGAATCAGGCTGGTGGTCTGGGCCTAGACAGATGAGGCAGGCCGCGTGGCCGTCTTTGGCCGGGATCTGCTTCCCGCAGGCAGACTTAGACTTACATCGCAGTGGAGAGGGCGACGACATAAACGAGGCGTTATAATGGAAAAGATAAACGAAAGTCACTTATCTTGGTGTTCGATGTTGTTGACTGCAAGCAAGGCATCCGTGGAGCCGAACTACGCGGGTCGATGGTGGGAAAAGAACTGGGGTGGCATGAGGACCGCCCCTTTATACCACGTCTGGCGTCAGGCGGCAGGCGTCTGGGCGATCCCTGCCTTGTACTGCTAGCTACAAGTTTTCCATGGGGTCCTGGCGCCTGCCAGCTTCAGTGCTGCAAGAGCTCCACCCTCGAAGACGGATCTCGGGTATGTGGATTTCGACAAAACCGAGGTTTGAAAGCTGAAGCCCCTGCGATGTGAGCACGAGGGAGCAACCTGAATCTTCAAGCGGAAAGGAAGATCTGGTGTCATGGGGTGCAGCCAAGGTATATACCACCCGAGTGGGTGGGAGGAGCCAGCTTGAAGACCTCTGGTGATCCTTAAAGGGGAACAGAACATGCCAAAGAGTGTGGATGAACAACATATCCATGTTCCTAGAAAAACAGTTTTCCGTGTCACAAACTTTAATTCTGCCAAGAACATAGGTTCGAAGGGGGGTTGCATTAACTGTGCTATACATATATTTAGATCCCATGAAGGGGTAGGCTCTGTTATGAGGGGGGTGTAAATGCAGTAGCCCCTTAAAAAACTGTTTAAATATAGGGTCAGAGGCTAAAGAAGAAGATTTACCTGCTGACAATTAAGCAGAGTCTGCTGCCAAGTGTACCCTCAAAGTAGAAGGCTTAAGGTCTAGAGAATGTAAATGAACCAGATAATCTAATAAAAGTGGAATGCCCACCTCTTGTGGTTCCACACTTGACTGAGTGCACCATATGGTAAACCTCTTCCATTTAGAAGAATATGTTTTCCTAGTGTCTGATTTTCTGGAAACCTTTGGGTATCAGAACAGACCTAAAGTTGCAAATCAGCATATTCTAACTCTGCAAGAGCCAGGCCTTCAGCCTGAGGGACCCCAAGTTGGGGTACATAATCCTCCCCAGGGCGGAGGTCAACAGATCATACCACCTGGGGAGGCAAATCGGGCTGGTCGATGCCAGAGCTACCAGTATCGAGTACCAAGGCTGCCTGGCCCAGTCTGAGGCCACCAGGACCATCAGCGCTGACTGGCCCCAGAGTTTGGTCAGTACTCTGAGCAGCAAGGGAAATGGAGAAAAGGCATACAGGAATTTCCCTGACCAGTCCAGAAGAAGTGCATTCACTGGTACTGTGCCCAGGACTGGCGGCCTGCAGCAATACTGAGGCAACCAGTGATTGTCTGGGGCTGCAAAGAGATTTATCTCTGGAGTGCCCCACAGCTTGAAAACTTTTGAGAACTAGGTGATTCAGTGACCACTCGTGGTGGTTCTGGTTGATCCTGCTGAGAGAGTCTGCCAGAACACTGTCCTTCCAGGAAGGTGAACTGGTGATAAGAGTTATCTCCAGGGATTAGGCCAGATTTCAGATCTTCATAGCATCTGTACACAACAGAGTGGACCTTGTGCCACCCTGTTTGTTGATGTAAAACATGGTTGTGGTGTTGTCTGTCCTGACCTGCAACACCTTCCCTGAATCATGGAAGAAAAGGACCGGAGAGCCAGCAAGACAGCTCTGAGAGGGGGTGTGGCCAAGCCGGCATCCAGAATGGCAGCATAGCTCTGGAGCGCCGTGCCTAACCGTCAAGAAAATCATGCTCACAGACTCCTTGGGACCCATCCAGCTGATATATTTGCAGGATTTAGCGGAGAAAACTGGTATGCCACCAAAAATGTCAAAAAAACAGAGACATTTAACTTTTAAAAGTTCCAGCAGCGGCTCTAAAGAATCGGGGTTTGAGGCCTGCCACCAGAGCTGAAGTAACAACGAATGCGACCGCAACACGACAAACAGTAAATACGGAAGAAAATGCGGTGAATCCTTCGCTCCTGGCTCTGGAAACGCTCTTTAACGATTTAAAATACGATATCACAAGTAAAATGAATGCTGGGTTCGAAAATGCTTCAGCTCACCTAGCGCATCTCCAAACCACATTAAACACCTTGGGAAATGACAGAGCAGCATTCGCCCGGCTAACAGAGATGGAAGATAGGATGAGCACACAGGAGGATTGCTATAACCAACTGAACCCCAACTGCAGTCCACCCTGGCTGAAATACAGAAACTGAAAGCAGTTCTGGGCGACCATGAGAACAGGGAGAGGATAACAAATATTAGAATAGTGGGCATGGCTGAGGGTGGAGGGCCGTAATTGTGCAATCTACTGTCACACATGGCTGAAAGCAAACTTAGAATTACCGGCTGAGTGCAAACTGGAAGTAAAACTAGCACAGAACCCCTGGACGCCGACCTGCTCCAAATGAAAGATCCCGGCACATTATAATAAAATTCTTGTGCTACCAGGATAGGATGATGCTTTTGAATGCACATAAGGAAAGCAGATACTATTGGGTGAAGACTACTACTATTAGTATCTTTCAAGATTTCTCCTGATCGGTGCAGACTGAGTAAATTCATTTATGCCTGTGAAAAAGCGATTACATCAACTGGACTCGCCCTTTGCATTAGTCTACCTGCTAGATTGATTATCGTAGGCAGGGCACTGCTCGAAGGCCTTTACAAGCCCGATGTGGAGATGCAGCATATCGAGCAGGAAGTAAGGCAACAGGATAACGCTGCTAGTTGAATCTTTGGAGGTGTTAAAAATGACTCTTGTAAGATGATGGTGAGAGTTAATGGGGCTTACGATTATGCTCCGGAGACACCAGGAGTCGGATCGGGGGGGAGGGGGAGTTTGGGCTCAGCTCGGTCTGTTCCGTAACTCATTTGAGGCCTATAATGGCAGGATCAGGCGGCCTCCTCAGTTTCCCCCTGAGCAACTTCTAATTTTTGCTTCTTTCTGAGGTGTTCTTCGAGGGCTTTCACTGGGTTTTAAGCCCTATAATGTGACTTTGACTATGGACTAATTTTGTTTCGAGTTCAATGTTTTGGACTTATAGTTGGTGGACTTGATAATATACAATTTATATGCTGGGAATTTTCACTGAACTGAAATAATGCATATTTCATTGTTGTTTTCTTTTAGGTTTTGTGCATGTGGAATGTTTCTAATAGATATAGGATCCCAGGGGGAGGCAGGACAATTGCTTCTCTTATTTTGTTGCCGTGTGTGGCAAGTTGAGAACCATACAGGGAGTGTGACTGAAATTTTTGTTTTACTTCTAGATATGGCCTGAGTGACTTAACAAAAGAAAAGGGGAGCGGGGACAACACAGGAATGAAAGCACTTTTGACCATTACTGAGACTGCATGATAACTTACATGTAGGGACCGGTCCTCACCCGCTGAGATTCTCAATCAGGAGTTTTCCCTAGGGGGGATGGACCCTTAGGTGTCTCCGCACAACTCTCTTGAAGCCTTTGATTTTTTTTTTTTTTTAAGAGTGGCTTGGTCTCCAGGTCATGTCTTCAACACAGTGCATCAGGGAATAAACCCTGGGAGGGGTCCTGACTGCCGCGTGCGGCATTAATATGGGGGAAGTGACGGTTTGGCTAGGCGGCTAACCCACGATACTAAAGGGGGTCGTTACTAAGTTAATACAAAGGAGAAGAGGAAGCGGGGGCAAAGGTAGTTGTTTGCTGCCTCGCTTTAGTTTGGTTGAGGGTAAAGTTAGCAGTTCCAAGTTAGCGCCTGTTAGTGCTTGTTGCAGTTTCCTTTCAGTTTAGTTGGGAGGCTTAAATGCCCCACAAGGAGGAGGGAAAACTTGTAGTTGTAGGGGTATTTGGGGATACGGGAGAGTGTTTTCTAGTGGGATTAAAAAGAAAAAAGGACAAGAGTCAAGTGGAGTGGAAATGGTTTACATAATTGATGTGCAGTGTGGTGGTGAGGTCTAGGACTGGACAAAATTTCTGTTCTCCCGGATGGGTAGTCTTAAACTGTTATCCTGGAATGTAAATAGGTTAAAGAATGCAGTGAAACAAAAGCATGTATGGGCTTCTATTTAGAAAAGAAAGGCGGATGTAGTGTTGTTACAAGAACTACACATAACACGTGAGGAGACTAAGTGACTGGAGAGTAAATGGGGGCGTACGTTGATAGCATCTCATTTTACAACCAAGGCTAGAGGAAATGAAAATTATGTACCTACCGTAATTCTTGATCTTCTTGGATGAGTCTCCACCACTCATTCACACTATTGGGATCTGCCGGAGGCACTACAACCATCGGGAGCAAACTTTTGCTGGAGGGTCGGCGCCAGAGATGGTGCCGCGAGGCAGGCGCCGCGAGCCCTAGCTCGTGCGGTAACGACTATCTCGGCGTCGACCCTCCAACTGCCTCAGTACCTTTTTTACCAAGGAGGTGCAGCGTAACTAACCTAGAAGGGTAGCCTAACCTAAAAACCGGACATAAGACAGTCCGGGCGACCCGTGTAAGAAGGGTCAATAAAGAAGTCTTCACGGCCTAAAGATTTGAGGGAGTGAAGACCAACAAGAAAGGTGAGCTCAGGGGATGGAGGGTGGGCGTGTGAATGAGTGGTGGAGACTCGTCCAAGAAGATCAAGAATTACGGTAGGTACGTAATTTTCATATTTTCCTGGACATAAGTCTCCACCACTCATTCACACTATTGGGAGAGTACCGAGCTAATAATCCCCGAGAGGGTGGCAGGAAAGACCAAGAGCTCACGCTTCTAGGACAGAAGTCCATTGAGGATGGCTCTGCCAAAGGAAGAATAGTCGTCTGGCATGGACATCTAGTGCATAATGTTTAGCAGTATGCACTGAGCTCAGGTGCCGCCTGCAAATGTTCTGCAATGGGCACGTTGTGGATTTCCGCTAGGGATGCCGCGACCGCTCTGGTAGAGTGAGCGTAAACTCTACCCTCCAACTTAACCTGCGCCACGGAATAGCAGTGATGAAGGCACGCCACTAGCCATGATGAGATACATCTGATAGTGACAGGTTGACCCAGCCGGGTCTCACTGAAGGAAACGAACAGTTGCTGAGCTTTGTGAAAATCCTTGGTCTATCTAGATAGAAACGCAAGGCCCTCTTAACATCCAAAGAATGAAGAGAACGTTCCCCTTCATTTTGGAAGTCCGCAAAATAAGAGGGAAGGACCAAAGGTTGGTTTAGATGAAATTCTGACACAACCTTAGGAAGAAATTTAGGATGAGTACGAAGAACTACTTTGTCCTTATGGAACACAGTATATGGAGGGTCTGTGACCAGGGCATGTATCTCAGAGACCCTGCAGGCTGAGGTAATGGCCACTAGGAAGGCAGTCTTCCAGGTGAGAAATTTTAGCTCACAGGTAGCCAGAGGTTCGAAAGGTTTCCGAGTGAGCATGTCTACCACAAGATTAATGTCCCAGGCTGCGACTGGACGTCTTGTAGGAGGTCTGGTATGCAGAATCCCCTTAAGAAATCTCTTAACCATAGGTAACTGAGCCAGAGTTAAGGAAATAACGGGCTCATGATACGCTAAAATGGCACTAAGATAAACTTTGACTGTAGAGTACTGTAGACCCGAATTTGAGAGGTCCAAAAGGTACTCCAAAACCTTATCTGGTGGACAGGAAAAGGGATTCAAAGAGGACTTCGCACACCAGAGCGAAAAACGCTTCCACTTGGCTGTGTAAGTTTTCCGAGTGGCTGGCTTCCGTGCAGCCAGAAGAATATCTGAAACCCTACGAGAGACATTGAACCGGTTTACTTCGACCTCTTCAGGAGCCAAGCATAAAGGTGAAGTGATCTCAGGTTGGGATGGACCACCGGTCCCTGAGTCAAAAGGTTCATCTGCAGGGGAAGTGGTCTCGGAGGAACTGCCAACATATTGTTGAGCAGTGGAAACCACAACTGCGAGGCCAAAGGGAGCAATGAGAATCATTTTGTCCCCTGGGATTCGAACTTGAGGAGTACCCTCTGAATTAGAGGAAGAGGCGTAAAGGCATAAAGAAAGCATTTTGTCCACGCAGCATGAGCATCCTGACAGAAAATGCCAGGCCCTGGATTTCTGGAGCAGAAGAGAGGCAGTTTTGCGTTGAGTGGGGATGCAAAAAGGTCCAGGTCTGGAGTTCCCCACTCTTCGAATAGTGACTGAACTATGGTTGAGTCGAGAGACCACTCGTGAGGGTCTGTCTCTGTTCTGCTGAGACGGTCTGCCAGATCGTTCTGAACACCTGGCAGGTAGACCGCTTGAATTAGAGCCTCGTGTTCCAAGCACAATTCCCATACCCTCATTGCTTCTCTGCATAAGGGGTAAGAGTGAGCACCGCCCTGCTTGTTGATGTAATACATCACTGCTTTGTTGTCCGTTTGAAGGAGAATGTTCTTGTGACACAGAATGTCCTTCAAAGCTCGGACCGCATAAAGGACGGCTCTCATTTCTAAGACGTTTATGTGGAGCTGGGACTCGACTTGAGTCCACGCACCTTGAGTGTGGAGAGCCTGACAGTGAGCTCCCCACCCCATTAGGGATGCGTCCATGGTAATGGAGATCTGATGGTCCACAGGATTAAAGGGATACCCCTCCAGGAGATTGCTCTCTTGAGACCACCAGGTGAATGACCTCCTTAAGGGTTCTGTCACCTTGATGAGACAGGACTGCGGGTGAGTGGTTGGGGACCACTGAGTGGTTCTCATGTGCAGATGTGCTAGGGGTACAGTGAACACTGAGGATGCCATGAGACCTAGCATCTGTTGCATCGACAGAGCTGTGACTGAGCTGTTTTCCCCGATATGACGGGCCATCTGAAGGATATCGTTCCTCCTGTCTTCTGAAGAAAAGCCTTCGCACAGGAGGTGCCTAGAAGAGTCCCTATAAAAAGAAGCCTCTGGGAGGGCTGCAGTTGCGATTTCTTGAGGTTGAGCAGAACTCCCATGGGCATGAGGAAGCGCGAGGCCGTCTCCACGGCATCCAGAGTCCCTTGCCTGGAAGGGCTTGCTAGAAGCCAATCATCCAGATAAGGAAACACCTGAATTCCGACCTTTCTGAGGTGCGCTGTGAGAACTGCACAACATTTTGTAAAAACTCGCGGCGCTGAGGATAGCCCAAAGGGCAGGACTCTGAACTGATAGTGCTGTCCCAGAGCCACAAACCTCAGGAATTTGTGATGCCTCGGGTGAACAGGAATGTGCTGATGGCGTCCTGCATATCTGGGAGGCTAACCAGTCGTGTTGGTGGAGCAGAGGTAACAGGGTTCCCAGAGAATCATTTAGAATTTCTCCTTGGGGAGAAATTTGTTTAGCTTTCTGAGATCTAGAATGGGGCGCATTCCGCCGGATTTCTTTGGAACCAGAAAGTAATGGGAGTAGAACCCCACGTTTCGTTGGTGCAGTGGCACCACTTCTACTGCCCTGTTGTTCAGAAGACCCTGAATCTCGGCGTCGAGAAGGTCTGACTGAAGGGTTGACAGCCTGGGCTGCCGTTTGGGGGGACGATCCGGAGGGGTCTCCACAAGATTGAGTGAATACCCCTCGCGAATTATCCGAAGGACCCATTTGTCTGAGGTTATGGACTTCCACTGGTTGTAGAAGTGCATCAGACGACCTCCCAACGGAGAGGAAAAGTCCACCTCGGGCAGCTGAGATGGAACTTGGGCCGGCAATTCATAAGGTAGCGCTGGGCGCTTTGGGCCCTTGCGCTTTCTGTTGCGCCTTCTTTTGAGGTTGAGCAGGTTGGTTCTTATGGAAACTTCCTCTGCCTCGAAAGGACTGGCGATTATGAAACTGTCGTTTACTGGCATGCCCTCGAGAGGGGGCAGGAGGGGGCCGAGCCAACTTAATGGCTGACCTAGTCTTTTGTGTAGCTTCTAGAGCTTGCTCTACCTGAGGACCAAAAAGATATGCACCATCAAAGGGCAATGCCATCACCTGCTGCTGCGCGTCATTCGTAAAGCCCGAAGTGCGCAGCCAGGAATGACGCCGGTGCAAATACCAGCAGCCGCTGAACGGGAAGCAGTGTCAAAAGCATCCATGGCTGCTTTAACCTGCTGGTTATTAGATTCAATACCTCTGGTAATGGTTTAAGAAGCTCTGGCTTTGAATCCGACTCCGGTAGGGCTTCAACCATCTGTTTAATAGAATGCCACAGGATATACTCATACTGAGAAAAATAGCCTTGGTAACTGTGTCACGCATACTTAGGGTAGAAGCAGCAAACACTCTCTTACCTAAGGTGTCTATCTTCACAGATTCTTTGTTAATAAAGTCGAGCTGTAGTAGCTTGAGGAAGAACGACTTTATCATTCTCTGCCAGGACTACAACAGAATCCGCAAAGGCTTGAGATGCCAAAATGGGACGATCCTTGGGGGCTGAATATTTCCTATCAATGGATTTAGCCACCGAAGGGGTAAGAGCAGGATTATTCCATACCATTTGAGACAGCGTCTCGAAGGAAGGCTGAATCGGAGGAGTCAAATCCGTAGGGATCTCCAAGGCATGAAGATATTGGAGTCTCAACAATTTCCCAGGATCGATGTCTGTAGTCTGGAGAGAAAGTGTGGAACTCAGATTTTTCAACAGAGACTTAAAGGATAGGTCCTCGACCACAGGCTCTGTAGCAGTAATAGATCCTGCTTCGTCCACTTCATCACCCAACCGAAGGTCTGGGTCAGGCTCAACGTCATCTCCTGACAGTCCAGGAGGGACTGTATGGACAGGAAAGGAATGAAATTCAGAAGAGGAGGAAGAAGGAAACAAGTGAAAAGAGGAGTCCCGAGAGCCGCCGGTGCTGAGGCGCACGCACCGAGCACGCTGTGAGGCCACGTGGTGCAAAATGGCGCGAAGCTGCACGGCGTCGAAAGACGGTGCGAGGCAGCATCGATGCCAGAGGCTTCACATGACGCGAGGGCGCAAAACACTCCCAGACTCCGAAAACAGGTTTTGAAGGAAGAAGAGCAGGAGATAAGGGCATCGGTGTGGCCCCGCGCCGCAGCCATGTGAGGGGAAACACTCTGCCGCTGGAGTCGACGGCACCAAAGAAGGTGCCAGCGCGACAGAAAGGTCCAACCGCTTCACGCGTCGCCCAGAGAGCCTGAAGGCCCACGAGCGACCGAGCCAGGTAGCCGAACCAACCTCCGAGCCCATTGCTCCATAAGAGCGGCCCACTGATGAAACTGCTCATCTGAAGACCTACCTGCGGGCGGGGTAGGGCTCCGATGTTGAAGCCGTCGGCTACCAGAAGCAGAGGTTGGCGACTCCAAAGGAGGAGACCGGCAACTAGCCCCGATAACCGAACGTCTACGCGCAGACATATCAGAGGGTGACCTCGAGTGATGCCTTCTCTTTTTAGACCTGTGGGCTGAAGAAGAGCTCGAGGTCGAACGGTGCTGAGAGTGCGACAGTTTATTTTTATGCTTCCGGGGGGACAGCCCATCCCCCCGGGCATTGGACTGACCGTTGTCAGACCCTCCCTCCAGAGAAGGCGGGACGGACCCAGCCCGACTGACTGAACAGCTTTCATCGAAGTCTCCTCACGCCACCTGACCTGCTCATGGTCTACTCCGCCAGGTAGGCTGAGACTTCTTTATTGTATTAATTTTAAAAATAAGAATAAATTTAAGCGATACTGTATCGAGATATTACAAAATAATAAAAACTGAAAACTATGCTGCTAGTTTGAAGTTTGACTCTAACAAACAGCGGCGTCGTCACTGAAGTGCACTCGGCGACAGGAAAAAAAGGAACTGAGGCGGTTGGATGGTCGATGCGAAATAGTCATTACCACACGAGCCAGGGCTCGCTGGCGCCGACCCTCCAGCAAAAAGTTTGCTCCCGATGGGTCCTAGTGCCTCCGGTGCAGATCCCAATAGTGTGAATGAGTGGTGGAGACTTATGTCCAGGAAGATCTTGTATATGGTTTAGACCGGGGATCAGGGTTCAGATTCATTCATCTCAAACAGATGGCCAAGGAAGATATGTGGTAATACAGGCCACGGTGGAAGAAGAATTGTTAGTTCTGGGGTCTCTTTATGGGCCCACTTTTGACTGCCCAGAGTTTTTTGATCACTTAGCTATTACCTTAGCGATGTTCCCGGACAAGATGATTATAGGGGGAGATTTTAATATTTATTGGGACCCTTTGTTGGATCACTCAAAGCCCCATTTTAGGCGATACCCTAAAGTGTACGGCCTTACGGAAGCTAGCAAAGGAAAGGGCCATGCAGGAAGTGTAGCGGTTTAAACAGCCAGATACTGAGGAGTTCTCCTTTTACTCCCATGCCCATAAAATTTATACAAGGCTAGATTACTTCCCGGCCTCCCCGGTTTTCTTGGATCGAATAGGGATGGTCCAATACGGTCCTATTTTAGTGTCGGACCATGCTCTTTTATACTTTGAAGTGAATAAAGAGACAGAGGAAGGGAATATGCGACAATGGAGACTGGATCCTACTCTGTTGATCGACCCTCACTTTGTTCAGCAACTATCCAGTCGACTTAGAGCATAATAAGGTAGAAGATACTCAGCTAGGGTTACATGGGAAGCTCTAAAAGCATTTATAAGGGGGAATCTATTTCCTATGCAGCATTTAAAAGGAAACAGGAGAAGAGAAGGAAAATGAACTAGAGTCCTGTATAATGACATTAGAAAAGCAAATTATGAGAAATCAGTCTCCTAAGGACCTGGCGTTGTTGAAAAGTATGAAAGGGGAGTATAACCAGATGAGCTCCAAGCGTATAGAAAGAGAAATATTGGTGTCAAGAGCGGGACAATACTTTGAGGGAGACAGATCAGGGAGGTGGATGGCCTGGTTAATTAAAAAAAAAAAAAAGGGCGGAGAGATCTATTATTGCTATAGAAAATGAGGATGGGGAATGTACTTCCTCTGCACAAGAGATAAATACAGGTTACTCACCTGTAACAGGAGTTCTAGGAATGGTATATGTTGTTCATCCACACTGTCTGGCAGGTTCCTTGCCGCTTTAAATCTTGCCGGAAGGTCTTCAAGCTGGCTCCTCCCACCCACCCGGGTCGTAAAACTCGGCTCCACCCCATGGCCTTGAATCTTGGCGGCTGGAAGCCAGGTTGTGCATCGAGCCGGGAGTTTGGTAGTTTTGTGGATGAACAACATATACCATTCCTAGAACTACTGTTACAGGTGAGTAACCTGTATTTCTAGGGACATGGATATGTTGTTCATCCACACTGTCTGGCAGACTCTTAGCAGTTCTCCGGGAGGAGGGAGGCAAGGTGCACAGCCCCTACTTGGGAAATAAAGACTGGAGAACTGAGGCCCCAAAACCAGCATCCTGGCGTGACTTAAGGTCGATGTGGTAGTGGGTGATGAAGGTGTGTGCTGACTTCTAGGTAGCAGCCCTGCAGATTTCCTGGATAGGGACATCCCTGGAAGCAGCCATCGATGCAGCGGTATGGCGGACAGAATGAGCTCTTATCCCTCTGGGAGGCTCCATGCCCGCCAAACTATAGAGAGATCTATGCAGGAGGTGACCCACCTGCCTATTGTCCGCTGGCTGCAGGTCTGCCATGTGCGGCTTCAGCGTGAGTGACAAACAGCTGGCGAACTCCCGAACTGCAGCTGTCCATCCTTGTAGTGCAAGCTCTTCCTAGGGTCCAAAGTATGGAGCCTACATTCGACCCTCCGAGGTGTGACTGGGGTAGAACACCGCAGTCTCAACACCTGGTTAAGGTGAAACTCCGACACCACCTTCGAAGGAATTTGGGTGGGGAGCGCAGGGACACCTTGTCCCTGTGGAAGACCACAGAAGGAGACTAGCTGTTGCAAGCCTTGCTTGTAGAGCAGAAAGCAGCTAACTAAAAAAGCTACATTTTCTTATTAATTTAAAACTTATATCTCAGCAGAGAGTCGGTGTCTGTTGAGATTAAGTAGACAGACACTTTATTAAGTAGAAGGGGTCTTATTTAGGGTTAAGAAAGAAAAGAAAGAAAGTCAGTGTGTGTTCTGTGCTGGGAAGGGTATTGTATCAGCTGACTTTGCTAAACCAGTAGGAGGAGAGAGAACTTAATTGGGGGTGTGGCATAGACATTATAAAAGCAGGTGACTCAAATTACAACTTCCTGTTGCTAGCCTTTTTTCTTACTAATTGCCCTCCATCCCACCCACCCACACCTAAGCCAGTTCTACTTTTATAGCCACTGGATCCGACTGTCAACAGGAACTTCCTGTTTGGCAGTAGGAAGGGAAGGATCACAGAGAAACATTGGTTTTGTCAACCCTAAAGGAAAAAAGTAGCTCACTCTCCCCCCTAGCTGCTGGTGGTCTGACACTGAGCAAGGAAGAAGGAGGCTACTAAAGAAGATAGGAAGTTGCTGTCCCAGAACAGGAAGGGTGAGAGTTGTAAGGAGAGGAGAGAGTAAGCATACAGAGAAACAGGAGAGGGGACACAAAATAAGGCATGATAGGAGTGGTGCAGTGCAATGGCTGTGGTGCGGCAGTGTTCTGGGAGACATTCTGGAGGCTGCGATGCTGCCCTATTTGCAGGCACCTCTCTGGTCTGAGAGAGGAGGTTGCCTGTCTCCAGGCTGACCTGGCTAGGATTCGTGAAACCTCCTCACCCACCCAGGGACCACCAGGGCCAATGCCACTACCACTACCACAGAGGTTGCCAAGAAAGAGGAGAGGCTGGACCAGGGTGGGCTCAGGGAGGGAGGGAGAAGGTGGTGGAACAGAGTTGCATCCCTCCAGCTGTACCTCTCCACAATTCATTCACTCTTCTGCTGGATAGTGGTTCCTCTAAGGAGGCACCTGCAGTGGAGACCAAGGAGGATGCTGGGAACCTTCACAAAGGAGACCCACAGGAGGGTGGCATGGGACCCCACAGGGGAAGGAAACAACTCCTGGTGGGGGACTCAATCATTAGGGGAGAAGAAATGGGGGAGGAAGGGCAGAGGGAGGTAGGGTGCCTTCCTGGCGCCACGGCTGGAGGGACAGGAAGCGAATCCACAGGATTGTGGGAGGAGCTGCCGAGGGAGGAGGCTGGATGTCATTGTCCACCTAGGGACAAATGACCTGGCTAGGAATAGGATCAGAGCAGTGCAACAGGAGTTTGTAGAGTTGGGGAGGGGCCTTAGACAAGTGGCGCATACGGTAACCTTCTCGGAGGTGTTGCCTGTCTATGGCAAGGGTGATGCTAGGGCACTCCTCACCAGGGAATTCAATGAGTGGTTGAAAAACTGGGTGGAGCTCAGGGTTTTGGCTTCATTGGGGACTGGGGAGCCACCTGGAGGGATGCAGACCTATACTGGTGCAATGGTCTGCATCTGTCCAGGGGGGGAACCAGGATCCTAGGTGAGAGGTTTAAATGCTTCATTGGCAAGCATTTAAACTAGCCAAGGGGGGAGGCACTGAAAAGGAGCAGAGAAATACTAGCCTCCCCCCCACAAAACATGGTAATTAGTGAGGTAAACACCAAGGTAGAGAAGTTATTAGGGAGCAGGGCAGAGGCAAATGTAAAAAAAGGCAAAGGCAGTTAGGACAGGAATGGGGCTAAAAGGGGTAAAACTATCAAAAAGTGGAGGGTGATGAGTACCAACGCCCGTAGTCTGTGTAACAAGCTCCCTGAACTAGTGGCCTTGATGGAAGAGGGCTGCCTGGATATTGTGGCAGTCACAGAAACATGGTACATAGAAAACCACGACTGGGATGTCAACATACCAGGATACACAATCTACAGGAGGGACAGGGAGAGTAAAAGAGGAGGAGGAGTAGCTCTCTATGTAAAGGAAGGGATCAAAGTAACAGAACTAAAGAGTAAACAGGGAGCAGATGAGGCACTCTGGGTCACCCTAGAGACAGGAAATGGCACCACAATCCGCACGGGGTTGTATACAGACCCCCCATCTCAGGGGGAGGGAATGGACAAGGAAATGATAGAAGGCTTCCTTAGAATGGCAGAAAAAGGGAGATATTGTTGATGGGGACCTGAATATGCCAGATGTTAACTGGAGCACCTTGCTGCAGGCACATCCAAGAGCAGGGTCATTCTTGATGCCCTACAGGGGCATGCCTCAGACAGCTAGTATTGGAACCCACTCGGGAGGGAGCAATCTTAGACCTGGCACTCTCAAATGGGGATGGAGAAAGAATCTCAGATTTAGAGGTGGGTAGCCATCTGGGAACAAGTGACCACCAAACAGTGTGGTTCACGATAAACACAGCCATACAATCTAGCCATACAAATGCGAGAGTACTGGACTTTAGGAGGGCTGACTTTGGGAAAATGAGAGAGTGCCTTAGAAAAGCACTAGCAAACAGGCAAGAAGGAGGGGTGGAGGAACAATGGGGAGTAATCAAAACAGCCATCACAGAGGCAACAAGCCTTTGTGTAAAGCAAATCAATAAAACACAATGAAGGAAAAAACTGCTATGGTTCTCAAAAGAGGTGGCAGGGAAGGTTAAGGAGAAAAGGACAGCATTCAGGAAATATAAGGAAACACAGAAGGAGCAGGACAGAGAACTTTATCAGTTAAAGCAGAAAGAGGCTGGGAAGGCAGTCAGAATAGCAAAGGCCCAAACCGAGGAAAGGATAGCCAATTCTGTTAAGAAGGGGTATAAGACCTTTTACAGGTACATTAGGGAGTGAAGAAAGACCAAAGAAGGGATATTGAGGCTTAATAAAGGGAGGGAATGTGGGTAGAGGGGACAGTGAAAAGCAGGGATACTGAGCGAATATTTCTGCTCAGTACTCACAAAGGAAGAGGAGGGGAGGTACCTAAACCAAACAAGAGAAACACTTGGAAGGCGGGGTTGATACCAGTCCATTTACAGGAGAAAGGGTTCTGAAAGAACTAATAAAATTGAAGGTGGACAAAGCAATGGGGCCTGATGGATTCACCCACAATTCTAAAATAACTAAGGGTAGAACTAGTGACACCGCTGACTACTCTCTTTAACAAATCATTGGAGGATGGGGTGGTACCTGAGGACTGGAGGAGAGCAGATGTGATTCCTCTTCACAAAAGTGGGAGCGGGACAGAGGCAGGAAGCTACAGACCAGTTAGTTTGACCTGAGTGGTAGGGAAAATGATGGCATCACTTCTGAAGGAAAGAATTGTTGAGTACCTAGAGGCCAGTGGGGCACAGGACCCGAGGCAGCATGGATTCACGATGGGAAGGTCGTGTCAGACGAATCTAATAGATCTGACTGGGTGACCAAAGTAGTAGACCAGGGAGGGGCTGTGGACATGGCCTACCTAGATTTTAGTAAGGCATTTGATACAGTCCCATACAAAAGATTAACACAAAAGTTAGCCAGCCTTGGAGTGGGCCCCAAGGTGGTAGCCTGGATAAAAAATTGGCTAGAAAACAGGACGAAAGGGTAGTAGTAAATGGAGTACACAGTGAAGAAAGGAGGGTTACTAGCGGGGTACCGCAGGGTTCAGTACTGGGACCAGTCCTTTTTAATGTCTTTATAAGTGACATTGCAGAGGAACAGGAAGGAAAAGTATGTCTCTTTGCAGACGACACAAAGATCTGCAACAGGGTTGATACACAAGATGGAGTGGAAAGGATGAGAAGGGACCTAGCAAGGTTGGAGGAATGGTCAAATGTATGGCAGCTCAGATTCAATGCAAAGAAGTGCAAGGTAATGCACATGGGAAACAAAAACCCAGGAGAAGAGTACATAATGGGCGGTGAGATACTGACAACAGTAAAAATGGAAAGGACCTGGGGGTAATTATATCAGATGACGTAAAGGTGGGCAAGCAATGTGAGAAGGCAGTAAGGAAGGCTGGGGGGATACTGGGATGCATAGGAAGAGGCATCAATAGTAGAAAACAGGAAGTTGTTATCCCTCTGTACAGACAGTTGGTGAGACCCCATCTGGAGTACTATGTGCAGTTCTGGAGACCCCATCTCCACAAAGACATAGACAGAGTGGAGGCTGTCCAGAGGAGGGCAACCAAAATGGTGCAGGGTCTGCACCAGAAGACATATGAAGAAAGACTAAAGGAGCTTAATATGTATCCCTTGAGGAAAGAAGGGAGAGGGGACATGATAGAAACTTTCAAGTACCTCAAGGGAATCAACAAAGTCCAAGAGGGTAGCATCTTTCAGAAAAAGAGATGTGCAAGAACAAGGGGCACAATTTGAAGATAGAGGGGGGACGGCTCAGAGGTAATGTGAGGAAGTATTTTTTCACAGAGAGGGTTGTGGATGCATGGAACAACCTCCCTGAGGAGGTTGTGGAGTCAAGAACAGTGGGGGAATTCAAGAATGCATGGGACAGACATAAGGCAGTCCTAGTGGGGGGTAGGAGGAAGTAAGCTGTTGGTTAACTAGGATCTGCAGCTTATCTGTTAGGTAGGAAAATGGGCAGACTAGGTGGGCCAAGCGGTCCTTATCTGCCGTCAAATTCTGTGTTTGATGGAGCGCCTGAGCTCTCCCATCCTTCTGGCTGACATGATAGCCACCAAGAAGGCGGTCTTCCACGACAGGTGAGAGATGTCACACTTGTGCATCGGTTTGAATAGCTTGCCCATGAGCTTAGCCAATACCAGCAGTAGATCCACGGAGGTGGAGGTTCTCGCACTGGAGGATATGTGATCAAGGCCTTTGAAAAGCACCCGACCACCTTCTCCTACCCGACTGCTTCCGGCCCAGCGCCAGTGGCAGAGATGGCTATAGGTGCAACAGGGTCATTGACCGAAGCCCAAGCTGAGAAGGGACCACAGGTAGTCCAGAATGCTTGCCAAGGAACAGAAGAAAGGGTCCAGGCCCTTGCCCTGACACCAAATGGAGAACCTCTTCCATTTGAAGGTGTAGCATTTTCTGGTCGACTCCTTAAGGGACACCTCAACGATGTTGGGGACCTCGTCGGAAAGACCCAAGGCCTGGAACTCTAGCCGCTCAGGAACCAGGCCGTCAGGTGCAGGGACTGAAGGTCTGGATGGAATACCTTCCCCTGATTGACTGAGATCAGGGCTGGAAGCCGCCTTGGGAGCTTGGAGCTGAGACTGAGGAGATCTGGATACCAGAACTGGTGGGGCCAGTCTGGGGCTACCAGAATCACCTGCACCTTGTCCCTCCTCACCTTGAGAAGCACCCTGTGGAGCAAGGGAAATGGGGGACAGGTGTAGAAGAGGCCCGGGGTCCACGGCCTCGAGAAGGCATCCCCCTGCAGCGAGCCCTGCTGAGAGGGGTGGGCATGAAACAGTCTCAGCCGCGATTCTCCCTGGAGGCAAACGGGTCTGCCTGAGGCGTGCCCCAGTGGGAGAACAGATCCTGTACTACCTCTGGCAGGAGAGACCACTCGTGAGATGCAGCCCCTATCCGGCTTAGGGCATCGGCCAGGGTGTTGGAGGCTCCTGCCACATGAATGGCAAGGAGATCCGCCTCCAGGCTGCGCATGAGTGACCAAATGCGGAGAGCTTCCCTGCACAGAGGCATGGAGGCGCATCCTGCCCTGGCGAGTTTAGGCAGTACATAGTCAAGTAGGTATTGTCTGTCTGGACCTGAACTATTGGACCCGAGAGAAATGGAGCGAAGGCGGTGAGGGCTAGACGAACTGCTCAAGCTCCAGCAGGTTGATGTGGCATCGGGACCCTGAGGGGACCAGAGGCCATGTGCTCTGTGCTCCCCAGATGGGCACCCAACCCATCAGAGAGGCATCAGTCGATGAGAGACCGTCGGCTCGGGGCGGACAAATGGGATGCCCTCCTGCAGATGTGCTGGAACGGTCCACCACTGGAGAGCGTTCCACATCCCCTGGGTCACTGTCACTAGCTGATCCAGAGGATCGAAGTGCTGTGACCATTGGCTGGCCAGCCCCCATTGAAGGGGACACATGTACCAGCGGGCCCAACGGACCACGCTGGTGCAGGCCACCATGAAGCTCAGGAGGCGCAGGACGTCCCGGGCAGTAGCGCGATGCCCAAACTGAAATGATTGGGCAAGGAGGAAAGAACCTCGGCACTGCCGCGGGGAGCCGTGCTCCGCCTCGAGAGAGTCAAGCTCTGCCCGATGAATTGGATCACCTGCTTTAGCACGAGTTCGACTTGGCCTCGCTGATGAGGAGGCCAACCTGAGACAAACCTGGAGGCCAGATCTCTGGACTGTTCACCTCCATTCTGGAGGGGCTGCAATCAGCCAGTCGTCCAGGTAGAGGTACACCAGGACCCTTGACCTGCAGGAATACTGTCACACTGCCATGCATTTGGTGAAGACCCTGGGAGCTAGGAAGGCCAGTGCATGGCCCGGACCTCGTAGAGGATCCCTCCGCCCTGAAGCGGAGGAATCTCTGTGGGACGGACGGTTGGGACGTGAAAGAATCGTCCTGAAGGTCCAGAGAACAGAACCACACGCCTCATTCCAAGGATGGGATTATCTGAGCCAGAGTGACCATCCTGAAGGTCGAGACATTAGGAGACCTGTTCAGGTCATGCAGGGGCCAGCCCCGTCCGTTGGGACCAGGAAGTACCTGGACACAAACCCTGGGTCTGGAGGAGGATCTGCCACCTTCCTGATCACCTCTTTTTTAGGAGCAGGCGATATCGACTCGGCGAGCCGACAAAACTGTGGACCCGTAGCCCCCGGGCTGGCTGGCAAAGGGCAGGGGCCTGCTCGAACTCCAGGGGCAGGCCCTTCCTACCACCTCCAACACCCAACGTCCGTGGGCGATAACGGACCAGGCAGAAGGAAGTGGCGGAGCGGCCCCCACCACGGGGAACCCAGGGGAAATGGGAGGCTGGGGGCGACACCCCTCAACCTGTCACTGGGCAGGCTTAGAGATGGGACCGGCCGAGGGACCTCCTGGGCCTTTACCTCCCTACTTCCTATTGGAGGAAGCCGCAGGCTTGGGTTTGGGATGCAAAGCGCGAGCCTGCTGGCCCTGGTGCTGGTGCTGTTGGGCCAGGCGTGCCGCAGGCGCAGAAGACGAAAGGACTTATGCTGCTGTTGTCGGGCCGCCTTGTCCTTCTGGGCGGAGGTGACAGAGTCCAGAGTGGCATTGGACTTTCGATCCACTGGAGGTGACCTTCCACTCCAGGGCCGAGAGAGGTGGTCCCCAGGAAGGACACCGCCAGTTTGTGCTGGGTATCCGCCGTGAAGGTGGATCCTCAGCCATGCTCTGCGGTGCATAGCCATCGTGGCCGCAACCGATCTGGCACAGGAGTCTCCAATGTCCAGAGCCGTTTGGAGCTGCTGTTTAGCCACTGCCCTACCCTGGTCCCGCACCTGCCGGACCGTGGTCTGCAGGTCGGCCGGGAGATGAGGGATCACCTCATCCAGGGAGCCCATGAGGGCGTGGGAGAAGTGTGCCATCCATGCGGCCGAGCTGGCCTGGCGGAGGCCAAGGGAGGGCATGCGTACACCTTGCGCCCGGCATGGTCCAGCTTTTGGACTCCCTTGTCGGGAGCTTGTCCCATCCCTAAGCGTTCCCGACGCCGGACGCTGTCGGTGACCAACCCCTCCGGAGTAGGGGTGTTCCAAAAAATAGGCAAAGAGCCGGTAGGGACCGCATACTTCCTGGGCCATCCTGGTCAAGGCGCAGGATAGGAAGCAGGCGCTGCCAGGGCTCTAAGGCTGGGCCAACAATGGCTTCAGCCACCAGAATGGGCCTCCATGGGTGAATCCCCTCGGTCCAGTATCTCCGTGAGGGGATACTTGGCCCACTTGGATATGGGCTCGAGCTGCATCCCGGTGGACTCCGAGATGAGCCGAAGCAGACCCATGAAGGACGATGGGCTTTCGTCCATCAACTGGCCCCCGGAGGACTCCAGGTCAATGGGCCTGGAGAACAGGGAGGAGTCGTCGTCGGACTCCAAGGAGTCCACGAAGAGCTGCCTGGGGCCTGAGCCACCCTCCACCTGCCGAGGACGGTCGGGAGTGAGGGTGACCGACAACCTGTGGGGCAGGCCCTGACCCGACCGACAGTCCTTGGTCAGCACCCCGATTTCAGTTGTGGAGGCGGAGGTTTCACCACAATCAGTGGGGCAGCTGGTTTCGGCCAAACAACCGGCCCAGGCTTGGGCACCTCGGCTACAGCGAGGAGTTGTTTCGGCCGCTCGGGTGACAGCGTCAGCTTGTTCCTGGACAGAAGTAACTGCTGCCACATCAGGTCCTCGTAGCGTCGACGCAATTTGCGCCGAAGCCTCTCCTCTTCCGAGGAGGAAGACGAGGACGAGCGGCAGCGCCGCTTACTTCCGTGCCGAGACTGAGACCGCCGATGTCGGAGGGATCGGCTGGACCAAGAGGATGTCTGAGGCCGAGAACCTCAGTGTTTCCGAGGATGGGTCTGGGAAGGGGCGGGGGACACCCGCTCTTCCCTCAGCTCGGAAGCCTTAACCGGGGACTGCGGCACCGGAGGCACAGGCAGGTCCTCGGTCTCCATAGGGGGAACTGGTGAAGAAGGGTTGTCGGCTTCACCAGTCGACAGCCCGTCCGACGGGTTGAGAAAAATCTCGACCGTGTCGACGGGTGTCTCGGCCAGCTGACCTGACAGGGACACCGTGAAGCCAGCGGCCTGAGCCGCAACCTCGACCGCAGTACAGTGTCGACTGTCCGGGGAAGGGGACCTCTCCCACTCCCACGAACGCCGTTGATGGGACTTACCTTTTCAGTCCTTCTTTTTGGACCGAGAGGAATGTCCCGATGGCCCCTCTCCCTTCATGGAAAGGGATTGGCAAAGCTCCTTGAAAGAAGCTGAATATGAGGTACCCAGAGAGAGCAGGATAAATGCCGCGACCGAGGAAGAGGATGATGCGGCCTGTGCCGCCCCCTCCTCGAGGGCGATCATCTGCTCGAGTTGGTCAGCCGAGCCAGCTGCCGTGGTAACCGCCAACGGGCCTCCTTGGCTTCACTGGTGGGTAGCGCTTCTCGGGGTGCCCAAGCTGTAACCGTGCAGCGAGTTCTTCCAGGATGTTGGCCGGAAATGAACGGCATAACTCGCAGGCCTGCAGATCATGGTCTAGGCCGAGGCAGTAGACGCACGTGAAGTGCAGATCCATCCTGGACATTTTCTGCCCACAAGGGCACCTCCGAAATCCGGGAGTCGATTTGTCCATCGCAGCCGCGAGAGAGAAACTTGACCAAAGTCTAGAAAATTTTAAAATAAGTTTCGGGCTAACCGAAGAATTAGGATCCAGTCTACATGTAGAGCGTTAAGGAGGGAACCTGAGCTTCCAAGCGTAAGGAAGATCTGGTGTCATGGGGCAGAGCCGAGAGTTTTACCACCCGGGTGGGTGGGAGGAGCCAGCTTGAAGACCTTCCGCAAGATTTAACGTGGCAAATAGCTTGGCAGAAGACACCAGGAGAAAGGACTGCTGTGAGACTGGACTTCTCTGCTGGGACTAAAGAAGTAGAACTCTTGTACTTGGACCTTTAATTTAGGGTAAAAAAAAAAAAACAACTAACAAACAAAACAAAAAAAGTGAGTGTTTGAGTTAACTGAATGGTTATCTGAACAGTTATCTAGGTGTAAATCTCAGGTGATTGAAAGGACTTGATAGCTGTGAGGTTTAAATTACTTGTAGAAAGATCTAGTAAGTAGGGGGAGTGGCTTAGCTAGAAGGAAGCTATATTTAAAGACTGCTTTATAAAGATTCTGCTAATAGCTTGGCAGAAGACACCAGGAGAAAGGACTGCTGTGTGACGGGACTTCTCTACTGGGACTATATTGCCCTTCTTTCCCTCCCTCCACTCTCCCACCCAAAGCTAGCTCTACTTTTATAGGCACAGGATTTGACTGACAACAGGAACTTCCCGTTTGGGAGCAGGAAGTGAGTGATCACAGAGCACCAAAGACCCACCATCCTAGAAGGGCAAGAGTAGCTCTCCGGCCCCCTCTAGCTGCTGGGGGTCTGCCTCTAAGCAAGTAAGGGGTCTACTGATAAATATAAGATATTTTTGTCTCAGAACAGGACAATCAGGAGTTTTAAGGGCACACAGGCAGAAAGTAAGGAGTGAGAAAGGGAAAAAAAAAAAAAAAAAAAACAGAGGAAAGAGTAAGGATTGCAAACAGTTAAGGGGCCAGAAATAAGACATGATGGGAGTGGTGCAGTGCAGTGGCTGTGGAGCAGCAGTGTTCCAGGAGACGTTCTGGAGGATGCGGTGTTGTCCCATCTGCAGGCACCTCTCTGGGCTGAGGGAGGAGGTTGCTCATCTCCAGGCTGAGTTGGCCAGGATTTGTGGGACCTCCTCTTCCATCCAGGGACCACCAGTGCCACTGCCGTTGCCTCAGAGGTTGCCAAGAAAGAGGAGCGGTTGGATCACAGTGGGCTCAGGGAGGGTGAGGGTGGTGGAACAGAGGCGCATCCCTCCAGTTCTACCTCTCCACAATTCCTATGCCATTCTGGCAAAGTGTGGTTCCTCTATGGAGGCACCCGCAGTGGAGACCAAGGAGGATGCTGGGAACCTCCACAAAGGAGACCCACAGGAGGGTGGCAGGGGACCCCACAGGGGAAGGAAACAACTCCTGGTGGGGGACTCCATTGTTAGGAAGGTAGAACTGGGGGAGGAAGGGGAGAGGGAGGTAAGGTGCCTGCCTGGCGCCATGGCTTGGAGGGACAGGGAGCGAATCCTCAGGACTGCCGGAGCAGCTGCACAGGGGAGGGAGCTGGATGTCATTGTCCACCTAGGGACAAATGACCTGGCTAAGAAAGGGATTAGAGAAGTGCAGGAAGAGTTTGTGGAATTGGAGAGGGGCCTTAGACAAGTAGCACGCACGGTAACCTTCTCGGAGGTGCTGCCCATCTATGGCGTAAGAGAAGCTAGGGTGTTCCGCACCATGGGATTCAATCAGTGGCTGAAAAACTGGTGTGGAGCTCAGGGATTTGGCTTCATTGGGGACTGGGAGTCCACCTGGAGTGATGCAAGCCTATACTGGCATGATGGGCTGCATCTGTCCAGGAGGGAACCAGGATCCTAGGTGATAGGTTTAAATGCTTCATTGGCAAGCATTTAAACTAGCCAAGGGGGGAGGCACTGGAAAGGAGCAGGGAAATCCTAGCCCCCCAAATCACGATAGTAAGTCGCGGTAAACACCAAATATAGAGGTGCCGATAGGAGAAGGGCTGGGGTAAATGGAGAAAGTGACAAAGGCAAGAAGGACAGGGATGGGGCAAAAGGAGTAAGGCCATCAGGAAATGGAGGGCAATGAGTACCATACCCGTAGTCTGGGCAACAAGCTCCCTGAGCTGGTGGCCTTGATGGAAGAGGGATGCCTGGATATCATAGCAGTCACAGAAACATGGTACACAGAGAACCATGACTGGGATGTTAACATACCAGGGTACATAACCTACAGGAGAGACAGACAGGGAGAAGTAGCTCTCTATGTAAAGGAAGGGATAAAAGCAACTGAGCAAAAGAGTAAACAGGGAGGAGAAGAGGCACTGTGGTCACCTTGGAGACTGGAAGGGCACCACAATCCGCACAGGGGTTGTGTAAGACCCCCATGTCAGGGGGAGGGAATGGACAAGGATATGATAGAAGGCATTCTTAGAATGGCAGAGAAGGGGAGATACTGTTGATGGGAGACCTGAGTATGCCAGATGTTAACTGGAGTACATTTGCTGCAGCCACATCCAAGAGCAGGGCCATTCTTGATGCCCTACAGGTGGCAGGCCTTAGACAGCTAGTTTTGGAATCCACTCGTGAGGGAGCAATCTTAGACCTCGTACTCTCAAACGGGGGCAGTGAGAGGATCTCAGATCTAGAAGTGGGTTGCCATCTGGGAACAAGTGACCATCAAACAGTGTGGTTCATGTTAAACTCAGCTACAGAGTCAAGCCATACAAAAGTGAGGGTACTGGACTTTAGAAGGGCTGACTTTGGCAAGATGGGAGAGTACCTCAGAAAAGCACTAGCAAACAGGCTAGCAGGAGGTGTGGAGCAACAATGGGGAATCATCAAAACTGCCATCACAGAGGCAACAAGCCTTTGTGTGAAGCAAATAAACAAATCAAAACGAAAGAAAAAGCCAGTATGGTTCTCAAAAGAGGTGGCTGTGAAAGGCAGGAAGAAAAAGATAGCATTCCGGAAATATAAGGAAACACAGAAGGGGCAGGACAGAGAGCTGTATCAGTTAAAGCAGAAGGAGGCAGGCAATTCAGGCAAAATACCAAAGGCCCAAACTGAGGAAAATATAGCCAACTCTGTTAAGAAGGGGGATAAAACCTTTTATAGGCACATTAAGGAGCAAAGAAAGACCAAGGGACGGATACTGAGGCTTAATAAAGGGGAGGGAATGTGGGCAGAGGGCGACAGTGAAAAAGCAGGGATACTGAACGAATACTTCTGCTAAGTATTCACAAAAGAACAGGATGTGTGTTTGGTCCGGCTCGAATGCTCTCACCTACATATGTACATTAATCAAAGTGTATTTTATAAGAATGTATTTGTTAACTGCTCCCACTCAACTGAATCTTCAATAAATAAAGTATTAAAAAAAAAAAAAAAGACTACTCTGAGTTCCAAAAATTTATGTGCAGAAGAGACTCCTGAGGTGACCATGTGTCCTGAGCTGTATGCTCCCCCAGATGCGCACTCCACCCCAACAGGGATGCATCTGTGTTGAGTACCACTGTGGGATTTTCCTGAAGGAATGGGACACCCACCCTGAGGTTGTAATTTTCCTGCCACCACTTCAGAGGCTTGAAGAAATGTGGAAGTTACTGGAATCAGTTTGGACAAGGAATCGCTGCTCTGGGACCAAAAGGACTTCAGATGGAACTGATGGTCTCTCATCTGAACCATTGCCCCTGGTACCACTGCTGTTGCAGCTGCCATGTGTCCCAGCAACCACAGAAATTATCTGACTGGCTTTGGGGAGTGAAGCTTGAAAGAATCCACTAACTGTACTGTGCTGTCCACCCTGTCTGGTGGACATCTTGCTTTTCCCCAAACTGTATCCAGTTCCGCTCCTATGAACTGCAGGAGCTGGACTGGCTTCAGAACTTACTTTTTTGTATTTATTAAGAAACCCAGTGAGCGAAGAGTAGTCTGAGTGACTGTCAGGGCCTCTACCACCTGCTGTTGAGACTGGCCTACCAACAGCCAGTCATCAAGGTAGGGAAAAACTGAAATTCCTAAACGCATTAGGTGTGCCACCACCACTGCCAGACATTTTGTAAAACACTCTGGGAGCTGAAGTCAGGCCGAAAGGGAGGGACCTGAATTGGTAGTGACCTGATGGCAGTCTGAACCTTAGGTATTTTCTGTGTGACTGCCTGATAGGAATGTGGAAATAAGCATCCTTGAGGTCTACGGATGCTAACCAGTCTCACTGCCTGAGAGTGGGTAATATCATAGCCAGGGTGACCATCTTGAATGTTGGCTTTGTTAGGTGTTTGTTCAGGAACTTTAAATCCAGAATGGGTCGCCAATCCTCATTTTTCTTCAAGGTCAGAAATAACCTAGAATACAATCCTTTCCCTCTTTGGGACAGAGGGACAGGTTTCACTGCCCTGTCCTGAAGGAGGGTTTTAACTTCTGTTTACAGCAGGGAGATTTCTGCTGGACAGACAGGCTTGAATAGCCTTTCCTCAATCTGGGGAATTGTTTGAAATTTAGCAAGGCCTTTGCCCACCACCTCCAGAACCCATTTGTCCGATATTACAGACTGCCAATTCTGGAGATAGTGGGCAAGCCTGCCCCTACTAGAACTGGGAGGTGACCCACGACTCTTTAGAGAGTCTGTTAGCTAGTGTCCTGGGTTGGGAAGTTGGGCTGGAATGAGTGGTACCTCTTGCCCCTTCCTCTAAAGTATCCACGCTGTTGCTGGTAGACAAGAAAAGCCTGGACCTGGTAGAAAGGCCTCTGGTAAGGTCTGCCCCTGCCTCCCCTACCTTGTTGTTTTTGAGGTGTGGCAGCCTTTTCTTTGGCTACAGCGCTCCTATAGGAAGTCCTATATTCATCCATTTTCCTCATGTAGGCCTCAGTCTGTTCCCCAGAGAGGGAATTCTGGACCAGAGGAAACGCCAAGGCCTTTGTCTGGGTGTCCTGTGATAGGTTTGTGGTTCTCAGCCATGAAAACCTTCTCAGGGTTATAGAGGTGGCCAATACCCTGGATGCAGAATCATTGGCATCCACTGCCATATGGAATTGCTGCTTAGAAGCCTCAATTCCATTTCTAGCCATTTCTCCCAAATCTGCAGCCAAATCAGCAGAATTTTAGCTGCCAGAAAGATACAGCTTCCACAATTTCTTCTGGTACCTTGCCACAAAAGCCATACAAGAGGCCTGTCTGGCAATAAGGAAGGAGCCCAGGTATGACTTCTTTGCCACACAGTCAATCCTCCCGGAGTCCTTCTCAGGAGGGTGGGAAGATAATGGGATGTTTGCCTTTTCACAGGCAGCAGCCTGAACTACCCCTTCATGATTGGGGTGGCCAGACAGAAATTCTGTGCCATTTCTGGCCACTGGATACTTTCTATCTGTCCTCTTATCCACAGGAGGAACAGAAGTAGGGGTACCCAATATTTTTAGTGTCTGTCTCCTAAGAGACTTGTGGATGGGTATCACCAACCTTTTAGTGGCAGGGACATCCATCATTTCAACATAATCCGGTTCTTCTTCCTCCTCTTAGGATTCCTGAACTGGTAACTGGAGGGTTTCAGCCACCTTTTTCATGAAAGAAAAATGAGTGAGGGCATTCTCCAACTGCTTGGGTGGAGAAATGCCTCCCTCATGTTCTGGAGAAACCTCCGGTTCAACAGGACCATAAAAGTCCTCCTCCTCTTCATCTTGCTCAGCTTCCTGGTCCCATGAACAATCACATTCTGTGGGATTCAAGGAATTTGAACGGTTGAGGGTAACTGGATGTATCACCGGTTCAGCTAGACCAGACTGGAAGGGACTGCATAATACACATAGTATTAGCAATCTCCTCCGCGGAAGTACCGGCACCGCTCGTGGCTTAGGAGCCAGTTCGGTATGCTTTTCCTTTTTTCCTTTTCGTGGAAGCCGCTTCAAGGGCTGTATCCGTGGTTCGCTTGGAAGAAGAGGTATCGCCTTGTTCAGAAGGCACCCCGCTTATGGTTCTTTTGAACCCGAACCAGTTCAACCATCCGTGTTAGCAGATTTTTCAGCCGATATCTCGTTCAGTCGGTTAAGGCGCCTATCAAGCATCGACTGAGGGAAATTCTTAGAAATGTCACAGTCTGCATCCAGGTGTTCAACCCTAAGCGGAAAACACAGGTTGTATGGGGATCAGCCTTGGCAAAAGTTTCCCCACACTCCACACATTGTTGAAACCCGGTTGGTCCTGTTTTCTTTTTGGGTTTCTGTAACTCCATCTCAAGCTTATCCAAGTGGCAGTTAGGCGGCTAAGAATCCCAAAATAGCTCTGGTTAATAGACCGGTATTAGCGGTCTGGGAAAAACGACAAACTCTTTTTTATTAACCAGCGCTAACAAACTTTTTCTGAGAGAAAAAGGAGAAAATAACTCAGTACCCCAACGGCTGGACGGCAACTGCTAAAGAATTGAGACTTACCCCGTTGTAGACAACAAAATCAACGAAAATTGTATTTATACTGAGGGACAGTAATAAGAAACTAAAACGCTAATAAAATATTTTAATCGGTAAGGTAACTGCAGTGATAAACCACTAAACCGACAAGATGCTGAGGAGAAATCTCCGAAACGTCTTCATAGTAAGGCGAGGTAAAGAATCTGTCGGTTGAATAGAATGTACCAGGGGACAGTGATTAGAAACCGAGTGCATGCCTACTTAGAATGTAGGCTTAACTCTTTCCTCTCTCCGGGGCAGAACAACAACAAGGTCTTACTGCATATATCAGAATACATTAGGACGACTTCTTGTTCGAACAGTAGTTTTCCTTGAGTCTTTGTGTCCCTTTTTCTTCTAATCTTCTTCATCTCAGCAACTGCAGCCTAGCTCCCTTACAAGTCTTTTCAGCCCCCAATCTAAACAAACATCCTGTCCTTGCAAAGTGTCCTGTTCTCGTAAGTATCAGGCAGGCAAGAACACAGTGTGCTTCTTGAGTTCAGCCCCCCCCCCGCACAGCTCTTGCAAAAGGCTCAAAGATTGGCACCAAAGTAACCTCTAGAGTTTACAACAGCTTTCTGCAATCATCTCAAAATATAAATATATACATTTCAACAGTAACACTATATATTTTCTAAACAAAAGGGATCCCAATATCGGTTACATTTCCATACAATGATTTGCACATATTTTTATACTAGCAGATCTAGATATGCAAGGGAGAAAAACAGAGAGCAAGAGAAAACTGACAGACAGTGAGAGCCAAAGAACTGCGAGACTGTCGGAGTGATCAAATCCGAAGTCTTGCAGGAAAATTTGTTTGCGCAACCAGACAGAGAAGAGACAGAAAAGGAAAGATCCTTGCATTTAAACACTTTTTCTATAACCGGGACAGGGTCCTATTCCACCCTGTCGCACCATCATGGAGAAGGAAACAGCAATAATTAGAGTCTCAGGACCCCCGTAGGAAGAAGGAGGGTTGGACGGCATGACCTGTTGAAAGAGATTCTCTCGAAGATCTACTGTTATAGTAAGTATGCAACTGTTCTATCTACCTCGAGAATATCTCTCATCAAGCCATATCTATGGAATGAGTACTAAGCAGTACTGACCATAAACAGTCTCGGTGGTGGGAGCCTACAGGCCTAAGAAATCAGGCCCTGAGGCACAGCTAGGCCAAACCCAGCCCTTTTTTGGGAGGCAGTGTCCAGACTGTAGTGTTTAGTGAAAGTGTGGACAGTACTCCAGGAGGCAGCTGCACAAATGTCTACAGCAGGGCCATAAATCTAGTGGAATGAAAACGAACAACTCCAGGAAGTTCCTTACCATACTTCCTGTAACATAAAGTAATACAGTTTGCTAACCATTTGGACAGGCACTGTTTAGAAACTGGGGTGCCATCTTTCCCCAGGGGCGAACAAAACAAAAAGCTGTGAGGACTTTCTGCAGTTTTTCGTGCGATGTCAATAACACCTGAGTATTCTATGTACATCTAGAGTATGAAGCAAAGCATCCCCTGGATTGGCATGCTCATAAAAATAAACTAACAGATGGATGGTTTAATTTAAAGTAAATTCAGACACCACCTTTGGTAGGAAGGAACAGCTACGTAACAACTTATTATAAATGAAAATTACGTATTCACTGTAATTCTTGATCTGCTTGGACAAGTCTTCACCAACTATTTATACTGCTGGGTTCAAGCCGGAGGCGCTGGAACCCCATGGGGGCCAAAAATCTTCAGGCAGGTCAGCACCGAGGTAGGACTGTGCATGCGTGACACCGTGAGGCTGGCTCGTGCCATATAGGCTATCTCAGTAGTGACCCTCCAACCACCTCAGTACCTTTTTTTTTACCAGAAGTGCAGCATAACCTAACTAAGTAAACACCTAACCAAATAAGGGCATAAGATAGCCCTTCTGACCATAAAGAAAGGTCAGCTAAACAACGTCTTCACAGCTTAAACTGAAACAAGGAGGTGAAGACAAAGAAATAGAGAGACTGAGCTCGGGAATGGCGGATGGGCATATGAATACATGCTGAAGACTTGTTCAACAAGATCAAGAAGTATGGCAAGTACATAATTTGGCTCTCGATGCCGGTTCGACAACACTTCGTCAACTGGCATCACAGACAGGATTTATGTCACATAGTTGTGGTGGACATAAATCCCGTTGTCTCGATCCTGTTTTTCATCAGGGCATCGCCCCTGAACCCTCCGCATATGGATTATCAACTCCAGTTGGAGTTGATTCAGGGAGGGGGTGCAAGACCGAGAGACAGTGTGCCCCGGTGTCAGGCGCACCAACACAGCGACCTGTCGGCAAACTGTCGATTTTGTCGATGGGTTTGTAGGTCGCTGTGTAGGTATTGCTGTCGGAGGGCATGCCCGTAATTTTCATATCTTCCTGGACTTAAGCCTTCACCATTTATTTATACTGCTGGGTTAGAGTACCAAGCTGCTACCAGAAAGAAATCCCCCGATCAGGGCGGTAGGAGATGGTGTTCACTCAGAACAGAACTCTGCTAAGGACTGTCCTAGCAAAAGAAGCATACTGTCTGGCATGCACATCCAGAGCATAGTGCTTAATGAAAGTATGCACTGGGCTCCGGGCAGCCGCTTTGTAAATTTCAGCGATGGGGACAGAGCGGATTTCTGCCAGGGATATAGTAACCACTCTGGTAGACTGAGTACGAACTTGGCCCTCCAATTTCATCTGGGCCATAGAGTAGCAGTGCGAAGACATGCCACCATCCAAGCAGAAATGCCCTTAATGGTTCCTGGCTGACACTGCCAGGTAACAAAAAAGGAAACAAAGAGTTGCCTGGATTGAGGAATATCCTTGATTCGATGTAGAACCGAAGAAAAAATTACTCACCTTAGTAATGTTGTTTCTTCTAATGGAGTCTTGCTATATTATGACTATTGCAGTTTGTCCCAGCCTTAGAACTGCTCTGGAGTGAAAGAGTTAACTTCCATGCAGAGCATGAAGCTTAGAAGCGAGCTCGGTTCGGAAGCTCTGTTAGGCTGGTTTCATACCGAAACCGCCAGATCTTTCGAGCAAAACTCACTAAGGTTCTGTGGGAAGCTGTAACCTACACTAGCCAACTGGCCACTAATATATAACACATTTTCCATGGTCCCAACACAAAGACTCAAGTCAGTGGACCAGAAAATAAGATAAAATAACTAAATAAACACAACACCCAAACATGAAGAGGGCATCAATAAATGCCAACAGAGGACTACCACCCATACCCAAAGTAGGAGTTCTGAGAGGGGCAGGCTGGGGAGGTCATAATATAAGACTCCATTAGAAGAAACAACATTACTAAGGTGAGTAATTTTTCTTCAAACAACATGAAGTCTTGCTATATTATGACTATTGCAGACTACACAGCAGTACCTCCATGGAGGAGGACAGAACCTACTTAGGGAATAGGCTCTGAAGCACGGCTGTGTCAAAACCGAGCATCCCTCCTGGCCTGAATATCCAGGAGTAATGCTTGGTGAAAGTGTACTATGTATTCCAAGTAGCTGCCTGACATATCTCCAAGATAGGGATGTCTCTAGCAGCAGCTAGAGATGCAGCTGTACCTCTGGTAGAGTGAGCCCTCAGGCCGAGGGGAACCTTACCCAGCTTTTGATAGAAAATTGGATACAAGACGATCCACCTGGCAATGGATCTCTTAGTGGCAGGTCTCCCTATCCCAACCTCACCATAAGTGAGAAACAGTTGGAGGAGTCAAACCTGTGACCCTTAGTGCGCTCTATGTAGTAACTTAGGGCCCTCTTAACATCAAGCTGTGCAGCCTCCTCTCACCAGAGGAGGAATGGTCAGTGAAGAACACTGGAAGTGAAATAGATTGGTTAAGGTGAAATCTGAAACCACCTTAGGCAAAAACTTCCTGTTAGTCCTGGAGGACTACTTTATCCCTGTGAAAGGAAATAAAGTCAGTTTCTACTGATAAAACCTGTAACTCACTTATCGCCTGGCAGAAGTGATGGCTACCAAATACAGTTTTCCAAGTCAAATACTTAAGCTCTGCCGAAGACAGAGGCTCAAAGGGGTTGCATTAGCTGAGCAATGCATACATTAAGATCCCAAGCCGGGCAGGGTCCCTGAATGGAGGATTGGTGTGAAGCAATCTTTAAAAACTTGGAAAATACAGGATGAGCAGAAAGAAGAGGGCTTCCCTGCTGAAATGAAGGCAGAGACAGCAGCCAAGTGCACTTTCAGGGTGGCTGGTCTCAGTCCCAAAGAATTAAGATGGACCATGTAGTCCAATACAGTGGGTAGATCAGCAGATTCTGGGAAACATGCTTACCAGAATACCATATGGAAAACCTTTTCCACTTGGAGTTATAGGTAGCCCTGGTGGAAGGCTTCCTAGCAGCCTTCAGGATTTGAGAACACTTTGAGAAAGTTGCAAATCAGCAAACTCTAACTGCTCAAGAGCCAAGCCTTGAGGTTGAGGATTTGAGATCGGATACCAAACTCTCCCTGAGCACAGGTTAACAGATTGTGGTTCCTGGGGAGACACAGGGAAGATGGACTGCTAAGGACAGAAGGAGGGGTACCAGGGCTGCCTGGCCCAATCTGGAGCAATCAGGATCATTTTGCAGGGCTGAGACCTGTTTTGACTAGTACTTTGAACAGGAGAGGAAGGGGGAAGGCATAAAGAAACTTCCTTCCCAATCGAGGAGAAAGGCATCCAGGGAACTGAGCCCAACACTGGGGGCCTGCAACAAAACAGTGGAAGTTGATGATTGTCTGGGGCTGCGAAAAGATCTATCTGAGGAGTGCCCCATCTGGCAAACACTATCCCCAGTACTAGGGATACAGTGACCATTCGTGATGGCCCTGGGAAATCCTGCTGAGGACATCTGCCAGGACATTGTCCTTACCTGGGAGGTGAACTGCTATGAGGGAAGTGTTCAAGGAGTAAGCCAGAGACCACAACTTCATCGCCTCGGTGCACAAAGCGAAGACCGAATGCCCCTTGTTTGTTGATGTACCACATTGTAGTGCTGTTGTCTGTTCTGACCTGTACCACCTTGTTCTGAACAGATGCAGAGAAAACCTGAAGTGCTAGAAAAACAGCTCTGAGTTCCAACAGATTGATGTGAGCAGAGATTCCTGAGGGGACCATAATCCCTGGGTGGAGAGGTCGCCCATGTGAGCTCCCCATCCCAAGAGGATGCATCTGTAGTAAGGGTCAAGGAATGGGACAGAGGGATGAAAGGCACCCCGTCTCAGATTGCTCTGATCCTGCCACCACTGAAGGGCCTGGATCAGAGTTCGAGTCACTGGGATTAACTTGGATAGAGGATCTCTTCTTTGAGACCAGAAAGCTCTCAAATGGAACTGAATGTCCCTCATCTGAAATCTTGCTCCTTGCACCACAGCTCTGGAGGCAGCCATGTGCCCTAGAAGCTGCAGGAAATGCCTTGCTGGTCGAGAGACCTGCAGAGTGAAGGAGGCGGCCAGGGCCACTAAGGTCCTTACCCTTTCAGGGAAGGAAGGAAGGCTCTGCTTGCTTGTCCAGTTCTCGCCTATAAAGGTGAGAACCTGGACAGGTTCCAAAACTGACATTGGAAGATTGAGAAGAAATCCCAGAGGGAAGCAGCTGCTGGGTAACTAGCAGGTGTGATTTGACCTGGTCTGAGACTGACCCACAATGAGCCAGTCGTCCAGGTAGGGAACGATGGCAATCTTTTGCCTTCTTAGGTGAGCGACTGCTACTGCCAGACACTTTGTGAACACCCTTGGCGCAGAAGTGAGGCCGGAGGGCATTGCTCTGAACTGATAATGGCCTGAGGGCAGTTCGAATCTGAGGTACTTCGATGGGAGCTTCTGATAAGAACATGGAAGTAGGCATGTTTGAGGTCCAGGGAGGCTAGCCAATCCCCTGGCCTCAGGGAGGTAAAATCATTCCCAGTGTCACCATTTTGAACTTTGGCTTAAAAGGTGCTTGTTTAGATATCTTAGATCCAGGATAGGCCGCCACCTCCTGTCTTTTGGGGTAAGGAACTCTGAGGTAGACCCTGCCCTGGTGAAGGGAGAAACCTTTTCTACAGCTCTGAGAGCCAGGAGGGTTGAGACTTCTGTTTCCAAAGCAAGAGTCTCTAAAGGGTTTGTAGGTGGAAAAGATCTGGCTCTCATCTTTGGAAATTTCTTGAAACTGAGAACAGACCCTGGCTCACTACTTCCAGGACCCACATGTCTGAAGTTAAAGACTGCCAGTCCTGGACGAAGTGAGCCAACCTGCCCCCTACAGGTAGTGGAGAGCCGACCCTGGGCATCCCATCAGGGTGCCTGTTTGGCAGGGGCTTTAGGCTGAGGGGTGGGAGCAGGCCTGCTCGAACCCCGTCTGCCTCTCCCTCTGAAGAACCCCCTCTGTACATAGGCTGAAGAGGAGGAGGCCTGAGTCTGGTAAAAAGGCCTGTGAAAAGGCCTACCCCTACCCCTGGAGGGCTGCCTCTGAGGAGTGGCTTGCCGTTCCTTGGCTTGTGCACTCCTGTAAGTGGTTCTATATTCATCCATTTTCTTCATATAATTCTCTGTCTGCTCCCCAAACAGAGAATTTCCCACCACAGGAAAATCCATAGCCTTAGACTGGGTATCCTGTGACAAAGTAGTACACCTGAGTCAGGCCAATCTCCGAAAAGCCACAGATGTAGCCATGACTCTAGAGGATACATCGTTAGAATCCACTGCAGCATGGAATTGCACCTTAGATGCCTCAATACCATCAAGAACCACCTGCTCCAGCTCCTTTGCGAGCTGGCCAGGGACCTGTTTGGCTAAGGCCATGACTATCCCATCTAGATTTCTGGTATCTTGCAACATAAGCCATATAGTTAGCTTGTCTGAGTCCAAGGATGCTGCCATGTATTGTTTTGTGCCATGGCATCAATCTTCCTGGAAGCCTTGTCAGGAGGATGTGAAGCCAGTGGAATATTAGCTTTATCACAGGCTGCAGCCTGAACTACTAACATGACTGCATTGCTGTGAAAGAAAATCTGTATCAGGACCTGACAAAGTGTACCTCCTGTCCATCTTTTATCCACAGGAGGCACAGAATTAGGAGCTTTTAAAATTTTTGTTTGTTTTCTAAAAGATTTATGTAAAGGGATGGACAACCTCCTGGACTCTGGGATATCCATCATCTCCACATAGTCAGGCTCCTCTTGCTCATCCAAAGCCTCCTCTAAGGGAAGCTGGAGGGTCTCAGCAACTTTTTTATAAAACAAAAACTGAGAAGGGGACTCAGAAAGTCTAGGGGGAGACTCACCTGAAGGTCTGTCTGGGGAGATGTCCGGTTCAATGGGCACATCCAGACTTTCAAAGTCACATTCACACTGATCATAATCCTCATCCCCCTCCTCTGGTTCATAGAACTCTTCTATATCATAATCCTGAACCACTGGAACCGACCGAACCGACCTTTTGCCAGACAGTGGCGGTTCGAGAGAACTGAGGACAGGGACTGGACAATCTGTATTGCCTGGCTATCTCTGCAGCAGTTGGAGAAGGAATTTTGGACTCCAAACCTGCTGATTTTTTAGATTTCTTTGCTGGAACTGGCTCCTCAGAGCCAGCTTTTCGTTTGCCCGAGGAAGTCTCGCCCTGGTCAGAGGGCACTCCCTCCGGTTCGGTTGGCACCGAACCGGGCTGGCCATCCGGGTCAGTGGACTTTTTGGCCTCTCGTTCCCTGAGCCTGCCCACTCTCTTGTCCAGGGTGGCTGCAGAGAAATTTTTACAAATCTGGCAGTCTGAATTGAGGTGGTCAAACCCCAGACAATAGACACATGTAGTGTGTGGGTCAGCCTTGGCAAGGCTTCCCCACAGACACTACAGTGTTGAAACCCAGTGGGCCCGGTTTTTCTTTTGGGTTTCTCAGACATGATGCCAGCCTAACCAACAAACTTGCCCTTTTAATGGCAGTGCCAGGCAAGACACCCTTATCGGTTCCAAACCGTGTCACGGGTCGTGGAAAAAACCGTAATGAAATCCGTTGTTTTTAGAACCGATAAGAACCGGGAACCGCACTCTAAGAAGCCTTAAAAGGCTTAAAGTTATATTTTAATATAACTCGATCGTTCAACCGAACCGATAATACTTTACGTTACACACAGAAAAAACCCTATCTATTACTTACGATTACCATAGACAGAGCCTGAACCGATCGGTTTTGCGGTTAAAATAATGAAATCGCGGTTAAATTAAACCGAGAAATAGCGCTTTAAACCGAAGAAATGAACCGAGCAACAGGAGGAATCTCTGGAGCGACTGTTCAGTGAGGCAGAGTAAAGAATCTGATGGTTTCGGTTTGAAACCAGCCTAACAGAGCTTCTGAACCGAGCTCGCGCTCTAAGCTCCATGCTCTGCATGGAAGTTAACTCTTTCACCTCCGGAGCAGTTCTAAGGCTGGGACAAACTGCAATAGTCATAATATAGCAAGACTTCATGTTGTTTGAAGGGCTCTTTAACATCCAGGAGTGAAGGTGCATTCTCCTTCATTCTGGAAGTTAGAAAAATAACTGGACAACAGCAAAGGCTGGTACAGATGAAACTCTGAAACCACCTTGGGAAGAAACTTGGGGTGTGTATGGAGCACCACCTTGTCTTTGTGGAAGATGGTATACGGCGGGTCTGTGACCAAAGGATGTGTTTCAGAGACCCTGCGAGCAGAAGTGATGGTTACCAGAAAAGCCGTTTTCCAGGTCAGGAACTTGAGAGCGCACATAGCCAGAGGCTCAAAGGTTTACGAGTGAGCATGTTTAACACAAGGTTAATTTCCTAGGGATCAACTGGCTTTCTAACCAGAGGCCTCATGTGCAAAATGCCCTTGAGAAATGTCTTGAAGAGGGGCAGTTGAGCCAGGGTCATGTTCTGGACTGGCTCTTGAGAAGCCAAAACTACGCAGAGGTGGACCTTTATTGAAAATACTGCAGTCCAACGTCTGAAAGGTACATAGATACATAGACACTGTCTGCAAATAAGGCCTCTGACCCACCCAGTCTGCCCATTTGAGCTTGTAAGTTCACTTAATGTTTTCCTAGAAGTCTGTTGCCCTTACCTCTGGCCTCCAGAATTCCCTTTATGTCTATTCCATGCATTCTTAAATCCCGTGATTGTTTCAGCCCCCACTACTACTTCTGGCAGGGTGTTCAACTTGTCCACCACCCATTCTGTGAAGAAATTCTTCCTCATGTTTCCTCTAAATCGCCCTCCCTCCAACTTCGTCCCATGCCCTCTAGTCCTGGAACACCTTTTTCGCTGACAAATACTGTATTCCTGCACTCTGTTCCTCCCTGTAAGATACCTGTATGTCTCTATCATATCCCCTCTCTCCTCCCTCCTCCCTCCTCCCCTCCAGGGAGTACATATTCAAGTCCTTCAACCTGTCCTCATAAGACTTATGATGCAATCCATGTACCATCTTTGTTGCCCTCCTCTGAAGCTTCTCTACCCTGTCTATGTCCTCCAGAAATGTACACTACTCCAGGTGGGGCCTCACTAGTGTCTTGTACAGTGGAATTATGACCTCCCTGTTCCTGCTGGTGATGCCCCTGCCTATGCATCCCCGCATCCTATTTACTTTACTTACTGCCTTGTCACACTGTTTCCCTACCTTGAGGTCATCAGAGATGATAACCCCAAGATCCCTTTCCTGCTTGGTGCATGCTATATCCTCACCCCCGAACTGATATGTTGTTCCAGGCTTTTTGTGCCCCATATGCATTATCTTGCACTTCTTTGCATTGAATTTCAACTGCCAAACCCCTGACCATTCTTCAAGTTTCTGCAGGTCCCTCCTCATCTGTATTCACCCTCTGGCATGTCCACTCTGTTACAGAGCTTTGTGTCATCAGCGAACAGGGAAATTCTGCCTTCTAAGTCCTGCACAATGTCACTGATGAAGATGTTGAATAGGACCGGTCCCAGCACTGATCCCTGTGGTACCCCACTGGTCACTCTTCCCTCTGTGGAGTGACAGCCATTTAACCACCACCCTCTGTGTCCTGCCACCCAGCCAGGTACCTACCCTGCACCACTGTCCTGCCCACTCCCATATTCCCTAGTTTGTTTAATAGCCTTCTGTTTGGCACAGTGTCAAAGGCCTTGCTGAAGTCCAGATAGGCCACGCCCACTGCCTTCCCTGGTCCACCTCCCTTGTCACCCAGTTGAAAAATTCAATGAGGTTGGTCTGACATGACCTCCCCCTGGTGAAACCATGCTGCCTTGGGTCCTGTAGTCCGTTGGCAACCAGATGTTCCACCAATCTCTCCTTCAGTAGTGCTTCCATGATCTTCCCCATTACTGACGTGAGGCTGACTGGTCTGTAGTTTCCCACTTCCTCTTTGTTCCCGCTTCTGTATAAGGAAACCACATCTGCTCTCCTCCAGTCTTTGGGTACCTCCCCTGTTTCCAGTGACTGGCTACACAGGATTGCCAGAGGCTCAGCCGCCACCTCTCTTGGTTCTTTTAGGACCCTGGGGTGCACCCCATCTGGCCCCATTGCTTTATCAACTCTTATTCCTTCCAGTTCCTTCAGGACCCTTTCTCGGGTAAAGGGACTTGGGTCCATTTCTGCACGTTCCACTCCTTGTACTCCTTCAAGCCCATTACCCTCATCTTCCTCAGTAAAGACTGAGCAGAAATACCTGTTCAATATGTCAGCTTTACTGCTGTCATCCTCCTCCTTCAGTCTCACTATTCCTCACTTTGCCATTCTTTTTTCACTTATGTACTGTAAAAGGTTTTGTTCCCTCTACCCACTGGTTTCGCAATGCGCTCTTCTGTCTGAGATTTGGCTTCCCTTACTGACCTCCCTTTCTCCTGGTACTTCTCCTTATCCCGTTCTCCCTCCGCCTTTTTGTATTGCCTGAATGCGGTCTTTTTGGCTTTCACTTTCTCCGCTACCTTCTTGGAAAACCATAATGGCCTCCTCTTTCTTTTCCCCTTGCTAACCTGCTTAATGTATAATTCTGTTGCTCTTGTAATCCCCATTTTAAATATTGCCCACCGTTCCTCAACCCCTGATTCCCGCCCCATTCCCATTAATGCCTCCTTCAAGCATCTCCCATTCTCCCAAAGTCTGCCCCCCCAAAATCCAGGATATGTGTTTTTGTGTGGTTTGGTTCTGCTCCTTCTGTGATGTTAAATCACAGTGACTGGTGGTCACTGTTCTCTTGGTGCTCCCCCACTGTTACCCCCATATCATACTGTCCCCATTTGTGAGCACAAGGTCAGTACTGCCTTCTGCCGAGTTGGTTCCATGACCAGTTGTTTGAAGAAGGCACCTTGAAGGGGGTCCAAGATAAATCTGCTCTTGGTTGATGCTGCTGCTGGGAGGCTCGAGTCCACATCTGGAATACTGAGATCTCCAACCAGCACCACCTCACCCTTGTCTGCCATTCCTTTGGATGGCTAGCATCAGCTCCCTATCTGTTTCTTCCTCCTGGGATGGTGGTCTATAGACCACCCCTGTGTGGATGACTAGCCCCATTTTCCTTTCCAGCTTAACCCATAGTATCTCTCCCCCATTTTGTTCCTCCTGGATCTTTGTAGCCTTTATGCCACCTTTCACATAAAGTGCCACTCCTCCTCCTCCCCTTCCTACCTGCCCTGTCCCTTCTGAATATGCTGTAGCCAGGTATGGCCATCTCCCAGTCGTGGTTATTATTACACCAGGTCTCTGTGATGGCCACATTGTCCAGGTTTGAATGCACCATAACAGCATCCAGATCCTCCATCTTGTTGCTAAGGCTCCTGGCATTGGCACACATGGCTCCATGATTTGAACTCCTGGACTGTTTAGCTGTTCTACTCCAGCCCCCTCCCTGGTTGTCCTTCATCCCTGGTTCTCCCTGCTGTCTGTCCTTCTGTTGAATTTTGCCACCTTTCTGCCTCTCCACCTCTTGGGTGCTTATTTCCATCTTTGCACACTGCTCTGTAAAGAGATCCACTGGTTCCACTGCTAGCTGTGGGGGTGGGCAATTAGAGTACCCTCCTTGCTGGCCTGCCATCCCCCATGGCTAGTTTAAATGCTTGTCCATGTAGCATTTAAACTTATCACTGAATGCTTGGATTCCCCTCCAGGATGGATGCAGGACATCAGGCTTGAACAAGCCTCCATCCCTCCAGGTGGGTCCCCAGTCACCAATGAATCCAAACCCTTCCTCACAGCACCAGCTCTTCAACCATGAGTTAAAGTTCCTGGTGCATGCGCCCCTATGCTCTCCTATGCCTCTCACAGGTAATACTTCTGAGAAGGTGACAGAAGTAGCTACTGTACTTGCTTGAGACTCCTCCCCAATTTCTTCAACTCTTCCTGAACTGAGTGTACAGCTTTGGCCCCACCACCTGGGTTGTCTGCTGCTCAGAGCTTCATGGGTGAGATGCCTGCCTCAAAAGGTAGGGGTCAGGCAACTCTACTTCATGATGAGGATTTTGAGGTACAGGGTCCATGAAAAAACAAGGTGTTGCACTCCATCGGCTGTGCTGAGGGCCAAGGCAGGTCACACAGAACTGATGCCAGTCCACTGCAGCCATCTGCTTCCCCAAGGGCAACAATGCATGATGGGAAGCTGTTGGACTTTCTTGCTCTTTTCAGCCCCCCTCTTCTCAGACTTCCGGTATTGTGGAAACAGAAAAATAATAAAGTAGAAAGCCACCACAAAAAACTTTTGGCGGTGACACAGGTTGAAAAACGATGAGGAGGAACTGTGGTGCTGTCACTGCCACACTGTGCACTCTACAGTATGAAGAACAGAATTGAAGTGGGGAAGTGGAAGCCAGGAAAAAAGTACGTACTAGAAAGGAATCAATTAGAGGAGACAAAGATGAATGGGATCTCGGCGTGATCATTACCAACAACTTAAAGGCAGGAAAACAATGTGAAAAAGCAGTGCAGAAGGCAAGTGGTATCCTCAGATGCATAGGAAGGGTTATGAAGAGCAGAATGCAGGAAGTTATCATGCCCCTACAGATCCTTGGTGAGGCCATGCCTCGAGTACTGTGTCCAGTTCTGGAAGCTTCACCTGAAAAAAAAGACATCGACCATCTGGAGACAGTGCAGAGAAGGGTCACAAAGATGGTGCAGGGGCTGCATCCTGAGCCATACAAGACAAGACTCAAGAGTTGAATTTATTCTTTCTGGAACAGAGAAGAAACAGAGGGGACAAGATAGAAACATTTAAGTACTCACTCCTGGCAGCTAGTCTATCTCCCTCCGCCACAAACTGGTTAAAGGCCTACCTTACTAGCAGAACCCAATCAGTTAAGATCTTGGATGCCACTTCACCTCCCCTCCCGATTAGCACTGGTGTCCCCTCAGAGCTCTGTATTAGGGCTCCTCCTATTCCCCATCTTCTCAAGCGACCTTCCCTCTATTTGCTCCCCCTCCTCTGCTGTACATATGTATGCCGATGATACAGTCCTGCATGGATCGGGCTCCTGTCCTGCTGAGGTTACAACCAGCTTACAGCAAGACTTCAACAAGGTTCAGCTCTGGTTTGCTAACCATCAACTTTTCCTCAATGCCAAGAAGACTGTCTCCATGACCTCTGGCACAAGGCAGAACTCTCTAGGCTTCCCTCCATACCCACTTTCCACACACCTTTGATGGGACTTTACTTGAGGACACATCCTCCTTCAGGTACTTAGGTGTTTGGTTGGACCAACACCTAAACTTCTCTGGACATACACACGCCATCCAGAAAAAAAACTGTGCTCCAAGCTTGGTGCCCTGTTCAGGAACCGTAGTTGTATCTCTCCTACGGCTAGGCGTGAACTTGTTCAGAAGATGATACTGCCCATTTTTGACTATTATGACAATAGTCTATGGTGCTGCCCCTAAGTTCTCCCTGACCAGACTGGACACCCTCTACAACTCCTTCTGCCACTTGGCCCTGGATGCCCCCACTCGTACCCACCACTGCGATCTTTATCGTGCCCTATCCTTCCCCTCTCTTACAAATAGGTGACTCTCCCACTGTGCTAAATTCACCTCCAAGCACTGGATGGGTGAGCTCCCTTCCTACCTCACCTCCGCCTTTATAACAATCCCCCCATCCTCCCATTCCCTTAGATCAACCGACTCATGCACCCTGGTAATCCCCCGAATTCACCTAATAATTGCAATCAAGCTTACTCTCACTGCCTCCCAAAAATCTGAAATTCCTCCCCCCTCAAATCCGGCACTCATCCTCCGACTACTCCATCAGCTCTGCCCTCAATAATTACCTTGCACCTAGCTCTTCCTGACATGTCCCTCCCAAATTCTCTCCTCTAAGCCCTGGATAAACCCTACCCCTACCACCATCACCTTCATTTTACCCTGTGCACCCACACCCCACAAATTTCTAGCTCTCCTCCCCTTCCCCCAAATTGCTCCACCTTACTGGCCTCCCTTGATCTCTCACAGAATGTAAGGAACCCCAAATGCTCTCCATGGGTCCCTCTCCTACCCCCCCCAGGGGCTTGTATCCCTCATCTACTCCCTTTCCCCCCACCATCCCTCCACCTCCTTTCCCCTTTTTCTTTCACGTAAGCACTTGTTTACTTATTAACCCGGCACTTATTATTGTCCACTCTTTCCACATATTATGCGTAACTCTGTTGTAACACTGCTAGTAACCCATCTTACAACTGTATGTTAATGTTGATCTTGGAACTTGAATGTTTAATGTTTCACTCCTATTGTACCCCTTCCCCCCAGGTCGCACTGGGAGACGGGCAGCTTGTCGCTCAGTGTGCCTTCCTGGGGAAACATTTCAATAAATAAGTACGTCAAGGGAATTAACAGAACTCAGAAGGAAAACTTCTTCCAGGAAAACAGGGCAGCGCGTACAAGAGGTCACAACTTGTGTCTGGTGGGAGGCAAGTTTAAAAGCAACTCTAGAAAGTACTTTTTCACCAAGAGTGACAGACACATGGAACAGCCTGCTACCAGAAGTGGTGGCATCAAAGACAGTAAGGGAATTCAAACTCACCTGGGACAGGCAATGTGGGCAACTTAGGAAAAAATATATAATTTGGTGGGGTAGCCACCTTGAGCAGACTAGATGGACCACATGGTCCCCATCTGTTGACACTTTTCTTATGTTCTTAAGTGCGTGAGGGAGCTGGCAATGGTTACACTGGCCAGCGCAGGTGGCACCATATGAGGTGCGCAGGTGCCATCAGTAGCCAATGTCCACTCCTTCCCTGCAAAACATTTTCTCCCATGGGGTCCTAGTGCCTCTGGCCCCAGACCCATAAGTGGGAATCAATGGTGAAGACTGATTCCTGGCAGACCCATATAATGACATAAATCTAAAGGTCATATTTAAGTTTCACCCAGAGGCTCAAACATGCACAGAATGCTAGCTCTGCCTTTAAGTACTTCATGGTTCCACTGCACCTCTATTCCATTCTCTCGCCTCAGCTCCTCTGCGTTAAGTGCTGAGCAGTTGACGGTATGGAAAGCCAGCTCAGTAGCCGCGGGTAGTAAGGGAGAAGCTTTTGAAAACAGCTGGTCATCAGAAGTTTCCATGGTGATTGTCTTAATGAGCATGGGATAGCCAGCATATTTGTAAGGTTGGAGCTCTGAAAGGAAAGAGAAAATAACAGCTTTAAGTAAAGTTAATTCATTAGTTTTCGTTTTAGTAGAACTGTTACATGAAAGTAAAGGCATATCACCTGGAAACAAAAACTTTAACTAAAAGTCTTGACAGAACTGCAGGACGTAATACATGCAGTTACATAACATGGCACATTTAATGTAAAGCACCCCTAAAGATCTGAGATTACTGAATTATCACCTAATTGCTTAACGAGCAACAATCATACTCAATTTATTTTAGAGCCCCTCAAAAGTATAAGGAGCTTTATAACATAGGTTCCTAAAATACTGTCTTCTGATTGTTCCAAACAGGTCACCTGACCGTGGATTATTGTCTGATATACCCACAGCTGCATGGTCACATGGCTTTATTTCACTATTTTTTTTAGGTAAAACTCAAAAAAACATTGCCCATGTTATAAAAGGATTAATCCACTCCAGGGTATGAGTTTACTGGCATTAATCCACACCTGGGGACCGAAATCACTCTGCTTCACCTCGTGATTCCAGCCCCCCCAGGCATGGATTAATGCTCAGTAAACCCATACCCTGTGGTGGGGTAACCCCTTCCTTATCTGCCTCAATGTCAGCAAGTCTGTTTTTTTAAATTTACTAAAATTGTTTTTAGAAGGGAAGGGATCATATTGTGGCTCCGAAAAGTAGGCAGCCTGATCCTTTCTACATCCCCATCAGTTTGCCCTGCCCCCCGCCCCATGCATCGACATTCTGTCGCATATAGTGCTGTCCACCAGATCAGGCATTCTCACCACACTTTCTGCTGGATACTGCAGGAGCTCAATTAATCCGATAGCAATCACTCCAGTTAGCCACAAGGTAAACTCTGACATCCCACACAGAACACTTAATCATGGTGGACGATACTGTCTGGAGAGCACTCTTCATAAGATTAGGTGGATACCTCTTTTTTAGTATAATTTTTTTTAATACTTTTCTGTGCCATCTGATTCAAATTAAAGGCACTCCTCACTTAAAATGAGCCTTGGCTTGCTGACTTTGAGGAAGGTAAGGCTCTTCACATTAAATGTTTGCTTGTGCACGCAGTGCACAAGAAGCATATTGAAACAGTACAGAATTGCAGAGGTGGGCCTGTGTTGTGACCAATACAGTGGACGCTCTAATGGGCGTGTCCCTCGGCCAATAATCAATGGGGAAGTTGCCGATGACGGCAGGTTCAGAGTGAGAGCTGCACTTCAAATAAATCACCACTGCAATCAGGGACAAGTTTAGTCATCGCAGCTGCAGCTCCCCCCTTCCTCCCAACCAGGCACACAGACATCCAGCCAACAAGAATCTGACCATGGGCATTATAGTGCACAGTAATGTGCATGGGCAGAGTTTTGGTTCTTGTTGGCTCCTGCCCCAGTTTGTTCAGTGCATCTTTCCTGGCTTACAACATTGGTGGCTCCTGCCACTCTCTCCCCAAACACTCCCAAGAAAGCCAACATCGGGTGCCCAATCCTGTCGGCAGCCATCCCCATTAATGTGGTACATTGGTAGCCCACCCAGTGCCAAAATACTTGTTTCAGACACGGAATGCCCTCCCGTTGTCAGGCGGCGTCAGATCCCCCGTCACTATTTTCAGCCAACCTTGAGCCATCTCGGTTTGGCACCATCTCCACCCCCCATTAGTTTGGCACACTGGGAGCCCATCCCAGGTGCCAAAATCTGTTTTAATAATATTTCACCTGTACAAAAGAAAACCGTCCTTCAAGGTCTTTTTTTTTTTTTTAAACCTGAAAAAAAAGAAAGAAAGAAAATGGTCTCTCGTCGCTACTGACACCCTCCCCATTCCAACCCTCCTCCCTGCACCCCCACCCCATACTTACCTGTGGAGATCAGAAGCAGCGATCCTCGTGGACCAGGAATACATCTGCACTCTTCAAAGCCGAACTGAGAACTGAAGAAATCACGGTAAGCCCTATAATGGCAGTCAATGGGAGTTTAAATTTGAGGTTCATATCTCAGCTAATGTTTGGAGTTTTGTCTAAATTTTCAACATAGGGTTCTTGGGACCCCACCTCATAATTTCTAGCACTGTCACAGTTTTCAGTCCGAAAAGGTGATTTCATGGTCGCTGCGGGAATCACCTTTCGAACCGATTAACAAAATGACAGCGCCCAGTGTTCATGAGGTGGATCCCAAAAAACCCATGTTGCAAATTCGGTGAAAAACTCCAAAAAATGACTGTGTTACGAGCGTGAGTTGCGCAGTTTCTACGCACACTTCTAACTTCATCAATTTTTAATATTTTCACTCTAAATTTCCAGCATTGCCATTTTTCCATACCCCCTTATGAACAGCACAGCTATCATTTTTCGCAACCTGCCCAAAATGTATTTTTTCACTTGTGGTGCAGAATGGCACAGTCGCTGTGTGAAATCAACTTTCAGGACAGATTAACGAAATGATAGTGCCACTGTTCATGAGGTGGGGTCCCAAAAAGCCCATCCATGCTGAAAATTTGGAATGAAAATAACAACAAACGCCCAGGGTGTTAGGGTTTCCAACCATAACACCCACCCTGTACAGACTGACAGGCGTCGGTGGTATGACTTGGGGGCGTCAGCCATAATGCTCATGCCACTCCACCCCCACCCTGCAGCCAGTGACAGGCATCGAGGTGTGCATTGGAGTCTTCTGCCCCAACGTTCACCCCATTCTCCTATACTGCACCCATCTCAGCTTATTTCCTTATGGAACAGGGTGAGCATAAGGGCTGAAAACCCCAAGGCACACCACAACACCTGTAGGTGTCTGCAGGGTGGGGGGAGGTGGAATGGCATGAGTGTTATGGCTGACGACTCAAAGGCACACCCCCAACACCCGTCAGTCTCTGCAGGGTGGGGGGCTCGCATCACTTCAATACTTCACTGCCATTCCTATTATGCAGCTCTTGAACTCCTGCACTGCTAATGCCAGTACCAGCAAGCAAACATTTAGCATTGACAAATGCTTGTTAATTTTAAGCCTAAATTGTTGCTGTTCAGAAAAACATCTGGAATTTAATCCCTAGTGCTGAAAATATCACTTAAAAACTATTAAATCTCAGCTCAGTCCTACCTTCTCTGTGTCTGTTGAAGAGAATGCTCTGGGTCTTCAAGATCAGGATGATATTCTCGGGTCAGGGGCCATCCACAACTTTTGCCGATTTAGTGCACAAGAATTCATAAGCTTTATTCACTTTTTCAAACATATCCTGTAAAATAAAAGTGTTACATTTCTCAGCAAGGTTTTTGCCCTCTTTTAACAGCCCCAAAACATGTGACATTTTATTTATTTATTTATTGAAAATGTTTCACCAGGAAAGGCACGCTGAGCAAAAAGATGCTCGTCTCACGGTGCGACCTGGGGAGAGGGGTTACAGAGGAGGCAGGTATACATACAGTAGATGATTTTAGCAGAAATGCAATACAGACAATGTACACCAATTGGAGGTAATACAAATGAACTTGTTACATACGGAAAGAATACAGAACAGTGAACAATATCGACAGACTATACATTACATAGGTATAAGGCAAGGTAAGAGCAATACAGTTCTTGTGCAACAGGGACAGGGTAAACATGTCATGGGTATACATATCAAGTGTACCAGGCATAGTAGGAGCAAAGAGAGCAAACACTACAGGGAAGGGGTGAACATACAAGGTTATTCTAAGGTGGAATACATTAGTTGCATAAGTGCCAATAGCACACTAGTGTGACAGGGCAGAACTTGAGTGCCAGTACCAGCCTTGAGCTACAGTGGGATGCACAGGTGTCTGTTGGAGTTGAAGGGGACTAGTATGCTTAGGAGAGTGGGGGTAGGTTTGGAGGTGAGGTGAGAGGAGAATGGTGTTGATGTTGAGGAACAGATAGGGGAGGGGTGGGAGAGGAGGAGAGAGAGAGGTGTTAGGAGTGAGGGGGAGTAAGCGTGAGTGTAAGTGCATAAGACAGTATATAGAAAGCCAGCCAATTAAGCGATTGCCAGGCTGCTGGTCAGGCTCTGGGGGGCAGCTGGGGGAGAGAGGTACCGAAGTGGAGGGGAGATTTCAGGGGCAGTTGCAATTTGTTGCGAGAAAGTTAGTGAGGGCAGAGGACATCAGAACCTTAACTGATGAAGTTAGAAAGATTTAACATCCTGAGGGATCCAACTATAAATTCTAGTGCTTCATAGTGATTGGGCTATAGCTATACAAACCATTTTGGGGCCAGCAAATTTAAAGGCAACTGACAGCTTTTTTACCCTCCCCCAAATTTTTTTTTTATGTAAGGCAAGCAACTCATACTAAGGAAGTTGCCTGCAGAAGGACTCAATTAACCAGATTTCAAAACATTTTGGCCCAGATTTAATTAAATGTATATCTTAGAGACAGCTGGGTGGCATGGAGGGTGGAGGTAATGATAGCTTACCTCCTGCCATGCCAACGACTCGTGTTCAGGATTGAGAATGGGTTGCTGGGGGTCAGCCAAGGTGGGAGAGGATTGAGGATCCAATGGACTGCTCTCCTCTCTTGGAGAGGGGTGGCTTGTTAGCCTGACCCATGTATGACTGCCAACAGATGGAGGCCTGGTGCTAGTGGAGGCGTGAGCGGCACAGAAAGGTACGGCAGTGGCTTCATGCAGTACACACACACACACACACAGGGCCATGGCATGGGACAAAAAAGGAAGAAAACATAAAAATGGTAGTTGGGGCTTTGTGAAGCCTTGCCTGCCAGCCCTGGATGCATGCTTCTGCCTCGGCCACATGGTCTGCCTGGATGAAACATGGAAGATGACGGCAGATAAGGACCGCCAGGTCCATCCAGTCTGCCCATTTCTTTTTCTACCTTATAAATTTGCCATCGGCCTTTGTTCTGTCAATGGCCTATCTATTCATACTCATCTTTATTGCTCCCTTATGCCTATCCCATGCCTGTTTGAAGCCCTGCACTGTATTCATATCCACCACTTCCTGAGGTAGGCCGTTCCATGCATCCATCACCCTTTCTGTGAAGAAGAACTTCCTCACATTACCCCTTAATCGGCCTCCCTCTAATCTCATGCTGTGTCCTCTTGTCCTGCTATTTTTCTTGTATTGAAACATGTTAGACTCTTTCACCTTGTTAATGCCTTAAGGTGTTTGAATGTTTCAATCATATCACCTCTCTCCTCCTAGGGTATACATACTGAGTTCAGTTAATCTGTCCTCATATGTTTTCTGATGCAGTCCCTGCACCATTTTGGTTGCCCTTCTTTGGCCTGCCTCAATTTGGTTAATGTCCTTGTGAAGGTGTGGCCTCCAGTACTGCACACAGTACTCCAAATGGGGCCTAACCAATGTCTTGTAAAGAGGGATTATTACCTCCCTCTTCCAACTTGTGATACCCCTACTAATACACCCCAACATCCCCTAGCCTTACCTACTGCTTTAGTGGTCTGCTTGGATGATTTCAGGTCATCGGTGATGATGATGCCCAAGTCTCTTTCTTCCCTTGGGACTGCCAGCAACTCCCCTCCCAGCCTATAGGTGGCTTCAGGGTTTCTCTTCCCTATGTGCATGATCTTGCACTTCTTTGCATTAAACCCCAGTTGTCACTCTTCCGACCATTTTGCTAGTTTATCCAGATCTCTACTCATTCTGCCCACCCCATCTGGATCATCTACTCTGTTGCAGATCTTGGTGTCATCTGCAAACAGACAAACCTTACCCTCCGGTCCATCTGCAATGTCACTGATGAAGATACTGAAGAGGACTGGCCCCAGGACTGATCCCTGAGGTATTCCACTTGTGACTTGCATCTGTTCTGACTGCATACCGATTACCACCACTCTCTGTTTTCTGCCCGTCAACCAGTTTGCCACCCAGTTGACAACTTCTGACCCACCCCGAGCCTACCCAGCTTATTACAATCTTCTATGTGGAACAGTATCGAAAGGTTTGCTGAAGTCAAGGTAGGCGACATCAACTGCTCCCCCTTGGTCCACCACTCTGGTTACCCAGTCAAAGAATTCTATGAGATTAGTTTGACAGGACCTTCCTTTTGTAAACCCATGCTGTCTTGGATCCTGTGCTCCTGTGGATTCCAGGTGTTGCACTATCATTTCCTTAAGGAGTGCCTCCATAATCCTGCCCACTACTGAGGTAAGACTGACTGGTCTGTAGTTCCCCACCTCCTCCCTGCTACCACTCTTGTGGAGGGGATCACATGAGCCGTTCTCCAGTCTTCTGGGACCTCTCCTGTGCTCAGAGACTCACTAAACAGTTCTGATAATGGCTCTGCTAGTTCCACCCTTAGCTCCTTTAGTACCCTGGGATGTATACCATCAGGTCCCATTGCCTTGTCCACCCTGAGCTTATCGAGCTCTTGTAGGACCCTTTCTTTTGTGAAGGGACTAGTGCTCACCTCCCTTCCCATACCTCTCAACTGTCCCTGATTTTACCTCAAAAATTTACTCTGTCCCTCCTAAAATTTCTGTTTCCGTGACTAAACTGTGGGGACTGTAAGCACAAATCAATGCCAAACGTTAATGCTGTAGACTTGCTCTAATTTAGAAATTGTATTTTACACTAAGCCCCTTATTCTGCCAGCTTCCTAAGTGGATATCATTCATTTTGAAAAATGTGTCCCTGATTTTGGCCCTTGGTCCTGATTTTTTCAAGCCTTGTCCCTGATTTATGAGGCGGAGGTTAAGAGGTATGTCCCTCCCCCCTGTGTCCATGGTGCTAAGCTGTGGGCCCTGCCCTACCTTCTCTTCAGTAAATACTGAGCAGAAGTATCTATTTAGGACAGATGCTTTTACATGGTTCTCCTCACATGCCCCCTTATCTCCTTTGATCTTAGCATCCCCCCTCTGGATTTTCTCCTTTCACTAATGTATCTATAGAAAGTCTTGTCACCTTCTTTTACTGTTTGTGCTAGTGTTTCCCGGTTTTGGCCTTTGCCTGCCATTGCTCTCCCTGCTTCCTTAGGGAAGTTTGCAGGCGCCTCATCTTCATCCCGCTGCACTCCCTTATATTTCCTGAAGGTCAGCCTTTTGGCTCTGACCTTTTCTGCTACTGTTTTTAGGAACCAAAGTGGTTTCCTTCTTCTTTTGCACTTCCTTTTCTCTCTAACACAATGGGACGTTGCTTCAAGTATTGCATCCTTAATGCTTGCCCATTTTGCCTATATCCCCTCACCTGTATTTCTTTTTGCCAGGGCTAGCTTAACTCCGTTGGCCATCTTATCAAAGTCAGCTCCTCTGACGTCCCATATTTTTGCCTTGGAATGGGATGATTTAGTTGTAGTGGCCAAACTGAACCATACCATGTGATGGTCACTGGGCCCCAGGTGACCTTCTACCTGGAGATGTGTGATCCTTTCCCTGTTAGTCAGTACTAGATCTAGGATAGCCCTGTGTCTCATGGGTTGTTGTACCAGTTGTTTGAGGCCCTCCCCCTGCAGGGAATCCACCATGTGTCTAGTTCTGGCAGATGTTCCTGCTGGTATTGACCAATCTGTATCTGGCATGTTGAAGTCTCCCATTATCAGAACCTCCCCTTTAGCTGTCATGTTTTGTATATCTTCTAACAGTAATGTATCTATGTCCTCCCCCTGGTCTTTGGGCCTGTAGACAACCCCAGTTCTTATGGCTGTCCCATTTCCTGTTTCCACCGTGACCCACAGTTCCTCTGGCTCCTTATGTGTAGTCTGAATTTCTATAGCTTTGATATTTTAATTGACATACAGGGCATCTCCACCCCACCTCGGTCTCTTCTGAACAGTACATAGCCAGAATCACGAGTGTGAGGGACAGACCTCCTCTCTCCAGCCCTACCATGGGGAGAATCCATGGGGGAAACCTGAAGACGACGTAGTTCCTGGGGGAGGTGTTCACTGGTCCAGGATGATGAGGACAGGGCTGAGTAGCTGCCCCATTCATCAAGGGAGAAAAACTTTGTGGAAAAAAAAAATGTATATCTTAGCAGCAACTTTTGATATGGAACTGTGTTGCCATCCATCGTGGCAGTCCTGCCCCAATAATGGTATTTTTGTGATGCAAAGAGGGGAATGAGGCTTAAGTGCACTTTATGGAGTGAAAGTGGGATTAAGGGGGGGGCCATATAAACATACTTTGCAAACCACTTTACATGTTGTGGGGGTAAGTAAAAGGTTTATACAGTACCACCCTGCACATATAAATTGGTCTGCAAAGTACAAAAATCTTACATTTTGCTGGCCCAGTTGAGTGCCAGGCTGAGTCATGGATTGCCTCACCAGCTGCCAAACCGGCGACCCAGGTGTGGAAATGAACCATGGTCACTTGCAGGGGCCAGGAGGACTGAGCATCCACTGACGGTTCTTCTCCTTTGGGAGAGGGAGACACAGCATAATCCTGCTTGTTTCCACCTTGCAGATGCTAGGTGCTGCGGCAGTGTGACGGGCTGAACAGGACCCTGTCCCAGTTGTTATGGAGAGTTTAAATGCAAGGATCTGTTCTGTTCTTTCCTTTTCTGTCTCTTGTCTGTCTGGTTGCGCATCCAAATTTTCTTGTGCGACCTAGAATTTGATCATCCGACAGTCTTGCAATTCTCTGCCTCTCACTGTCTCTCAGTCTTTCCTTGCTGTTTGTATTTTTCTCCCATGCATATCTGCTGGTATAAAATATATGCAAATCATTATATGGCAATGTATGATATTGGGATCCCTTTGTTTAGAAATTACATAGTTTTACTGTTGAAATATATATAATTAAAGTATATGATGATTGCAAAAAGCTATTGGGAACTTAGGGGGTTAACCTGAGTGCAGTTTTAAGCCCTTTTTCAGAACAACTGTGGAGAAGGGGGTCTCAGTTCTGGGACATTGTGTTCTTGCTGCACCTGCCTGACACAAGAACCTTTAAAAAAAAAAAAAAAAAAAAAAAAAAAGGATGCTTGTTAAGGAGGGGGGGTTGCAAGGACTTATAAAACAGAGCTGCAATTTCTTGCAAGAGAGACACAGACACAGAGATTGAAGGAAAACTCAGATGGATCTTCTCTGTTTATTTTGCCTTTGTAAGTAGTTACACTGAACAAGTCTATTTTTTATGTTACTGCTAGTACTAATAAACACTTTTTGCGAATTCTACAACTACTCCTGGTTTTCCTATGCTTCCTGACCTGTGCCTTGATGACAGGCAGTGGTCATCCACCTGGATGGTCGGTGCACGCACTGAGGCATTGTGTGACTTACAGGCGTGCATGCCGTCCAGGTGGGTCAAAAAATGGGGAAACACATTTAGTGGCGAGATGATGGCAGTGGACCCCACAGACTCCATGCCACTATGATGGTGTAAGAAGATGGAGGCAAGTCCCAGGTGAGGTGGGTGGTGGGGCTGGGGGGCGGTGGGGTTCGCTGCCAGAAGGGAGCTACTGGAGAGGAACAGGACGACAACTAAAGAATGGGGGTAAAAAAAAAAAAAAGAAAAAAAAAAGAACACGTTTAGACTGCTGCCTCCCAAACTCACTCCATTAGGTACACTGCCACCCAAAGCCCCAATCTGTATCATCAAAATGTTATTTGGGGATGGGGGCAGTACAGCAGCAAGTGTGGTATAGTTTCATATTAGAAGTTACCTTAATGGAGGAGTACTGTAGATGAGAGTCTGATAAAGACAGGAGGCAGGCCAGTACAGCACTGAAAGGACATGTAAATAGGTCTTCTGGACATGAAGCACACCATGTGAAGAAACGCTTCCATTTTAGTGAATAGATGTGTCTCATGGAAGGCTTCCTAGCCACCAGCAAGACATCGCCTACCTGGGGAGAAACCCCAAAATGTGCAATGGCTATGTCCTCAGGAGTCAAGTACGCAGATGCAGGAGATACCGACATAGGGGCAATTGAACAGGAGGTTCCTCTGCTAGATGCTATAGCACGGAGTACCATATCTGGTGAAGCCAGAAGGAAGCCACTAATATCAGGGAGGCCCATTCTGCCCGCAGTTTAAGTAAAACACTCTGAATAAAATGGATCAGAGGGAGTACACAGAAGAAATGAAAATTATGTACTCATCGTAACTGTTAATCTTTCAGAATATCTTCACCATCATTCACACTGACTGGTATAAGCCAGAGGCTCTAAGACCTTGCAGGAGTAAATCTTTTGCAACTTTGGGAGAGGATCAATGACAGTGCTGGCGCCGCCCATGAGGCCGATGTATGGACATCGTGCATATGAGCCAGCTAGCAACCGACGCCTGCCCCCTCCATCAGTTTTGTTTGCAGGCAGAAAAGAAACGGGGAGAGTGCTATAGACTCCTAGCCTGAAGGAACTGGAAAAGGATATAGGATACAAAAATAAAAGTACAATAAAACCTACCTACCAACATAGTAGACTTGGGTAGTGGGTATAAGAGCCAGAGCCTGAACAGGAAGGTGGGGGCAGCATCCCAGGCTTATAAATCTGGCTAGTACACAGGGACCTAGAAGACCTCTGTGTAAATAAGATGGCAAATGCCTACATAACCAAAATAGCATTTGTACTCCCCAAAGGAAAACAGCATGTAGTAGAGTAAGAACCATAAAACTAAAGAGAAGCAAACAGCAGATGTGATCATAGAGAGTCCGGAAGCACAACTACGCCTTGCCACGCCAAAAGGAGTGAAGAAAAAGGGAGATAATGAACGTGAAACGTGAATGTGAAAAAAGAACAGTTATTCAGGTCATACCTTTAGAACAATACCTGCGTCAGCGCTGGGACCACACAGAAACTTTTGCAAGCAGTAAGCCAGAGACTGCCACCACGACGTCATGCGTCAGTGTCTACATAAACATGAGTGATCCCTCCTCTCCTCAATTCCCCAGTCCCTCCTCTCCTCAATTCCCCACTGGAGATCATGCTCGGAAGACCTCCTGTAAGGAACCAGAGAGACCCCTGCACTCAATATACCAGGTGAGGCACAGTGCTGGAAAAGACAGCAATGGAGACAGCAGTACAAAGATCCTTTGTCGCAACTCCTAAGGGGGACAGAGGGTAGGACGGCATGGCCTGATGAGAGATTCTCTTGAATATCTATTGTTATGGTAAGTACGTAACATATAGAATAATGCATGGGGAAGTGTGGTTTATGAGGATTTTATGCACACCCAAGGTGCGTGATGCCCCATAGACCCTGTGGGCAAAGCCCGAGGGGTTTATCTGGACATCACAAACTGAGGGTGTGAATAAAATCCCAATTTACACAGTTCCCCATGTTTTATTTTTTAAATTTACTGGTTAACACAAATTGAGAAACATGAAATCTGTTTTTTTTGTGAACAAGAAAAACAGGTTACTCACCTGTAACAGTAGTTCTAGGAGTGGTATATGTTGTTCATCCACACTGTCTGGCATTGTCCCTTTCCCCTTTAAATCTTGCCGGAAGTCTTCAAGCTGGCTCCTCCCACCTACCGGTGGTAAATATCTTGGCTCTGCCCCATGATGCCAGATCTAGTCCGCTGGAAGCAAGGTTGTGCACCTTGCCGGGAGGTCGGTGGGTGCGTGTGGATGAACAACATATACCACTCCTAGAACTACTGTTACAGGTGAGTAACCTGTTTTTCTAGGAGCGTGGATATGTTGTTCATCCACACTGTCTGGCAGACTCCTAGCAGTTCTCCGGGAGGAGGGAGGCAAGGCGCACACCCGCACTTAGGAAAAAGAGATTGGAGAACCGAAGCCCCAAAACCAGCATCACGTCGTGACTCAAGGTCGATGTGGTAATTGGTAATAAAGGTGTTTGCTGACTTCCAGGTAGCAGCCTGACAGATTTCCTGGATAAGGATGTCCCTGGAAGCAGCCACCAAAGCAGCAGTATGGCGGGTAGAATGAGCTATTATCCCTCTGGGAGGCTCCTTGCCCGTCAATTCATAACACAGACTTATGCATGATGTGATCCATCTTGCAATAGTCCGCTTGGCTGCAGGTCTGCCAGAAGCGGCTTCAGCATAGGTGACAAACAGCTGGCGAACCTCTCCCCGAATTTCCGCCATCCTCTCCTTATAGTAGGAGAGAGCACGTCTGAGGTCCAGAGTATGGAGCCTGTACTCGGCATCCGAGGTGTAGTTAGGGTAATATATCGGCACAGTCAACACCTGGTTAAGGTGAAACTCTGACACCACCTTCGGAAGGAATTCCGGGTGGGGGCGCAGGACAACTTTGTCCCTGTGAAAGACCAGATAAGGGGAGTCCATCGAAGTGCCTGGAGCTCCCCTGTCCTTCTGGCTGACATGATAGCCACCAGGAAGGCAGTCTTCCACGACAAATGTCTGAGCAGCTCACACTTGTGCATGGGTTTGAATGGCTTGCCCATGAGCTTGCCAAAACCAGCAAGAGATCCCCAGGAGGTGGAGGTTCACGCACCGGAGGGATATGTGATCCAGCCTTTAAAAAAGCAATCTCGAACACTGTCTCCTGTGTTAACAATGCTGACCTGCCCGCGCCCGGTAAGCAGAGATGGCTGCCAGGTGCACCCTAAGGGTCGATGACCGAAGACCCCCATTGGAGAGGGACCAAAGGTAGTCTAGAATGTTAGCCACAGAGCAGGATAAGGGGTCCAGGCTCTTTCCCTGACACCAAATGGAAAACCTTTTCCATTTGAAGCCATAACATTTCCTGGTCGACTCCTTTCGAGATGCTTCCACCACGGCGTAGACATCCTCGGAAAGACCCAGAGCCTGGAACTCTAGCCGCTCAGGAACCAGGCTGTGAGGTGCAGGGATTGAAGGTCCAAGTGGAAGACCTTCCCTGGTTCAACGATATCAGGTCCAGGCATGTACAAAGCTGCTTGGGATCCTGCAGCTGAGGCTGAAGAGATCTGGATACCAGAACTGGCGTGGCCAATATGGGGCTACCAGGATCACCTTCGCCTTGTCCCTCCTCAACTTGAGTAACACCTTGTGGATCAAGGGAAATGGAGGGAAGGCATAGAGGAGGCCTGGGGTCCATGGCCTCGAGAAGGCATCCCCCTCTAGCGAGCCCTGCTGAGGGGGGCGGGCATGGTACAGCCTCAGCTTGGTGTTCTCCCTGGAGGTGAACAGGTCCACCAACGGTTTGCCCCAATGGGAGAACAGATCGTAAGCTACCTCTGGATGGAGAGACCACTCGAGGGATGTCTGGCCTATGCGGCTGAGAGCATCCGCCAGCTGGTTCGAGACTCCTGCCACATGAATGGCTAGGAGATCCGCCTCCAGCCGGTTGACGAAGGTCCAGATCCGGAGTGCCTCCTTGCATAGCAGATGGGAGTGCATGCCGCCCTGTTTGTTGAGGTAGTACATTGTTGTAGTATTGTCCGTCTGGACTTGAACCACTTGACCATGGAGCTGAGGAGCGAAAGCTGACAGTGCCAGTCTGACTGCTCTGAGCTCCAACAGCTTGATGTGGCATCGGGACTCCAGAGCCCGTGAGCCCTGTTGTCCCCCATGTGGGCTCCCCAGCCCATGAGAGAGGCATCGGTCGTAGGGACGACCGTCGGCTCAGGGCGGCCAAACGGTATTCCTTCCCGCAAATGACTCGGGACGGTCCACCACTGGAGAGCGTCCCACACCCTCTGGGTGACAGTGACCAGCTGGTTGAAAAGACCCTGAGACCACTGGGCGCCCAGCTCCCATTGAAGGGGGCGCATGTGCAATCTGGCCCATCAGACCACTGAGGTGCACGCCGCCATGTAACCCAGGAGGTGCAGGAAGTCCCGGGCAGGGCGCAAGTGCCCAACCAGAAATGATTGGACAAAGGAGGAAAGAACCTCCGACCTGTCCGCTGGGAGCCGAGCTCTGGCTTGACGAGAGTCAAGCTCTGCCCCGATGAAGCCCATCACCTGAGAAGGCACGAGTTCTGATTTGGCCTCGTTGATTAGGAGGCCCAGGTGGGAGCAGGTTCTAGGGTCAGGTCCCTGGACCTCTCCACCTCCTGTAGGGAGGAACCCGCCAGGAGCCAATTGTCTAGATAGGGTAAATGCGAACCCCTTGACGCCGAGATGGCTGCCACCATCGGCGATGCATTTGGTGAAGACCCATGGGGCCGAGACAGGCCGAAGGCATGGCTCTGAACTCATCAGGGCCTCTTCGACCCTGGAAGCGGAGGAACCGCTGATGGGACAGATGGATTGGGACGTGGTAGAACTGGCCCTGAAGATCCAGTGTACAGAACCACATGTTTCGCTCGAGATGGTATGATCTGGTTCAGAGCTACCATCTGGAAGGTTGAGACCTGAGATATCGATTCAGGTCGTGGAGATCTAGGATGGGGTGCCAACCCCCATCTGCTTGAGCACCAGGAAATACCTGGAGACGAAGCCTGGGTCTGAAGGAGGATCCGCACTGGAGCTACCGCCTCCTTGAGGAAGAGCTGAGCAATGTCGTCCCGAAGGGCCGACTGAGCGCCAACTGAGATCCTTTCCTCCCGTGGGGCACGGGCCCGGCTGGGGGTACTGTTTGAACTCCAGAGGCAGTCCTGCCCGACCACTTCCAGAACCCACCTATCCGAGTGATACCAGACCAGGCGGAAAGAAAGTGGTGGAGCCGCCCCCACGGAGGACCCAGAACTGGCGTGACGGTGTAGGGGAGGCCACCCCACCCATCACTGTGCAGGCTTGAGGAGGAGGAGGCACCTGGACCAGCACCTCAGCTTCCTTTATGGGCTGTTGGGGACCTAGCTTGAGCCTAGGGCGCAAGCTGGAGCCTGCTGCTGTTGCTGACCTCCCTGGAAGGAGGGCTGTCTAACCGCAAGGGAAGAATGCCGAAAGGACTTCTTCTTGTGCTTCTGCTGGTTCTTGCCCGAAGAACCTTTAGCAGAGGTGGCATCTAAGGTAGCATTAGACTGCTCAATGCGCTGTAGATGACCTGCCACTCCCGGACTGAAGAGGTTGGTGCCAAGGAAGGGCACGTCAGCTAGCTTGTGCTGAGTATCCGTGGGAAAGGAAGATAACCTCAGCCGAGCCTCTGCAAGTGGCTACCGGCAGCTAGTGAACAGGCACAGGAATCATCAATGTCCAGAGCCGCCTGGAGCTGTTGTTTAGCAACAGCATGGCCTGGTCCCGGACCTGCTTGACCGTGGTCTGCATGTCTGCTGGAAGATGAGGAGGACTTCATCAAGCGACCCCAGAAGGCGTGAGAGAAGTGTGCCATGATCACTGCTGAGCTAGCCTGACGAGGCCTAGGGATGATGCGCGTAAACCTTCGGGCCGAGTGGTGCATATTTTTGGACTCCTTGTCCGGAGGCGGTCAGTATCCGCAGAGCTGCCTGTGTGCCTAAACACTGAGGCAGTCACAAGGCTCTCGGCTGAGGGATGCTCAGTGAAGCCCGCCAAGGACCCCATGGGCACCGCGTATTTGCGGGCCATGCGGGCAGATGGAGCCGGGCAAGAGGCAGGACGCTGCCAAAGTTCCAGTGCCGGCCAACTCACGGCTTCGCCACTGGGAAGGCCTCCGTCAGGGTATCCCCTCTTGAGAATATCCATGAGGGGATATTCCGCCTTCTTTTGTTTGGCTGCAAAGGCATACCTGTGGACTCTGAAATGAGTCGAAGGATGCTGGAAGGAAGAAGGGCCTTCCTCCAGGCCTGTCACTGACAGCTCATCATGTGAGTGAAGGCCAGTAGTATCCGAATCCGAGGAATCCGGATACAAGGGTCTCCCACCTAAGTCCCCCTCAATGCGCCTAGGGCGATCAGGAGTGACCGCAATGGACAACCTCTGGGGCAAGACCGCAGTTGTTCGGTCCTCCTTAGAGGGAGCCCCTCCCTGAGGCTGTTTGGTGGTGGTTCCACCAAAATTGGTGGGAAGCCCGTAACAGGCCGAGCCAAAATACGCACCGGTCCCACCGGAGGGAGAACCGGAGTCCTCGGAACCGAGGGAGTAGGTGTCGGCCGAAGAGGCTGGGGCCAAGTAATGGCCGGTACAGCCAGAGCAGACGGCTTTTGACCCGTCAAAAGAAGTTGCTGACACATGAGGTCCTCATAACGTCGATGGAGCTTCCGTCTAAGTCTCTCCTCGTCCGAGGAGGATAAGGAACGGTGGCGGCGCCTCTTCCGGGAGTGTTTGTGACCCTTTCTCGGTTTACCAACCGACAGGGTCCTACTCTCGATCGAGACCAATGGCGTCGGCTCTGTCTGTCGGAGAAGCTGGATTCGGTGAGAACCGAGGTTCGGCTCTTGTCCTCGTCGGGATGCCCAAAGGACGGTCTCCTCATCGGGAAGGAGAGAATGGGAGTCCTCTCAAGGAGTCATCGACAGGCGCCGGCAACAACGCTCGATCAGATCGGAGAAATCTCGGCCGGTTCTGCCGAATCTCAAGCCGTGCCCTGGCCGGATGGAAGGTCCAAAGCCGGCAGCCGAGGAAGTGATCTTGACCGGCCAAGACCCCTGCTCTTGAGTGTCGGACCGCCTCGGTCCCAGGAACGCCTTCTTCGGGTAGAAGATGATGATTTTGATCCTTATCCTTCTTCTTGGATAGGGAGGAGTGCGAGCATGAAGGCGCCTCACCCTTAGTAGGGAGAGACTGGCACAACTCCCGGAAGGATCCCGTGAAGGTGGAGCCCAGGTTGTGCGGCATGAAGAAGCTTCGGTTGGCCGAAGCTTGGGCAGCTTCCTCTTCGGAGGCTGCCATCTGCTCAAGCTGCTCGGCAGATCCTGCAGCCTCGGAAACCGCCCACCTGGCCTCCTTCGATTTCACCGGTGGATTGCGCCACTCCTCTCCCCAACAAAGGCGCCTTGCGGTCCTCCAGAACGGTGGGATGGAAGGCCGAACAGATGGTGCATGCCGAAGTATCATGCACGGCGCCTAGGTAGTAGACGCACAAGAGGTGGGGATTGGTGCAAGACATTTTTCGTCCACAAGGACACTGGCGAAACCTGGGGGATGACTTGTCCTCCATATCCGAAGCATTTGGATCCGAATCGTAAACTCTGACGAGTTTTAAGGCGAGTAAGTGCGGCGAAAACCGTCGATTTGACTCCAGGGCCTATGGTACTGCAAAGTAGCACGAGGGAACCTGCATCTTCCAGCGGAAAGGAAGATCTGACGTCATGGGGCGGAGCCGTGGTATTTACCACCCGGGTGGGTGGGAGGAGCCAGCTTGAAGACTTCCGGCAAGATTTAAAGGGGAAAGGGACAATGCCAGACAGTGTGGATGAACAACATATCCACGCTCCTAGAAATGTAAATTACATACCTACCGTAATTCTTGATCTTCTTGGATGAAATCTCCACCACTCATTCACACTAATGGGACTACGCCGGAGGCGCCAGGACAGAACGGAAGCCAAAAATCTTCAGGAGGGCTGACGCGAAGGTAGGACCGCGCATGTGCGGTGCCGCGAGACTGGCTCATGCCATAAAGGTTATCTCAGCATCAACCCTCCAATCGCTTCAGTACCTTTTTTTTTTTTTTTTTACCAAGGAGGTGCAGTGTAAACTAACCTAGTGAAACTAACCCATGTTGGACATAAGACAGTCCGTATGACCCGTGTAAGAAGGATCAACTCGTCAGTGTCTTCAAAGCCCAACCAACGAGGGAGCAAAGACCAAAACAATGAGATAAGAGAGCTCAGGGGAAGGTGGGTGGGCATGTGAATGAGTGGTGGAGACTTCATCCAAGAAGATCAAAAATTATGGTAGGTACGTAATTCACATATCTTCCTGGACATAAAGTCTCCACCACTCCTTCACACTAATGGGAGAGTACTGAGATAAAATAATACCCCCCCCCCCCCGAGAAGGGCAGCAAGAGAGAAGGGAGCTCGCTCAGGACAGAAGTCCATTAAGGATTGTCCTGCCAAAGGATGGATGCTGTCTGGCATGGACATCCAAGGTGTAGTGCTTCACAAAGGTGTGCACAGAGCTCCAAGTAGCTGCATTGCAGATGTCTGCAATGGGTATGTTCCGGATTTCTGCCAGAGATGCCGCGACTGCTCTGGTAGAGTGGGCGTACCCACCCTGCCTTCCAGCTTGACCTGCGCCATTGAACAGCAATGGCGGAGACATGCTACCAGCCATGCCGAAATGCACCTGATGGCAACAGGCTGACCAAGCCGGGCCATGCTGAATGAGACAAAGAGTTGCTTGTATTTGCGGATCTTTTTTCTTTCTGTCGATGTAGAACCGCAAAACCTTTTTTACATCCAGAGAATGTAGGGTACATTCCCCTTCATTATAAATGTTGGCAAAGTAGGTCAGAAGGACTAAGGGCTGGTTCAGGTAGAATTCCCCCTTTGAAGACTCGTGTGAGTCGAGGCGCTAGGGGTGTTTTTTCTACCTGTAGCAATCACCAGCACTACCTGCTTATTGTGCTATCATTGTGATGACCTTATTAAAGTTTGAGTGTTTTTCACTTTAAAATGCTCCCTTTTCTTGGTTTTTGGGTCCTCACTTTGCCTAAATATTTGTCTAGCGCTAAAGGTTTTTTGCGCTCTATAATTTTTGGTAATTCATTAGAATTCCAAGACTACTTTTGGAAGAAATTTAGGGTGAGTTCTGAGAACCACTTTGTCCTTGTGAAATACTGTATACAGAGGGTCTGTGACCAGGGCATGTATTTCGGACATCCTGCGAGTGGAAGTAATGGCTACAAGGAAGGCAGCCTTCCAGGTCAGGAACTTCAACTCGCAGGTTGCTATAGGCTCGAAAGGCTTACGAGTGAGCATGTCTAGCACAAGGTTGATATCCCAAGCAGCTACCGATCTCCTCACTGGTGGCCTAATGTGGAGGATACCCTTAAGGAACCTCTTAACCAAGGGCAGCTGAGCCACTGACATATTGTGGACAGGCTTGTGGTAAGTTGAAATCGCACAGAGGTGTACCTTCACTGTAGATTACTGCAGTCCTGCATTTGACAGGTCTAGCAGGTACTTCAATACCTTGTTTGGTGTGCAAGAAAAGGGGTCCAGGGAGGACTTTGCACATCAGATGGAGAATCACATCCACTTTGCCACATAAGTTTTCCTAGTGGCCGGTTTGCACACTGTTAGGAGAATGTCTGAGACTCTATGGGAGGCGTCCAGATCTACCTACTTCATCTCCTCAGGAGCCAGGCATGGAGACGAAGGGACCTCAGGCTGGGATGGACCACTGGGCCCTGGGTCAGAAGGTCAGTTTGAAGTGGTAGTTGTCTTGGTGGAACTTCCAATAATCTGTTAACAGAAACCAAATCTGATGAGGCCAGTATGGGGCTATGAGAATCATTCTCCCCCCAATGCCTCTAGCTTGAGCAGCACCCTCTGAATCAAGGCAAGAGGAGGACATACATACAGAAAGCGTCTTGTCCACCGCAGTCTGAATGCACCCTGGCAGAAAATGATAGGTTCTGGATTTCAACAGCAGAATAGAGGAAGTTTTGCGTTGAGTAGGGATGCAAAAAGGTCCAGGTCTGGAGAGCCCCACTCTTTGAAGAGCGACTGCACGATGTCTGAGTCGAGAGATGACTCGTGCGGATCCACCCCCATTCTGCTGAGGTGATCTGCCAGATCATTCTGGATTCCTGGTAGGTAGACCACCTGGATCAGGGCTTTGTGCTTGATGCACCATTTCCACACTCTCATGGCTTCTCTGCACAGAGGGTAAGAGTGTGTTCCACCCTAATTGTTGATGTAATACATCACTGCCTTGTTGTCCGTCTGAAGAATTACTTTGTGACAGAGGATATCCTTCAGGGCTCAGACAGCGTGACAGGATAGCTCATTTCCAGGATATTTATGTGTAGCTGAGACTCATCCTGACTCCATAGACGCTGAGTGTGGAGATCCTGACAGTGAGCTCCCCAGCCGATCAGAGATGCCATCTGTGGTGATGGTGATCTGTGTCTAGAGAGAGAGCAAAGGTAGAGCCTTGAAGAAGGTTGTCCTTCTGAGACCACCAGGTGAGTGACCTCATTAGGAGTTCTGTCCCCTTGCTGTGAAAGGGCTGCGGATGTAGGGTCAGGGACCACTAAGTACTGAGCATCCTCTGTGTGTTTCTCATGTGCAGGCGAGCCAGGGGCACTGTGAACACCAATGACGCCATGAGACACAGCATCCGCTGCATCGAGAGCTCAAAGTCATTCTCCTCGATGAAGTGAGCCATCTGGAGGACATCGTTCTCCTGTCTTCCGGAAGGAAGGCTCTTGCCCAGGAGGTGTCCAGGAGAGCTCCTATGAAGAGGAATTGTTGGGAGGACTGAAGCTGTGATTTTCCAGATTCAAATGAACTCCCATGGATGTGAGGAACTTGGATGCCGTGGTCACCGCTTCCTGCATCCCTTGTCTGGAGGGGCTTGCTAGAAGCCAATCGTCCAGATATGGGAATACTTCAGTTCAGAGTTTCCTGAGATGCGCTGTGAGTACTGCAAAGCACTTTGTAAAGACTCGAGGTGCCAAGCACAGCCCAAAGGGCAGGACTCTGAATTGGTAGTGCTGGCCCAGAGCCACAAAGCGGAGGTACTTGTGGTGGCTTGGGTGCGCCGGGACATGTTGGTAGGCATCCTGCATGTCCAGGGAAGCCAGCTAATCGTTTTGATGAATCAGAGGTAGTGTGTATCATGAGCATTATCTTGAATTCTTCTTTGAAGAGAATTTGTTTAACTTCCATAGGTCTAGAATAGCGCACCATACCACCCGTTTTCTTTAGAACTAGGAAGTAGTGGGAGTTGAAACCTGTGTCCCATTCTGCTTGCAGAACTACTTCTACTGCCCTGTTGTTCAGAAGGCCCTGGATCTCGGAAGCAAGGAGGTCTGACTGAGTGATGCACAGTTTGGGCTGTCGTTTGGGTGGATGATCTGGAGGGGTATCCAAACAATTTAGAAAGTAACCCTTGCAAATTATCCTGAGGACCCATTTGTCCATTGTGACTGACTTCCACTGGTTGTAAAACTGAGTCAGACAGCCCCCTACTGCTGAAGAAAAGTCCCCCTCGGGCAGCTGAGGTAAGACTTGGGCCAGGTCTTCAGAGGGTGTTACTAGGCGCCTTTGGGCCCTCTGCCTTCTGCTGCATTTTCTTTTGTGGCTGGGGGGCTTGGTTCTTGTTGAAGGCCTCTCAACCTTTGCCACGAAAGGACTGACTGTTATGAAACTGTTGGCGATGTCCGCCACACTGAGGGGAGGCAGGGGCCAGCCTGGCCGTCTTAATAGCAGTCCTAGTTTCTCAGTGGCCTCTAGTGCCTGCTCCACTTGTGGGCCAAAGAGATAAACTCCAACAAATGGAAAATTCATGACTCTGTTCAAGGGTGCCGGAAGATGGTAAAAGCTGAGGGGGCTGAGAATCAAAAGGGCACTTATGAGGGTACAAAGGGCACTTTTCTATACTAGTTTTGCCATACATAAATAAAAGTGGAGTGGCTACCGCCTTTCGCCCGTTCTGGCACCTATGGCTCTGTTGAGCATCATTTGAGAACCCCGAAAACCATAACCATGAGTGACGTCAGGTGCATATCCCAACTTCGCTGCTCTCACAGCATCAAAAGCATCCATAGCAGCCTTAAGTTGCTGACTGTCGGACTCAATGCCTCTAGTAATGGTTTGAGAAGCTCTGAACTAACGTCGACTCTGGAAGAGCTCCATAGTAGCTTTTAGCAAGTGCCAGAGGGTATAATTGTTATTGAGGGAAATAGCCCTGTAGCCAGCACACGCATTCCTAGGGTAGCAGCAGTGAACACTCGCTTACCTAAAGTGTCAGTCTTAGGGGATTCTTTATCTGCTGGACGAGCTGTAGATTCCTGAGGGAGAACGGCTTTGTCATTCTCTGCCAAGACCACTATGGCATCCGCAAAGGCTTGAGCGGCCAGGATTAGCCTATCCTTTGGAGGAGCGTATTTCCTATCTATGGACTTAGCCACAGATGGAATGAGCGCCGGGCTGTCCCACACCATCTGTGAAAAAGTCTCGAAAGAGGGCTGTTATGGAGGTGTCAATTCCACAAGGATTTCAGGGACATGCAGATACTGAAGGCGCAACAACTTCCCAGGATCCACCTCAGAAGTCTGGAGAGAAAGGGTGGAATTTATATTCTTCAGAGGAGACTTAAAAGATAGGTCATCGACCAAGGGCTCTGCTGAAGTAGAGAGCCTACTTTCCACTCCAAAGGATGAACCCTCATCCAAATTGTCCCCAGTCACAGATCAGGATCAGATTAAATATTATCTCCTACTAGCCCAGAAGGGGTAGTATAGAAAGGAAAGGGAGGAAAGAGAGCAGGAGGAGGTGCTTCCAGAATTGGAATCAAAAACTCCGGCACCTGAGGCGGTGCCTGGAGACCCCAACCCCAACAACGGGGTACCAAAGGCTGAAGACCTGAAAATATGAGTAGGAGAAGGAAGTACCTGTGCTGGCCCCTGTGCTGCAGCCATGTAAGGGGGAAAGCACAAGAGCTCAGTGTTGATAGCACGAAGGTGTTGCATGCTAGGTTGAGCCAACGCCCTCCCCGTCAGAGGGTCCCAAGGCCCCCAGGCCGAAGGCCCCAAGCTGGATCCGCAGGCATGGGAAGCTGGGACAACAACGGACCCACTGCTCCATAAAAGTGGCTCAGTGATTAAACCGCTCACTGGAGGACCCCTCGGGGGTGGGGAAGGACTCCGGAGTTGAGGATCACGGCCGTCAGGAACAGAGGCCTCAGCTAACCCTGACGGAGCCTGGGTCGGCCTCTTGTCCCTCGCTACCGACGATCTCCGTGCAGACATACCAGAGAGAGACCTCGAGTGGTACCGCTTCTTCAACTGGTGGGACGAGCGGTGCCGGGCCCCTGACCTCGATCGGGAATGGGATCGCTTCTTTTTGTGTTTTTGACAGGACCGTCCTTCCTCCCAAGCACAGGACTGCCTGTAGTCAGACACCTAGCCCCTGTAGAGGGCGGCAGACTGGACCCAGCCCTGCTGCTAAAGCAGCTTAGGCCAAGTCTCCCTACTGTCACTGGCCCCGTTCATGAGCGACTCTTGTTGAAGGCAGGTGAAGAAAACTTCTTCTGTTCTTTGCTGAAAAAGAGTAAACTTTTTTAACGAAATAAATAATATACTAAAACTAATCAAATAATGAACGACTATGCTGCTGTCATACAGGCGTGATGATTGGACTCCAGAGGGCGGCGTCATTGTCACTGAAGCGCACTCAACGGTGTGAAAAATGGAACTGAGGCAGTTGGAGGGTTGGCACCGAGATAACCTATACAGCGCAAGCAAGTCTCACGATGCCACACGTGCAAGGGTCCTACCTCGGCACTGGCCCTCCTGAAGATTTCTGGCTCCCGCTCGGTCCTTGCGCCTCCGGCATTGTCCCCATTAGTGTGAAGGAGCGGTGGAGACTTTATGTCCAAGAAGATAAAGATGCACTCTGCATGAGAGAAACACAAACTGTGTAAAAAAGAAGCTGGGGAAGCTTGGCACCAAGGTCAGCACTGATGCTGCCCCACCGCCAGCGGCGATACTGGCACCGAGACTAGGAGTGATCCTGGGGTGACAATGAAGCTGGTACAGAGATTAGGGGTGACATCAGTGTCGACAAGGCACAGGTCAGGAAGCATAGGAAAAACCAGGAGCAGTTGTAGAATTCACATAAAGTGTTTATTAGTACTAGTAGTAACATAAAAAAATTAACTTGTTCAGAATAACTATTTACAAAGACAGAATAAACAGAGAAGATCCATCTGAGTTTTCCTTCACTCTATGTCAGTCTCTCAAAACACTGCAGCTCTCTCTTATAAGTCCTTGCAACTCCCCTCCTTAACAAGCATCCTGTTTTTTTTCTAAAATGTTCTTGTAAATGTTTCTTCTCCTATGACAATGTCTCTCGAGACTGCATCCATCTCACCACATCTGGATACTGCTTTCTGTACTATGATAAAATTGTCTAGCTACCACTATGTATAGGACAGCTTCAACTGTCAATACTTTCTGACTATGTAAAACCTTTATCTGCACCTTACTATTGTACTTAAGTCACTGTAATGTAATGTCTGGTACTTTGAAGTTCTCATGAATTCTCTGTCTACCTGACATGGAGCCTTTGGAAATGAGTCCCTGACTCAAAGGGTTGTAATTCCGATGTGAATATAAATAATAAAATAAAAATAAATATATTTCCAATGTTCTTGTCAATTTCATGCAGGTGCAGCAAGAACACAATGCCCCAGAACTGAGGCTCCCTCTCCACAGCTTCTGAAAAAGGGCTTAAAAACTCCTCTCAGATTAACCCCTTGAGTTCCCAGTAACATTTTGCAATCATTTCCAACTATAACAACATACATTTCAACAGTAACACTATATAATTTATAAGCAAAGGGATCCCAATATCAGTTACATTTCCACATGATTCCCATATATTTTTATACCAGCAGATATTGTAAGGGAGGAAAAGACAGAACATCAAGTGAAGACAGAGACAGTGAGAAGCAAAGAACTGCGAGACTGTCTAGGTGATCAAATCCTAGGTCTCACAGGAAAATTTGGTTGCGCAATCAAACAGACAGGAAAGGAAAGAACAGAACAGATCCATGCATTCTTACTCTTTCTTCATAACAACTGGGACAAGGTCCTATTTAACCCTGCCACAATTGGCACCAAGGCCGGCAGTGACAGTATTGAGACTTGTAGCAACAATGGTATCAGAAATGGAAATTACATACCTACCATAATTCTTGATCTTCTTGGTCAAAGTCTCCACCACTCATTCACAATAATGGGATCTACGCCAGAGGCGCTAGGACCCAGTGGAAGCAAACTTTTCAAGAGGGTCGGCGCCAGAGATGGAGCCGTGAGGAAGTGGCACCGTGAGCCATGGCTCGTGCAGTAAAGACTACCTCGGCGTCGACCCTCCAACCGCCTCAGTACCTTTTTTTCTGAGGAGCTGCAGCGTAACTAACCTAGAGGTCTAACCAAACAAAACTGGACATAAGATAGTCCGAATGACCCATGTAAGAAGGGTCAACAATAGAGTCTTCACAGACCAACCATTGAGGGAGTGAAGAGCAAAAACAGAGACCTGAGCTCGGGGGATGGCAGGTGGGCGTGTGAATGAGTGGCGGAGACTTTGTCCAAGAAGATCAAGAATTAGGTAGGTACATAATTTCCATATCTTCCTGGACATAAAAGTCTCCACCACTCATTCACACTAATGGGAGAGTACCGAGCTAACAAACCCCCGAGATGGGTGGCAGGAGAACTAAGAGCTCACATACTTAGGACAGAAGTCCGTTAAGAATAGTCCTACCAAATGTCAGATGTCTTCTGGCATGGACTTCTAAAGCACAGTGCTTAGCGAAAGTATGCACTGGGCTCCATGTAGCCGCATTGCAAATGTCTGCAATGGGCACGTTGAGGATTTCTGCCAGAGACGCCACGACTGCTCTTGCAGAGTGAGTGTATACTCTGCCTCCTAGCTTAACCTGTGCCATAGAATAGCAGTGGTGGAGGCATGCTACCAACCACGCTGAAATACACCTAATAGCAACAGGCTGACCCAGCCGGGTCTCGCTGAAGGAAACAAACAGTTGTTGAGCCTTGCGAATTTCTTTTGTTCTATCCAGACAGAATCACAGTGCTCTCAACATCCAAAGAATTCAGGGTAAGTTCCCCTTCATTCTGGAAGTTAGCAAAGTAGGTAGGTAGGACTAAAGGTTGGTTTAAAATGAAATTCTAAGACAACCTTGGGAAGAAACTTGGGTGAGTCCTGAGAACTACTTTGTCCTTGTGAAATACAGTACATTGGGGGGTGTCTGTGACCAGAGCATGTATTTCAGAAACTCTATGGGCAGAACTGATGGCCACCAGAAAGTCCGTTTCCAAGTGAGAAATGAAAATTACGTACCTACCGTAATTCTTGATCTTCTCTTGTATCTTCACCATTCATTACTGCTTGGGTTAAGCGGAGGCGCACCCTTCTGGGAGTTTTTTTTTTTTTTTTGGAGTCGGCTCCAACGGCACCGCCCTCGAGCGCGACGTACTGCGTCATGCGCGAGGGGCTGCCGTTAGGTGCCGCAGACTCCTCCTCTATCTCAGTTCTGGTAGCCGGAGAGGCGAAAATAAAGGTTAAGAAAAAAGGAAAGCGAGGCAAGAGAGCCGAGGGATAGAAAAAGGAAAGGATATAAACTGAAAAAGGAATAAGCCGGTAGAGAAATAGACAGAGGAGAGAGAATTCCTACCCTAAGGGACCTGAGGGCCTCCTTTCCAGGGCGGCTCTAGGGGAGGAACAGAGAGAGAGGAAAGTAAAAGAAGAAGAAGAATAAGAGGCATGTTGAGAGGGAGAACAGTGCCCATCGAGCATTGGTTGAGAGGCTTACAGGCTCGAAACTAACAAGGGAGCAAGAATCCCAGTTGCTAGGACTGAGGAGAGGTTCAACCGAACCACCTGAACAGATTCGAATGATGGCAACATCTCTGAGCTCAACATGCAAGTCCCTACATCCTAGCTGAGGGCTCCTGGACTGCCCGGCAGAACTTGTTCCGGAAGAGCGCCCACCCAGGAAGGGGACTAAGTCCCTTAGCACCTTGTTAAGTGCTAACACAGTAGTGATGGAAAGACTATGCCTTCACGAAGGCAGTTTGTATAAAAAATAGAGGGAACTCAATCAGACTCTAAGGCAAAGCAAGCAGACGCCAGAGCTGACAAGTTCAACCAGCAGCTGGAGAGCTCAAAATAATACCTGCCAGGGGATTCTAAATTTTGCGAGGCGCATCAGAACATGGCCTCTTAGCTGGAAGACTGCATAACCTAAGAAGGTATTTAGGAATCGCACCCTAAGGGCAGTCAGAAAGAGTTCCCTCAGACTTAGAGAAAGTACAACCGTGCTCGTTCCTCTTTACCTTGAGGAAAAAAGGGAGATCCATTCACTAAGAATGGAAACAGAAGCCTTTTTTTTTTGGCATAAAGGCCAAGAGAAGGAAGAGGAACGAGACGGGAGGGGGAGACGCCACAGAAGGAGGCCACTGAGGGGAAGGTGGGTGGTATCAGTAATGAATGGTGAAGATATAAGAGAAGATCAAGAATTACGGTAGGTACGTAATTTTCATATCTTCCCTTGTCAATCTTCACGATTCATTACTGCTTGGGTGAGTACCAAGCCCCCCAAAAAGAGGGGGGGGGTAGAACCCTGAGGGAACAAGACACCTGCTGGTGAGAAACAGAAGGGGAAGACCCTGGGCTAATCCAGAGAAAAGCCTATGTGGGAGAAGAGCTAGGAGGTGTCCCCGAGGACGGGGAGACGAAGGAAGCCCCTGCAGAAGTCTCCTAGCTCTGGAGGAAAAGAGACGGGTCCCCCGGAAGGTGGAGCGAACCACCCTACGCTGGGCCAGGGGTGACAACCTTGATAGACGAAGCCATGCCGTCTGCCTAATGCAGATCGCTGTCCCCGCAAGCCTGGAAGCCACCTCACTGGCGTCATATGATGCCCTTGCTTGGTGTCTTGCCAGCTCCAGGCCTATAGCGGAGAGGGCAATAGCCTGTCTGGTTTGCTCCGTATCAGGCATTGATGCTAAGTGCTGAGAGAGCATCGACCACAGATGCCTCCTGTAGGCAGCGTGGTGAGCCTGATGTGACGCAATGCAAGCCATCGCACGAGAGGAAGAGAACACTCTTCGCCCCCACTGGTCGAATTGTAGGGAATCCGAATCCGGTGGACGGTCGTGCGCCAGGCGGCGGCGACCGGAAGGAGTCTCTAGGTATACCAAACCCGAGGGACGGGTTGGGAAGGGTACCCAGGATTCCAAGGCGCACAAACCTTCGCCACAGTCTGCCGGGGCTGGAGAAGGGGTGGCTGGCGACTGCCAGGAACGGATAGATGCCTCCTGGAAGGGGATAGGCCAGGAAGGTAGCACCAGGTGCTGGGCACTGAATTCTCCAAGGAATTCCCGCGTCTCCCGTTCGGTACTGTCTCGCCTAACATAGAAGATTCGAAGATCCCTCACCATCCTCGAAAGGAATCGCTGATATTCAGTGAAATCAGCATCGGAGGAGATATGAGCAAGGGGTTCCTCTCCCTCAGAGGAGGGAGATGAGGATGATGGAGAGCTTGAGTGTCCAGAAGATTCCTGCAGCGGTGGGGAGAGGCGAAAAACCCGCCCATGCATATGCCTAACATATGAGGGAAGGTCCGCAGAACCTCTGAACTGCTCCCAAGATAACGGACCCGTAGGACCGACATGGCCTGGAAGAGTGGGGGGTGGCTGCAGAGGTACTGGAGATGGGCACCTACGAAGAGGCAACTGACCTCTGCTATGGCTCTGGAATCCGGAGAACGGAGCCCGAGCTGGCGGGATTCCGGATAACAGACCAGGTCGCAAAATGGAACCCTGGGAATGCGAAACCTGGAAGAGCCCAGCAGGGGAACCTCCCCTGTGACGAACCTGGGACTGCATGGATCCAGAAGGGCAGTCCACAGCAACGCCACCGGAGGGGAACCCGGGGCCCAAGAGGAAGGCGGGGCTCAGCTCTGACTCCTAGCCACCCCACGAGGGTGGCGCCAGAGACCGCACGACCGCCCCCGCCCTCGACCCCTCGGACTCGACAGTGCCTCCTCCCAACTCCAGCGTTCTCCCACCCCGAGAGCGGTAACAGCACCCGGAAGGGTAGCTGTCACGGGCACCCCAGGAGGGAGAGCCCTCCGCCCTCCCCGCCCCCATCGCCTCGGGACCCGGGGCCACCCCTAGCCCGAGGCCCTCGGGGAGGACGGGAGGAGGATACGGGAGGGCCCACTGTGCCGCCTAGCACCACGTGCCACAGGGACCCCGACTCCGAAGAGTCAGGGTGCCAGGATGGATCACGCCCAAGTCATCAACCTCCGAAGAGGAAGAGACCAGCGGGACCCGATCGCTGGAACCCTGGTCCCCGGAGAAAGGCGCCCGGACGACCCTGGCCCACCCAAGCCACTAGGCCCGCCCAGCTCCCCTCGGCGTCAATTAGGCCCACGGCATCTTGGCCGAACCCAACCCGTGCCGCCGAGAGGTAAACTGAGCACCCGCGCGCTCGCCAGTGGCGCCCGAAGGCCAGAGCAGTGCCACCAGACAGGCGCCCGTCTCGATCAGGCACTGCAAGCGTGCCAGGATCCAAACGTGCCGGAGGGTGGCGCCCAGGGTCCACCGGTGCCGGCCCAGCAGGCGCGGGCCTCGACACTGGGGGAGCCTGCACCTCCGAGGAGGTGATTGCCGAGGCGGTGTCCCCGTCGCGACCCCAGGAGGGACCACGATGTTCCTCCGACACCGTGAGAGAAGCTTCCTCTTCGGCAAGAAGAGGAGGAAGCCTCCACCTCCTCCATGGACCGTAATAGACCCGGGAGGACCCCGAGGAAGGCCTGAGAGACCTTACCTAGGAATCCCTGGAAGCCACACCATCCCAGAAGGTCAGCGGGGCCTTGCCGATCTTGAGCAAGCGCGGACTTTGAGGACACGACAGTCCATGGAGAAACAGGCGTCACAGCGTCCCATGTTGTGGTTGGGTCCCAGGCAGTGGAGACAGACATCATGCCAGTCCAAGGCGAATACCAGCCACAGGGCACACGACCCACCACAGGAGCAGCGGCCGCCTTGACACGCTGCTCCCAACTGACATGATCGAACTAAACAAGGCAAAAACAGTAATAAAGCACTCGGTAGATGAAAAAAGAATGGTCTTACAGTATCTGGTCGGCGGTACCGAGGAAAAACGAGGGTCTTGAAGGACCACGAACCATAAATATTTCATACCGCGCGCCTCGACGGGAGAAACAGAACTGAGACAGAGGAGTTCAGCACCTAACAGCCGACCAAGGCATGATGCAGTCGTCGCGTGAGGCGTAACAATGGAATAAAAAAAAAAAAAAAAAAACTCCCATAGCGGTGCGCACCGCCAACTTAAGCAGTAATGAATGGTAAAATTGACAAGGAAGATCTTCAACTACTAAATAACTAAAGTTCGAAAGGTTTCCAAGTAGCATGTCTAGCAAAAGGTTACTCTCCAGCTGTGACTGGACCGCCCGATAGAGACTTAAGGAGAACGCCTTAGAAACCTCTTAACTACAGGCAACAAGCCAGAGACAAGGAATGTACCGGCTCATGATAAGCTGAAATGGCACAGAGATGAACTTTGACAGTACTGCAGACCTGAATTTGAGAGTTCCAAAGGTACACCAAACTTTATTTGGTGGGCAGGAAAGAGGTTCAAAGAGGATTTGCAACAAGAGAGAAAGAAACGTCCATTTGGCTGTGTAGGTTTCTAGTGCTGATTGATGTGCAGCCAGAGAATATCAAAACCCCACAGGAAACATTGACCCTATTTACCTCTACCTCAGCAAGGACCAAGCGTGAAGCGCCTTCAGATTGGGATGGACCACGGCCGGGCAGGAACTTCATCTGAAGGGAAGTGCCTTTGGCAGAGTTGACGACAGACTGTTGAGCAGCGGGAACCATATCCATTGAGGCCAGAAGGGAGCAATGAGAATCATTCCGTCTCCCTGAGACTCGAAATTGAGAAGCACCCTCTGAATTAGAGAAAGAGGAGGAAAGGCGTATAGAAAGCGTTTTGTCCACTGCAGCCTGAATGCATCCTGACAGAAAATGCCAGGTTCTGGATTTCTGGAGCAGAAGAAAGGCAGTTTTGCGTTGAGTGGGGAGGCAAAAGGTCCAGGTCTGAGTTCCCCATTCTTTGAATTACTGAGCTTGACGGTTGAGTTGGCGAGACCACCTGTAAGGATCTGTATCAGTTCTGCTGAGACGGTCTGCCATTTCGCTCTGCACACCTGGTAGGTAAACCATGTGGATTACAGCCTTGTGCTCCAGGCACCATTCCCATACTCTCTTAGCTTCCTGCATTATGGGTGGGAAGAGTGTGCACCACCTTATTTGTTGATGTAATACATCATTGCTTTGTTGTCAGTTTGAAGGAGAATGTTTTTGTGACAGAGTATGTCCTTCAAGGCCCGGACTGCATAGAGGACGGCTCTCATTTCCAGGACGTTTATGTGGAGCCAGGACTCGTCCTGAGTCCATGTACCTTGGGTGTGGAGCTTTTGGCAGTGAGCTCCCCACCCCATCAGGGACACGTTGGTGGTAATGGAGATCTGATGATCCAGAGGAGCAAAGGGATACCCTTCTAGAAGGTTGTCCTCCTGCACCCACCAGGTGAGTGACCTCTTTAGAGGTTCTGTCACCTTGATGGGAAAGGACTGAGGGTGAGTGGTTGGGGACCACTGAGTACTGAGTATCCACTGAGAGGTTCTCATGTGGAGACAAGCTAGAGGTACAGTGAACACCGAGGATGCCATGACACCCAGCATCCGTTGCACCGAGATAGCTCGAACCAAGCTATTTTCTCTGATGTATCGGGCCATCTGTAGGATATCGCTCCTTCTGTCCTCTGGAAGAAAAGCTGCGACAGGAGGTATCCAGAAGAGTTCCTATGAAAGGAGTTTCTGGGAGGGCTGCAATCGATTTGTTGTGATTTAGAAGGACTCCCATGGATGTGAGGAAGTCTGAAGCTTTTACACGGCGGCCCAGAGTTCCCTCGCCTGAAGGGCTTATTAGAAACCAGTTGTCCAGGTATGGAAACACCTGAATTCGATTTTCCTGAGATGTGCTGCGAGAACTGCACAACACTTTGTAAAAACTCGCAGCGCCAAGGATAACCCAAAGGGCAGGACTCTGAACTGATCATGTTGACCCAACGCTATAAACCTCAGGTATTTGTGGTGCTTTGGGTGTATAAGAATGTGCTGGTAGGCATCCTGCATGTCCAGGGAGGATAGCCAATCATGTTGATGAATCAAAGGTAGAAGGGTACCTAGAGATACCATCTTGAACTTTTCCTTGTGAAGGAATTTGTTTAACTTTCTGAGATCCAGAATGGGCGATGCCTCCAGTTTTCCTCGAACTAGAAAGTAATGGGAGTAGAAACTTGCATTTCTTGGTCTGGGCGGACTACTTCTACTGCTCTGTTGTTCAGAAGGCCTTGCACCTCGGAAGCAAGAAGGTCTCATTGTACTGCCGACAGCTTGGGCTGTCGCTTGGGGAATGATCGGGGTTCTGAAAGATTGAGCGAATACCTCAGTGGATTATATGGAGGACCCTTTTGTCTGATGTTATAGACTTCCACCAGTTGTAGAACTGGGTCAGACGCCTCCCACTGCTAAGGAAGAGTCACCTCGAGCAGCTGAGGTGGGACCTAGGCTGAGAACTTAGAAGGTGGCACTGGGCCAGGGGCTTGTGCCTCTGCTGTGTTTTCTTTTGTGGCTGCGGGGTGTGGCTTTGTTAAAGCCCCCCCCCGCCTTGCCCGGAAAGGAGTGATGGTGGCTAGAAATTGATGTTTATTGGCACCCCCAAGAGGGTGCGGGTCGAACTATCTTAATGGCTGGACCCAGTCTTCTGTGTGGCTTCAGAGCTTGTTCCACCTGGGGTCCAAACAGATACATACCGGGGGTAAGGCCATGATCGCTGCTGGGCATCATTCATGAAGCCCGAAGTACGTAGCAAAGTGTGGCGACGGGTACAAATGCCCGCTGCTGCTCGAGAAGCAGTATCGAAAGCGTCCATTGCAGCTTTAACCTGTTGGTTATTGGACTCGATGCCCCTGGTTATGGTGAATTAGTTTCTGACTCAGGCAGAGCTTCTACCATTTGTTTGAGCGAATGCCAAAGGCCATACTCATATTGAGAAAAACAGCCCTGGTAGCTGGCAATACGCATACCCAGGGTGGAGGCAGCGAAGACTCTCTTACCAAAGGTGTCTATCTTACGAGATTCTTTATTGATAGGCCGGGCTGAGGATGCCTGAGGGAGGATGGCCTTGTCATTCTCTGCTAAGACTACAATGGGATCAGCAAAAGCTTGTGAGGCCAATATGGGTCGATCCTTGGGAGCAGCATACTTCCTATCTATGGACTTAGCCAAGGAAGGGATGAGAGCAGGATTGTTCCATACCATCTGAGAAAGGGTCTCAAAAGACGGTTGTACCAGAGAAGTTAAATCCATAGGGATCTCTGGGACATGTAGGTATTGGATTCTTAAAAGCTTCCAGGATCGATTTCTGTAGTCTGGAGAAAGAGTGAATTTAAATTTTTCAGCAGAGACTTAATGGAAAGGTCTTGACCACAGGCTCTGTAGCAGGATTAACCCTGCTCCTTCAACATCATCACCCAGACGGAAGATCTAGGTCAGGCTCAAAATCATCTCCTGACAGTCCAGGGCTTGTATGGACAAGAAAGGAGTGAAAATCAGAATGGAAATTAGAAGAGGAAAGAATCGGAGTCGAAAAGCTCTGGAGGCTGGATGGTGGCGCACCAAGCATCGGTGCCGATGAAGAACACAGCGCCGAACCCAAGGAAGTCAGCACCATCGGAAACAGCCCAGTACACAGCACCAACAAAGGCCACGGCGCCAACAGAGCCCCCGATGCCGTGGATGGTGCAGACTGAGCCCTCAGCACCGCGGACAGTGCCGACAGAGCCATCAGAGCCCCCAGTGCCACAGATGGCTCAGAGAGTGTCCCAAGGTTCCGGAAAATGAAAATTACGTACCTACCATAATTATGATCTTTCTGTGTATCACAGATGGGTAAATGGCTGGAGGTCAGGACCTGGGAGCTTTTTTTTTTTTTAAAGGGTAGGCGGGCCGATACACCATCGGCACGCCCACGAGGCCGGGCGCACTGCGTGGCGCCCCCGCGGGCTGGCTTCTGTTAGGTTGCGGGGTCGACCCGCCTCACCTGCCAGTTCTGAGTCGCCGGAGAGGTAAGAAGAAGGATGGAGGGTGGGACAAGAGAGTCCAAGGACAGAAAAAGGAAAGGATGTATGAACTAAAAGGAGAAATAACGATAGAGGACAGCAAAGAAAGAGGTTAGAAACTAAAGGATTGGGAGGGGCCCCAATCTCTGGAAGCAGAAGAAGGGAGGGGGTGGGTAAAGAATTTAGAGAGAGAGGAGAAGGATAAGATATCCCGGACCCTGGTCTGTCTCCAGATTGTATAGGAACTGCAAGGAGTAGCAAAGCTTTCTGCCAGAATTCAAGGCACGGAATAACTGGCAAATACTCCAGAAAGCAGAGTCGGCTATTCTGGAAGAAGGACAGGATACAGGGATTCAGTACTCTCTCAAGAAAAGATGTTTGGTGAAAAAATTTTTTTTTTTTTTTTTTAGGAGAAATAGGTTGGATGGAAACAGGGAGGAGAGAAGGAGGGCAACTACCAACTCCCACCCCACAGGGGTGGAGACAAGGTACTAGAGAAGGAGTGCCACTGGAACTATCCACTCTTCCTGGAAAAATACTCCCTTGTGTGTCCCTATTTTACTCCACTCCTAAGGAGGAGAGGGGGAGTCACAGAGAGGGGAAGGGGACCGAGAGACTGAGGCCCCAAGGGGATGGTGGGTGGGGTTGTGATGAATGGTGAAGATACACAGAAAGATCATAATTACGGTAGGTACGTAATTTTCATATCTCATCTGTGTCAATCTTAACCATTCATCACAGATGGGCGAGTACCAAGCCCCCCTGAAGGGGGTTGTTTCTTTACACCCTAAGGGACAAAGTCCCGTAGCCCTCAGTGGGTGACACACTAAGGCGGGGAATCTTCAGGGCCTGGAGAGGCCCGAGAGTGGGGAGAGAGAGACGGAGTTCTCCGGAGGGGAAGAAGTTGTCCCAACAAGCGCCCATCTCACTTCAAGTGGAGAAAAGGTAGGTTCCTGGTGGGCGGAGTTAATCACCCCACGCCGGCCAAGGTGACAACCGGAAAGACGTAGCCATGCCGACCGCCTAGTGCAGATCGCTGTCCCTACGACCCTGGTAGCTACCTCGGTGGCATCGTAAGATGCCCTCGCTTGGTGCCTTGCTAGCTCCAGGCCACAAGCAGAGTGCGCGATGGCTTGTCTGGTTTGCTCCGTGTCAGGCAATGAGGCTAGGAGCTGACCTAGCCTGGACCACAAGAACCTGTTGTAGGCTGCGTAGTGGGCCTGATGTGCAGAGATAGAGAGAGAAGTAACCGTGCCGAGTATAAAGTCCTCCTACCCCAGAAATCAAAATCCGAGGAGTCTTGATCTGGGGGCCGGTCACGGTGAAGGGCACGAAGCCCATCAGGAGTATCCAACTGCGTCAAACCAGACTGTGGATGAGGCATGGAACCTAGAGACTCCGGGGGTGCGCAATACCTCTGGCTGAGATCCCTTGAGGCAGGAACTCCGGAGAAGGGCCTCTGCCAGGAACGCAATGACGCCTCCCGAAAGGGAGCCGGCCAGGGTGGCACCACAAGGGTGGCCTCGCCAAAATCGCCTAGAAAGGCATGCGCCGAGTGTTCAGGATTGCTGACAGAGGAAGGAGAAAGGTGCAAATCCTCCAACATCCTCACGAGGAATCGCTGATACTCAGAGAGATTAGCAGCCAAAGAGATGTGGACAGAGGGTTCCTCTCCCCCTGAAGAGGGGGATGAGGAGCTGGAGGTCACCATCTGTTCAGTGGGTGGCTGCGCGTGGGGAGGTTGAAAAACCTGGCTGTCCATTGCCCTAACATAAGCAGGGAACCGGGCTGCCACTGCTCCCAGGTGAGAGGGCCGCTAGGACCGAGGATGCCTGGGAGCCGCAGGGAGAGGTGGCAGAGGGATGGGGACAGAGCCGAGAAGAGATGTTGGCTGACCTCTGCCTGGGCTAAAGCGGACCGTGGGCACCCGTATGAAGGTGCCCGGAAGACCCCACAGCCGACAGCTGAACAACCACATCGGTACTGCCTTGGCTGCACCCGAAGAATCCCCAGTGAGGCGACCGGGGCAGAGTAGGTCCAGAAGGACGGTCCCCTGCCTCAAAAGAACAGGACACTCTCAAAGAGACCGTGGAGGAAGAGCGGAAATCTGCACTACGGCTTCTCCCAGGGCCCGGGTGGACCCCAGAAAAAGGCAGGCACGCCGACCCCACACCCCTCGGAGTCTGAAAGAGTCCTTCTCCTCGAGAGGGCCAGCCTAGGTAGCTGGCATCTCTGGGCAGCCCCCGAAGGGGATACCCAGGGAGCAGTACCTCCCCACACAGGTGCTCGATGGGCCCCAAAGTTGGCGATCAAGGCACACCACCGGAGGGGGTACCACAGACTGAGGGATTGGTGAAACCGCCAAGACAAGGCTGCAGAGCCATGGTGGCGCGCACTCACTGCCTGCTGGTCAGCACCACTGACCCTAGTCTCGGTAGCCACCGACCTCACCTCAGAAGGGGGCTGGCTCCAACTGGTCAAAGAGACCACCGTGCCGACCACGTCACCAGTCAACCCCAAGGGGTGAGACTGTACGTCGGACTCAGAGCTCGACTCAGTCTCAGAGGAGGCAGAGTCCAAGGCCCTGAGCCAAACTGTAGGAGGGCGGGCAGAACCATCCCTACCACCAGGCCCGGAGACCACAGCTGTGCCCGAGTCGGTGCCAGCGCCTCCCGCAACCCCGCGAGAGGGATCCGAGGGAGGCACAGCCCTAACCAGAGCCAGAGATCCAGAGCCAGGACCAGTCGCGGTACCATTGGGTCTCACGGCACCGGGAGCGGCACCAAGGACAGGGATGGCACCGATGACAGTCCCGGCGATACCCTCGGCGCAGGCGCCCGGCTCCCCGCACCACCAACGGCCCCAAAGGCAGACACGGCGCCGAGCACAGCCCTGCCCGCCCTCGGTGGCGCTGTGGATGGCACTGACCGATGGAACCAAGGCCCCACGGCGAGAACATGGCAAGGACGACGTTGTGGATCTCACGGCACCGCAAACAGAGCCCACGGTGTCGCTGGCGACAAGTCGGGTGTCGACGACGGCCCCGCAGGGCACATAGCGCAGAGGACTGGCGGCACTGCTGACGATGTTTAGGATGGCGCTCGACCGCCTTCCGAGCTGCGGGAGCCTTTTCACCTCAAGAGGCGTTATGGCGCGCTCCCGCCCGCTTCCCAGGAAGGAGCAGGACGGGCCTCCGCGCCGCCGGAATAAGCCTCGGCAATGGCTAGGCTACAAGTAGTCGAGGCTCCTCCTCCTCGTCCATATATAAACCGGGAAGGGGACCCGAGGAAAGGCCGAGAGAGAGTGGTTTGGCTCCGACGAAGTAACCCACCACCGAAGTCACGGAGCTCTCCTACCTTCCACGCTGTTCGGTGACCGGGCGGTCCATGGAGAAGCAGGTGTCCATGTCGTGAAGCCGGGCCAAGACACGAGAGACACTAGTCGTGTTGGTCGGTGACAGAGAATTTTCGACCGCATGAGCACCGTCCGCATGGGGGCAACCTGCCTTAGAAGATTTCTTCCCTACGACTCCAGACATGACCTCAGGAAAACATCGAAAACAGACTGTATCACGCGAAAATATAAGATAAGGAAAGATCTTACCAGGCGACATCGAGTAGAGGCAAAAACCAGAACCGGCAGGGGTACCGACGGACTTGACGCCGAAGGATGGGGTTTCGAAGCAGGCCTAAGATTTTCTTCAAAGCTTCCCAGGCGACCTCTGGCAGGAGGCAGAAGCACAGCAGGCAGGCGGGTACGACACAGCCTAACGGCCAACCCGCGAGCGCGCCAGCCGTGCGGCCGGCTTCGAGGGCGCGCCGATGGTGTGTCGGCCCGTCCACATTTTAAAAAAAAGCTCCAGGGTCCTGACCTCCGCCAGATACCCATCTGTGATGAATGGTGAAGACTGACACAGATAAGATTCAATCTGAAGGAAAAGAAGGAAATTAACAGGAGAGAGAGGCATCGGTGTGGACCCCAGCCACAGCCCTGTGAGGAGGGAAACACCTGAGCACAGAGTTGACGCATCGAAGAAGGCGCCGCAATGACTAGGGAAGGTCCAACTGCCCCACCCTCTGGGGATGGCAGCGGACCGGACCCAGCCCGGCTGACTGAATACCTTTCATACGAAGTCTCTCTACCATCACCTGACCCACTCATGGTCGACTCGGTCAATGGAGGGCTGAAGCCTTCTTTATTAATCAATAAATTTAATTAAAATCTACTCGGTACTTTCAAAGATAAATTACAGAACAATAAACTGAAAACTAAGCCGCTAGTTTGAAGTTTGACTCCCGGTGGGTGACCGTCGTCGTCACTGAAGCGCACTTGACGGCAGGAAAAAAGGAACTGAGGAGGTTGAGGGTTGACGCCAAGATAGTCTTTACTGCATGAGCTATAGCTCACAGTGCCTTGCCTCGCTGGCTCCACCTCTGGCGCCGACCCTCTTGAAAAGTTTGCTCCCGCTGTGTCCTAGCACCTCCAGCGTAGATCCTATTAGTGTGAATGAGTGGTGGAGACTTCATGTCCAGGAAGATCAGACACAGACATCCAGCAACTACACTGGTACTACACAGCCCTGCTTAAAGGCTTGCGCTAGAGAAAGAAATACAGTGACTGTTTTTTTTCAGTCAAGGATCAGCAACACACTAGGCACCAGATGTTACAGAGAGAGGAAGTCTGAGACAAGAGAATCTGGTGACTCCTAGCGGGGACCGGCAGGAGAGAAAGGGGTATAAATCGAAACAGAAAAAAAAAAAAAAAAAATCTTCAGGTCAACGTGATCATAACCAAAGTTCACTCTCCCAATGTCTGCTTCCAACAGTGGGGGTGGGGGGACGACATCGAACTGAGGCGCTCGGGGATGATGGCGCATGCAACGGTGCTGGCTTGAGCGTATACAGTGCACCAGCACTGTACATATGCATATTCAGAACCAAATGTTTTACACCCACAGGGTACTAAAACCTTTGTTACTAAGATTATAAATCATGAAACTGATTTCAGTCAATCAGCTTGCAGAGCTACTGTACCTCTTATCTACTGCATAGTGTGTACTCGTGACAGAGCACAAGGACAAAGCACTCTTCAACACCAGGGAGAGGACAGCATGATAAAATAAAAAAAGTTAAAAAGAAGACTTACCTTCTTACTAATCATTTCAAATGAAAATTAGGTACTTACTGTAATTTTTGATCTTTCTGTGTATCTTCACCAATCATCACTAGTGGGTACTGCGCCAGGCTAGGACCCTGCAGGGACTTTTTCCAACATGGGTGAGTCGAGTGCAGAGCTGGCGCGCCGAGGCTGACGTTCCCGTGGCACTCAAGGATTGGCCGTTAGCTGCTGTCGACTCCGTCCCAGTTGCAGTTCTCACACGTGTAAGGAAGGGAGGGTGGGTTGAGGCAAGAGAGCCTAAGGGATAGATAAACGGAAAGGAATAATAAACTAAAATGAGAAATAAACAACTGAGAGGACAGAAGGAGAAATTAAAAAGGAAATTGGGGAGAGGGGGCACCAATCTCTGGAAGGAGGAGGAGGAGGAGGAGGAAAGGGAGGAGAGGTAAGGCGTGGGGAAGAGTAGCACACCTCCAGAAGTGAAATGCACTCTGACATATTTAGAAGACTATATTCCAGCCTTGGACTATAGAGCTCAGCTGCAGGAGGCAAACGGAAGTTGCAAGCAGCTTAGGTCTAGAAGACCAGAGAATAGAAGGTGCAGGCTGGGGGTGTGTCTCAAGCTCTCTCCCCTCCCTCCCAAAATGAGAAACTTAAAACAGCCAAAGGCATAAAGGGATAAGAGCTCAAAATATGAGACTCTAAATAATAGACACCTGAGTAAAAAAGGGGAAGAGGAGGGGGCCTCGCTTCAAACTCCCCAGAAGGGAGAAGAGAAAAGGAACCCCCTCCACCCAAATCCTCTATAAACCCCTCAGGCTTCACTCTGTGTGTCTCCACAGTCCCTCCCACCTAAACCCAAGGGGAGAGAGAGCAAGGAAAGAGAAGACACACAGGGGATAGGGAGGAGGAAGTCCGGAGACTGAGACCCACAGGGGAAGGATGGGATTAGTGGTGAATGCATGAAGATACAGAAAGATCAAGAATTATGGTAGGTACGCACTTTCATATCTTATCTGTGTCAATCTCACCATTCATCACTAGTGGGTAGGGTATTGACCCCCCAGAAGGGGGGCCTGAAGTACCCTAAGAGACTAGGTCCCTTAGACTCTACTGGGTGAGACACACAAGGAGAGAAACCTTACAGGCCTGGGACTGGTCTGGGTGAGACGGGGAAGGAGGGTGCCCCAAGAGCTCCGCCTCACCCTTCAGAAGAAGTGATGGGTCTCCGCATGCGGAGTAAACCACCCTATGCTGGGACAGGGTGATAACTGGATAGGCGGCCGCGCCGCCCGCCAAAGGCAGATCGCTGACCCTACCACTCTGGATGCCACCACTGGCGTCATACGATGCCCTTGCTTGATGCCTTGCTAGCTCCAGGCCCCTGCGCGAGAGGGCAATGGCTTGCCTGGTTTCCCAGAGTCAGGCATTGAGGCTAGGAGCTGACCCAGCCTAGATCACAAGAACCTGTTGTAGGCTGCAAAGTGGGCCTGATGTGCTGCTATAGACAGAGAGATCCACGCAGAGTAGAAGACTCATCTACCCCAAAAGTCAAAATCCACAGAGTCCGAGTCCGAGAGGCAGTCATGGTAAGGGTCATGAGGCCCCGACGGGGTGTCCAGGGAGGTCAAGCTGAAGGGGATGAGGCACAGAACCTGGAGATCCAAGGGGAGTGCAATACTGCTGGCGTAAGTCCCTTGGGACTAGAACGGTGGAGAAGGGACGAAGCCAGAGCCCATGTGATGCCTCTTGAAAAGGAATAGGCCAGACGGGAGCCGCCAGGTGGGCTGCACTGTATTCGCCTAAGAAGGCGCGTGTCACATGCTTGGGATTGCTGACTGGAACAGGGGTAAGATGAAGCTCATCTAACATCCTCTTAAGGAAGCATTGATAGGAGGACAGATCAGATGCTGGAGAGATGCGGACCAAAGGTTCTTCTCCCTCCATAGAGGGAGAAGAGGATGAAGACGAGCTTCCAGGTTCAGGGTTCGGCTGCACGGGAACGTGGTGAAACACCTGCTGGTCCTGGGCATGGAGATATGTTGGAAAATGTGCAGCAGAACCTCTGAACTGTTCCCAGGTAAGAGGTCTGTGAGGGCCGGGAATACCTGGGACCACCGGGGATGGAGACAGAGGCTCAGGGGACAGCCTCCTGGCAACAGGAGAATGGTCTCTGTCAGGGAAGGGGGGCCAACAGGAAACCCTTCGAGGGAGGGGACTCAGGGGCCGCCACAGCTAACAGCCGTTCAACCGGTTGAACAGTCAGAGCTGTGCCCAAGGAAGAAATTCTCCGTGAGGCAACTGGCAGCATGCGAGTCCAGAAGGACGGCCCTGACTCAGAAGTTAAAGTCCCTCTTGGGGACTCCTCCAGGGAAAGGAGAGGGCCTGCGCTTCGGCTCCTCCCAGAATCTGGCTAGGCTCTGGGGAGGGCGTGCCACACCACACCTCTACCTCTCACCCCTTCGGAATCAGAGAGGGACTTCATCCTCATAGCCACCAGCCTAGGTAGCTGGCAACTCTGGGTAGCCTCCGAGGAGTCCACCCAGGGAACCGTACCCTCCCCCTCCTAGTGCGCCCTGGGCTGCCCCAAACTTGGGCTGTCCAAACACACCAAAAAGGAGGGTGCACCAACTGGAGGAACAGCAGCGACAGCAGCGCCAGCAGCCCCAGGTTGCACCGCAGTAGTCACAGGGATCACCGGTGGCTGTCAGACCCCCGACCCTAAGGTCCACTGGCGACAACTGACCCCCAGAGAGAGGCTGAGTGGGGGCCGAGGTGCTGGAAACAGAGGGGTCCGAAGATTCCGAAGAACCTGGGAGCCAGTATGGATCAGACGCAGAGTCTGCCTCCTAAGAGGCAGACTCCAAGGTCCGCTGCTGGACAACTCCCCGAGCTCCTCCAGTTCCTGGACCCCGAAGTGGGGCACCATGAGACGGCGCTGCCAACAGCGCCAGAGGGAAGCACAGCCCACGCGAAACCCACCCCAGCGCCACGAATGGCATCGGAGTCGGCACTGCCCCTGCGGCCCCGCGCCGCGCAGCCAGCTGCCAAACCAACGCGACACCGTGCTCTCACCCCAACACCCACCCCGCACCGTGAGCAGCACCGGTTAGGGCGCGCCCCAAACGCTGACGCCGCATAACAGTAGAGAGAAGGTTGCATGGCGACCGCGACACTGTACTCAAAGCCTACGGCACCTCGAATAGCACCGGGCCAAGAGCGCGCCTGAGATGGGGGCAGGATGGTGCCGGCCCCAAAGGACCCGGAACACGACACCGAGGAAGCCTGGTCAGTCTGGGCCTCCTGCACTGCGGAAGAAACCCCTGCCGCGGTAAGGCTAGAAGAGGCGGAGGTTCCCTCCTCCGCAGACCTTATAGGACAGGGAGGGGACCCGGAAGAAGGGCCGAGAATCCTCACCTTGGCCCGGCAACTGTGCATTCGACCTCCGAAAGTCGGTGGCGTACGTCTGACCTTCAACGTGTGGTTCTCAACAACACGGCAGTCCATAGAGAAGCAAATGTTGCAGTTATCCATATCATGGTCGGGGCCGAGGCAGGAAAGGCAGCGGTCATGCTGGTCCGTCACGGAGTAGAGGCGACCACAGGAGCACCGACACATAGGGGGCCGCCCGCTTTAGACGTCTTCTTGCCCCCCCGGGCGAGACATGACTGAATGGAAAATAAACTATAAACAGTACTTGACGCCGTATAATAAAAGGAAAGATCTTACCGGTACTTGAAGCGACGTCGAGCAGGCGAGCAGAACCGAGGCAACTGTAAATAGAACGCATAATCAATGGACTAGGCTGCAAAAACTCAGTCTCACACACGAAGTACCACACTCGATGGCGGGAGAGAAAGAACTGGGGCTGGGGTGGAGTTGACAGCAGTTAATGGTCAGCCCATAAAGGTGCTTTCGTGGAACATCGTACCGAGCAGTGCAGCTCTGCGTCAATTCCACCCATGTTGGGGGGGGGGGGGAGTCTTCCATGGGGTGCTAGCTCCGGTACGCAGTACCCACTAGTGATGAATGGTGAAGATTGGAAGATTGACACAGATAAGATCTAAACTTGAATGATTTAATATATGTTCATAGGGTCTTTAAGGGCTATCTCTTATGGTGTACGGGACTCCTCTCCTAAGGTATGGGCTGACAGAACTGCTCAGCTTTACTTCGCGGTCCTCTGCCCAAACCTCAGGCTTTAAGTCTCATATCATAAGAGACATCCCTCGGAGGCCCTATTAACTTACAGCATTGTTTTTGTCTGTGCAGTTGTTTACCAGGCTGTGAAATAGAACAGTTTACAAATGTAATTTTCACTTGCAGCAGAGGGCCTCTGCACGTGTGCAAAGCTGCCTGTCCACTGGTGCCATAAATGAAAATTACATACTCACCGAAACTGTTGATCTTCTAAAATACCTTCATGATGTATTACCATGTCTAGGTCTGTGATGGGAGGCACTAGGACCCCGAGGGAGCCAACACTTTCAGAGCTTGGAGGGACTAACACCAGTGACGATGCCACCCACGAGGCCGTATAGGCTGGCCAGTAACTTATGCCAGCCCCCTGGCAACTCAGTTCTGTTGTCAGGACAGAAACAAGTGGGAGAAATGAAAGAGAGGGGCAAGGTTGTTCAAGGGATAGAGAAAATGGGTTTATTTATTTTACAGAGAGGCTAAGGCCATCTGGGCAACAGCTGAAAGGGGAAGTGCCTGGCCAGAGGGAAGTGAGGTCCCCAGAAAGAAACCTAGAAAATGGAAAAATCACTGCCCCCAAAAAGAGGAAATCCGAGGCACGGAAAGAAAGGAAAACCCGAGTCCAGCAGGTGCACCAGATTTGAAACCAACCTGGCTGAAAAAGAGCCATAACCCTGAGGAAGGCTGAGGTACATGCAACAGATGCTCATGTTAAATATATCCTATTTTATAGAGAGATGCTGCAAACAGTAAAGGGTGAAAAAGGAAATCATATAGGGCTTCCCAAAAATAGGAAGGCCATAATGCTCGGCTAAAGCAAAAAAATAAGGCTTTTGAGAAGGATGGCTTATCCTTCACTCCAAGACTTTTTTAACAGACTATGTATCTGAAAAAGATACAGACAAAGCAGATGGACAAGAGCCTCACAATATGTCGCTTCTGGAAGTCATCTCTACCTTCCCCCCCTTTTCTTGCTTTTGGTAAAGAACAAGGGGTTGCCCTGTAACTTAGAGGAAGATAAAAGGCAAAAGAAAAATGCTGTGTGGTCTCACGCATGAGAAAAATAACATCAAGAGGAGAGGGGTGGGGAGGAACACAGATCCCTCCTATTTATTATTCTTTTTCCTTTCTTTTCAGGATGGAAGGGAGATGGAATGGTAGAACCTGAGGCCCCATCCTTCCACATTTATTTTTTTAACAAAACATATGCTCAAAGGGCAAGAAGAAGAATGAAGGAAACAGCAAGAGAAAAAAGAAGAGAGAAAAATAGGTCAGATGCCCAGAGACCTGACTCAGAGAGCAGGGGATAGGGTAGGTGTGGTAATAAATGAAGATATTCTGGAAAATCAACAGTTACAGTGAGTATGTAAATTTCATATCTTCCAAAATCAATCTTCACCATTTATTTCTATGTCTGTGTCAAAGCACCATGCTTACCACCCAAGAAGAGCAGTGCTGAGGGAAATGGTTGTTCCATTATCCTCCTATGGGAGATGGCCACAGAGAGGCAAGGACCCTTCATGGGCCTGGGAGCAAGAATTTGCCCCAACTTATGCTCGACCCTTGGGAGAAAAAGTGAGTCCCCTGGAAATGAGGCCAACATCCTAAACAGGGCCAAGGGTGACAACATGGAGAGATGAAGCCTTACCATCTGCTGAATGCAGACTGCTGTTCCCACCAGGCTACAAGCTACCTTAGTGGTGTCGTAAGATGCTCGTGACTGGTGCCTCGCCAGCTCCAGCTCCAGGTCCTGGGTAGAAACGCGAAAGCCCTGTCTAGTTTCCTTGCAATCTGGCAAGGATGTAACAAACTGAGCCAAGCGTCACCCACAGGTGCCTGCCTAAGTTGCCTCATGTGCTGCAATACAAAGCATGGTGCGTGCTGTTGAGAAATGGAAATTACATACTTACTGTAATTCTTGATCTTCTTGGACAAAGTCTCCACTACTCATTCGCACTAATGGGACTACACCGGAGGCGCGTGACCGCAGGAGCCAAAACTCTTCAGCAGGGCCAGCGCTGAGATGGGACCGTGCATGCATGGCACCGTGAGACTAGCTTGCACCCATATAGGCTATCTTGGCGTCGACCCTCCAACCGCCTCAGTACCTTTTTGACTGAGGAGGTGCAGCATAAAAGTACAGTTACGTAAAAACTTACCATAACGCAGATCTTTGAAGAGTGTCTCTTACAGTAGGTAATACTTTTGGGTATCCAGCAGAGGTTGCTGTGGTGCACGGCAGCTCTTCTAGCAGTTTTTCACCAGGGACCACCCACACATGGCATCAGCTTCCCGTTTCCTACATAAGTGTGGGCAGTCCCTGGTATCCTCAGTTCCCCTGCCAGACTCAGCTCGCAAAGCGAGGAACGAGGGGAAGCCAAGGTACCAAAGGAGTCCCAACCCTAGTCATTGGACCAGAACTTGCTCTCTTAGAGAAGGAGGGGGATGGAGGGTGGGAACAAACCTACTGCTAGAGACACTCCTCAAAGATCTGTTGTTACAGTAAGTTTTTACGTAACTGTACTATCTTCCACAGAGTGGTCTCTTGCAGTAGTAACACTTTGGGATGAATCCCAAGCAGTAATGCCCATATGGGAGGACAGTTATGATAAGAAACCTAGGATTGCATGGCCAAAGGCCATCCTATGTCGTGAGGCAATATCCTGATTGTACTGCCTTGTGAATGTATGGATTGTGGACCAGGTAGCTGCACTGCAGATATCTGAAATGGAGGCTCCCTTAAGCAAGCTGCAGTGGTGGCCACAGCTCTAGTGGAGTATGCTTGGACAGGTCCAGGTAAGGTCTGCTGTATTTTTGTAACAAAATGTAATACAATGTGCCAGCCAGGATGAAAGAGCACGTGTTGCAACTGGGAGGCCCCTCGCAACCTAGGCAAAAGAGAAGAACAGTTGAGACGCCTTTCTAATCGACTGTGTCTGATTAGTATACTAGTGTAATATACGGTGGACATGTAAAGTATGTAGGAGATGTTCACCCTGATTGGAGTAGTCTAGATAGTAGACCGGAAGCTCCAAGGACTGATTTAAAGTATGTCTGAAGACTACTTTAGGAAGGAAGAAAGGGCTGGTATGAAGGACCACCCGTTCTTTGTGGAAAATCAAGTAAGTTTCCCTACACATGAGGGCATGGAGCTTGGAAATATGTCGAGTGGAAGTGATAGTCACTAGGAATAGGGTTTCCATGAAAGAAAATGGAGATTACAAGTGGCAGCTGGCTCAAAAGGCTCATCACAAAATTGAGATCCCACGGAGGACAGGGTCTCCTAATAGGAAGTTTAATATCAATCAATTAATCAATCAATCACTTTATTTAACCAGGCATAAACACCATTGAGCAAGCTCATTTTCAAGGTGGTCCTGGGCATAAATACAATACAGTACACTTCATAAGATTACAATTACAGTGGACAACGGTGCAAAAAAAAAAAAAAATATTGTGAAGGTGCCGGTCAATATGGGCCTATACATACCGGTCAACATAATTAACATGCAAAGGTACATAATGATAAGCTTTACTGAAATGAGAAGAGACAACAATCCCATATAGTCTCCGCTGAGTAAGAGCTCATACCTAAATGATAAAAAATAAGGAGGTATTAAGGAATAGGGTAGAAATTGGGGTGAAAGAGTAGGCAGCCAAAGTGAGGCCAGAATAGGTAAAAGGCAGAGAATAGGCAGGGTCATCTTGGATTAAGGGAACTAGGGCTTGTAGGTCCTAGGTTTCTGTTGTTAGGAATGTGGGTGGATGAGATACTTAGGCGTAGGATTTGAGAGTGGCACCGAGGCTTAGGGGTCATCGCATCTGAAACAGTTGCATGATTCCTTCAGATAATCCGTTTATAGAGCTTTGAATGTGAAAATGCTTGGAAGTGAGGATAATTTTAGTGAGTCTTGCATAGTGTTCCAAAGTGATGGAAGTGAGAAGTTGATTGCTGCTGAGCCAAGGGTAGTTTTCACTCTAGGAATCTGGAAGCAGATTAAGGAGAAGCGTCTCAGGCCATAGGAACCTTTACATATTTATATATTTAATATACAACATTCCTTTCAAAAACATCTTAGCTAGATGATGTTGGTACAGTAACCTGCCATCCAGAGGCTCATGGAAAGCAGAAATGGCAGCCAAGTGGACTTTAATGGAAGAATAATTTAGACTGGACTCAGACAGTGAGGCCAGGTAGTCTAGAACCTTCGTCAGTGGACAGGAGTAAGGGTCCAAAGATCGAGAGGTTAACCATATGGAAAAACGTTTCCATATGGAATTATATGTTGCTCTTGTTGCTGGCTTGTGGGAAGCCAAGAGGATATAGGCAACAGGAAAGCACACTTGTAAACGAGTTATGAAAGCTGCCCTCAGGAGCCAAGCGTGAAGGTGAACAGCCTTCAGGTTGGTTGTAGTAGAGACCCGTGACACTGAGTCAAGAGGTCTGATCTGATCGGCAACGGGATGGGATCCCATACTGACAGCTGCAGGAGTAGGGAACCCACACTGGTGAGGCCACAGTGAGGCTATGAGAATCATCATGGCCAGTTCTAACTATAGTTTCAGTAGAGTCCAGGCAGGAGAGGGACGGGGAAGATATAAGATTAGACCTGTCCAGGGTTGAGACAGGGCATCTGTAGAGTGTTCCTTTCTGTACGGGAAAATGGAAAATACCTGGGAAGACGGTAACCTCTGGGAGGCAAACAGATCCATCTGTATGCGTGCCCCATAAGTTGAAGATTTCTTGGAGCACTTGCCCATGAAGTGTCCATTCGTGAGTTGTGGACTGGCGACTCAGCCGGTCGGCTAATTGGTTGCAATGTCCCGTGAGTGGACAGCTGTTAGCGTCAGGTGTTGCTGCATGGCTTCCTGCCAAACAGCAAGGGTCTCTCGCATAGGGGTGCGAGACTGCACTCTGCTTGTTGAGGTAGAACACTACTGTAGTGTTGTCTGATTGGATCAGTAATGATCCTGGTTCGAGGCAGAGCCAGAATGCCTGGAGGGGTAGACGGACCGCCTCTCATCTCTAGGAGACTGATATGAGACAGATGGGGAGAAGCGAGCCATTGGCCTTGGGTCTGATAAGGACTAAGTGTGCCCCCCCCCCCCAAGCCTAGCAGGGAAGCATCCATGGTCAACATTTGCATTGGGGGGGGGGACCGGAAAGGCATTCCCTGATTCAGATTTATTCTGATTGTCCTCCATGTCAGGGAGGACCTCAGAGAGGGAGTGACCTTGATTTTGTCTTCGAACTGTCCTGTTCTTTGGGACTATTGATTCTGGAGGGTCCACTGGACAGGCCTCGTGGAGACAGGCTAAGGCTACCACAGGGATGGCAGCGGACATGTTACCCAGAAGGCGCAGCATTTGTCTGGCTGTGGCTATCTTCTAAGTCTGTATATGTAATGCCAGAGCTATGAGCACATCCTGCCGGGCAGACAGGAGGTAAGCCCTGGCTGTAACTGTATCTATAACAGCTCCAATGTCTTGGAGAGGCTGTGTTGGGTTTGGACTGGACTGTGGCCAGTTTACTGTGATTCCCAGATCTACGAACATTTTCAAGGTAGCGTCTAGGGAGACAATCAGAGCTACTCTAGAATCCACTTTTATTAGCCAATCGTCTAGATATGGAAAGATGAAGTGCCCTTCTCTTCGCAAGGCTGCTGCCACCACCGCTAGGCAGTTGGTGAACATTCTGTGGGCTGATGAAAGGCCAAAAGGGAATGTCTGAAACTGGTAATTTTGACCCAGTAAGTGGAAGTGTAAAAATCTGTGGTGGGCAGGGTGGATGAGAATATGAAGGTAGGCATCCTTCATGTCCAGGGCGCAAATCCAATCACCCTGTTTCAGAATCGGCATGATGGCCGGTAGGGTGATCATGCAGAAATGTTTGTATTGAGTGTAAAGATTCAGTTGCCTGAGATCCAATATTGGTCTGAGGTCTCCCGTATGTTTGGGTACCAGAAAGTAATGAGAGTAAAATCCCGTCTGATGTTCCAGAAGGAGCACCAGTACAACAGCCTGTTTGGACAAAAGGGCTGTCAATTCCTCCGGTAGGATGGGTATATGCTCTGGAGGTGAATGAATCTTGCATGGAGGACAAGGGCGTGGGGTGGAGAGAAACTCCAATGTATGACCCTTCTGTATAATCTGAAGAACCCAGTTGTCGGAAGTTATTGTTTTTCAGGCCTCCAGATGGAGGGCAAAATGACCCCCCACAGCCTCCGAGGCCTGGTCGGGGGAAAGCCCTAGTGGGTCACTGGGAGGCAGGCTGCGCAGCCCCACCGGAAGGGCGGGAGCGGGCACCCCGGGCGGTAGAGGTTTTGCCTCTGTTGGACTGAACACAACCTCTGAAGCCGCCTTTATTATTACCTCTGTATCGGCCACCTCTTTTGGAGTAAGAGGAGTGTTGAGCACGATAGGTTGTAACTGGAGTATGATACATGCCATGAACCGTACGGAGGATTCTGCCTGATGCCTGTAAGTCATCCAGTACAGTTTGAGTACCTGGCCCGAACAGCTTGGACCCGTTAAAGGGGGCATTAGCTACTTTCTGTTGTATATCAGGTGCAAAGCCTGAAATGTGAAGCCAAGCATGATGATGCAGAGTGATACCAGTGGCTGATAGTCGGACTGAGGTATCAACGGCATCATAACCCGACCTGAGAAGGTGACGGGAAACTGAATTACTAGTTGTCAATACCCAATAATTTATTCCTTTCCTGTGAGGGAGGGAGTTTACTGATAAGCTCAATGGCAGAGGACCCCAGGGTACGCTTGATATTTAATCATATGACCCATATAGTTCAAAATTCTGATATTCACAGCACCTAAGGAAAAGACCTTTTTCCCCAGATAGTCAATTCGCCGGGATTCCTTATGAGGAGGTAAGGAGCTCATGTGCTTGGGTTATTTGGTACGGTCATGAGCGGCACTAATGACCACAGAATCTGCCTATGGAATACTAGACAGAAAGGGGTGGTCCAGAGCAGCCTGATATAGATGATCTGCTTTGCGAGGAACAGCTGTAATAGTTGAAGGTTGATGCCAAGCAGCTAGCATGGCATTCTGGTAAGTTGGTATTAGTGGGGGAACCACTAAAACAGGCTCCTCAGGTAACTCATGGTATTCTGCCATATCCTTACGTTGCTTGTCATGTTCCATAGTGGAGAATCCCATGACTTTTTAAATCTGAACCCTAATTTCACTAAAGGAAAGGTCATCTGGGGGAGAGGCTGCCGCAGGCAAAGGCGGATCCTCATCCAGTGAAGAGATTTCTGAATAGGGGGATTCCAGATTAGGGAAATCCAAATCTTGAAATTCTTCATCCTCAAGATCACCGGTGAAATCAGGTGGCAATTCTGGGTCATCTGACAAATAGTCCTCTATAATGGAGGAGGAGACCAGGGTGGTATGTTATCCTGGTCACTGTGGAATCATTTAGGCAGAGGAGGGGAGGAGATCGGTGAGATCACCCAGCCTTCAGAGGGCTGAGAATGCTGCATGGCATGCAAGATGTGTCTGACTACATTGGTGAAATCCTATTCCTGAGAAGGGGGTAAGAAGGGGGGCATGTTGGGAAACCAGAGGGTTGATAGAGGGAATGGGATGGGTAGCCTGAGAAGGTCTTGCCCCTGGGTAGTAAAGACTAGGGTCCTGATAAACTGTCTGCCATACCTCTATAAGAAGCCACCTGAGTAGGCGGAGGGGCAGTCAATAAAGCATAAGCTGTGGGCTTCCCCATGCCATTGACGGGAGAGGAGCCCCCATCGACGGAGCAGCAGTGTATTTTGCTGCATGTAAAGACTGGAAAGCGGCCGACGAGGGTATAAGTCTCCTCACGACAGAGCAGTCACTAGTTGGACTGCATTCAAAGAACTGAAAAGTGCCGTCGATGAGAGGGTATGAGCCCCCCGTTGACGAGGAAGCACTTAAAGGACATCCCATCGATGGAGGGACACCAGAAACGGTGGCCATCGATGGACATCAAGGCAGGGAGTGTGAGGAGGGTTTCTCCTTTTTCTGCCTAGAACGGGAACCAGTACAGGGGGAGCCCTTGGTACGAGCCCCCTGGTTCTCCAAGAGACATTTTCTGCCCCATCAAAAGTCGTTGAATTTCAAGCAACCATCGACGAGTTGCCTGATTAAAGTTCTGACATGAGGGGCACTGTGAGCCTGAGCTAGACAGATGCAGGAACGCAGCCTGCATCACTAATAAATATAAAATAGGAAATATATACTTTGCAACCTCGAAATACTTAGTTGAGAAGACTTACACTGAAAGTTCAGCTTGGGACTAAAATGGGGAACCCTAAAAAAAAAAAAATATCAGCCTCATACAGCATCGGGTTCTAAGACGAGCTCGGCTAAATCGAAGCCTACAACCAACAATGAGGGAGAGGAAACCATGCAGACGCTGGGCCATAAGCTGCAATCCTTGATTTCCTCGGTAACGGCCACGAACACAAAATTGGATGGGCTTGCAGGGAAGATTACTTAGGTGGAGACATCCGTAGAGCAACTCTCTAACACAGTGGAGGATCTACAACAGGTGACTAAATGTAATGCCCTAAACGCGGGCCGCCAGAAAGAAGCACAACATCTCAATACCCGACTTGAACAGTAGGAGAACCAAGTACGGAGTTCTACTATCAGGATGATCGGCTTACCGGAGGGGTTGGAAGGTGATCACCCCTGTTTTTCTTTTGAAGAATGGATCCAGGAGCAGTTTAGGGGCCATGGAGACTGTTCAGAATAGTGCTTTCTTAGGGCCTACAGAATTTGACCACGAGGTAAGCAGGCTTCAGAGACACCTCAAGTACTCATGATTGTCGATGATAATATGGGCACCAGGGACTCTATTTTGGCGCTAGCAAGAAGATTGGGCCCGCTTAGTGTACAGGACCACACTGTGCACTTATTTCCAGATGTCGCCTTCTCAACGCCGTAAAAAATTTGATGGAGTTCGAAGAAAACTCCGGGACTTGGCCATACCGCATGCGGTTCTTTTCCCAGCCAAACTCCGCATTGTACACCAGGATAAAGTATTCGTGTTCACTGACCCGATCGATGCCGGAAAATGGGTTACCAGGGTAGAGGCTCAACAGCCCAGCGTTCAAGAGCAACTATCAGAAGATGAGTCCTCTGGGGAAACCTGACATGGATTAACTGGTGACAATTCTATTTCTTCACAGTGGGACTTTTAAGCTCCAGGCTCAGAGTTAAGATTTGATTACTGATGCTAATTACATAAATGTGTTATAAAGCATAGAAATAAAAGTTAATTACAGCTGATCTAATATATCTCTGACAGGGTTAGTAAAGTAGCTATAAATAAGATTAAGGCCATAGAGCCCTATCATTACTTTATGTAAGAATGATTTGAAAGTAATCGAGTTTTAAGCTGTATTCTCCGAGGTCTACATTTAAGGATTTGATGCAAGGTCTGTTTATCTTCGACATCTGAAATGTCTTTTTAGGAGGTTATTTTATTTTCTCCTTAGGTATAGAGGTGGACCCTAAGCTCTGTGAGCAAGGTAATTTAGATTAAACTTAAGGAGATGTTTTAGTTAACATATCCACCTGCTCTTGGGCTACAGCTACACAGAATTTTGGGACTTTCGAATGTATTTTATTATAGATTTTCCCTCATTTATAGGAATTGCTTGGAGAAACAGTAATCCTGTATATCATAGGAATTTTTATTTCCTTACTGTATGAATCAATTATGATATTTCCAAGACGCTTGTTGTATTGCACATGTTTAACTGCAAACTAACAAATATAAAGTACAAAAAAAAAAAAAGTTCTGACGTAAGCTGCAGGAATTGGTGGTGGTGTGGGTCCCAGACACCTTACACAAAGTGTGTGATTATCAAAGCGGTATATCTTCCTACCACAATGAAAGGAACCAAATAAAGCTTGTTTAGTTGAAGAATCTGTAGACATTCGCCTAGTTCCAAGTTTTCATCGATGACTGCTACACAGAAGTTGCACTAGCTGCTGTGCAAGCTGAAGACAGCAGGAAAATGAACTGAGGATACCAGGGACCGCCCACACTTATATAGGAAAGACCGAAACAGAACGAGTGAGTTTGGGGGATGGTGGCGTCTGAATGAGTGGTGGAGACTTCATCCAAGATCATCAAGAATTAAGGTATGTACGTAATTTCCTTATCTTCCCATACTAAAAGTCTCCACCACTCATTTACACTGCTGGGAGTGTACCGAGCTGAAAATCAACCCCCCATGAAGGGCAGAAGGAGACAGAATTCACTCAGGACAGAAGTCCATAAGGACTGTCCTGCTGAAGAAAGTGTACTGTCTGGCATGGACATCCAGAATATAGTGCTTTCACAAAGGTATGCACTGAGCTCCAACTCACCGTCCTGCAGACATCTGCACTGGGTACATTACGAACCTCCACTAGGAAAGCTGCAACCACTCTGGTAGAGTGGTGTGAACCTGGCTTTCAACTTGTCCTGTGCCATGGATTAGTAGTGTCAAGACATGCAACTAATCAAGCCGAAATACATGTCGTGGCAACAAGCTGACCCAGCCGAGGCATGCTGAAAGATACAACAGATGTTCAGATGCGTGTCTCTTTATTCTGTCAATGTAGAATCGCAGAACCCTCTTAACATCCAGAGAATGAAGGGAGCACTCTCCTTCATTCTGGAGTTAATGAAGTAAGTAGGGAGAAATAAAACTTGGTTAACAGCAACTGTGACAGTGACCTGTCATCTACTGGCTCAAGACGGACCGAAAACACGCAGAGGTGTACCTTCACTGCTGCGTAATGCAGGCCTGCATGATCGAGAGCTCCAAGAGACAACCTAACATCTTACTTGATGGGCAACCGAGGGTCCAGACAGGACTTGAACCCCAGAGGGAGAAGGGTTTCTACTTAGCCGCACAAACCTCCTAGTGGGAGGCCTATGCACGTTTAGAAGATGTATGCGATCGCTTGGGAAACCTAAAACTTGCCCACTTCCATTTCCGAGGAGCCTGGCATGGCGATAAAGGGAACGAGGTTAGATAGACTAAAGTCCCTGTGTCAGAGGTCCGCTTGTAAGGAAGTCACCTCAGAGGAACTTCCGACAGACTGTTGATCAATGCAATCATATCTGCCGAGGCCAGCCTAGGACGATGAGAAACATCCTGCCGCCCCCACACAACTTGTGTAGCACCCTCTGATTTAAGGGAAGAGGAGGAAAACATACAGGGAGCATCTTGTCTACTGCAGTGAATACATCCTGACAGGAAACACCAGGTTCTGGATTTGCGAAGCAGGATAGAGGCAGTTTTGCATTGGGAGGGGACGCAAAAAGGGCCAGGTCCAAACTGCCTCACTTACTAAAGCAACTGCACAAAATCTGGACTGATGCATCGTACTCAAGGTACCACCATCATAACCTCACAGCCTTCCTGCAGAGAGGGTAGAAGGGTGTCCCACCTTGCTTGCTGATGTAATACATCACAGCTCTGTTGTCCGTCTGAAGCAGGATCACTTCATGGCAGAGGGCATCCTTCAGGACTTTGTTTATAAGATAGCTCTCATCTCTAAGAACTTTATGAAAGATGAGGTTCCTCCTGGCTCTACACCTGAGTGTGGAGGTCTTGACAGTGAGCTCCCACAAGAGATTTTTTCCGAGGTCGGCTATTTTGAATGGAGGACTGTGGATGCATGGTCGGAGACCACTGCTTGCTGCAGGGGATGCTCTGAGTACCAGCATCCGACCATCAAAGAGTCGCTTCCGTGATATAACGAGCCATCTGCAGATGCAGGTTCTCCTGTCCTCTGAACGAAAACGATGCCCTGAGGAATCCAGGAGGGCTTCTAAGAAGAGAAGCTGCTGTGAAGATGAAACTGGCATCTTCCCCAATCAGAAACCCCTGAAGAGAACAATCGAGAAGCCATGGCAACTGCCCCTGTGTCTCTTGCCCGGATGGGCTAGCTAGGAGCCAAATGTCCAAGATGTGAAAACTTAAACGCAGATGTTTTAGTGAATTCTCCCTGAACAGGTACTTGTTTAACCTTCCAAGGTCGACAAATGGTGCATGGCGCCTGTTATCTTGGAACCAGAAGCAATGGAAATAGGAAGCTGTGTCTGCTCGCTGTGGCACAACTTCTACTGCCCAGTTTCTGCAGAGGCTCTGTATCTCAGAAGCAAGAGAGTGTGACTGAGAGGCGGACAGACTGGGCTGCTGTCTGGGTGGAAGGTCTGGGGAAATTCAAGTAAATTGGGAGAGTATCCTCTCGGACAATCTTGATGACCCATATGTCCGCTGTAATGGACCTCCATTGACTATAAAACCGAATTAGATGCCCCTCCTACCGTCGAGAGGCGTCCCCCTAAGACATCTGAGGTGGAACCTGGGCTGGATCCACAGAGGTAGGTACAGGGCGCTTTGGGGCTCTGTGCCCTCTACTGGGTTGGTTCCTGATAAAGGCACGTAGTCCTTTACCTTGAAAGGACTGCCTGTACGAGAATGTCGAAGGTCCCGTCCCTCTGAGAGGCAGCAGGCGCTGCCTGTTGTTTAAGTGGCAGCCGTATTGTTCTGAGTAGCCCCCAGAACTCAACCTGAGGGCCGAACAGATAAGCACTGTCAGGCAGATGTTAACCACCTGCTGACAGCAGCATCTGCCCTTGAGGCAGAGTCGTAGGTGTTCATAAAAGCTTTCAGCTGATTATTGGGCTAGAAGCATCTAGCATGAGCGTTAGATTCCGGGAGGCTCTCGATCATTGCATTGAGTGTGTTCCACAGGGGTGTACTCGTAGTGAGGAATGTAGGAACTCAAGATGTAGAAGTCTTCTTTGGTCCACAGATGAAGACTGAAATGTTATGGTGGACCCCTATATACCTTAGGAAAAGAACTGGAAAGAAGATCTTCCATCACACTGATACAGCAGGCTTGTATTCCAATCCATAAAATGAGTCATCTGCTGCGTCTTCGACAAAGCAAAACAGGGGAAAGACTCAGCCAGATCCACTTCTACCCCAGAATAATCTCCAAAAGGCAGGTCTAGACTAGGAACATGGGAGATGCCATCACCTGGATTGGTGAAGAATTCAGTGCCATCTGCGCGCTGACGTCACCCATGATGCTGGCATCACACATGGTACCGGCACCACACACGGTGCCAGAACCGCCGCTAGACCTGAAGAAAGAGGGAGAAGGAAAGCGGTATCCATGCCGGCCCCTGCAGGGAAAAAGGAGAGGGAGGTAGGCACGAGGAGTCGGCGTTGATGGTGTTGGCACCGAAGAGGGCATCGTGCACATCCTAGCTCGACCAACCCGGCCGCGGCCCAATGGCTCCGATGCCCAAAGGCCCCAGAACCGGGTCCACTGTCCAGGACAACTGGGCAGACACTGAACCCCCACTCTAAAAGGGCGGCGCAGAGGTGAAACTGCTCACCAGAACCCCATCGAGGGCAGAGATGGGATCCGGTGTTGAAGATGGCGGCCATTAAGAGTGTAGTCCCAGAGGAACCCACCGGAGTCGGTTCAGGCTCACCGCTCTCCATCACCGACTATTCCTATGAGATGTACCAGATGGCTGACTCGAAGCGGTACTGACTTTTCTTCCACTGCCAGGAAGAAGAAGAGCTCGAGGTCAAGGAACCGGGTCCCAGAACCACATTTCTGTGCTTGAAGTGACTCCCACCCCCCACCCCGGACTGCCCGTGATCAGACCCCTTACACAAAGGATGGCAGACTTGACACAGCCCCACTGCCATCATAGCTTAAAATCTAAGTCTCCCTACCATCACCGCTACCGCCTAAGGTTGACTCAGTTGATGGAAGGCTGAGAATTTCTTCTTTTTCTTCTTAATCATCTTCTCTCTTTTTTAAAAAAAAAAAGAAAGAAAAGAAAACAACACGAAAAATGGTAAGTTAAACGAATACTGAACAGTTAAGGCTGCTGTTGTATAGACCAAGACTTGACTCCCGGCAGGTGAGCGAGGCCGTCATTGAAGCGTATTCGATGGTGGGAGAAAAGGAACTGAGGCAGAGGGTCAATGCCAAGGTAGCCTATACAGGTGCCAGCTGGTCTCATGGTGCCATGCATATATGGGTCCTATCCTGGCGCTGGCCCTCCTGACGATTTCTGAGCTTGGTTGGTCCGATGCTTCTGGCGTAGTCCCATTAGTGTGAATGAATGGTGGAGACTTTAGTCCAGGAAGATCACTCTACAACCGCAAACATCAAATTCTGCAGATTCTAAGTCGGGGGGTCATGCACCAGACGCCTATGTCTAGAGGGCATGTCCAGAAGCTGGATCCCAGAAGAGAGATGTGGAATGGCTCCTGGAGACCCATGGCTGCCAATACCTGTGCTGGACATCCCTCAGGGCTGGAGGAAGGGCAGAGGGACAGAGCCAGACATCCCTGGATGCTTCTGTAAAGGGCCGAGGCCACACAGGGATGACTGCCGAGTCATGACTGTATTCCCCTATTCCTCGAAGAATGACAGCACCAGGTGAGCACGGCTGCGGATTCCAAAGTGGGAAATTCCTAGCACCTCCTCATCTCCACCAGGAACTGCTGCCACAAAGTGTATCCACCATCAGAGGACAGGTGCAGGAAGTACCCTTCCTCAGAGAAGGAAATGAAGATGAAGAGGAGCTGGAGTCAGGGGTGGGAAGTGCAGGTTTCAGGCCAGAAATGTCCTGAATTTAGAGATCTGAGGCACTGAGGGAACGCAGTCGCCAAAGCCTTGAGCGGTTCCAAGGTTACGAGACCCGTGGCACGCAAAATGCCTGGGAAAGGAGGAGGAGAAAGCAGAGGACAAGGAGAAGAGTCTTGGATGACTAGGCTGGGTCCCCTGTTAGACGATCAAAGTACTTAGAACATCACAAGTTTGGGGGCTGGAGAGGCCCGGTGTGGCATACCAAACAGACAGTTCCAAACAAATAAGTGTGGCCATGCACTGCAGAGGTGAAATAAACAGAATGAGGCAACAAGGTAGCAGAATGAATTCAGGTTTAATTCACTACAGCTCCAGGAAGGACTACAACACTGCAGACACCATTACCCAGCAGGTTCGGCCCTTCGCTTCAATCAGCTTCCTAAATTCATTCTGCTACCTTATTGCCTCATTCTATTTGTTTCACCTCTGGAGTGCATGGCCACACTTATTGGGATGGGTCCCCTGTTAGGGCTACAAGAATGAACGTAGTTGACGGAGCCCCATGCACATCTGAAGCACTTCGCTTCTTCATGAATGCACATGGGGCTTAGTTTGCAGTAATTTGTAGTATGCAATGGTGCACTTTTTGTGTTTTTATGTGAGAAACCCTTGATTAAATTACTTCTTTTCAGCATTCTTGTGTGCAGTCCGATTTTTGTCCTCTGCTGACTGGGAGTACCCTGCACCCACCTCACCAGACAAGATGCTGCCCCATGGTCTAGGCCTCTGAATAGGCCTTGCATTAGTCTCCAAGGGAGCAGGGGAAACAGTGTCACGAACAGCACCAGAAACCCTCTCAAGACTCTACCCGGCACCATCGGTGGCACTGGCACCCTTCCAGCACCACAGACAGCGCCGGGAGACATCCAAGAAGTGGTGCCACCAGTGGTACCAAGCAGAGAAGAAACCCCAGAGATGACGCTGACCCAACCGAAAGTCCCGAACCAAGTCAAGGAAGATCCCCTTCATCACTGGAATCCTGCAAGGAGACAAGGCCCTCTTGGCTCCCCAGCCCCTGGGTCATCCTACCACTCAGGGGAGAAGATCCAGAACACCGCTACAGTATGTGCAGAAGGCCTGGCTTTGGATATCTTCCCTCTTCCGGTATTGCAAGCTGTGTCAAATGGTGACCTGGCCTTGTGATCAGCACTGCCTCGCTTACCAACACTGGCCTTAGTACCAACAGCCAAGGCATAGCCAGGCCCCAACGCTACAGTGCCCACTGGTGTAGGTCCAGCATGTAGCTCGACCTCACTATTGGGGTTCCTCTGCCCTGAAGGCCACGGACTGAAGGGGTGCTCAGCCGCCCCTGGGGATGCTGGACTGTCCACCCAACCCCTCCTTCAGGCTCTGGCATTGGTCCAGTGTTCATCAAGATAGTCCAGTGTTCCGAGGACTTCCAGTGGCGCTATGGAAGGCTGAGCAGTGTGTTTGAGGAGCTCTCCCCCTCTGACTACAAATTAAAACCTTTATCTTTTAAAAATCCCCCTCCTAATGACCATCTACCTCTCCAAATTCAATCTGGAGACTTCCCCCGTCGCATGCAGCAAAATTCCAGTAATCGATTTTGGATTTAACACAATCGCAGCCTGGGACGACGACAGCGGCTCCGTGGCTGAAGACATGGCCAATTTGGAAGATCCTAAATGAACACGCCATAATAAAAATATTGCGGGTAGATCTGCATCCTCCAGTGGTGGAGCCAGGTTTGGGAGAGTTTGGGAGCTGGGGAGGGCCAGTCAGTCAATCATGGACTCCACAATGTGCATTAAACAGTGAAAAAAGATGGTGGTGGGGCCTAACTACTCACACTGGGGCAGCCAGGAGGGCAACTTCCCCCAGCCCCCCTTAGCTCCGCGCACTGGCTGCCCCCTCTACCCCACAGAAGCCAATCTTACACGCCATCCAGGAATTTCAGATGGAAGTGAAGGAAGGCTAGAGGTCCTCCATTCAGATCTGGGCTCCCTACAACCGCAGACAGATGAAGAGGATGCCCAGATCTCTGTTAACATAGACCGCCTCGATGTTTGGAGGCTCTGTAAGGGAATTGACTCATACTCTACTGACCATGATTCACAGACAGGAGGATGCCAAAATAGAGCCTGAAGGAAAAATCTACGCTTCTATGGTATTCTGGAGGAGAGAACGGCAGCGACATGCAGGCATTTCAGATCACCTCTCTCGCGACCGGTTGGACCCTCGCCCGACTTCCTATGCTGATACCGAAGCGGTCCATTCGTGCCTTAGGCCCCAAACCGCCACCAACTTCGCGACCGAGGTCCATAGTGGCCCAATTTCTCAACTATTCAGTAAAAGATACCCTCCTTCAGAAAGCATGGGCCCAGAAAACACTCTTCTATGAAAACAGAAAGATTTTTGTGGATAATGACTATGCGCCTAATACCCAGCACCAATGGCATGCATATACCCCACTATTCTCTTGTCTGAGGAAAAACAAATTAAAATTCAAAATCCCTTACCCTGCTAAACTGGTCATTGTCTACCCCTCCGGCACACACACTTGTACATCAGCACATGAAGTGAGGACGGACCTAATATCCAGGGGCCTAGTGAAAGAGCATGAAGCCCAGGCTATGTCTAAACCTGCCTGTAAAGCAGAGAGGCTCTAAAGTGACAACAGTCTCTGAAGGAGATCCAGATTCACTTCATTACCAACACTTGGAGGACATTTTAAAAGCATCAGGCAATTTCACAGCACTACTTACACCAAGTAATAAATACTTTGGGACAAATTCGGAACCCTAAGCAGGTGGGTGCAGTCGGTGTGGTCCGGGCCCAATTGGGGCGGGGGAGAGAGGGAAATGACTATTCTGGGCTTGCCTAACAACCACATAGGATCTTAATGTGGTAATGTTACCAGGGGATGATAATAGAGCTAGCACCTTAAAAACACATGATAATAGCTCTATCTTATCTCATTTCTCCAAATAATCGGGCTTGATTTAGAGGCTTCTAAATGGCAGGCTATCGCCAGGCCAAGAACCTCTTTCTAAAAGCAACTTTACTGTTGGCAGATCTGTGGTGTGGACCCCGATCATCTCACCCTCACCTCGTGGCTCCTGTTTGACCTGCCGCTCCACCCCTGCATCCCGAAATTGATTTCCATTCCTTGGAAGCTCCACTAGAGAACATGTTCCCTACTACCTTTTCCATCTTTGAGGCGTCCACCTGGGGCCTCCGGAACTGTTGTTACTGAGCTGCGGAGAGACCCTGGGGCGGACCATGGCTGCCCTCAGAGCTGGGACTTTCGATTCAACATGGAACTTTATTGAATTTACTGTGTGACTGACAGGGAAGGGAATGTTTCCACTACACACTATAGTTAATTCAACTGGTGTTAGGGGGACTGCAGGATGAGGTACCTTCACCCAGCCTGGTATTCCGAGGCGAAGCGACCTACAAGAAATACCCCACTCTACCCTTATACCACCCTAATTTATGATGGGGGGGGGCAGAACCTCTGCAGTTCAATTATCCATGGAGCACAGGCTCTTGGGGCCAGGGGTGGCACATGACTATAAAAGATCCCCCCCTCCTGGTGGGGAGGGAGGCTGAAAGAAGTTATACTTATCTTTTACATGTACATCTGATATGGCAGGGGACTTACTGGAGGTAATTTGTATAGAAGTAAAGCCTTAAGGGATCCTAAACAAGCCTCAGTACTCTTAAGGATCCTTAAAGAGGGGGATATATCTAGTAACAGAGGGGGTTTTGTTTCCTGTGATCGCCTCTATGCTCTCCACCAACCCCAACGGGATCATTGCTCTGAGTTATGTTCCTGTTGTTATGGGGCTTTTGCCTCTTGGGGACCTTTCCCAACTCACCATGGGAATTTATCCTCGCACCCCAGGTTTCACTAATTTTGGACCGCACTGGTGCACCCTGAAGGAGTTACAATTTTCCTTCCACTATGGAAGTCAGAAACATGTTGAGTTTACAAGTTAATAGTTCATATTCAAGCTCTTCATGTTATAGAGGAGTTTACTGGGAGGCTTTTTTCTCTCCCGGTTCTAGCCCCACCAGTGTAATTTACATAATTCCTTATTTTCAAGGCATTTGCCAACTAGTTAAATTGTTTAACTCACCCATAGTTTGGCTTAAGTTTTACATCTTATTACTGTTTCTGAGTAAAGACAACTAAATAAGAGATACACACACCAAGGTTTTGAATAATGCTTTATTACAGTGGGACTTTTTTTTTTTTATTCTCATGTTTATTCCTCCTCTCTGCCCCTCAGCTCTGGTCTCCTCAGGAGACAGCAAGGAGTCATCCCTCTGCGGTCTGCCCTGCCTGGACAATCCTCCGTCGCCCATGTAGCCTCGGTTTACCCCGGTGGGGACGAGGACGAGGTGGGCCCCGCACCCGAGGCAGTCATCCAAGCTGGGGTGCGGTCGGGTGTCAGGTGGCCGCAGATCGATGGCAAGCTCCGGTGCTCCGTCTTCACCACAGCTGAAGGGTGTTTTCCTCTGTTTCTTGGGAGTGGCTGGTGCCCTCGCGTCAAGGCATGTTACGAGGTCTGCCACTCCCCGGCTCCTTCTTCTGCGTCGTCAGCGCTTGCTGCAACTGCCTCCGCCAGAGGGCAACCGGAGCACCGACTCGGGACCCCTGTCCTCCCGGGAGAGGACAGCTGTCCTCCAGACGCTCAATCCTCTCCCTCCCTGCCGATTCTAGCAACCCGGCTCGTCTCAACCTGGTTGCTAGCGGGCGCTACAGTGGGACCTTTGTTTTACTTTATATACTTGTACCTATTGCATGATGGCAGTTAATCTGGTTAAAATATTTTCAATGAATGTAAATGAGCTTCACAGACCAATTAAGAGATCCGCCTCATGCAATAGCTAAACAAGCGGCAGACCTTTTTTTTTTTCCCAGGAGACCCTCTTACCCGATTCAGAATATCAGAAGTTAAATGGGGCATCGTTATGAAGTCTATACATCCTCTCATTCCAGTGCCCGACACGGAGACTGTAATTTTAGTACCTGCCTCGACACCTTTGGAGATACGTGATGTCATAACAGATACTCAGAGGAGATATGTTATTTTAACAGGTATGCGCACTCACAGGAGGTTACCCTAGTAAATGCTTACCTACCTTCCCAATCATCCCTCGGAGGATTCGAGCTTTCTCCAGAAAGTTTTAACTGCCCATCAGGGCATCTTAATTGGGGAGATTTTAACACAGCTCTTTACCTCAACAGGATACCTCCGCATTATGGGCCTATAGATCTACCACTGCCCTTAAATATCTTAGGAGCACCCTTTCTCACCTGGGCATAGAGGATATTTGGAGGAGACTTTTCCTTCAGACACCGGATTCTCCTATTATTCAGCCCGTTTCCAGACTTATTCCTGTCTAGACTATTTTTTTTATTTCGTGAGAATATTTCTCTTTAATCCAGGATTTAATTTTGGGACCTCGCATCTTATCTGATCATCACTCATTAACACTGAAAATAAATTTGGGAAAACCCCAAAACTAAAACTATAGCAGCTTAATCCTGCTTTATTGAGGACCTGGACTACATAGACTATATTAACACTAGAATTCCACAGTTCCTCCGGGAAAACAATGGTGGGAACATCTCGGGACCCATTGGTCTGGGACTCTTTAAAAGCTACCGTAAGAGGTGAAACGATAGCCTTTTCATCACACAAAAGACGAAAGGCAGAGGCCCTATATAAATATTACACTGAACAACTACAATCCTACCAAATGCTGTACAGGGAAGGAGATAAAGCTATACAATAAAAAATTAGGAAAGTTAAAGAAATACAAAACATAATGGACTCTGAGATACTCCAAACCCTGACATACTTAAAACAGGCTAACTATGAGGAGGAGTAAGGGCTACTGCCTTTTGGCTCAGAAACTAAGAAACAGGAACGACTGCAACTATCTTAAAAATTAAACATCCACTAACAAAACAAATTTCCCATACAGACAAACATATTGGATCAATTTTAAATGCGTTCTGTTAATCTCTTTACACTCCACCTCAGGATCCTGCAGTCAGGTCAGGGTTTCTAACCAAATTATCTTTTCCCAAAATATCTGAGACACAATGAACCACTCTGGAATGCCCTATAAGAATTGATGAAATTCTTACCCACATTCATGCCTTAAACTTTCCAAATGCCTGGTCAGGCGGCTTTATGGCAGAATGGCACAGGAAATTTGCTGGCCTTCTTCTCCCTACGCTCCTATCTTCTTACAGAGTGGTGGCGGAGGGAGAGGCTACACCCCCCTCGTAGAATTATGCACTTATTACCCCTCTCCCTAAACCTAACAAACATGTAACTGACCCAGCTTCATACCGATCTATCTCTATCCTCAATGTCGACTACAAGATCTACATGGCCATTTGGGCCTCTAGGCTTGAAACACTTCACCGCTCACTCATCCACCCTGACCAGTCTGGATTCATTAAACATTGCAGCACCACTGACAACATCCGATGTACTATGTTACTTTTAGAACACATACACACCAGACAGATTCCATCCGCTCTCCTCATTTATGACGCTGAAAAAGCATTTGACAAGGTTTCATGGAATTTCCTCTGGGATGGTGGAGTCACGTGGTGCAGAGCATGAGTTAGCTGCCCCTCTCAGAGCTCCTTCCTCCTAGCCACAAATTTACTTTTTTTCTGCCCCAAACGTTTCTTTTGCCAGCACTGTAAGTCGTTGGAACACCCTACCTAACATCCGGAGCACTAAAATGGATGCGGAGATTAAGGACCCCCTGCCTAGGCATACGCCTCCTGCGACGCCCGAGAAGGCCCCGAAAAAAGCCAGGGCCTCTGGTACTTTGCAATCTGCATCGCAAGCTCTCGGCGTATCTGAGGGGGAACTGCTCACTTTGGCTAGTTTCCTCAAGGAATTTCAGCCCTTTAGAGATGAAATGAAAGAGCTGGCCCACGAAGTGAAAGGGGTCTCTCGCGCTTTAGAAGAACTAACCCGTCGCACTACGGATATCGAGGCCCGCATTAGCTCGGTGGAGCGCAGGCATGAAAAGCTGACACCTGAAATATCCCAAATGAGACAGCGGATACTGAAACTTGAAAGCAAGGTCGAGGACCTTGAAGGCCGGAGTCGCCGCAATAACGTTGTTGTTATTGGCCTCCCAGAGAAAGAAGAGGGTCTGGAGCCGGTTAAATTTGCCCAACGCCTCGTCCAGAAGATAGCTGGCCCTTCGCACTTCGGGCAATCTTATGTCATCGAAAGGGCCCACCGTGCATTGAGGGCTATGCCCCCGACGGGAGCCCCGCCACGTCCCTTTATTTTTAAATTTCTAAACTACTTAGAGCGTCAGCATTTCCTAAATAAAACAAAGGAGCTGAAAGATCTAACCTGGGAGGGTGCTGGGCTGCGGGTGGCTCAAGATCTTCCCTCTCCATTCGGCAGAAGAGAGCCGCTTTTCATCCGAACCGCTTTCTAAGTTACATGCTAATGTAAGGTTCAGAATGAGGTATCCAGCACGCCTTCAAGTCCTGCAAAGGAACCTGGCACAGTTTCGATAACCCGAGTCCGAGCTCACAACACTAAAGCAGCTCCTCCCTGAATTGTTCCGGGATTTATGAAGATGCTACCTGGAATGCTCGCGAAGCCCTGCTTCACCCGGAGGTTTTGTGCTTATGTTGTGCATTGTGATCTGCATTTTGGCTTTGAACTTTGAGAGGGTCCTTGATGGCATGAGAAGCTGATGGATCTGGATTTCTAATGTCTCCTGATCTTACCTGTTCCTCTGGATAGCCAACCTCCTCTACTTTTTTTTTTTCCGTGGACATTTTCCGATTCCCCTAAGCAGGCGTTTTGTTGCTTGATTAGAGCCAGCGTCGCCATTTATTTACTGTAATGGTTGGAGCCTATTTGGGACATGGCTTGTTAGCTTATGGACTCCTTTGTTTACTGACTTGAAAGGCATTTGCTGGGATAATGGACCGTTAGTGAGGGAGTGCTCCTCAATGAACATGTGTAGGTTTTGTTTTGGGGGTCTCTGTGGGCAAGATTAGAGGGGTTGGGATGTATCATTACATTATGGGTCCATGAAGTTATGGTAGTTAAATAATAGATAAGGGGGCCCTTTTGCTTTCTTACTTTTTGTCAAATATTGTTAACTGGATATAAGGATATGACTGGGGCTTTCTGGATGTGTTGGACCTAATTTTGAATGAAGAAGAGTAGTGATTGGGAAGGGTAATTCCGTTCTTGTTTATTGTGGGGCGAACTTGATCACAAATGCTCTAGTTTGGTTGGGAGGGAAGGCGGAGGTGGAGCCTATCATGGTGCTGGAACCATGTTCATTGGTAGTTTGGGTGGGTCGAGCGGAGGGTTGTTGGGGTTTTGGGGTTATTACTATGGGATATTTGGGGCTATGGGATGTGGGTGGGGGTGGGGTCCTTTGCACAGCACTTTTATCTTTCTCTAGGTCTTTTGCTACAGGACTGGCTTTTCTACTATTTGGGTTTTCCAATCTCATTAGCTTATGACTAGGCAAATAAATGTGGTGACTTGGAATGTACATGGACTTCATAGAGTAAAGCAATACAAGATTTTAAAACACCTAGGTTATGTCCACGCAGATATTATTTTCCTGCAAGAGACCCATTTATTAAAGGCTGAAAGTAACCAGTTATGTAGACTGCAAATAGGTCAAACTTTTGCCGCTGAAGGTAGCTCTCGCAGTAAAGGGGTGATGATAATGGCTCATAAATCAGTTCCATTCCATCCGATTCAGGTTTTCGAAGATAGATATGGGAGGTATATTTTTGTTAGGGGCACTTTGCATACCCAAGAGATTATTTTGGGCTCAATCTACGGCCCCAATATTGATACCCCGAATTTCTTTGTTCAAATTATGGAGTTACTCTCCCCTTGGTCCAATCTCCCTATTGTAATGGGTGGTGACCTGAATCTCGTTATGGACCCATTATTGGATAGATCCTGCCCTATTAGGAAAGGGTTAACCCCGGGGCAAAAAGCTGTTAGGGAGATGATGGATGGACTGGGCCTCTGCGACGTGTGGAGAGTGTTTCACCCAAAAGTGCGGGACTTTACTTTTACTTCACAAGTGCATAACACTCTATCCAGAATCGATTATATATTAGTCTCGAACATTCTCTTAACTGGGGTGTTAGACACCGACATAATATCTGGGCCGCTTTCGGATCACTCCATAGTTAAATGTCTTTTGGTTTTTTCATCCCTTCCTAAACCAGGGAGTAGATGGAAAGTGAATAACCAATTACTGAAAGACCCCAGGCTGGTTAAATATATTTCCTCACAAATAACTGAATTTATTTCTTTCAATCAGGATTTCACCAATAGGCCAGATATTGAATGGGGAGCTTTTAAGGCTTTTATTCGTGGTATCCTGATTGGTCTTGCTTCCCGTAGGAAAAAGGAAAGGATGAATCAGATTTCAGAGTTACTTACTAAGATTCGTGATAAGGAGCGGGGCCTTTTTATTTGTTCCTCGGAAGCCTACAGGCAGGAATTAACTCTATTAAGGGACTCATATCTTAGGATAATAAATGAACAAACTGAGTGGGCATTTATAAGGACTAGGGCTAGGTTTACAGATCAAGGGGAAAAAACCAGCCGACTATTAGCCAGAAGAATTAAACAATTAGAGTCCTCTAGATGGGTGTCGGCCATTCGCTCCTCGGAGGGGGGTCCAATCAAGACTTCCCCTGAAGGTATTTTGGGTGAGTTTGTGAACTACTTTAAGGGGATTTATGGGCCTATGAAGGACCCTCCGTCAGATGAGAAAATTAATCACTTTCTAAGGGGTTTAAATTTTCCCTCATTGAGTGAAATGGACCAACTTCAACTCCTGGCCCCCATTACTGCAGAGGAAATAGACCGGGTTATTAAATCCCTCCCTTTAGACAGGACACCTGGCCCGGACGGTCTTTCCGCTAATTTTTATAAGACTTTTTCAAAGGAATTAGTTCCTTTTTTACTACAGCTCTTTCAATGCATTCTAGATGGTGAGGCTTCTGATCATACTCTCTTTGAAGCATTAATAGGACTTCTGCCCAAGCCGGGGAAGCCGCTAGATTTGGTTGCTAATTACAGGCCTATATCCCTCCTGAACCAGGATATCAAAATTCTCACTAAATTGTTAGCTGATAGATTTAGCAAAGTCCTTCCCGGTTTAATCGGATCTGAGCAGGTGGGATTTATGAAAGGTAGGTCCTCCGACGACCATTTACGGGTCTTGGCCCATGTCTTCTCGGCTTCCAGGGATTCTGATCAACCTAGGGTTTTGGTTTCCCTGGATGCTGAGAAGGCGTTTGATAGGGTTTATAACTACTTTCTTATAAAGGTTATGGACTGTTTTGGTTTCCCTCATCAATTCTCAGAGTGGATTAAAAATATATGCAAATTTCCATCAGCTAAAATTACATGTAACGGCATAACATCAGTGTCATTCAGGCTTTTTCTAGGCACTAGGCAGGTTGTCCCCTTCCCGCCTCCTTTTAATCTATATATTGAACCTCTTATCATGCGGATTAAACAGGAGCAGCAGATCCAAGGTATCCAGGTATGGGGACATAATTTGAAAGTGCTGGCATATGCAGATGACCTGCTCTTGCTTGTTTCACACCCATCCTCTTCTATTCCAATCTTGCTGGATGTTATTGATGAATTTGGTACAATCGCCAACTATCGGCTCAATATAGGTAAATCAGTGGTTTTCCCTATAAATTTTAGGTCATATGCGCATGACATAGCTCCTCTTGGTCTAGCTTGGAATGCCGAGTCCATCAGGTATCTTGGTCTCACCTTAATCAGGGATACCTGCCGCGTGCGTGAAATTTAGACCCGGTGTTACATGATATTGAGGTTGACCTACGGAGATGGGCAATTATTCCCTTGTCTATCTGGGGCAGAATTAACTTGGTTAAAATGAATGTCTTTCCTCGTTTATTTTATCCCATTAATATGTTAAACATATGGCTTCCGTTAAAATGGTTCAAAAGAGTGCATAGAATTATATCTGACTTTATTTGGAATTATAAAAAACCTAGATTATCTTATTTTAAGCTGTCCGCCCCTAAACCGTCTGGTGGTCTGAGACTTCCCCATTTTGCGCTATATTATTGGGCCAGTCACCTCTCTAAATACCTTTGTTGGGTTAAAAGTACAGATGATGCCCTGGTTAATACTTACACACCGTTATGGTTAAGCTTAGAGGTATCTCGAATTGTGGACTCTGGTTTTATGCCTAGGGCCCTGTTATATTGTTCGTTGAAAGCTCTCCCAGCTGTATTATGAACTCTCATCGAGACTTCAGTTAAAGTACATATACAATTACGCTCCTTCCTAAAATATTTTCACACTGGGGACCCGGCCCAACCTGTGTTGGGCAATCCCAATTTTTTAATAGATGGTAGACCTATCAAAGATTCCTGGTTACCTCCACTTGGGAAGGTTTCGGTCAAGGACCTGCTTGCGGAGGGGGGTAAATTGCTTACCTCAGTTGAAATTCTGAGGAAGTTTCATATCCCTTAGCGTTTAATTTTTAAAGTATTCCAACCCGTCACCTCTGGTGGGATTTCTTGCATTTGCCCGGTAGACTGTGGCGATTTCGGGAGGAGGTTTTGACTCCTGGTAGGAAAACCTCACGATATCGCCATCTATAACAGTTTGTTTGGATGGTTACACCCTAATGCTTTTGCTCCCAAACGTTATTGGTCCCTACTGTTCCCGGAATATGATTTTGACTGGGGTAACATTTGGGGGGGCGTGTCATAAATTTTTATTGCAGGATAGGCTTAGGCTAATGCAATTCAAGCTCTTGCATAATATTTATTATTCCCCTGTGAAGTTAGTGGATCGAGGCCTGGCCTCATCCTCTTCTTGTTTTAGGTGTCAACAAGGGGTTGGTGATCTCCTCCACATTTTTTGGCACTGCCCAAAAGTGGCGGTCTTATGGGAGACTATTAAAGAGAAACTTGATCCCCTACTGGGTTTGGAAACCTTACTCACCCCTGAGGTTTGCATCTTAGCGGACATGTCTCAGGTGGATGTCCGGAACAGAAAATATCATATGGGACTGATATCAGCCTCAGTTAAAAAAGTAGTCCTGAGGCATTGGAAGGACACCATAGAGATCTCATATGGCGAATGGTTGCAGGAATTTTTAGCAAATCTCAGAACGGATAGAACCATAGCAAGTTTACAGTATAAACTTTTTAAGTTTAATAGTATTTGGGGTTCCTTATATACCCTTTTTTCTGCTCATTTGTGACTCGCTTTTGTTTTCCAGTCAATCAACATCTAAGTGCTGTGCAATGGGGGCTTGGGGTGGGACAGGGACTGCAGCCAGATGATCTTTTCAAAAGGGCATGTCTTTTCTTTCCCGTTATGCTGTTTTTCTTTCTAGATGTGGTCCTTTGTTGGTGGAAAACCTTTAATAAAAATTGAATAAAAAAAAAAGGAATTTCCTCTGGGATATTCTTAAACTTTTCTCTTTCCTGACCAATTTCTTACTTGGCTTAAAATATTTACTCCCAACCCAAGCCTTACATTTGTTTAAATGGAGCTATGTCCCCTCTATACACCTGCAACAGGGAACTCGACAGGTTGCCCACTGCCCCCCTATCTTTTCGCTCTGTACATGGAGCACTTAGCTATGACCATAAGACAAGATCCTTGGATAGAGGGTATCCCCGATGGGCAAAAAACTTACAAGATATCCTTATTTGCAGACGACATTCTTTTAAGAGTTTTATCCCCTGGATCCTCAATACCAGCGGTCTGGGAGACCCTTAGGAATTACGAAAAGGTTGCCAACTTTAAATTAAACATTTCTAAAACAGAGGTCATGATGTTATACTACAAACCAACACAAAACATGAAAAACTCCCTACCATTAAAATGGAGGTGCACTAAATTTAAATATCTAGGTATTCATATCCCTTTAAATTTGGAACACCTCGAATTAGTAAACTATGAACCGGTTTTTCTTCTTAGCCAAGAAGACTTATGAAGATGGGGCAACCTAAAGAAAAAATTACTCACCTTAGTAATGTTGTTTCTTCTAATGGAGTCTTGCTATATTATGACAATTGCAGTGAGTCCCCATCTTCGAACTGCCCCGGAGGTGAAATAGTTAACTTTCCATGCAAGCATGGAACTCTGAGTGTGAGTTCGGTTAGAAGGCTCTGTCTGCTGATCTTCAAACAAACTGTCAGATCTTTACGTGCAAAAACTCACTAAGGCTCTGTGTGGAAGCTGTAAACCTACACTGGCCGAATGGCTACTAACATAAACACACACTTCTTGGTCTCCAACAAAGACTCAAGTCATGAGACCAAAAGAATGAAAAATACAACACCAAATCACCCCAAAAGAAGGGTGAAACAACAAAGTGGCATAAAGAAAAGTGCTAACACTATAATGCCCACCCACATCCCAAAAACAGAGGTTCTGAGAGGGGCAGGAGGGGAGGTCATAATATAGCAAGACTCCATTAGAAGAAACAACATTACTAAGGTGAGTAATTTTTTCTTCAAACAACATGAAGTCTTGCTATATTATGACAATTGCAGACTACACAGCAGTACCCCCATGGAGGAGGGACAGAACCTACTTAGGAAATAGGCTCTGAAGGACAGCTGTGCCAAACCGAATATCACTCCGAGCCTGGATGTCCAGGGAGTAATGCTTGGTAAAAGTGTGAACTGTTTTCCAAGTAGCTGCTTGACATATCTCTAGAATAGGGATGTCTCTGGCAGCAGCCAGAGAAGCAGCTGTACCTCTGGTAGAGTGAGCCCTCAGGCCTGAGGGAGGAACCTTACCCAGTTTTTCGTAACAGAATTGGATACAAGAGACAATCCACCTGGCAATGGATCTTTTAGTGGCAGGCTTCCCTTTACCAACCTCACCATAAGTGAGGAACAGTTGGAGGGAGTCAAACCTGTGACCCTTGGTACGCTCTATGTAGTAACTAAGGGCTCTCTTCACATCTAGACTGTGCAACCTCCTCTCACCAGAGGAAGAATGATCAGTGAAGTACACTGGAAGAGATATAGATTGATTAAGGTGGAAATCTGAAACCACCCTAGGCAGAAACTTTCTATTAGTCCGGAGGACTACCTTATCTCTGTGAAAGGAGATAAAATCCGGCTCCACTGACAAAGCTTGTAATTCACTTATGCGTCTGGCAGAGGTGATGACTACCAGAAACACAGTTTTCCAAGTCAAATACTTAAGCTCAGCTGAAGACAAAGGCTCAAAGGGGGGTTGCATAAGCTGAGCAATACAAACATTAAGATCCCAGGCAGGGGCAGGATCCCCGAATGGAGGGTTGGTGTGAAGCAATCCCTTAAAAAACTTGGAAAATACAGGGTGAGTTGAAAAGAAGAGGATTTAGTAGCAGAAATAAAAGCAGACACAGCTGCCAAATGCACTTTCAGGGTAGCTGGTCTCAGCCCCAAAGTGTTCAGATGGACCAAATAATCCAGGACTGTGGGTAAATCAGCAGAGTCTGGGGAAATATGCTTTTCTGAGCACCATATGGAAAACCTTTTCCATTTGGAGTTGTAGGTAGTTCTGGTGGAAGGCTTCCTAGAAGCTTAATATATCCATTATGCATGAGAGAGTGTGTAAGTCACAAACTTTAACTCAAGAGCCAGGCCTGAGATTGAGAGATTTGAGATTCGGTACCAAACCCTTCCTGGGCACAGGTTAACAGATTGTGATTCCTGGAAGGCACAGGGAGGATGGACCAAGGACAGCAGGAGTGGATACTAGGGTTGTCTGGCCCAATCTGGGGCAACCAGAATGAACGTGCAGGATTGGGATCTGATTTTGACTAACACTTTGAACAGGAGAGGAAAGGAGGAAGGCATAGAGAAACTTCCTTCCCAACTGAGGACTAAGGCATCCAGAGGGACTGGAGCCCAAGACTGGGGCCTGCAGCAAAGAGGGAAGTTGGTGATTGTCTGGGGCTGCAAAAAGATCTATCTGCAGGGTGCCCCATCTGGCAAATACCACTCCCAGAACCAGGGGATCCAGGGACCACTCGTGACGGCCCTGAGAAATTCTGCTGAGAGCATCTGCCAGGACATTGTCCTTGCCTGGGAGGTGAACTGCCGTAAGGGAGGTGTTCAGGGAGTAAGCCAGAGACCACAACTTCATGGCTTCAGTGCACAAGGCCGTAGACCGACTGCCCCCTTGCTTGCTGATGTACCACATTGTAGTGGTGTTGTCTGTTCTGACCTGTACAATTTTGTTCTGAACAGATTTGGAGTAAGCTTGAAGTGCTAGAAAAACTGCCCTGAGCTCCAACAGGTTGATGTGGAGCAGAGTTTCTTGAGGGGACCACAGTCCCTGGGCAGTGAGGTCGCCCATGTGAGCCCCCCACCCCAAGAGGGATGCATCTGTAGTAAGGATTAAGGAGTGAGACTGAGTGACAAAAGGAACTCCTTGTCTCAGGTTGCTCTGATCCTGCCACCACTGTAGGGCTTGGATCAGGGTTTGAGTACTGGGACCAACTTGGTAAGAGGATCCTTTGAGACCAAAAGCTCTCAAATGGAACTGAATGTCCTCATCTGAAATCTTGCTCCTTGCACTACTGCTGTGGAAGCAGCCATGTGTCCTAAGAGCTGCAGAAATGCCTTGCTGGTCGAGAGACCTGCAGGGTGAATGAGGAGGCCAGGGAGACTAGGGTCTTTGCCCTGTCCAGAGGGAGGAAGGCCCTGGCTTCCTGTGTGTTCAATTCTGCGCCTATGAAGGTTAGGGAGCTGGACAGGCTCTAGAACTGACTTTGAGAGATTCAGAAGGAAACCTAGGGAGGTAAGCAGTTGCTGAGTCACCTGAAGGTGTAAACTGACCTGTTCTGGGGACTGGCCTACTATGAGCCAATCGTCCAGGTAAGGAAAGATGGCAATCCTTTGCCTTCTTAAGCATGCAACTGCTACTGCCAGGCATTTGGTGAATACCCTTGGCGCAGAGGTGAGGCCAAAAGGCATTGCTCTGAACTGGTAATGGCCTGAGGGCAGCTTGAACCTGAGGCACTTTCGATGGGAGCTTCTGATGAGAATATGGAAGTAGGCATCCTTGAGGTCCAGGGACGCTAGCCAGTCCCCTGGCCTTAGAGAGGGTAAAATAATTCCCAGGGTCACCATTTTGAACTTTGGTTTTAAAAGGTGCTTGTTTAAGTATCTGAGATCCAGGATGGGCGCCATTCTCCTGTCTTTTTTGGGGTAAGGAAGTACCTGGAGTACAAACCTTTGCCCTGGTGTCGGGGAGGAACCCTTTCCATGGCTCTGACAGCGAGGAGGGTAGAGACCTCTGCCTCTAGGGCAAGTGCCTCTGATGGAGATGCAGGTGGAAAAGATCTGGTTCTCATCTTTGGAAATTTTTTGAAGCTGAGAACCAGTCCCTGGCTTATTACTTCCAGGACCCACTTGTCTGACGTTAGAGACTTCCAGTCTTGGACAAAGTAAGCCAGCCTGCCCCCTACAGGTAGAGAAGAATCGGCCCTGGCTACCCCATCAGGGTGCCTGCTTGGCGGGGGCTTTAGGTTGAGGGGTGGAAGCAGGCCTGCTTGAACCCCGCCTGCCTCTCCTCTAAGAACCCCTCTGGGCATAAGCAGAAGAGGAGGCTTGGGATTGGTAAAAAGGCCTATGAAAGGCCTGCCCTGCCCTTGAGAAGCTGCTTCTGAGGAGTGACCTGCCTTTCCTTGGCCTGTGCACCCTATAGGTGGTCCTGTATTCATCCATTTTCTCATGTAATTCTCGTTTGCTCCCCAAACAGAGAGTTGCCCACAACAGGAAAATCCATGGCCTTAGACTGGGTATCTCCAGACAGGGTAATACATCTGAGCCAAGCCATTCTGTGGGTGCCACAGATGTAGCCATGACTCTTGATGACACATCATTAGAGTCTACTGCAGCATGAAATTGCACCTTAGATGCCTCAATACCATCCCTAGCCACCTGTTCCAGCTCTCTGGCCAGCTGGTCAGGGACTTGTTTTGCTAGAGCCAGCACAGTATCCCATCTGGATTTCTGGTATCTAGCAGCATAAGCCATATAATTTGCCTGTCTGAGTCCCAAGGATGCTGCCATGTACTGTTTCTTTGCCACAGCATCAATCTTCTTGGAGTCCTTCTCAGGAGGGTGTGAAGCTATGGGAATATTTGCCTTGTCACAGGCTGCAGCCTGCACTGCTCCCACATGGCTGCACTGCTGTGTGAGGAACTCCGTATCAGAGCCTGATAAAGTATACCTCTTGTCCATCCTTTTATCTACAGGAGATATAGTGTGAGGAGTTTTTAAAACTTTTACAGTCTGCTTCCGAAAAGATTTATGCAGAGGAATAGACAGTCTCAGATTCTGGAATATCCATCATTTCTACATAATCAGGCTCCTCTTGGTCATCAACAGCTTCCTCAACAGGAGCTGGAGAGTTTCAGCAACCTTCTCAAAACATAAATGAGAAGGGACTCAGAGAGCCTTGGAGGAGAAACCCTGAGGGTCTGTCTGGAGAGGTGTCCGTTCAATGGGCACATCCAGGTCTTCAAAACCATATTCACTCTCCTCCTACTCTTCCCCTCCCACGGTTCATAAAATTCCTCAAAATCATAATCTTGAACGGTGGAACCGGCCGAACCGAGTGCCTCCTGATGGTGCTGGTTCAGTCGGAACCGGGAAACAGACTGGACAATTTGGATTGTTTTAGCTATTTCTTCAGCGGTTGGAGAGAAAACTTTGGCTCCACACCAGCTGACTTTCTAGTCCTTTTGCAGGAACTGGCTCCTCAGAGCCAGCTCTTCGTTGCCGAGAATGATCGCCTGGTCAGAGGCACTCCCTCTGGTTCGGCTGGAACCAAACCGGCCGCCATCCGGGTCAGCGGACTTTTGGCCTCCCTTTCCCTGAGCCTACCAACTCTCTTTCAATGGTGGCAGCAGGGAAATTTTACGAATCTGGCAGTCTGCATTGAGGTGGTCAAACCAGACAATATACACAGTGGTGTGGGTCAGCCTTAGCAAAGACTTCCCCACAAACACTACAGTGCTGAAACCCAGTGGGCCCAATTTTTCTTTGGGTTTCTCAGACATAATGCCAGCCTAACCAAACTTACCCGCTTATGGCAATCCTAAGCAAGACTCTCTTATCGGTTCCCAACCATGTCACGGTCGTGGAAAAACCGTAATGAAATCCGTTTTTTTTAGAACCAATAAGAACCGGGAACCGCACTCTAAAAAAGGACTAGTAATTTTAAAACAGAATCTAATCGGTTCAACCGAACCGATAAATGTTTACAAGTTCCACACAGAGAAAACGAATGTAGAACCTATCTAGTACTTACATTACCACAGACAGAGCTTGAACCGACCGGTTGCGGTATAATTTCGGTTGAAAACCGATAAAATAATACTTTTAAACCAACAAAATGAACCGAGCAGCAGGAGAAATCTCCGAACGACTGTTCAGTGAGGCGGAGTAAAGAATCTGACAGTTTATGTTTGAAGATCAGCAGACAGAGTTTTCTAACCAGCTCATACAGAGTTCCATGCTTGCATGGAAAGTTAACTATTTCACCTCCGGGCAGTTTGAAGATGGGGACTCACTGCAATTGTCATAATATGGCAAGACTTCATGTTGTTTGAAACTTACTTTTTTTTCCAACGATAGAAACCATATGAATGAATATACTCCCAGACTATTATATCTTTTCAAAATCTCCCGATCTTCCGGCAACTTTTATTTTAAATCCTGGAATAGGATGCTTTCTTCTTTATTTGGGATGCCCAGAGAGTGAGGATTTGTCGCTCTTTGTTGTCCCTCCCTCTGGATCAGGGGAGTAAATCTCCTGACCTGAAAATGTATGCTATGGCAGCCTTTCTAAAAATCTTCTTTATGGCTCTCTCTCCAATCAGTGGGTTGGCCTGGAAAGAAACAGAATTCTAATAAACGACCTCCATAATATTGAGAGGACTGCCTTCTCGCTTCCATGACTTTTCTAAATATACGGCTCAAGTTTTAAAGATCTGGAATAATATTGAACATAAATAACTCTCCAAACAAACAATTTTCTTTTTACATTAATATCAAGAGACAAAAACTTCCACCCAGTCATCCTTGATAACACATTTGAGTCTTGGCGGAGATTAGGATTTGGCTACTACTACCAATTGGTTAATAATTCTGGGATCCTTCCTTTATGGAAATACAACAAAAATATGCCCTCCCAGACTTAGACCAGTTCCGCTATGTCCAAGTGAGAAAATACAGGTTACTCACCTGTAACAGGAGTTCTAGGAATGGTATATGTTGTTCATCCACACTGTCTGGCAGGTTTCTTGCCGCTTGAAATCGTGCCGGAAGGTCTTTAAGCTGGCTCCTCCCACCCAACCGGGTGGTAAAACCTCGGATCCGCCCATGGCGCTAGATCTAGCCCACTGGAAGCCAGGTTGTGCGTCGAAGCCGGGGAGGTGCGGGGACTGTGGATGAACATATACCATTCCCAGAACTCCTGTTACAGGTGAGTAATACAGGTAACTGACCTGTAACAGGAGTTCTAGGAATGGTATATGTTGTTCATCCACACTGTCTGGCAGGTTCCTTGCCGCTTTAAATCTTGCCGGAAGGTCTTCGGCTGGCTCCTCCCACCCACCTGGGTGGTAAAACTCGGCTCTGCCCCATGACGCCAGATCTGGCCGCTGGAAGCTCAGGTTGTGCGTCGAAGCCGGGAGGTCGGTGGAGTGGGTGGGATGAACAAAATATACCATTCCTAGAACTCCTGTTACAGGTGAGTAACCTGTATTCTAGGACAGGGATATGTTGTTCATCCACACTGTCTGGCAGACTCCTAGCAGTTCTTCGGGAGGAGGGAGGCAAGGCGACACTTCTACTTAGGGAATAAAGACTGGAGAACAGAGGCCCCAAAACCAGCATCCCGGCGTGACTCAAGGTCGATGTGGTAATGGGTAATAAAGGTGTGTGCTGACTTCCAGGTAGCAGCCCTGCAGATTTCCTGGATAGGGACGTCCCTGGAAGCAGCTACCGATGCAGCAGTATGACGGGTAGAATGAGCTCTTATCCCTCTGGGAGGCTCCATGCCCGCCAACTTGTAGCAGAGATCTATGCAGGAGGTGACCCACCTGCTTATCATCCGCTTGGCTGCAGGTCTGCCAGGTGCGGCTTCAGCGTAGGTGACAAACAGCTGGCGAACCTCTCCCCGAATTTCAGCCGTGGCCCCTTATAATAAGCGAGCGCCTCTCAGGGTCCAGTATGGAGCCTATATTCGGCCCGAGGTGTGATTGGGGTAGAACACCGCAGAGTCAACACCTGGTTAAGGTGAAACTCCGAAACACCTTCGAAGGAATTTCGGGTGGGGGCGCAGGACAACCTTGTCCCTGTGGAAGACCAGGTAAGGAGACTCAATGCAGAGCGCCTGGAGTTCTCCCATCCTTCTGGCTGACGTGATAGCCACCAAGAAGGCAGTTTTCCATGACAGGTGAGAGAGTTCACACCTGTGCATTGGTTCGAATGGCTTGCCCATGAGCTTTGCCAGAACCAGCAGTAAATCCCACAGAGGTGGAGGTTCTCGCACCGGAAGGGAAATGTGATCAAGGCCTTTGAAAAAGCGCCAGACCACCTTCTCTCCGCCACCGACTGCCCTCGCCTGCGCCCGTAAGCAGAGATGGCTGCTAGGCACCCTTATGGTCGCTCACCTGCCTCTTGACTAGAAAGGACCATAAATAGTCCAAGATGCTTGCCAAAGGACAGGAGGAAGGGTCCAAGCCCTTACTTCTGACATCAAATGGAAAATCTCTTCCATTTGAAGGCATAGCATTTCCTGGTCGACTTACGGGACGCCTCAACTACATTGAGGACCTCGGCCGGAAAGACCCAGGCCTGGAACTTAGCCGCCAGGAACCAGGCCGCCAGGTGCAGGGATTGAAGGTCCGGATGGAACACCTTCCCCTGACTGACTGAGAGCAGGTCCGGGCGAGCTGGAAACTGCCTCGGGAGCCTGGAGCCAAGGCTGAGGAGATCTGGGTACCAGAACTGGCGGGGCCAGTCTGGGGCTATCAGAATCACCTGCGCCTTGTCCCTCCTTGCTTTGAGAAGCACCTTGTGAATCAAGGGAAATGGGGAAGGCGTAGAAGAGGCCCGGGGTCCACAGCCTCGAGAAGGCATCCCCCTGCAGCGAGCCCTGCTGAGGGGGGCGGGCATGAAACAGCCTCAGCTTCGCGTTCTCCCTGGAGGCAAACAGGTCCACCTGAGGTGTGCCCCAATGGGAGAACAGATCTTGTACTACCTCCGGCAGGAGAGACCACTCGTGAGATGCAGCCCCTATCCGGCTCAGGGCATCGGCCAGGGTGTTGGAGGCTCCTGCCACATGAATGGCTAGGAGATCTGCCTCCAAGCTGCGCAGGAGTGACCAAATGCGGAGAGCTTCCTTGCATAGAAGCATGGAACGCGTTCCGCCCTGGCGGTTTAGGTAGTACATGGTCGTGGTATTGTCCATCTGGACTCGGACCACTTGACCCTGGAGAAACGGAGCAAAGGCGGTGAGAGCTAGGCGAACCGCTCGGAGCTCCAGCAGGTTGATGTGGCATCGGGACTCCCACAGGGACCAGAGGCCGTGCGCCCGTGTTCCCCCAGATGGGCACCCCAACCCATCAGAGAGGCATCGGTCGATAGAGAGACCGTCGGCTCGGGGCGGACAAACGGGATGCCCTCCTGCAGATGAGATGGAACGTCCACCACCGGAGAGCGTTCCACATCTCCTGGGTCACCGTCACCAGCTGGTCCAATGGATCGCAGCGTTGTGACCACTGGCTGGCCAGTCCCCACTGAAGGGGGCGCATGTGCCAGCGTGCCCAACGGACCACGCTGGTACAGGCCGCCATGAGACCCAGGAGGCTTGGAAGTCCCGGGCAGGCGCGTTTCCCAACCAGAAATGATTGGGAAAAGGAGGTAAGAACCTCGGCCCTGTCCCGCGAGCCGGGTTTGGCTCAAGAGAGTCGAGCTCTGCCCCGATAAACAGAATCACCTGCTTCGGCTCGAGTTCCGACTTGACCTCGTTGATGAGAAGGCCGACTTGAGAGCAAACCTGGAGGGCCAGATCTCTGGACCGCTCCACCTCCTGGCTGGAGGGGGCTGCTATCAGCCAATCGTCCAGGTAAGGGTACACCCGGACCCCTCGGCGCCGCAGGAAAGCTGTAACCACTGCAATGCATTTGGTAAAGACCCTGGGAGCTGGAGACAAGCCGAAAGGCATGGTTCGGAACTCGAAGAGGGATCCCTCCGCTCGAAAGCGAAGGAATCTCCGATGTGACGGATGGATAGGGACGTGAAAGAACGCGTCCTGCAGGTCCAGAGAGCAGAACCACACGCCGTGTCCCAGGGATGGTATTATCTGAGCCAGAGTGACCATCCTGAAGGTTCGAGACCTTAGGAACTTGTTTAGGTCGTGTAGGTCGAGAATGGGGCGCCAGCCCCCCGTCCGTTTCGGAACCAGGAAGTACCTGGACACAAACCCCGGGTCTGAGGGAGGGTCCGCCACCTCCCTTATCACCTCCTTTTGGAGGAGGAGAGCTATGTCGGCCCGACGAGCCGACAGTGAGGCTGCGGACCCCGAGGCCCCCCGAGGTGCGACGGCTCTGAAGGGCGGGGCCTGCTCGAATTCTAGAGGCAGGCCTTTTCCCACCATCTCCAGTACCCACCTGTCCGTGGTAATAACGGACCAGGCAGAAAGGAAGTGCCGGAGCCGTCCCCCCAGGGGGGAACCTGGGGTGAGGTGACGGGTTGGGGCGACACCCTCAGCCCCCACTGGGCAGGCTTGGAGGAGGGACCGCCGAGGGACCTCCTGGGCCTTTACCTCCCTGCTTCCTGTTCGAGGAAGCCCCGGCTTGGGTTTGGGATGCTAAGCTCGAGCCTGCTGGCCCTGACGTTGTTGGGCGGACGCGACGCGGGCGCAGAAGGACGAAAGGGCTTAGGCTGTGGTTTGCGGCCTTTGTCCTTCTGAGCGGAAGAGACAGAGTCCAAGGTAGCATTGTACTTCTCGATCCTCTGCAGGTGACCTTCCACCCCAGGGCCGAAGAGGTCAGTCCCCAAAAAGGGAACATCCGCCAACTTGTGCTGGGTATCAGAAGTAAAGGTGGATATCCTCAGCCAAGTCCGACGACGCATAGCCACTGCGGCCGCCACAGACCTGGCACATGAGTCCCCAATGTCTAAAGCAGTCTGGAGCTGCTGTTTGGCCACTGCCCTGCCCTGGTCCCGCACCTGCCTGACCGTAGTCTGCAGATCCGCAGGAAGATGAGGGACGACCTCATCCAGGGAGCCCAACAGGGCATGAGAAAAATGTGCCATGAGGACGGCCGAACTGGCCTGGATGAAGGCCGAGAGAGGACGCAGCATAGACTTTTCGCCCGGCATAGTCCAATTTCTTGGACTCCTTGTCGGGAGGTTTGTCCACATCCCTAGCGTTCCCGGCACGCCGGAAAACGCTGTCGGTAACCAACCCCTCAGCCGAGGGGTGTTCCGAAAAACCGGACAGGGAACCGGTTGGGACCGCATACTTCCTGGCCATCCTGGCCGAAGGCGCAGGACAGGAAGCAGGGCGCTGCCAGAGCTCCAAGGCCGGACCCACTATGGCCTCGGCCACCGGAAAGGCCTCCGTAGGGGAATCCCCTCGGTCCAGAATCTCCGTGAGGGGATACCTGGCCAGTTTAGAAACGGGTTCGAGCTTCATCCCGGTGGACTCCGAGATGAGCCGAAGCAATCCTAGGAAGGACGAAGGGCTATCGTCCACCGACTGTCCTCCTGAGGACTCCAAGTCCATTCACTTGGAGAAAAGGGAGGAATCATCCTCAGACTCGGAAGAGTCCTCAAAGAGCTGCCTCGGGCCTGAGCCACCCTCCACCTGCCGAGGTCTATCGGGAGTGAGGGTGACAGACAGCCTATGGGGCAGTCCCTGAGCCGACCGAGAATTTTTGGTCGGAGCCCCAACTAATGGCTGTGGAGGCGGAGGTTCCACCGGAATCGGTGGGGCAGCTGGAATTGGCCGAACAACCGGCCTGGGAACAGGCTCCTCGGCTAAAACAAGGGGTTGTTTCGGCCGCTCCGGTGACAGCCACTTAATGGCCGGGGAAGACGACGGCATCGGCTTATTACCGGTCAGAAGGAGCTGTTGCCACACGAGTTCCTCATACCTCTGACGCAACTTGCGCCGAAGCCTCCCCTCGTCCGAGGAGGAGGAGGAGGATGAGCGGCGCGTGGCTGTCGGTGCGAGACCGCCTATGACGGCGGATCGGCTGGACGCAAGACGCCCGAGACCGAGAACCTCGCTAGGACGGTGAGGGAGGTGTCGCGAATCGGCACTCCTCGTTCGGACGATTCCACCAAGGCTCCGGAACCGGAGGCACAGACGAGCCGACGGGATCCTCAACTCCCCGGGGAACCGGGAGAGGGATTCTCGCTTCTCCAGCCGACAACCCGTCCAACGGGTCAAGAAAAATCTCGATCACAGCCGACAGGAGTCTCGGTCAACTGGCCTGACGGGACACCATGAAACCAGTGGCCGAGGCCGAGGGGTCGACCGGCAACTAGGGGAGAGGGATCTTTCCCGCTCCCAAGAGCGTCGACGGTGAGACTTACTCTTGTCTCTCTTTTTGGACCGAGAAAACGGTCCAGAAGAAGTTGGACCCTCACCTTTTGTCGAGAGGGTCAGACAAAGCTCCTTAAAAGAAGCCGAATAAGAGGCACCGAGAGATAGCGGGACAAATGCCGCAGCCGAGGTAGAAGCGGCCCGCGCCGCCTCCTCTTCGAGGGCGATCATCTGCTCGAGCTGATCCGCCGAGCCCGCCGCCGCAGACACCGCCGACCGGGCCTCTTTTGACTTAACCGGAGGAAATCTCTTCTCGGGACACCCCAGTTGTAAACACGCAGCACGGTCTTCGAGGACGTAGGTCGAAAAGGAAGAGCACAAGTCGCAGGCCTGCGGGTCGTGCTCAAGGCCCAAGCAGTAAACGCACGTGGAGTGCGGATCCGTCCGAGACATCTTCTGCCCGCAAGGGCATCTCCAGAAACCGGGAGTCGATTTGTCCATTGCAGCCGCGAGGGAGAGAAGACCGAAGTCTTTTTAGCAAAAACTTTTTAATTTCGAAAATTCGAAGAATTAGGAACCAGTCTTATACGCAGAGCGTTAAGGAGGGAACCTGAGCTTCCAAGCGGTAAGGAAGATCTGGCGTCATGGGGCGGAGCCGAGAGTTTTGCCACCCAGGTGGGTGGAGGGGCAGCTTGAAGACCTTCTGGCAAGATTTAAGCGGAATTTCCTAGATAGTGGATGAACAACATATCATGTCCCTAGAACCTGTATTTCTAGGGACATGGATATGTTGTTCATCCACACTGTCTGGCAGATTCCTAGCAGTTCTCCGGGAGGAGGGAGGCAAGGCGCACAACCCCTACTTGGGAAATAAAGACTGGAGAACCGAGGCCCCAAAACCAGCATCCCGGCGTGACTCAAGGTCGATGTGGTAGTGGGTGATGAAGGTGTGTGCTGACTTCCAGGTAGCAGCCCTGCAGATTTCCTGGATAGGGACGTCCCTGGAGGCAGCCACCGATGCAGCGGTATGGTGGGTAGAATGAGCTCTTATCCCTCTGGGAGGCTCCATGCCCGCCAACCTATAGCAGAGATCTATGCAGGAGGTGACCCACCTGTCTATCATCCGCTTGGCTGCAGGTTCGCCAGGTGCGGCTTCAGCGTAGGTGACAAACAGCTGGCGAACTTCTCCCCAACTTCAGCCATACGCCCTTATAGTAAGCTAGCAGCCTTCTAGGGTCCAAAGTATGGAGCCTATATTCGCCTCCCGAGGTGTGACTGGGTAGAACACCGCAGAGTCAACACCTGATTAAGGTGAAACTCCAACACCACCTTCAGAAGGAATTTCGGTGGGGCACTGGACAACCTTGTCCATGTGGAAGACCAGATAAGGAGACTCGAAGGAAAGCGCCTGGAGATCTCCCATCCTTCTGGCTGACATGATAGCCACCAAGAAGGCGATTTTCCACGACAGGTGAGAGATGTCACACCTGTGCATCGGTTTGAATGGCTTGCCCATGAGCTTAGCCAATACCAGCAGTAGATTCCATGGAGGTGGAGGTTCTCGCACCGGAGGGGATATGTGATCAAGGCCTTTGAAAAAGCACCTGACCACCTTCTCCTGCGCCACCGACTGCTTCCCGGCCCGCGCCCGGTAAGCAGAGATGGCTGCCAGGTGCACCTTAAGGGTCGTCAACTGAAGCCCTTGCTGAGAAAGGGACCACAGGTAGTCAAGAATGCTAGCCAAGGAACAGGAGGAAGGGTCCAGGCCCTTGCCCTGACACCAAATGGAGAATCTCTTCCATTTGAAGGCATAACATTTTCTGGTCGACTCCATGGAAGCCTCAACGACGCTGGAGAACCTCGTCAGAAAGACCCAAGGCCTGGAACTCTAGTCAGCTAGGAACCAGGCCGCAGGTGCAGGGATTGAAGGTCCGGATGGAATACCTTCCCTGACTGACTGAGATCAGGTCCGGGCGGCTGGAAGCCGCTCGGAGCCTTGAGCTGAGACTGAGGAGATCTGCATACCAGAACTGGTGGGGCCAGTCTGGGGCTACCAGAATCACCTGCGACTTGTCCCTCCTCACCTTGAGAAGCACCTTATGGATCAAGGGAAATGGGGGGGAAAGGCGTAGAAGAGGTCCAGGGTCCAAGGCCTCGAGAAGACATCCCCCTGCAGCGAGTCCTGCTGAGGGGGGTGGGCATGAAACAGTCTCAGCTTCGCATTCTCCCTGGAGGCAAACAGGTCCAGCTGAGGCATGCCCCAGTGGGAGAACAGATCTTGTACTACTCGCAGGAGAGACCACTGGGGACGCAGCCCCTATCCGGCTTAGGGCATTGGCCAGGGTGTTGGAGGCTCCTGCCACATGCATGGCAAGGAGATCCGCCTCCAGGCTGCGCACGAGTGACCAAATGCAGAGAGCTTCCTTGCACAAAGGCATGGAGCGCGTCCCGCCCTGGCGGTTTAGGCAGTACATGGTCGTGGTATTGTCCGTCTGGACCTGACCCACTTGACCCCGTAGAAATGGAGCGAAGGCGGTGAGGGCTAGATGAACCACTCGAAGCTCCAGCAGGTTGATGTGGCATCGGGACTCCCGAGAGGACCAGAGGCCGAGCGCTCTGTGCTCCCCCAGATGGGCACCCCAACCCATCAAAGAGGCATCGGTCGATAGAGAGACCATCGGGTCGGGGCGGACAAACGGGATGCCCTCCTGCAGATGTGCCGGAACGGTCCACCACTGGAGAGCGTTCCACATCCCCGGGTCACGGTCACTAGCTGATCCCGAGGATCGAAGTGCTGTGACCATTGGTTGGCCAGCCCCCATTGAAGGGATGCATGTACCAACGGGCCCAATGGACCACGCTGGTGCAGGCCACCATGAGGCCCAGGAAGTCCCGGCAGGAGCAGTTGCCCAACCTGAAATGATTGGGCAAAGGAGGAAAGAACCTCGGCCCTGTCCGCCGGGAGCCATGCTCTGGCTCGTAGAGAGTCAAGCTCTGCCCCGATGAATTGGATCACCTGCTTTGGCACGAGTTCCGACTTGGCCTTGTTGATGAGGAGGCCAACCTGAGAGCAAACCTGAAGGGCCAGATCTCTGGACCGCTCCACTTCCGTTCTGTCAGTCGTCCAGGTAGAGGTACACCTGGACCCTTTGGCGCCAAGAGAGGATGCTGTCACCACTGCCATGCATTTGGTGAAGACCCTGGAGCTAGGGAAGGCCAAGGGCATGGCCTGGAACTCATAGAGGCATCCCTCTGCCCTGAAGCGGAGGAATCTCTGTGGACGGACGATTGGGACGTGAAAGAACGCGCCCTGGAGGTCCAGAAACAGAACCACATGCCTGCTCCAAGGATGGGATTATCTGAGCCAGAGTGACCATCCTGTAGGTCCGAGACCTTAGGAACCTGTTCAGGTCATGCAGGTCGAGAATGGGGCGCCAGCCCCCCGTCCGTTTTGGGACCAGGAAATACCTGGACACAAACCCCGGTCTAGAGGAGGATCCGCCACCTTCCTTATCACCTCTTTTTCAAGGAGCAGGGCGATATCGGCTTGGCGAGCCGACAGAGAGGCTGCGGACCCCGTAGCCCCCGAGGGGCGACGGCTCGGAAGGGTGGGACCTGCTCGAACTCCAGGGGCAGGCCCTTTCCTACCACCTCCAACACCCAACGGTCCATGGTGATAGCGGACCAGGCGGAAAGGAAGTGGTGGAGCCGTCCCCCCACGGGGGGAATCCAGGGGTGAGATGAGCCTGGGGCGCCCTCAACCAGTCACTGGGCAGGCTTAGAGGAGGGACCGGCCGAGGGACCTCCTGGGCCTTCTCCTCCCTGCTTCCTATTAAAGGAAGCCGCAGGCTTGGCTTTGGGGTGCCAAGCGTGAGTCTGCTGGCCCTGGTGTTGGTGCTGTTGGGCCGGACATGCCGCAGGCCCAGAAGGGCGAAAGGACTTATGTTGCTGTTGTCGACAGCCCTTGTCCTTCTGGGCGGAGGTGACCGAGTCCAGAGTGGCATTGGACTTTTCGATCCGCTGGAGGTGACCTTCCACTCCAGGGCCGAAGAGGTCGGTCCCCAGGAAGGGGACATCCACCAGTTTATGCTGGGTATCTGCCGTGAAGGTGGATATCCTCAGCCATGCTCTGTGGGCATGGCCACTGCAGCCGCAACTGATCTGGCACAGGAGTCTCCAATGTCCAGAGCCGTTTGGAGCTGCTGTTTTGCTACCGCCCTTCCCTGGTCCTATAGCTGCCTGACCGTGGTCTGCAGGTCGGCCGGGAGATGAGGGATCACCTCATCCAGGGAGCCCATGAGGGCATGGGAGAAGTGCATCATCTGCACAGCCGAGCTGGCCTGGCGGAGGCCAAGGGAGGAAGCAGCGTACACCTTGCACCCGGCATAGTCCAGCTTTTTGGACTCCTTGTCGGGGGGCTTATCCACATCCCTAGCGTTCTCGGAACGCTGGAAAACGCTATCGGTGACCAACCCCTCAGCGGAGGGGTGTTCCGAAAAACCAGACAAAGAGCAGGTAGGGACCGCATACTTCCTGGCCATCCTGGCCGGAGGCGCAGGACAGGAAGCAGGCCGCTGCCAGAGCTCCAAGGCTGGACCAACAATGGCCTCAGCCACCGGAAAGGCCTCCGTGGGCGAATCCCCTCGGTCCAGTATCTCCGTTAGGGGATACTTGGCCCGATTGGATACAGGCTCGAGCTGCATCCCGGTAGACTCCGAGATGAGCTGAAGCAGATCCATGAAGGACGATGGGCTTTCATCCATCGACTGGCCCCCAGAGGACTCCAGGTCAATGGGCCTGGAGAACAGGGAGGAGTCATCGTCTGACTCAGAGGAGTCCGCGAAAAGCTGCCTGGGGCCTGAGCCACCCTCTACCTGCCGAGGATGGTCGGGTGTGAGGGTGACCGGCAACCTGTGGGGCAGGCCCTGACACGACCGAGAGTCCTTGGTTGGCGCCCCCGGTTTCGGTTGTGGAGGCGGAGGTTCCACGACAATTGGTGGGGCAGCTGGTTTTGGCTGAACAACTGGCCCAGGCTTGGGCAGCTCGACTACAGCGAGGGTTGTTTGACGCTTGGTGACAGCCACTTGATGGCGGGGAAGCTGGCGGTCGGCTTGTTCCTGGACAAGTAAGTGCTGCTACATCAGGTCTCGTCTAGTCGTCGACACAATTTGCGCGAAGCCTCTCCTCTTCGAGGAGGAGAGAGCGAGGGCGAGCAGTGGCGCCGCTTACTTCGGTGCCGAGACCGAGACTGCCGATGTCGGTGGGATCGGCTGGACCAAGACGATGTCCGAGACAGAGACCGAGATCCTCTGTGTTTCCGAGGACCGGTCTGGGAAGGGGCCGGGGACACCCGCTCTTCCCTCGGCTCGGAAGCATTGACCACGGACTCCGGCACCGGGGGCGCAGGCAAGTCCTCGGTCTCCACCAGGGGAACCGGTTAAGAAGGATTGTCGGCTTCACCAGTCGACAGCCCGTTCGACTGGTCGAGAAAAATCTCGACTGCGTCACCTGACCGGGACACCGTGAAGCCAGCGGCCTTAGCCGCAACCTCGACCGAAGTCGAGTGTCGACTGTCTGGGGAAGGGGACCTCTCCCGCTCCCACGAACGCCGACGGTGGGACTTGATTCGAGTCCTTCTTTTTGGACCAAGAAGAATGTCCCGATGGCCCCTCTCCCTTCGTGGAAAGGGATTGGCAAAGCTCCTTAAAAGAAGCTGAGTAGGAGGTACCCAGAGAGAGCTGGATAAATGCCACGACCGAGGAAGAGGATGATGCGGCCTGTGCCGCCTCCTCCTCGAGGCGATCATCTGCTCGAGTTGCTCAGCCAAGCCAGCCGCTGCGGTAAGCACAACGGGCTCTTCGACTTCACCGGCGAGTGGCTGGCGCCTAAGCTGTAACTGGGCAGCGCGGGTTCTCCAGGGACGCTACGAAATCTAACGGCATAACTTGCAGGCTCATGGTCATGGTCTAGGCCGAGGCAGTAGATGCACGTGGAGTGCGGATCCGTCCTGGACATTTTCTGCCCACATGGGCACCGCCGAAATCCGGGAGTCGATTTGTCCATCGCAGCCGCGAGGGAGTAATTTGACCAAAGCCTTGAAAATTTGAGAATAAGTTTCGGGTGAACCGAAGAATTAGGATCCAGTCTACATGCAGAGCGTTAAGGAGGGAACCCGAGCTTCGGAGCGGTAAGGAAGAGCTGGCGTCATGGGGCGGAGCTGAGAGTTTTACCACCCGCGTGGGTGGGAGGAGCCAGCTTGAAGACCTTCTGGCAAGATTTAAAGCGGCAAGGAACCTGCCAGACAGTGTGGATGAACAACATATCCATGTCCCAAGAATGATATTTTAAGACGAAAAGACTTCCCTTCGTGTCGTCCCTCTCCTTTACCAATTCTCTGGACTTTGATTAGAGACACCCTGGATGGAGGTACCTGGGGGAACCTCATATGCCACCTATACAGAATAATCTAAGACCATTTGGGGGACTCATCCTACAGGCCTGGTATAAGGATTTAGAACTAGAAATCCCTTTCCCACTTTGGAGAGAATCAACATTAAAAGCAATTAAAGCTACATCTTCAGGGATACATAGGGAGTTCGCATGGAAAGCCCGCTCCAGATACTTTCGCTCTCCAGCAGTTTTAGCAAAATGTCTACCAGCTTCATATGGATATTGATGGAGAAATTGTCATTGTAAACTTGCAGACTTGGGGCATGTCTTTTGGAATTGCCCAAGTTTGACACCATTTTTTGTGTACCTTACAGGTAGAGTTGGGGGAAATGCCTAAGAGAGTCAATTGAATTGACGGCAGAGATGGTGGTACTATCCATCTTTCCACCCCATACACCACGTTGGGCTAATACCTTACTTCCTCTTTCTTTACTGGCAGCAAAGAAAACCATCACCCGTAGGTGGATGTCTACCCATATTCCAACAGTTACAGACTGGTACCAAATAACTGGAAATCTATAGACTTGAATATTTAACAGCTAAATATCAAAATAAACAAGGTATCTTTTGGGGGAAATGGCAGGGATGGATTTTTTTATTTCTCCCTGGTAGATCCAGAATTTGTACCCTAGGGTGTATGGGGGTGGGGGGGCCTTTTGGCCTCCCCCCTCCTACGTCCCAATGGTTCTGGGATTCAGGGGCTGGGGCCCCTCTTAGACTCTTAAGAATAAATTATAACACTAGGTGGTCCATCTGCCTGCTCTAGACAATCTAGGCTTGACTTTGGTCCCAACTAGGGTTATTTTTTTTTACAAGAAAAGGTGTGTGATAAATTTTCCTGTACACCAAAAGTTATAAGCCTACCATTAAGTATTATTTTCTCTGATCTATTCATTATTTTGGAGATATATTATGGTTGGACGAAACTCTTTAATGTATGTCAGATGTGTCTACTAATAAATATGAAATTAAAAAAAAAAAAAGATAGTCCACTGTTCCCTTTTGAGGGAGGTTGTCCCTGGGGCCTTAAAAGAGGCACTCATGAATGAAACCTCTTGAAGAAGCCATCACTGGAGCCGGATTGCCTGGTGAACTATAGATCCATCTCTAACCTACCATGTTTAGGGATAGTTATTGAGAAAGTAGTGGCCCTGCAGAACAAGGCATGTCTAAATGCATTTGACATTTATGAACTGCTCCCGTCTAGATTCAGGTCCAGACACAGTACAGAGACTGCACTTGACAGGCTGCAAAATGATCTCCTCAGGGCGAGAGACAGAGGTGAATGGCCTATTCTTGTTCTCCTCGACCTCTCCACAGCATTGAACACAGTGGATCATAGGGTGTTACTGGATCGCCTAAGGGAGCGTTGTGGACTCGCTGGCACTGTCCTCAGCTGGTTCGAATCCTTTCTTACAGGCAGGATGCAACGAGTGGTGATGGGAATTTATTCCTCCTGTCCAAAACCTGTCCTGTGTAGTTTTCCAGGGTTTGATCCTTTCGCTCATATTATTCGTGGTGTACATGCTACCTCAAGGGATTATCATTAGATGGTACAGTGTGGGATTTCACTGCTATGCAGATGGCACCACTCAGCTGTATATGTCTTTTGCATCAGAGCTACAGGGCACGATCTCTCTCTATATATTTTTTTTTTCCAATACTTTTTATTTATGCCTCCTCCACCGCTGCACCTACCTTCTCTCAGAGTCTCCCAAGGCATCATGCCTGCCAGGTCTCCTGGGAACTGTGAGCCCCTCATGAGTCTGCCCTGCTATCGGCCTTCGGATTACCGCCCCAACTGGTGTGGGAGGCCTACCCCAAACCTCCCATCCTTCATCCAAGTGTTGGCCGGACTCATGCGGCTCCACTCCGGTCCTGGTCTTGTGATGCCGGGGCCGTCTCCAGGCATTGCTGCGGGTGTTTTTCCTGCTTTCCTAGAGGGTGGTGTGCGTCCGGCATCAAGATGTTTCAGCCGATGTCCACCACTCCCCAACCCTCTCTATTTGCTCTGCGCGCTTGCTGTGCCTCTGGCTTCTGCCAGAAGCCAGTCAAGCGCCGAGCCTGTGCCCCCCTCCCTCCCGGGAGAGGACAACTGTCCTCCGGATGCTCAATCCTCTCCCTCCCTACCGATCCCCAATGGCCCAGGCTCATTCCTGAACCAGGGTCACCAGCATGGCGCAAGGTGTGGCATCCAGCGCCTCAACCCTCAGTGCCACCAGGATGGCCCCCTGCGATCTCCATATTTAATTCTTGCCTGAGTGAAATTCAGGACTGGCCGTCTTCCAGCTGGCTAAGGCTTAACCCAGACAAGACAGAAGTACTGGTGATTGAGGCTGGCCACTGGCAGGAAGCTGGGCAGGCAAAGCAACCAGTCTTGTACTTGGTGCCTCTGCTAAGATGAAAAATCTGGGCATGACTTTTGATAAACTGACACTGGAGGCTCAGGTGTCAGCCACTGTCCAAAGTGGGTTTTACCATTTTAGGAACATTGCTCGGATAAACCTTTTATCCCCCCGGATGACCTGCCTTCACTAATACATGCCTTTTTGACATCCAGACTTGACTACTGCAACCACCCTTTACCTAGGGCTAAATAAAAGAGCCCTGCGACGCCTGAAGCTAGTGCAGAACACCATGGCCAGGCTGTTGATGGGCCTTCCTAGGTTGTGCGACATAACCCCCATCTTGCGTGACCTGTACTGGCTGTTGGTGAGGTGGGAGATTTCCTTCAAGGTCAGTTTACTGACCTATTAAGCCCTACATGGACTGGGCCCATAGATAGTGGCAGGAACTTCTGTCTCCTTACCAATCCTCCATCCCTCTTCATTCCTCTGAGGAGGGTCTCCTAGCAGTTCCCAGGGTTTGTCTGAAGTCATCCGGGGAGCGGTTTTTTTCAGTAAGCGGGCCCTGTGGAATTAGTTTCCAAGGTGCCCCAGGGAGGCCCCTCATTGGAATCCTTTAAGAGGGGTCTGAAGCCCCACCCACATAAGGAGGCTTTTTCTTTAACTTCATTACAGACAATAAATAGTCTTATATTGTTTAAATTTATTTAATTTAGTTTAATTTTATTTATTCATTATATGCTATTGACATTTTATAAGCGATGTATGTTACTGTTTAGTGCCTAAAGCCTTCGAGGATGGGTGCTTTAAAAAATAAAGTATGCTCTGCTCGTCATCTTGGCGGAGCAAGGACTAGGAGTAGCCTGGTCTCTCTCAGTTTGCATAGTATGGGGAAGGGCTCAGGAAAAGAGCCCAGGGACCTTACTTTGGAATCTTGTGTGCGGTTTGCCTCTGAAAATAGGGGTCTGACAATCCCAGTTCATCGTGTGGATCTGTAGAGTGTGGCAGTCCATGGAAAAGCAGGCATCGCAGTGGTCCATTTCGTGGTCAGCTCCAAGGCAGGTACAACATCAGTCATTTCGATCCCAGACGGTGACTGGTCTCCCACAGGGACACTGCCGCATATTGGGAGGGGGAACTTTCTTCTTGTCCTTCTTTTGGCAGTCGGACATGAATGGAAACAAAAAATAAACAAGAAGCAAAAAAAGGCACTCTGCACCAAAGGGACAAAAACCGGAGAAAAAGTAGCACCAAAAAAGTCCGAAGAGATGGCGCCGAGCAGACAAATACGTTGGCAAGAGGTGTGACACAGTAATTAAAATGGCTCAAAGCTGCAGCTCCCACAAAGTCACCTCAGTGGTGGGAAAAACAGAACTGAGGTGTGCAGTGGGTCAGCATAGATTCTGGCCAGCCCATGAGCACCACATCACATGTCTGTCTCTTGGGCAGTGCCATCACCAACGTTGGCCCTCTAGCTCTAAATTCGGAAAGCTTCAGCTCCCGTGGGGTCCTAGTGCTTCTGGCACAGACCCAGATGTGGCAATAAATGGTGAAGACTGATTCTTGGAAGATCGAGCCCCTCCCAGCACAATCCAATGGACACAATGAGTGAATCTGAAGAAAGGTATGTGGGAGACACATGGGGAGAAGATGAAGCAGGACAAAGTAGTTATATATATTAAAAAAAACTAAAGGGGGTGCTGTGGAACAGCAACATGGAGGCAGCTCTCTAGACCTGCTCTGTATACCATTTTCTTCAAAAGCCACCATGTGCTAATTTCATCTAAAGAAACGAGGATCTGACTATAGCCAAAGCCGTCTGAAATACTCAAGACCACAATAGGGCAAAAAAAAAAAAAAAGACAGTAAGCATGGAGCGTGTAGCCTGGATGTCTTCCTTTCCCCAGCCGGCACGTCCACAGGTCCAGGGCCGACATCATCCAGTGGCCTTGCCACGCCAGACCTTCCAACGGCACAGATTATGGCAATCCTGACCTAAATCCAGGCAAATGGGGAAGAAACAAATAAGAGATTGGCCACAGTGAAGCAAAACTTTCAGAGAGTGATAATGCTGTTAAAGAACACTCGCAGGCAATCGCTGACATCCGCGCGAATTTTACCCGACAGGAGGAATGTAACGCCTCCTTTGCAAAGGATCTGAATTTTCTCAGAGGGAAAATCGAGACGCTGGAAAACTCGCAGCACCAAGCAAATGTACGGGTGGTGGGCTTTCCACCTCGACTAGCAGGACATATAGACCTCACGTCTAATGTGACGAAACTGATCTTTACAGACCTAAAGCTTCTACCCCAGGATTCAGGGGTCACAATACAAAAAGTCTTTGCTATCCCACAGAGACCTCGTAGAGGGGACACGAACCAAAGGCCCTTGACGGTAATCGCTACGTTATCCTCTCCTGAAGCCAGGATACCGCTCTTACAAGCCGCACGGACCCGCGGGGACATCGTTTGGAAGAACAGCCGCTTAGCTTTCTTTCCGGATTTATCAGCCCAGACAAAAAGCCGGAAAAAAGAACTCCAAAAAACGAAAAAGGAACTGCTGAGCAATGGTATCCAAGCGCAACTTACATTTCCTGCAAGGCTGCAAATCCGACATGAAGCTAAAACATACATTTTTGTAGATCCTAAGCAAGCAGCGGACTTTGCGGAGAAGTTGCTGACGAAATTGCACCCAGTAGAAGACGTCTCCTCTGAAGACGAAGCAGGTTGAACTGACTGTTTGTTTCTGTTGGGACACTTAATTCCCGATACTAATTTGGTTGATTCTGTAGCGAGGTGGCTGGGGTTCCAAATTATAGATGACACAGTAAAATTCTTTCTTTAGGGCTGGTCTGGTGAGTTTTCAATGAAAAGTTGTATTCTCCTGTTATTAAAAGGTTTTTTAAGGTATGTATGTATACATTATAAACTCCTGAGTAATTTTAACCCTTAGTTAACCATGTACAGCTCCTATTAATATTTCTTCAGATTGATGATTTATATGGCTCAGGATACAGGGGGAAATAGAATGTGTATTCACACTGCTCAGTTCCGTGAGCTTAACAGCAGTTCTTTAAGAGATTCCGATAACCCACAGGGGAGGTTTCAGCCATACCTGATTTGTGGGGTTTACAATATAACTGAATTGAGCCCAGACTATCTAAGATTTAATTCTGCCCATGTATTCTGGTTTTATCAGCTCTTCCACCGAAGTTTAATTGTACTAGGAACTGGATAATCTGGTGTGTAATATGATACAAGTTATAGATATTGGTGAGAGTAACACTGACCTACAGTTTAATCTGGTTAAATTTACTTCTACATAATGTTTAGGAAGCAACATTTCTAAGTCTTATATGTAATACATGCATGAAGAAATATGTAACTGGATTTTGAGAGAGGCATGGAGGTCTGAGTACCTCATATTCTGTATTATTACAGTAATCTCTGTAAACTTATAAAATCAATAAACACGACGTTCAAAAAAAAAACTAAAGATAAATAAATGTATCTACATAGAGGTTCGTACATACCCTGCCTTCAGGATTCTTGTCAGGGTGATACTTCTGTGCAAGTCTGAAGTAAGCTTTCCTAATCTTGCTCTCATCATGCCTGCAAAAAGAAAGATAAATTTAAAATATTTCAGTTCCTGGCTCTACAGATTCCCCATGCCCCAAAAGGAAGGAAATAAAATGTACAGTGGCGTGAAAAAGTATTTGCCCCCTTCCTGATTTTCTCTATTATTGCATATTTGTCACACTGGATGTTTTCAGGTCTTTAGAGAAAATGTAATATTAGATAAAGGGAACCTGAGTGAACAAATAACACTTGTTTTTTTTTTTAATTTCTCTTATTTAATGAAAAAAAGTTAACCAACACCAACTGGCACTGTGTGAAAAAGTAATTGCCTTACACTTAATAACTGGTTATGCCACATTTAGCTGCAATGACTGCAACCAAACACTTCCTATAATTCAATATCAGTCTTTCACATCGGCTGTGGAGCAATTTTAACCCACTCTTCCTCGCAGAACTGCTTTAATTCAGTAACATTTGGTAGGTTTCGAGCATGAACTGCTCGTTTCAGGTCCTGCCACAGCATCTCTATTGGATTTAAGTCTGGACTTTGACTAGGCCACTCCAAAACTTTAATTTTACTTCTTTTAGCCATTCTGATGTGGACTTGCTTTTGTGTTTTGGATCATTGTCTTGCTGCATGACCCAACTACGCTTCAGCTTCAGCTGACGGAAGGATACTGGACATTCTCCTTAAGAATTTTCGGTACAGAGCAGAATTCATGGTTCCTTTAATTATGGCAAGTCATCCAGGTCCTTAGGCAGCAAAGCATCCCACACCATCACACTACCACCACCATGTTTGACTGTTGGTATGGTGTTCTTACTGTGGAATGCTGTGTTTGCTTCTTGAGACATTATGGGATCCATGTTGTCCAAAAGTTCCACTTTGGACTCATCTGTCCATAGAACATTTTCCCAAAAGGCTGTGGATCATCCAGGTGCTTCTTGGCAAATGAGATGAGCATTTATGTTCTTCTTGGTTAGCAGTGGTTTCCCTTGCTACTCTCACATGAAGCCCATTTTTGCCCAGTCTCTTTCTGATTGTGGAGTCATGAACACTGACCTTAGCTGAGGCAAGAGAAGCCTGCAGTTCTTTGGATGTTGTTTTAGGATCCTTTGAGACTTCTTGGATGATTTTACACTGCGCCCTTGGAGTAATTTTGGCGAGGCCGCCACTCCTGGGAAGGTTAACTACTGTTCCAAGTGTTCTCCATTTGGAGATTATGGCTCACTGTGGTTCGATGGAGTCCCAGAGCCTTAGAAATAGCTTTGTAACCCTTTCCAGACTGATAGAGGGCAACAAATTTTTCTGATCTTTTCAGGAACTTCCTTTGATCATGGCATAATGTGCTTGTTGAATCTTTGTGCTGTGTAGCGTGACTCTGATGGTAAGGGCCAAAATAAGTGAGGTTTATATTGAGCAGGGCTGGCTGTAATCAAGCCTGGCTGTGTTCAATCAGCTGACTCTAATTATCCCTTTAATTGGGTTGATTTAACTAGGGGCAATTACTTTTTCACACAGTGCCAGTTGGTGTTGGTTAACATTTTTTCATTAAATAAATGAAATAAGTAAAAAAAAAAAGTGTTATTTGTTCACTTAGGTTCCCTTTATCTAATATTATATTTTGTCTAAAGACCTGAAAACATCCAGTGTGACAAATATGCAATAATAGAGAAAATCAGGAAGGGGGCAAATACTTTTTCACGCCACTGTATATATCAAATGCTCTAGTCTCGTCTTCTCTCATTCTTTTATCATTCACACAGAGGAAACTGTCTCATTAATTATGTGTGCAAAAAGAGAAGTGGGATGACATTATTCAACTTTATCAAGTCAAAGAAAGAGAAGCACGAGGACTGTGCCCTGATCCACGCTGTGTAGCTACAGGTAATGAATCACTGTAGACTACAGCCAACATGTACCATAAAAGTCCGCCATACAACGTGAAACCAGCACCCTCTCCATGTGGCCTTCAGAAGGTTCTCCAAAGCTGAAAAACAGAGACTATAGCAGTTATCAGAGGCAGCTTGGCCTAGTGGTTAGTGCAGAGCTGTTAACTTGGAAGACCCAGATTTGAATCCCGTAACTGCCATTTACTTGCTACTGTATGATCTTGAGCAAGACACCCATAACCTCACTGTGATAAATCTCTCTGTCTAATCTGTTGCTGTGCTCTTGTGCTGAAAATGGCACTGATATTATCTCCCCTTTCTCTTCTGGACTATGAAGCACTATGTGATATGGTTTTGTAAAAATATCCTCCCTCAGAGGAAGACAAAAGGCACACCTATATCACTGAGCTGTAGGGAAGCTTGCAACAGTATCAAAGTTCTGATTCTAGAGTACTTGTGAGATGGCTAAGAAATCAGCTATTAGAGGTGCCTTGGTGAGGTGCTGAACTTTACCAGAGATTCATTTTGGATGTTAAGTACAAGTAGCTTTTGGATTTACTACTAGAGGGTGTCAGCAGGGACAGCACTAAATGTACCAAAAGGGCAAAAATTGCATCCTTTCCAAAACTGACCCCTCTTTCTTTTGCCAGTGGGTCCAAATTGGTGCACCTACTCTATAACAATATCTAAAGGAAGGGAATGTGAACCGTTCAAAATCTGTCACTGATTATGCTTTGACCCAGTAGTTTTCTCTTTAGACCCACATTTTTTACACCAGTGGGTCCAATTCAACCCATGTTTTAAACCCCCCAGCGATATTACTGGGTGACAACTAGTGAAGCTGGTGCCAGGGTTTTTCCTTTTTAAATGACAGAGCTACAGACGAGTGGTATAGCAGCAGTTGGTGCATATACTAAATGTAATTTATTGACATAAGATATACAAGACCACACTGCTCAGGACTGGTGAAGCAGTGGCCAGCATGGCTCAGCTGGCAGCACACCTGCCTCTGGGCAAGAAGGTTGTGGCTTCAAGTCCCATATCAGGATTGGGCTCATGCCATAAATGCTAGCACCTGAGTGCAGTATAGGGGGATGCTGCAGCACTGGGTAGGACTTCCTTCAGATGAGATGTTAAACTGAGGTCCTGCCTGTTATTAATTTATTTCAAGTGTAACACACAAATACACAAAATAATCTTGTTTACAGATTCAACGGGGGGGGCTGTGGATCACATAATCAAGAAAAAAAAAACAGGAAAATTCAATATTCACACTAACTGTAGAGAGGTAACATATTTGCAAGGTAATTTAGACAACAGTGAAGGAGATCAGTTCAGCAAACAGGACCATGAAAATCCATGGAGAGCATTCTGTAGTTGTTCAGGTGGATGTTAAAGATCCCATGGCACTCCCTGAAAAGAGTAGGGCAATTTCCCCCAGTGTTCTGGCCCCATTTCCCCCATTAACTAAAATACCATCAACAGTATGCTCTGGTTCAACTCCAGTTGGTTTCCATTTGTATCTCCCCACCCCCGCACCAACTGTAATAGCTCTGTCATCAGGAAAATGACAAGTCCTACCAGGCTCTCCCACTCAGTACTCATTGACAGACTTAGGAGCAGTACGTTCATGGCCCTCACCTTTTTCTCTAGGTGCTCGAGACACAGTCTTAGTAAAGAAACAGTTACTGTAACTCCAGATTGTGACAGGGTGTAATAAGACCCCATCCCATTTGTTATGCAGAAAGAGTTTAAAGCAAGGATCTGTTCTATCCTCTCCTTTTCTGTCTCGTCTGTCTGACTGCTCAACCAAATATTCTCTTTAGTACTAGGAACTGATCACACTGACAGTCTCGCGATTCTCCGCCTCTCGCTTTCTCTCTGCCTTCACTTGCTGTTTCTGTCTTTTCTTTCCCTTGAGTATCAGTGGTTATAAAATACATGTGAATCTTTGCAGGAAACTGAGATCCCTTGGTTTGAAAATGTATATAATTATACTGTTGAAATGACTGCAAAAAGCTATTTGGAACTCAGAGGGTTAACCTTGAGATGCAGCATCAGCTTATTTGCAGAGCTGTCAACAGGAGGTCAGTTCTGGGACACCATGTTCTATTCTGCTGCACCGGCAAAGAAACTGACAAAGTTCTAATACCTTTTATGAGAAACAGGTTAATTACCAGGCAAAGACTTGTTAAGGTCCCATCTGCCTGGATTGGTGGTAGTTCAGGTGGATGTTAAAGATCCTATGGCACTTATCGAAAAGAGCAGGGGAATTTCCCCGGTGTCCTGGCCAAATTTCCCTCATTCACTAAAATACTACCAACAGCTTGATCTGGTTCAAGGTCAGTTGGCATGCATCTGTATCCCCCTTCCCCCGGGTCGTGCCTGAAAATAGGCAGGATTTGTCTAGTGCACTTACCCGGTCAACAAAAGCTAAATAAATAAATAAAAATAAATAAAAAGAGCAGCAATCTTTTGTTAGGGGAGAGACTGAAAAGACAGGTTACTCACCTGCTGTAACAGTAGTTCTAGGAGTGTTATATAATGTACATCCACACATCTTGCAGGATTCTTTTCCCCTTTAAATCTGTCCTGGAGGCCTTTAAGCCCCGTGACATCAGATCTTACTCACTGGAAGCAAGAACTGGTCGCCACTTGCCAGAAGAGGTTGGGTGGGTTGTGTGGATGTACACCATATACCACTCGTAGAATTACTGAGCGGTAACCTGTTTTCTAGGGATGTGGATACGGTGTACAAATCCACACTTCTGGCAGACTCCTAGTAGTTCTCCAGGGAGGCGCGGGCAAGCACACACCCCTACTTAGGGAACAGAGATTGGAGAACTAAGGCCCCAAAACCAGCATCCAGGAACGACTCGAGGTTGACGTGGTAATGGATAATGAAGGTGTATGCCTACTTCCAGGCAGCAGCCCTGCAGATCCCCTGGAAGCAGGCACCGAGGCAGCGGTATGTCTGGTGGCATGAGCCCCAAGCCCAATGGAAGTCTCCCTATCAGCCAACCTATAGCAGAGGTCAATGAAGGAAACAAGCCACCAGTCAATCATCCACTTATTTTATTTAGTTTTTGTTAACCAGGTAGGTACACTAAGCAGAAACTACCTGTTTTCAGGTAAGACCCGAGAGAGTTACAACAAGGGTGATGCAACATCAGACAACCAACAGCAATATAAACAGGTTACTCACCTGTAAAAGTAGTACTAAGAGTGGTATATGATGTTCATCCACACTTTTGCCAGTTGCCTTTCCCTTTAAAACTTGCCGGAAATGTCTTCAAGCTGGTTCCTCCCACCCACCTGGGTGGTAACTCCCTCAGCTCCGCCCCATGATGCCAGATCTTGCCCACTGGAAGCAGTGTTGTGCGTCTAAGCCGGGGGTTGGGTGGGTCCATGAATGATCATCATATACCACTCCTAGAAAGTACAGCTGCGTACTTACTGTAACATTAGATCTTCGAGGGACATCTCTTGCAGCAGGTAATGCACTTGGGTTGTCACAAGAGGGCACTGTGGTGCACAGCCTCTCTTCTAGCAGTCTTTTTCCGGTGCTGCCCACACTGACATCATCATTCTGTTTCTATATAAAAGAATGGTGGTCCCTGGTATCCTCAGTCTCCCAGTTCAGTTAGCTAAGCAAGGACCAAGGGAGAGCAGAGGTACCATAGGTATCCTGTCCCATATATATTTGGATCAGAAGTAGTTCTCTTAGGAGGAGGGGGCTGAAGAGAGGTTGTACCTGCAAGAGACACCTCAAGATTCACTGCTTACGGCACGCACTGTACTGCCTTCCATAGGATAACTTTGCAGCAGGTAATACATCATGATGACTCCCAAGCAGTAAACCCAGGACGGTGGAAAGTTATGACAGAAGTCCTTGGAGGACAGTGCGGCCAATGGATGTACTACGATGCGAAGCAATGTTTAAGTTGTAGTGTTTTGTGAAAGTATGTATTGTGGACCATGTGGCTGCACTGCAGATATCCGTAACAGAAGCCCCCTTTGAAGCAGGCTGCTGTAGTTGTCATGGTTTGGGTAGAATGGGCTTGGACCAGTCCTGGTAATGGCTTGTTATATTTCTTATAACAAAAGGTTATACAATGTGCCAACCAGTTGGAGAGGGTTCGTTTAGTGACCGGGAAACCTTTCCTGGTTGAGATGAAGGTAACAAAAAGCTGAGGAGTTTTTCTAACAGATTTGGTACGATTTACATAGTATCTCAAAATACGATGGATATTTGCCGGCCCGGTGGCGCGGAGGGTTGAGGCGCTGGACGCCGCACCATGCCGTCGACCTGGGTTCGGGAACGGACTCATGCCGCCGGGGGTTGGCAGGGAAGGAAGATTGAGCATCCGAGCTGCTCTCCTTCCTCTGGGAGAAACTAGGGCACTGCAGCGCACTATGGCGACAACTGTGGAGGCCAGCAAGCGCAGCTGCGGGCAGCAAGAAATAAGGGTGAAGTACGGCAGGCATTGGCACGTAGTGCCCTGATGCCATTGCACGTCTGGCTCTCGGGGGGGGAGATCAGGCAGCAAATGGCAGAGCGCAATGTCGGCGGTTGATGGCGCACCCAGCATCCCGGTACCTGAAGATCCTGCATACAGGTGCATAGGCATTGAAGCCAGCCTGTGGGGGCAGACCGGGCCGGGGGTGTGGGTGCTGGCGGCTGGAGATCACGAGGATCCGCTCCAAGAGAAGGAGCAGAAATAGATGTGATTAAAAAAATATATGATGGACATCTGAAGTGTGTAGGACATATCCTCCCTGATTAGAGTGCTCAGGGTAGTAAACTGGCAAATTTATGGACTGATTTAAGGTGTGTTCAGAGACCAGCTTAGGTAAAAAGGAAGGATTGGTGCGAAGAGCCACTCTGTCTTTGTGAAAGATTAAGTAAGGCTCTCTACACATTAGGGCATGAAGCTCAGATATATGGTGAGCGGAAGTGACAGCAACTAAAAATACTGTCTTCCAAGAAAGGATGCGGAGCCAAGCTACAGAGCAGAATGGAGGCTTAATCTCGAGCTCTGGTTCAATCCATCCATCGAATATCTCTTCCATCTTGCAGTAATTACTGGTTCTTTGACTAAATAATAGTAGCTAAAGGAAAGACAAATGCCTAATAATGTCAAAACTTCCAAAAAAACAAACAAGGATTTCATTTAACAGATCTAAATCTCAGCTAACCAACAAGTGCCTATTTTGTTCTACAGGACAAACTGATCCACAGGACTCGCCTGGGACCTCTGCTGGAAACACGCTTAATCTGCAGGAACTGCACTCAGAACAAATGATGGCAGAGCACTACAGATCAATCAAAAGACTGATACAAGACTTAAAACATGATTTAGGGACTCGCATGGAAACAGGATTTGAGAATGTAACATCCCAATTACAGCATCTTCAACAAAACATCAACGTTTTATCTGAGACTGTGGATGCTCACAAGCTGCGGACTGAGGAAATGGAGGCCCGAGTGAGTTCTCAGCAAGATGCTAGTAATGTAATGCATGTTGATTTACAAAAAGCACTGAAAGATATTGAAAGGTTAAAACAAAATATCGACGATCATGAAAACAGGGAAAGGCGCTGTAATACAGTATAAGAAGAGTGGGCCTGCCTGAATCTGTGCAAGGTTAAGATTGTGCAAGTTACAACCAAAAGTGGTTGAAACAAGAGCTGAATCTCCCACTCAAGATAAAACTGGAGATCCAATGAGCTCATCGATCGCCTGGGGCCAAACCCGCTCCAGATCAGAGACCACGCCACATGATAGTAAAATTTCTCAGGTACTTGGACCAACAGAGTGCGCTAGAAAAAGCAAGAGCCCACGGTCCCTTAATGGTGCAGCAGAGCCGAGTGAGTCTTTTCCCTGATTACTCCTTTCAATTGCAGCAACAGAGACAGGCGTTTGAAGAGGTGAAGAGAAGATTGCACGTCATAAATTGTCAGTTTTCCCTGATTTACCCTGCCTGCCTTGTTGTAAGGCCTCAAGGAAAACCACCATGTTCGTTCACCTCGGTGGAGGCAGCCCTGCAGTTCGTGGGGGATTTGGAGGAAGAGAGAAGGCGCAGAGAGCCCTAAAGAAATTTACTGCCGATACAAGGACAAGAAAGTGAGTAAAATGGTACCTACAGCTGGGATTAATGCAGAGCTGGTGGATTCCTAGCAACTGACTGTTCAGACGTTGTTTTCTCCCTTTGCCCTGTAACTCCGAGAAGGGGCCTGTAAAAGCAGAGACGCAGAGTTGAACTGTACTGCATTGTGGAGCCTATTTTGATCAGCGGGGAGATCAAGCGGCAAATCAGACAGTTTGTGTGGCCTTTTGGACACGGGCAAGTTTGTTTATGTTATATTTTATTAGGCCTAATTGATAAGGGGTGAAAGTCTTGTGGAATATACATGGACCATGACTCATATGGGACCTAAGTTACTGTGTGATCTTTGGGAAACACTGGTACATTGATTATTATGGAGTTATTTTCCGGGGATTAGCCCCTAGTATGTGTGTGAATGAAAGGATGAAAGATAAATACAGTACTACCGGTCTAGATGTGTGGAATATTGTGGACCTCTTAACCAGATCGGGTACAGGAGGTAGTAGGAGCAATCTTTGCTCTGCTTATGTAAATTAAACTGAGGGGACTTTAAAACAAAAAGAAATGGTCAGAAAACCAACAAATTATTTTTTTCTTCTAAATCCCCCGGCTGGTGAGAAGAGAGAGTTGGTGTTTAAATATCTAATACACTGGGGACAGGGAGTGCAGTGCACAAAAGATGCTACTGTTGATGGGAACCGCTCCAGAGGACAGGCGAAGGGGTTGTATGAGGGCTTGGGGGAGGGTAATGTTGGACAATACTGATTTACCTCTCTTTAAAATATAAATGTGGTTGTTGGAGCAAAGTTGGTTTTAAACTGTGTGAAGCATTGTAAATGGGTCGTTTCACCTCCTGGGAAACTCAGATGGGGAATAGCTTGGGGAGGGACTAGAAAGATGGTAGTGGATACGAGGTGAGAGCCCTGTTTGTCCTGGCCACAGGGTGTCCTTTCAGCTTTGGGAAGTTGAGGGTCATCTCAAGCGCCCCTCTGCTTTTGCTTCCTCCGTCTCCAAGGATGGGATATTTTCTCCTGCCAGTCGGGGAGGGCTTATGGGATGGAAGGAAAGAGGTATAGAGGCTCCGGATTAGTGAGCCCTGGAAATACCAAATACCGGTAAATAATGGTTTTGATGGATCGAAAGCTCTATCCACGAAAGTTAGAGGTTGTACTGCAATGGAATATGGGTGGGGGAGGGACGGTTAAGAGTGTAATGTTGGTAACTGTTCTAAAGTTATGTCTTCTCCCGTTGGAGAGACTTTTGTATGGTTATAATGTCACAGTTGAGAGGTTAAGGGGCGACGTCTAGGGGACTGTTCAGTTTTTCTGTTTTTCATTCAGAGTCACATATACCATTATGCCTGTTACACAGAACGATATGTATAAGAACATCAAGGATACTTTATGGATCGGTTACATTTTTTATCATGGAATGTTAATGGCCTTAAAACTGTGGTTAAGCGACAAAAAATATGGACAACTATTAAAAAGATGAAGGGGGATATTATTTTTTTGCAGGAAATTCATACGGATAAAGTGGAGACTTCAAAACTGGCAGCCTCTTGGGAGGAGTTCTCTGCTGGTGTCCCCTTTTACATCCTAAGCTAGGGGGGTGGCCATATGGATCCGGCCTGGGATCCCCCATAAAGTGCTCTCTACTCTCTCTGATACCCAGGGCAGATATGTGTTGGCTGAGGTGGAACTGGGGTCTATGAAGCTTACTTTGGGTTCCATTTATGGGCCAAATTTTGACTCCCCAGATTTTTTTTTTTTTTATTTTATTTCTTTATTCCTCCTATCTACTCCCGGAGCCCACTCCTTCCGTCCACTCATGTCCTACCCCAATCCACCTTCCGTGAGATCTGCCCCTAGAGTGCCTCCTCCCCCCCTCTCCTAGCACAGTGGGGGCTGTCCCTTCTTGGTGGTCTGGATGGACACGGAGCGGCTCTCATCCAGGGCTGCCGAGAGGATTTTCCGTTTCTCCCTAGATCCCTACCCTCTGAGACACCGGCACTTGGGGACGCGCCAACCTCTCATGCACTACGGCGTCCCCCTCCCGGCTCCAGGTGGAGGCCCGCCTCCATCCCCTCTTGTTGCGGTGCTTCCACCAGCTACTGAAGGGATGCAGAGCGCAGGTCGTTCATGGTCTCCCACCCCTGAGAGAGGAGAGCATCCATTGGGATGCTCGATCCTCCCTCTCCCCTGCCGACCCCCGGCCACCTGAGTCCGTTCCCGAACCCGGGTCGCTGGCGTAGCGCAAGGTGTGGTATCCAGCGCCTCAACCCTCAGCGCCACCAGGCTGGCGACTCCCCAGATTTTTTTACAAGATTAAGGGTTACCCTAGGACCTTTCCCTGATAAGATAATTTTAGCCAGGGACTTTAATACTTATTTGGACCATGAATGGGACCATTCTAGGGGAAGGACAGGACCCCCTCCTCAGAGCTCAGCAGCCCTTAGAGCCCTAACACAGGGTAGAGCACTACAGGATGCTTGGAGATATATGCATACAGAGGAGCGGCAATAGTCATTCTACTCCCATGCCCATGGGCTATACATCAGAATGGACTATATGTTCCCTCCTCCAGACCTATTGGGAGGTATTAGTGAGGCATCACACGGCCCCCTGGTGGTCTTGGATCATGCCCCATTGCAAATAACTATTTTAATACCAAAAGGCCAAAAAGCAGAAACTCAGTAGCGCATGGACCCGACATTGCTGAAGGATCCCTCATATATTAAACAGATTAGGAGTAAAATAGAGGAATTTTTGGAGTTGAACCTCCCAGAAGACACAGGTATTAATAATGTATGGGACTGTTTTAAGGCCTTTATAAGAGGGGAGACTATTTCGTATGCAACATTCAGGAGTAAGAATGATCAAGGAGGAGAGAGAGAACTGGAGAGTGAGATAGGGAGGTTGGAGAGGGCAAATCTGAAAAATCATTCATTAGGCACCTCAAGAGAGTTGAGACGCCTTAAGGGGCGGCTATCACAACGGACCTCTATAAAAATAGAACAGAATTTAATAATAACAAAATCACAGAACTACTTTGAAGGTGATAAGGGAGGAAACTAGCTTTCCAGTCTAATTAAGGGGAAAAGAGCAGATAGAACAATTCTCTCTACTGAAAATACAGCAGGGAATATTACTTATGACCAACAAGAAATTAATACTACCTTTAAATCATTTTATTCCTCCTTTTATATCTTGGAATTTCCAGTAGGGGGTGATGTTTCCTTTTTTCTAAATGGTTATCAGATGCCATCTCTGGGGTCTCAGGAATCGGCAACCATAGACTCTCCAAATTCTTTGGAGGAGGTAAAACAGGCAGTTTGGAAGGCAAATGGAGGTAGGGCACCTGGGCCTGATGGAATCCCAATAGAATTTTATAAGTGATGTGGGACCTAATTGGCCCTCTGATGTTTCAGATGATAGAGAATGCTTTGGAAGCAGAGCTCCCCAACACTAGCTAAATCACAGTGCTGCCTAAACCAGGAAAGATCCCAATAAATGTGGCTCTTACCGCCCAATATCTTTACTTAATTCAGATTATAAGGTGATAGCAAAGCTTATTGCTTCCAGATTGGAAAAATATCTACCTAAATTAATTCATACGAACCAGGGGGGATTTGTAAAGGGTAGGCAAGCCAGACAAAACTTAAGAAGAACCCTAAACATAATGCATAGATGGAGGGGAGGGAAAAGAGAAGGCCTTTTGGCACTTGATGGAGAAAAGGCCTTTGATCGTGAAGAATGGCATTTTATGATGGCAGTTCTGTGCAAGTTCAGGTTTTGGAAAGGGATTATGGGATGGATCCAGGCATTATATAGGAGCCATAAAGCTCAAATCTTAACAAATAACATAACATCGACTCCATTTGCCCTGTCCCGAGGAACTAGGCAAGGGTGCCCTCTTTCTCCCCTGATCTATGTTCTTACAATTGAAGCATTGGCTAAGACAATTAGAGGTGAAGAACAAATCAAGGGTCTTATTTGGAAAGGAAGCAAAATGTGATTTCATTATTTGCGGATGATATTCTGCTTTTTCTTAAAAATCCAGACAAGGCAACGCCCATTCTGTATAAAATGTTTCAAACCTATGGTCCATTATCAGGACATAAGATAAATTGGTCCAAATGTGAGTGGATGCCCATGGGGAAATCTGGAACCACCCTCTCCCTGAGAGATGCGAGGATCCCTCCCTTCTACCTCACTTAAGTACCTGGGTATAAAACTGACTATAAAAATGTCCCATATGGCTAAAGCTAATCTCCTTCCGGTGACTCAATAAATAAAAGAACAATGCATTGTCTGGAGGGCTCTACCTCTTACCCTACTGGGGTGGGTGAATCTTGTTAAAATGAGTGTTCTGCCACAATTCCTATATATTTTCAGACACTTTCATTGTGTATACCTAAGAAATGCATTAAATCAATAGAGGGCCATCACACAACTTCTTTGGCAGGAAATGGGCTAGAATTAAAAATAAATATTATGGCTTCAATTGATAAGAAGTTGAGCCTCCAGTGTCAAGCACTATTATGTTGCTACGCACTGGCCCATACTCTAGACCTGATAAAGGAGAAACCAGCACACCGGGTTGGGTGGAGTTTGAAGACGGAGGGAGAGGCTCTCTTTATTATTATAATATGATTATATTTCTGTACACTGGTGAACATGTCAAATTACCAAACCCCTGTTCAAACTCGACTCTTACGGCCTGGAAAGAAGCCCATACTATGCTCCAGCATCCTAGATCTCTTTCGCCAGACCTAGAACTCTCTGCCTTACTGCTAGATGACCCGTTAAGAATAGATGGGATCTTAACACTCTTAAAATATGGAAAACAAAGGGTTTATATAAAGTGGGTCAATTGGGGCAAGATGAACAAGCAGTCCATTTTAACTTTCTGGTTAGAAACTTTAACCTGAATGCTTCCCACTACTTCTTGTGGGTTAGGCTTTGGGGGAAAATGTGCTCTAGCGGGCTAGGGGGTCAGAAGCTGATGTGGTCTGCTATAGAGGAATTATTTGTAGGGTGGAAAGAGAACGAGAATTTTAAACCTATACGAAGCTGTTATAGAATACTTATGGGGGCCTGTCAGGATCCCATGGGACCAATAAACGCAAAATAGGAGTAAGATTTTTACCAGATGGACTGACCGAGGGTGGAGGGACTGGTTGCAGATTATAAAAAATTTATTAAAGTGTTCAGTCAATAATAAACTCCTGACGATCCAGTATAATATTTTTGCTAGAGCACATTTTACCCCGGCACTGGCAAATAGAATAGATCCCCAGACAACAGACCTTTGTCCCAGATGTTGTGTCCACTCAGGATCTTTTTTTCATATGATATGGAGTAGTCCGAGGATTCAGACTTTCTGGGGTGGGGTTGTGGAAATCTTGGCAAATGTGCTGGGGTAACAGTGGGGTTGGATCTGGTGGGAGTCTCCTGGGACTTTGTAGGGCCATGGAGTGGGACTACCAGGCCATATGAGGATCTCCATGACTAGAGAGAGGTAGTAGCAATTAAATGTATTTTACTGTACTGGATATCTAATGAGGTCCCCACGTTAGCTTTTTGGTTGAATCCCTCTTAGAATGTATGAAAATGGAAAGAATCCAATATAATGTAAGAAATCAGATGGATAAGTACTAAAAAATGTGGGGTCAGTTAGAACAAGCCATGACCCAGAACTAGTTCACTATGTTTTAAGTACATGGGAGGGAAGAGACAAGTCTAGGACAAAAGCTGTGAAATGGATTTCGGTTACTTGGGTAGATAGGACCACATGGGGGCCTTAAATACATTCCTAACCTTTTTGGAGGATCTTATTTACATGTACATCCTAGTCTCTGGAAATATGCAGAGTGCATGGAGTTATGTATATGATATCATACAAGTTACACAAACCTGTTACTTCTTATTCTTCGAAGGCTGGGGACTTCTGAATGTACAAGCATGATCATCTAACTTCTGTAAGGTTAGACTGATGTGATTAATTTGATAAATGGAATTAGAGTATTAAACTTCTGTTGGTCAATGGATATGTACTCTGCAAAATGGTAAATAAAGTTTTACAAAAAAAAAAGAAAGGAAGCGGAGCTCATAAGTGGCCACTGGTTCGAAAGGTTCGAGGGTTAGCTTTTCCAATAGGAAATTCAGATCCCAGGGAGGGGTGGGCCATCTAATGGGAGGCTTGAGGTGCAACTTCTCTTAAAAACATTCTGGCAAGATGATGTTGATAAAGTAGTCTCCCTTCTAAGGGCTCATGAGATAGAGGCCAAATTAACTTTAATAGAGGAGTAGCTCAAGCCCGTCTCTGCAAGTGAGGCCAGGTAGTCCAATACTTTAGTCAATGGACATGAATAAGGGTCCAACGACCAGAAAGTGGCCCATATGGAGAAGCATTTCCATTTAGCATTATAGGTTTCCCTGGTAGATGGTTTACGTGAAGCAAACAGAATACTGGCCACTGATGAGGAGACTTGAAGGCAGGCTATGAAAGCGTTTTCAGGAGCCGAAGGTGTAGTGACTTCAGGTTGGGGGTGAAGAAGGGTTTCCTGATCTTGAGTTAACAGATCTGACCTGATCAGCAATGGAATTGGGTCCGCTACTGAGGACTGTTGAAGTAGGGGAAACCACACCTGCCTGGGCCACAGAAGGGCTATGAGGATCATGGTGGCAGGTTCAAGCTGTAGTTTCAGTAGACTCCACTGCAGGAGGGGTACGGGGGGGGTAGCATATAAGAAGAGTTCTGTCCACGGTTGGGACAGGGCATCTATAGACAGTCCCTTTCTGTTCGGGATAATGGAATAGTATCTGGGGAGTCTGTGATTGCTGGGGGAGGCAAAAAGTTTAGGTGCAGGGTCCCCCACAATCGAAAGAGCATCCGAAGAACTCCGTAATGAAGTGTGGCCAGGGTATTGTGGTGTTCTGGAAGATGTATGGCAATCTATGACAGATGTTGAAGTATGGCTTCCTGCCAAACCGACATTGTTTCTCTGCAGCGAGTGCAGGACTTGGTACCTCCTTGTTTGTTCAGGTAGTACACCACTGAGGTGTAGTCTGATTGGATCAGTAAATGTCCCGGGGAGAGGTGACAGCGGAAAGCCTTAAGGGCGAGGTGGACTGCTCTTATTTCCAGTAGGTTTATATGAAGATGAATGGAGAATCGGGGCCACCTGCCCTGTGTCCTGTAGGGACCCAGGTGCGCCCCCCAGCCATCGAGGGAAGCATCCGTGGTCAATGTCTGCTGGGGAGCAGGGTACTGGAAGGGAATGCCTTGAGACAGGTTGGCATGGTGGGTCCACCAATCTAGGGCCGAGCATAGGATGGGAGTGACTCTGATTCTGTCTTTGAAATCCCCTGTTTTTTGCCGGCACTGATTCTGAAGAGTCTATTGGACTGGTCTCATATGTAGATGGGCAAAGGCCACTGTGCGGATGGCTACGGCCATGTGCTCCAGGAGGCATAAGAGACATCTGGCTGTGATAAATTGTTGAGTTTGTATCTGGGAAGCCAGAGACAGAAGCCTTCATGTCTGTCGGCAGTTTCCAGAACAGCTCCTATATACTGGAGCGACTGGGTAGGAGTTGGATTGGATTTGGGCCAGCTGACTATAATTCCTAGGGACTGGAACAGAGTAAGGGTCCCCTGGAGTGACAAACGCAAAGAGGTTTCGGAGTCTGCTTTTATGAGCCAATCATCCAGGTACAGGAAGATGAAATGTCCATCCTGTCTCAGGGCCGCCGCCACTACCACTAGGCACTTGGTAAAGACTCTCGAGGGGGATGAGAGACCGAATGGGATATCCTGAAATTGGTAATGTTGTCCTAGCAAGTAAAAGCGAAAGAACTGGTGGTGGGTAGGGTGGATGGGGATATGTAGGTAGGCATCTTTCATGTCTAATGCGCATAGCCAATCCCCTTGCTTTAACATCGGTATAACAGATGTTAAAGTGACCATCCGGAACCTTTTGTACCGAATGTGTAGATTCAGTTGTCTGAGGTCTAATATAGGTCTGAGATCTCCAGTGCGTTTGGGTACCAGAAAAAAATGGGAGTAAAATCTCTGATGGCACTCCAAAGGAGGAACAGGATAGACGGCATTCTTGTGAAGAAGTGCCTGAAGTTCCTCTTGAAGAATGGTAACATGGTCAGGTGGGTAATGGACAGAGTGGTGAGGATAAGGGGGAGGCACTGAGGTGCGTTCCAGCGTGTGCCCCGTCCTTATGATCTGAAGCACCCACTCATCTGATGTTATTGCCTGCCAGGCCTCTAAATGGAGGGCAAAACGACCACCCATGTCTTCCAAGGCCTGGTTGAGGAAGCCCGGGCAATGCCCCAGTTGGTCACTGAAGTGAGCTGACCAACTCCACTCAGGGGGTGGGAGTGGGAGCCTTTAGAGGAAGGAGTGGAGGTCCTGGAAGAAGGCTGGGAATGACCACAGAATCTGCCTCTGTAGGTGCCTCTAAGTTTGCCGCTTCTCTTTGACTGAAGAGAGGACTGGGAGCGGTACTGGTAAGATGGCTGTGAGGTATGATATATGCCATGAACCATATGTAAAGTCCGACCTGAAGCTTGTAGATCATCCAGAAGTGTTTGGGTACCTGGACCAAAAAGTTTAGATCCATTAAAAAGGGCATTTACCACTTTATGCTGTGTATCTGGTGTAAATCCTGATACACATAACCAGGCGTATCGTCTCAGGGTAATCCTCATAGCCGACATGTGGGCAGAAGTATCCACAGCATCATATCCTGGGCGGAGCAGGTGTCTAGAGAGGGAACTGCCAGTGGAAATTGGTGCCAAAAATTGTTCCTTGTCCTGAGATGGAGGGAGTTTACTGACTAGTTCTATAGCAGAGGACCAGAGGGTACGTTGGTATTTAACCATGTGTCCCATATAATTTAGAATTCTGAGATTCATGGTACCTGCCTAGAATACCTTCTTCCCGAGGTAATCGAGTCAGAGGGACTCCTTATCAGGGGGTAATGAGCTTATGTGTTTTGGTCGTTTGGTACGATCATGAGCCGCAGTGATCACCACAGAGTCCGCTTTGGAGAAGTAGAAAGAAAGGGATGGTCAAGAGGAGCCTGGTAAAGGTGATCTGTCTTTCTAGGCATGGCTGGAAGAGCTGAGGGTTGGTTCCAAGCTGCCAGTACAACGTTTTGGTAAGTTTGTATAAGTAGGTGTACCACTACTACAGGCTCTTTAGGTAGTTCTAGATAATCTGCCATATCCTTTCTTTGTTTATCACGTTCTGTAGCTGAAAATCCCCATGATTTTCTGAATTTGGACCATCATCTCGTGAAAAGATGGGCCATCAGGAGGAGAGGCAGCTGCATGTCGGGAGGCATCCTTGTGCAAGGAGGACATAGTAGAAAGAGAGGACGCGAGTCCAAGTCCTGCAGGTCGATATCCTCTAAATCTCCGGGAAAACCATCTGGAAATTTTGCCTCTTCTGAAAAATACTCTTCCTCATATGAGGGAGGGGACCAGGGTGGAGGGCTCCGTGTTGCACTGGAAGCATTTAGGTGGAGGGGTAGGAGAACAGGAAGGGCAACCAGACTCTCCTGGAGTGGGAGGTTGAGAATGCCTCATCACTTCTAGAACCTGTTGTACCACTGTGGCTACGTCCAATGAGGTGGCAGGAGTAGGGGGCAGGGTAGGGGGCTTCTGGGAAACCAGAGGGATTGTGGAAGAAAGCGGGACGTGAGGTATAAACAGGTTCTATCCCCTGGTGGTATAAAGACAAGAGTCCGTCCCTGTCAACTGGCCCCGTGCAGAGAATGACTGTGAAGGAGGAGGAGCAGAAATGCAAAACAGTGTCTCCCCAGGAAAACCTGATCTGTCAGCAACAGGCAGCAAAGGAGGAGGCATTAAAATGCTTAAAAGGAGACATCGATGGAAAACGAGTCCCCATCGATGGGACGTCAATGGAACTTACATAAGGTTCCACAGAAACTGCTGAAAGGGTGCCAGAAAGTGCCATCGACAAGAGGGTGCAAACTCCTGTTGACAAGGAAGCACTTCTGGAGGGCATCGTCGATGGTGGAGCACCTGTGATGGTGGCCATCAACAAGTGTCTGCCCGATGATGAGGATGATTTATCCTTATCACATTTATGCTTCTTGTGTGAAGCTGTAGCACGGGGCTCCTTGGGACAGGCCCCCTTCTCCAAGACAGACAATTTCTGCTCTATGAGATGAGCTTCAATCTCCTGTAGCTGTTGTCAATCGGTTGCCTAGTTGAATTCCTGGCAGTGTTTGCAGGAGATGGTTTCGTGTGTGGGACTCAGACACCTAATACAAATGGTGTGGTTGTCGTAATGGTAGATCTTCCTACCGCAACGACATGACCGAAATAGTGCTGACTTGCTTGTAGATTCATCAATGAAGATTGGAAATGGAAGAAAATTCCGTTCCCAGCTCAAGTTCTCATCGATGACTGCTTCACTAGCGCTAGCTGCTGCATGTGAGCTGAAGATGGCAGGAAAATGAACTGAGGATACCAGGGACTGCCCACTCTTACATAGGAGCAGAATGATGATGTCATGTGTGGGCAGCCCCTGGAAAAAGGCTGCTAGAAGAGAGCTGCTGTGCACCACAGTGTCCTCTGGCCACGACCCAAGTGTATTGCCTGCTGCAAGGGATAATCCCTGTGGAAGATCTACTGTTACAGGTGAGTAACCTGTTTTTCTAGGGACATGGATATGATGTCCTATCCACACGTCTGGCAGACTCCTAGCAGTTCTCCAGGAGGAAGGAGGCAAGGTGCACACACCCTACTTCGGGAACAGATTGGAGAACTGAGGCCCCAAAACCAGCATCCGGCATGACTCAAGGTTGATGTGGTAACAGGAAATGAAGGTGTGTGCTGACTTCCAGGTAGCAGTCCTGCAGATTTCCTGGATAGGGATGTCCATGGAAGCAGCCACCGAGGCAGCGGTATAACAAGTGCAGTGAGCCCTCAGTCCTCCGGGAGGCTCCCTACCACCAACCTATAGCAAAGGTCGATGCAGGATACAATCCACCTGCCAATCATCCATCTAGCTGCTGGTCTGCCAGGTGTGACTTCAACACAGGTGACAAATAGCTGGCGACCCTCTTCTCGAACTCCAGCAGTGTGCTCCTTGTAGTAGGCAAGCGCTAGCCGCAGGTCTGAAGTATGGAGCTTGTGCTCTGCCATAGAGGTGTGACTGGTGGTGTACACCGGGAGATTATTCACCTGATGAAGGTGAAACTCTGACACAACCTACGGGAGGAACTTCGGGTTGGGGTGCAGGACAACCTTGTTCCTGTGGAAGACCAGGTAAAGAGACTCCACTGAAAGCTCCTGGAGTTCACTAATCTTTCTGGCTGACATAACAGCCACCAAGAAGGTGGTCTTCCACGACAGGTGAGACATGTCACACCTATGTATTGGTTTAAATCACTTGCCCATGAGCTTTGACAAAACCAGCAACAAATCCCACGGTGCTAGTGGTTCACACAATGGAGGGGAAATGTGGTCAAGGCCTTTAAAAAAGCACCAGACCACCTTCTCCTGTGCCAACTGCTGACCGTCCCGCACCCGGTAAACAGAGATGGCTGCCAGGTGCACCTTAAGGGTCACTGAGCAAAGGCCCGACTTAGAGAGGGACCACAGGTTGTCAAGGATGCTAGCCACCGGACAGGACAAGCATTCCAGCCCCTTGCCCTGGCACCAAATGGAGAACCTCTTCCACATGAAAGCACTGCACTTCCTGGTTGACATCTTCTGAGATGCCTCCACAACAGTGAGGACATCTTCGGAGAGACCCAAAGCCTGGAACTCTAGCCACTCAGGAACCAGGCTGTCAGGTGCAGGGACTGAAGGTCCGGATGGAGTACCTTCCCCTGATTGAAGAAAAGCAGGTCCGGTCGGAGAGGAAGACGCCTTGGGAGCCTGCTGAGGCTGAGGAGATCAGGGTACCAGAACTGGCATGACCAGTCTGGAGCCACCAGGATCACCTGCACCTTGTCCCTCCTGGCCTTGAGCAGCACCTTGTGGATCAAGGAAAGGCATAGAAGAGGCATGGGGTCCAGGGCCTTGAGAAGGCATCCCCCTGCAATGTTCCCTGCTGAGAGGGGGCAGGCACAAAACAGCCTCAGATTTGTGTTCTCCCTGAAGGTGAATAGGTCCACCTGAGGGGTGCCCCACTTGAAGATCAGACTGTATACTACCTCTGTGTGGAGAGACCACACGTGAGATGCCTCACCCATACGGCTGAGAGCATCCACCAGCTGTTTGGAGGTCCCTGCCACATGGATGGCTAGGAGATCGGCCTCCAGGCTGCACATGGGAGTCCACATGCAGTGAGCTTCCTTGCACAGTGGCCAGGAGTGTGTCCCGCAATGTTTGTTGAGGCAGTACATGGTCGTGGTGTTGTCTGTCTGGACCACCTGACCTTGGATGTGTAGGTAGGGTTACCACATGTCCTCTTTTATGAGGATCTGTCCTCTTTTCCAGCTGCCAGATATTCTTCATGTACCTTCTCTATCCTGTTGTATTATTATTTTTATAATTCTTTTACTCGCTTCTACCCAGGAACTCCTTGTAAACGAGCTGTGAAGGCGGTGGAGACTTTAAACCTATTTACTCAGGGTTTGGGACAAGGGCTCATCGGGGGAGGGACCAAGTGTCCTCTTTTTGGCATCCCAAAATCTGGTATCCCTATGTGCAGAGTGAATGCAGTCAGCGCCAGCTGAACTGCTCGGAGCTCCAGCAGGATGAAGTGGCATTGGGACTCATCGAGCGTCCAGAGCCCGTGGATTCTGCGGTCCCCCAAGTGGGCACCCCAGCCCATGAGAGAGGCATCAGTCGTCAAGATGACATTTGGTTCTGGGCGGACAAACGGGTTCCCTTCCTGCTGATGCTCTGGGACTAACCACCAATGGAGGGCATCCCACATCCACTGGGTCATAGTGACCAGCTGGTCAAAGTGACCCCTGCGCTGAGACCACTGGCTGGCCAGCTCCCACTGCAGGGAGCGCATTCTCCTGCAGGCCCATTGAACCACACTGGTGCAGACCACCATGTAACCCGGCAGGCACAGGAAGTCCCAGGCAGGGAGCAACTGTCCAACTCGAAATGGCTGGGCAAAGGAGGAGAGAGCTTCCGCCCTGTCCACCGGGAGCTGGCTCTGCATGAGTCTAGCTCCGCTCCGATCAAAAGGATCACCTGCAAAGGTACGAGTTCCAACTTGGCCTCATTGACCAGGAGGTCAAGTCTGACGCACGTCTGGAGGGCCAAGTCCCTGGACTGCTCCACCTCCTGCCTGGAAGGACCTGCTGTCAGCCAGTCGTCAAGGTAGGGGTAAACCTGGACCCTTCAGCATCTCATGTAAGCTGCCACCACTGCAATGCACTTGGTAAAGACCCTGGGGGCTGAAGACAGGCCGAATGGCATGGCCTGGAACTCGTAGAAGGTTCCCGCCGCTCAGAAGCGGCGGAACCTTCAGTGTGATGGATGGATTGGGATGTGAAAGAATGCATCCAAAAGATCCAAGGAGCAAAATCACATGTCTTGCTCTAGAGATGGTATGATCTGAGACAGAGTTACCATCTTGAAGGTGCATGACTTGAGAAACTTGTTCAGGTCATGCAGATATAGAATGGAGCACCAGCTCCCCATCCATTTTGGCACCAGAAGTACCTGGAGACAAACCCTAGGGCGATACAGAGGATCTGCGACAGGAACCACAACCTCCTTGTGGAGGAGCTGGGCTATGTCATCTCTAAGAGCTGACAGAAAGTCTGCGGATACCAAGTCCTCCTATGGGGTGCAGGCTCGGCAAGGAGGGTAGTGCTCAGGAACCACCTGTCCATGGTGACAGCGGACCAGGCGGAAATGAAATGATGAAGCCGGCCTTTCACGGGGGTACCCAGGGGAGGGGTGGCGGGCATGAGGGAGGCATCCTTCATCCCGTTACTGGGCAGGCTTGGAGGAGGGTCTGGCTGAGGAGTCACTGGAGCCTCTCTCCCCCAGGCTTACGGATGACCAAGGCTACTGACTTTGGCCAAGGTCACCAGCCCTGGGGTCAGGCTGGTTTGGCCACAGGAGTAGAGGTGGACCAAAGGGGCTTCCTTTTCTGCTGCTGCTTAGAGCCCTTGGGGTCCTTGTGGGCAGATGTCAGAGTCCAAGGTGGCACTGGACTTCTTGACGCGTGTGAGGTGGCCCTCAACCCCTGGCCTAAACAAGTCGGTGCCCAGGAAAGGAACCTCTGCCAACTTGTGCTGAGTGTCTGCTGTGAAGGTCGAGATCCTCAGCCAAGTCCTGTGGCGCATGACCACTGCGGCCGCTACGAAGTGGGCACAGCAGTCCCCAATGTCCATGACTAGGGATGTAAGTTTGTCATGGATGAGGTTTTAATGACTCATTGTTTGTTCATGAAATCATTAGTAAACAGTAGTAAATGTTGTGGCACTGTCATCATTGCTACATTCTGATGACACTAGTGAAAGTCATGGAAGTCCTGAAACATAGAAACATAGAATTTGACGGCAGATAAGGACCGCTTGGCCCACCCAGTCTGCTCATTTCCCTACCTGATGGATAAGCTGCAGATCCTAGTTAACCAGCAGCCTACTTCTTCCTACCCCCCCCTAGAATTGCCTTATGACTGTCCCATGCATGCTTGAATTCCACCACTGTTTTTGACTCCACAACCTCCTCTGGAAGGCTGTTCCATACATCCACAACCCTCTCTGTGAAAAAATACTTCCTTAAATTACCTCTGAGCCGCCCCCCTTCTATCTTCAAATTATGCCCCCTTGTTCTTGCACACCTCTTTTTTTGAAAGATGCTACCCTCTTGGACCTTGTTGATTCCCTTGAGGTACTTGAAAGTTTCTATCATGTCCCCCCTCTCCCTCCTTTCCTCGAGGCTATACATATTAAGCTCCTTAAGTCTCTCTTCATATGTCTTCCGGTGCAGACCCTGCACCATTTTAGTTGCCCTCCTCTGGACAGCTTCCATCCTGTCTATGTCTTTGCAGAGATTGGGTCTCCAGAACTGCACGCAGTACTCCAGATGTGGTGTCACCAACTGTCTGTACAGAGGGATAATAACTTCTTGTTTTCTGCTGGTGATGCCTCTCTCTATGCATCCCAGTATCCCCCCAGCCCTCCTTGCTGCCCTCTCACATTGCTTGCCCACCTTTAGGTCATCTGATATGACTACCCCCAGGTCACTTTCCATTTTTGTTGTTGTTAGTATCTCACCCCCCATTGTGTACTCTTCCCCTGGGTTTTGTTTCCCAGGTGCATTACCTTGCACTTCTTAGCATTGAATCTAAGCTGCCATACATTTGACCATTCCTCTAACCTTGCCAAGTCCTTTCTCATCCTTTCCACCCCACCTTGTGCATCAACTGAACAAAGATCAAACGTCATGGAATCAATGACGTGTGTGACTGCCATGACAAACTTACATCCCTATCCATGACTGTCTGGATATTCTGGAACTGCTGCTTAGCCACAGCCTAGCTCTGGTCCCGGACCTGTTTGACTGTGGTCTGGAGGTCCACTAGCAGACGAGGAAGCCCCTCATCCAGGGTACGCTGCAGGGCATGGGAGAAGTGGGCCATAAGGAGGGCCGAGATCGTCTGGTGAAGACCAAGGGAGGAGGCAGCATAGACCTTTTTAGCAGTGTGGTCCAATTTCTTGGACTCTTTGTCAGAGGCAGCTTGCTGATATCCCCAGTGTTGCCAAAGTGACTAAACACAGAATCGGTCACCAGTCCATCGGCTGAGGCGTGTTCTGTGAATCCCGAGAGGAAACTGGTAGGTACCGCATACTTGCGGGCCATCCGGGAAGAGGGTACAGGGAAGGAAGTGGGGCACTGCCAAAGCTCCAGGGCAGGGCCAAGAATGGCCTCTGTCACCGGGAAGGCCCTGTAGGAGTATCCCCCCGGTCGAGGATCTCAGTCAGTGGGTAACGAGCCCAATTTTGTACGGACTCCATTTTTATACCTGTGGACTCAGAGATCAGGTGGAGAAGGCCCATAAAGGAGGAAGGGCTTCGCCTGTCGAGAGATGCCCCACGGACTCGCTGAATGATGGGAGTGCAGGAGAATCCTCTCACCTGAGAGTCATTAAAGAGGGTCGACTGCACCAGAGAGCCATCTTCCAGGTCGGTAGCACTCCAGAGAGCTCTCTCCCACGCGGTGGCAATGTACTGGAAAATAACGATTATAAGAATTTTTGTGAAGGATAAAGCGTTGCATACGATGCAATAAGGTATCCTCAATCAAAAAATACTAAACTTAATATGAGGCGCATGAAAGAACAACAACAGGGACAACAAAAAGATCAGCCGCTGCAATCTACCAAGGCCACGGATCCCTCGAGTGGTAGTAATGTGGTAACTCAGGCAGCATTAGCATAGCCACCTTGGCAGACCGAGCTCAACTTCATGCGGGCCATGGACTCAAAAATAGAAAAAGAAGTGAGAAAACTGGAAAACCACAATGGCGCTATTAAAAAACTGAACGGCTCTGTAGCCAAGGCGGACAAACGAACAGTAATCACCCTCGCTTCTGTTGCCACCTTAACAAAAAAGAGAACGGGCAGCTCAGAGGACGCATGGAGGCCCTAGAAAATTAAATTAGGTCTGGGAACATCCGCATAGTTGGCTTACCGGAAGGAGTACAGGGGACATCCCTTCTATTATTTCTACTCGATTGGATAAAAAGGAATCTTAAACTGGCCGACGACTTTCACTGGGAGACCCTTACTAAAGCCTACAGGATCAATCTGAGGGTCTGACCAGCTGATTTCACCCAGCCACGTACCATCTTCCTAAAATCTAGGGGTTCAGATGTCAGAGATGTGGTGCTGGCCACAGCCAGAGCAGCATATCCACTGAAGCTCAACAGAGCAGACATCAAGTTTTACCCAGACTTATCATATCAAACACACACCAGGAGAAAAGGTTTTGATGCTGTGCGACATTGCTCACGTAGGTCTGGGATTATACATTCTTTTCTACCAGCAAGGCTACTATTAGTATATGGCGGAAAGATCATACTACAAACCCGCAGGACGCGGGTCACTGGTTCAAGAAAATTGAGCAAGAGTTTGCAGCTTGTCATGTGCCATCTGAGTCCCAGGGATCTGATTCAGACGATATCTGAACACTGAACCGGACATTTAAATACTTACATTTGCAGGTTTGAACTGCCCAGCATTAATCCCTGTGTAAACTGCAACAGTTTGAAGAGGAAGGGAGTGAGTTTGTTGACGCCGTACCCTGTAGGATGGCGTCAACAAATTAAGGCTGAGGGTGAGCTTATCCCCACTCAAACCTCTACTTAGGGGAGTACCACAAGGATCCATACTTGGTGCCTTATTATTTGTTATCTATGCTAATAACGATGAGAGTATTAACAAGGCCAACTACACCTGTTTGCTGACGACACAGTTGTATATACAAGTCGTCAGACACCTGAAGCAGCTTGTGCTGACTTCCAGGAGGAATTTAACCAGCTACAGAACCAGCTCCTCCATAAAAAACTTCTAAATGCTAAAAAAAGAAAAGCAATGTTGTTCTCGCCCTACAGCCGTGTAATGAATCCGGCCAGCTCTGGAGCACTACCTCAGATTACCACAATTCTTGGAGAGAAACTGGAGTTTGTCTCAAAGTTTAAATACCTAGGTGTGTGGTTAGACCATAATCTAGCATTTGCCTGAGATACCTAGACCGGACTCCTTACTAGCAAGGTGCGGCATTGCCGATACCCAATCAGAACGCGAGCGCTTTTCTGCTCTGGCATCTGACTGGCTCCTGCAGTCTGCTCCTGTCTCTCCCTTAATACTAAGCTAGTCTGATTTTCTGTCTAAAACTTGCACGAAAAAGAGCTGTACCTACTTATTGCCTAACAGGTATGACCTCTATTTTTTCCTGTTTAGAGTGTCAAGAGTTGGGACTCTCTTTGATTACACTCCTTTCTGAATTTCTGTGGTTGGGCTAGTCTTTAGGCATCAAGGAATACCCATTTTTGTTGTCCTACTGTTTCGGTCCTCCTGCTGGTTCAAATGTTCCATTGTCCGTGGTTCAGTACTTAACACTGACCCCTTCTTCCATCCCCTGCCAAGGATATGCTCTCCATGGGCTCTCTGCCCATAGGTGTGGGAAACCTGGGCACAGAGTGGTCGGCGCTGCCTCTACCGCCGCCTGAGAACCTAAGCTCAGACTCTTCATTAGCAAAGCACGGCATTAGCGGTCATCCAACTGGAACCTGAGCGCTCTTCAGCATTGGCTTCTGATTGGTTCCTGCAGTCTGCTTCTGTGTCCGTTCTAAACCAAATATAAATCTGATTTCCATGCCAAAGTTTGCCAAAAAAGAGCCGGAATTACTTTTCTCCTTGACTGTTACGACCCTTATCCTTCTGTTTAGAGTGTTACATTTAGGGATACTGTGTGGTTACACTACTTTTGAAATTCTGTGCTTGCATCTGCTCCCCTACACGAGCGACCAATCACTTCTCCCTACTGAAGTTTCTACTAAACCTCATCTTGTGTTCTCCTTTAATATTACAGAAGCACTCTGAACTGATATGACTGATGTAACATTGAGTACTTACTTGCATTAATTGTTTTTTACTTGTGTTATTTGGCTCTATTGTAAATATCTCTGTATGCATTGTACAATTTGACCCGGAGCTAACCAGGTTTATCTTGCATTGAATTATATCCGATACTGAGTGCTCATTTTGATTTTTGAACTATCTTGTAAATGAGCTTGCTTAACGATGTTCGCCTAGATAAATAAAGATTTTGATTGATTGTTTATTTCCCTAACCTTATCTGTCTTACTTGATTATGGGTGCTGTGATTGGGGTTACATATTTAAGTTTAATCTCCCAATTTTGGCCACATGGTGTTTGCAGAGTCTCTGCAGTGTTTTGAGTCCCCAACACAGGAACACAGTAAGAGGATTGTTGTACTGTGGTCCAACACAGTTTATCTGTCGTTTTATATAAAATTATGAGAATTCAACAGTGTTTGATGTTCATAATCTATGTTATAATCTACAATATGATGCGTTCTAATGCAATGCTACTTGTGTTTCTGGGTGATTGCTACTATGCTGGGTGGGGGTGGGGGGCTGCATAAGGAGTCTTAGTTAATTTCTGTCTTCTCCTAGTCACGCAATAGGTTGAATAGCAGTCGTTTAGATTGTGTTTTATTTCCTGTGTTACCTCCCTAATGGATATACTTACACCGCTGAAAAGGCTGGCAAGCAACAAAGACTTTTTGGGAACTTTAATTACCTAAGGGCTGATCGTCCTGCACTCCCCTCACCTCCTACTGTACCAGAATACATGGTTATCAGTTTCACTGTATATCAATTCTATGTAGTACTATTGTACAACTTTTCTTTTATTTCCATGTATGAAGCAATGTGGATGTTAATTTTCTATATAAGCAGATAAATGAATAAACAAAGTACAAAAAAAACAACAAAAAAAAAAAACAAAATTCGACCGCCGAGTCCCCACTACCCTCCGAGGGCGGTCAGGGTATGAGTGACACGACAGCAGATGGGAAAGTCTCTGGTTGGCGAGACTCCCATAGTCAAAGCGCAGAGTTGGTGGCGGCTCCACCAGAATTGGTGGAGGCACCGAGTTGGCTGAGCAGGGACCCGACTTGGTCGATCCTTAGGTGGAAAAGGTGTCAGCCTATCGGGCAAAAGCCAAGACATGATCGATGCAGTAGCCGGAGCTGGCTTCACACTGCTGAGCACCAGCTGCTGCTACATGAGATCCTCGTAGCGTTAAAGCAACTTGCACCGAAGCCTCTCCTCACCTAAGGAGGATGAAGAGTAGCGGCAGCGCCGCTTTCCATGGTGTCGAGAGTGGGAGTGCCAATGTCAGTGGAAACCGCTCGACCTACCAGAAGACTGAGATCTTGACCGCCGGGGGCACTGGCGGCAAGGCTCGGAGGGAGTCGGCAAATGCCGAGGCTCCTCCGGGTCTTGGTCGTCGATCAAAGGCAGTGGGTCAGCGGACTGATCCATCCCAATTGTCTGAGTCAAGACCAAAGTCCTGGATAAGGAAGTGTCGGCCTCTTCAGCCAACAACTGGTCAACCGGTTCAAGAAAAATCTCAGCCAGAAGATCAACCAGTGTCTCTGCCAACAGGCCTGATGGGGTTATCGTGGAGCCAGTGGCCTGGGCAGAGGATCAGACTGAAGTTGGATCCGGAGAAACCTACCACACTATCCTCCCAAGATTTATTAGAAAGGGTAGTTAGTCAGTGGTATTACTAGTTCTTTCCTTAGTTCTTTTAGAATTCTGGGGTGAATCACATCAGGGCCCGTTGCTTTATCCACCTTCAGTTTTAAGAGTTCTTTAGAACCCTTTCTTCTGTGAAAGGACTAATATTAATCCCTATCCAGAGTGCTTCTACTGACTGGATTAGGTATCTCCCCTGCTCTTCCACTGTGAATACTGAGCAGAAGTATTTGTTCAGTATCCTTGCTTTTCACTGTCACTCTCTGCCCAATTACCTTCTTCTTTATTCAGCCTCAGTATCCTCCCTAAGTCTTTCTTTGTTCCTAATGTACCAATAAAGGTTTTATCCCCTCTTAACCGAGTTGGCTATCTTTTCTCGGTTTGCGCCTTTGCTATTCTGACTGTCTTCCTGCTTCCTTCTGCTTTAACTGGCACAGTTCTCTGTCCTGCTCCTTCTGTGTTTCCTTATACTTCCTGAATACTGTCTTTCTCCTTAACCTTCCCGCCACTTCTTTTGAGAACCATAGAGTTTTTTCTTTCATTTTGATTTATTTGCTTCACACAAAGGCTTGTTGCCTCTGTGATGGCGGTTTTGATGTTTCCCCATTGTTGCTCCACCCCACCTTCTTGCCTGTTTGCTAGTGCTTTTCTGAGGCACTCTCCCATTTTGACAGAATCAGCCCTCCTGAAGTCAAGTACCTTCACTTTTGTATGGCTTGACTCTACAGCTAAGTTTATCGTGAACTACACTGTTTGGCGGTTGCTTCTTCCCAGATGGCTACCCACTTCAAGATCGGAGATTCTCTCTCTCTCTCTGTCCCCTTATAATGCTGCTGCCCCTCCCTTCCCCCCATCCTATTACCCCTTCCCCTATCCCAACCACTCTTGAAGCAGTCTACCGTCTCACAGGCCACTACCTCACCCAACAAGGAGTTCCACTTGTCCACCACTCTTTCTGTGAAAAAATGTCTCCTTATCTTTCTCCTAAATCTACCCCCCACAGACCATGACCAGTAGCGATGGGCCACTGGAGCTTGGTATAGGCAATCTGCTTGCCTTGGTATGGCAGAACCATTGAAGGCTGGTTCCAGGCAAATAATACTGCAGTGGGATATGTCTGAATCAGTGAGGTACCACAACTAGAAACTCCTCTGGAAGCGCTATAAAATCCACCGTGTCTCTACATTACTTGTCTTGTTCTGTGGTTGAAAATCCCATCACACTGTGGATCTGAGTTATCAAAGCATGAAAAAGATGGAACATCCAGTGGAGAGGCTGAAGTGTGGAGAGCAGCGTCCCAGGAGCAGAAGGCAAGGATGAGGCCTTGGAGAGAGGCCGAGGACTGGCATAGTCAGGAAAATAGTCTCCCAACTCTTCTTTACAGTCATCCTCCGGAAAAGAATCTTCCTCTATAAAATAAGGAGATAAATTAGGAGTAAGGTCCCGATCCAAATGGAAACGTGTCAGAGGGGAAGTGAGTGAGTGTGACCGCTGGGAAGATTCCCTGGGAGTAGAGGTCTGAGTATCTGTCATGACCTGTAAAAACGGACTGGACAACAGGAGCCATGTGTATAGAGGACAATGTGGTGACAAGGGAATCAAAGATTGTGCAAGTCTCTGCATAAGCAGAGATCAGGAGCCTGAGGTGTATAAACCAGGATCCCTGGAGCGGCCAGCTGGGCCCCTATGAGTGGCCGGTTGAGTAGTATGAGGAATGACCAGAAGGGTAAAGCTCTTATCCATCACCACAGAACCTGAAGCCACTGTCGACGGCAAAGCAGATGCCGAAGATGGTTCTAAAGGGAGGTAATGTCGACGAGGGCGACAATGGCCGTGTAAACGTCGACAGAGAATCCAGTGGATCGATCTCCAAATCAGTAGAAACTGCTAAAAGGGGCACTAGACAGCACCATCAATGACAAGGTGGGTAAAGACGTCAACGAAGAGAGAGTCTTATGTGGCTGCCTCAACAGTGTGGCACTTGAAGTGGTGTCCGCCGATAAGCGCTTTGTAGAAGTTATCCTGAGATGCACCATCAATGGTGTGCCACAGGTAAATGTGGCAGTCGACAGGTCTTTGTGGGGCACCGTCGATGGTGTACACTGGTAGTAGTGGCCATCAACGAGTGCACCCCGCCCCCACCGGAGGACAAGGAATATTGTACCATGTCCTGGTGATGCCAAAATGAGCATCAGTGTAAGCATTGTGGAGGAAAGTGTAAATGACAGCCACGATGAAGGCATCTTATGGTGCACTGTCGACGGTGTACACTGGTAGTAGTGGCCGTCGATGAGTGCAACCTGGAGGAGGATGAGGAGTACTGCTCCACATTCCAGTAAACTGTAAATGAGAATTATGACAAGCAATGTTGACAACAGTGCAAATATCGCTGAAGTTATTTTGTGGTGCACAGTTGACGGTGTGCATTGGTATCAGTGGCCACTGATGAGAGCAACTCTGAGGAGGATGAGGAGTATTGCTCCACGTTTTGTTGATGTTATGGTGCACTGTCGACGGTGTACAGTGGGAGTAGTGGCCGTCAATGAGTGTAACTCAGAGAGGGACAAGGAGCATTGCTCCACGTCCCATTGAATTGTAAAAATAAGTCAGTGCAATCAATGTTTAACAAAATTAGCGTCGTCGATGATGAAGCCATCTTGTGGTGCACCGTTGACTGTGTGCACTGGTAACAGTGATTGTTGACAAAAGCAACTCTGAGGAGGACGAGGAATATTGCTCCATGTCTCGCTGATGTTATGATGCCCTGTCAACAGTGTGCACTGGTAACAGTGGCCATCGATGAGAGCAACTCTGAGAAAAACAAGGAGTATTGCTCCACGTCCTGTTGATGTGTAAATAGTCATTACTCACAAACAATGTCAACAACAGAGTAGGCAGCAACAACAACTTAGAAGTTTAATCCTTTGGTGCACCATCGTTTGTAAATCTATGGACGTTCACGTCGATGATGGTGGGGATGGTGAGAAAACACTGTTCCTAGTTTGAGGTCTCATCGATGAACTGCATACCCTGGGAAGAGGAAACTGCTGTGTGTGAGATGAAGACGGCAGAAAAAAAGAACTGAGGATGCCTGGGGCCACCCACACTTATATAGTCACACGATGAGTTCACAGTGTGGGCGGCCCCTAGGCAAAGACTGCTGGAAGAAGCTGCCATGCAGAAGAGCACCCTCTGGTGAGGACCTGCTGCAAGAAATGTCCTCGTAAAAGAGCCACAGTTACAGGAGAGTAATCTGTTCTTCTAGGGGCATGAATATAATTCACTATCCACACATAGGCAGACTTCCAGCAGTTCTCAGGGAAGAGGGAGCAAGGCACATACCCCTATCTGGCAAACAGACTGGAGAACCACGGCCCCAAATGCAGTATCCCAATGAGACTCAAGATTGACGCTGTAACGGGAAATGAAGGCATGTGCTGACTTCCAGGTGGCAGCCCTGCAGATCTCCTGGATAGGGATGTCCCTGACAGCAGCCACCAAGGCAGCAGTATGTCTGGTGGAATGAGCTCTGAGCCCCACGGACGGCTCCATACTATCCAACCTATATCAGAGGTTAATACAGGACATAATTCACCTGCCAGCTATCTTCTTACCTGCCGGTCTGCCAGGCACACCTTTAGCACATGTCACAAAAGAGCTGGTGAGCCTCAACCTGAACTCCAGCAGTACGCTCCACATAATGGGAGTGTGTCTGCCACAGGTTCATAGTATGGAGCCTGTGCTATACCTCCAAAGATGGATTCGAGAAGAAGATCCGAAAGGTTTATCGCCTGGTTAGGGTGGAACTCCGAGACAACCTTTGGGAGGATCTGTGGTTAGGGGCAAAGGACGACTTTTCCCCTGTGAAGACCAGGTACGGAGGCTCCATCGAGAAAGAATGGAGCTCACTAATCCTTCTGGCTGACGTAACAGCCACCAGGAAGGCCATCTTCCACGTATGCGATGTCAAAGCTCTGCATTGGATCAAAAGGCTTGCCCATAAACACTGCCAAAACCAGCAACAAGTCCTAAGGTGGTGGTGGTGGTTCACTCACTGGAAGGGACGAGTGTTCAAGGCATTTAAAGATGCATTTGACCACATTCTCCTGCACCGCTGTCAGACTACCAGTCTGCGCCCAGTATGCAGAGATGACTGACAGGTGTACCTTAAGGAGTTGTCTATCTCAGTCCCAGGTGGGATAGGGATCAGTGGTATTCCAAATATGTTACCCACAGAGCAGGCAAGGAATCAAGCTCCTGCCCTGACACCAAATGGAAAACCTTTTCCCTTTTTTTTTTTTGTTCTCAAGCTTTTTCTCCAGTGAGCAGCTAACAGCAGGCTTGTTCAGCCCCGTCCCTGCCTCCCCCATCTGGCACCCACCACCCTGATTCACTTCACCCAAGTATTCCCCCACAGACTGGCCCCCATAGTGGGACCAGAAAAAAGGAGGGCTGTCCTCCCCCCACCTGGTGACTATCATCCAAAACCAGGGTTGGAGGTCAGGTGGCGATGCGAGAACAGGGCTAGGCAGGGCTTCATTAAGCTGGAAAAAGCCAGCAAACCACCAACTGCACTGCTTGTCCAAAGGTGCAGTCCTACAATAAGAAACCAGCAAACAGAATTTGGACCCTTATAGAATTTAGAGTCAAAATATTTAATTCAAGTTCTCACATAAAACTGTTCCAGTGCAAATTCCAAATCATTGCAGTGAACTGGAATTTGCACTGGAACATTTTCATGTGAGGACTTGAATTAAATATTTTTGACCCTATGCTTCATTAAGCTGGTGGCCACATATTACCATTTTCTTCCTTGTCCCCAGCTGCAGCATGTCAGCGTGTGTGTGTGGAAGTGCACAAATGCTACAGAACCACAGCCCCTCCCTACCTCATCACTCGTACTCGGGCACTGCCATCCGGTCTCCACTAGGTGGAAGCCAAGGAGAGAGATGTCATCCCTCCCCACCTCGGGAGAGGAGAGCAGTCCATCTGATGCTCAATCCTCTCCCTCTCAACTGACCCCAAGCTCATTCCCAACTTGGTCACCAGCATGGAAACAGGTATGGCATACCAGGCACCTCAGCACTCTTCACTGATGAGCCGGCAAACCTTTTCCATTTAAAAGCATAACACTGGCAAGTCAACTCTTTCAGAGGCTTCTACAAGTGGGGCACATTCTCAGAAAGACCCAGAGTCTGGAACTCTATCCACTCAGGAATCAGGCTATGAGGTGCAGAGAATGAAGATCCGGTACAGGATCATCTCCTGTTGTCGGATCAGCAGATTTGGGGTGATTAGACAACTGCTATGGGAGTCTGCTGCTGTGGCTGAGGAGATCTGGTACCAGAACTGGCAAGGTCAGTTCAAGGCTATTACAATCATCTATACCTTGCCCTTCTGTACCTTGACCACCACCCTGTGGATCAGGTTAAAGGAGGAAAGGCATTCAGGAGGTCTGGGGTCCAAGGCCTCATAAGCATCTCCCACCAGCATCCCTGGACTGTGGGGGGACAGAACAGCCTCAGTTTTGTGTTCTTTCAGGAGGCAAACAGGTCCACCAAAGCGGTGCCACACAGGGAGAACAGGTGGTAGCCACCTCCTGATGCAGGGACCACTCATGCGCCCACCTGGCTGAGAGGAGCATCTGCCAGCCGACTATATGCTCCAGCAACACAGATCACCAGGAAATCTGCACCCAGGCTGTGCATAAGGGTCCATGTGCAGAGGGTCTCCCAACACAAAGGAAGGGAAGGTGTGCCACCCTGCCTGTTCAGGAAGAACATGTTCATGGTGGTGTCCGCCAGGACTTACACGACCTGACCCCTGACTAGAGGAGCAAATTCCATCAGAGCTAGCTGCACTCTGTAGAGCTCCACCAGGCTGATGTGATGATGGGACTCCCTGGGTGACCAGAACCTGTGGGTTCTGTGGTCCCCCAGGTGTACTCCTCACCCACCTGAGACACGTCCATAATGAGAGTGACAGTCGCTTCTAGTCGGACAACTGGGACTCCTTCCTCTAGATGTTCTGTGATCAGTCACCACTGGATGGCATCCCACATCAGTTGGGTCACTGTCACCGGCTGGTCCAGGCGTCCTAGGCATTAGTATCACTGATGGCCCAACTCTCACTGTAGGTGCCGCACCCACTAGCAAGCCCACCAGCCTCTGCTGGTGCAAGATGTCATGTAGTCATGTATCCCAGCAGACGCAGGAAGTTCTGGGCAGGGTGCAAGCTCCCAACCAGAAATAACTGGGCAAAGGAGGTACAATCCAATGCCTGGTCCACAGGGAGACGGGCCTTGGCCCCGAGTGACTTTAGTTCTGTCCTAATGTAATGAATCACCTGCGATGGGATTAGTTCAGACTAGTTTGGGTTGACCAAGAGGCCCAAGCCTCTGTAGGTCTGGAGGGCCAGGTCCCTGGACTGCTCCACTGCCTCTTTGGATGGCCAAACTATCAGCCAGTCATCCAGGTAGGGATAAACCCAGACTCCTTGGCATCACACTTCCATGCACCTGGCGCAGACACTGGGCACATAGGAGTGGCCAAATGGCATGACCTGCAACTAACAGAGCACCTCTTCTGCACAGACCTGGAGGTACCGCCAGTGGGGCAGCCAGGGATGAGGAAGAATGCATCCTGGAGGTCCAGGGAGCGGAACCATATGCCCTGCTTCAGAGATGGTATGATCTGGCTCAGCATGACCATTCTAAATGTGTACTTCCTGAGAAGCTGATTTAAAGCATGAAGATTCAGTATAACGTGTCAGGCCCCCCTCCCCATCTGTTTCGGGACCAGGATGTACCTAGACACATATCCCTGACTTGCTAGGGTGTCTGGGACACAGGCTGTGGTTCCTTTTGTGAGGAAGTGAGCAGTGTTCTCTCTGAGGGCAGACAGTGTGTCCTGCAACAAAGAGGACACCCTCATAGCATGGGATCTGTAAAGTGGGAGAGCCTCAAAGTCAAGAGGCCACTCTCTACTGACCGCCTCAAGAACCCACTTGTCTGTGGTAATAATGGACCCGGGAGGCCAGAAGTGGGAAAGCTGACCCACCACAGGGAGCTGGATCAAGGACTGGACAAGTGGGAGGTGAACACCCCCCCAACCCATCACTGGGCAACTTTGGAAGTGCACCAGCCACTGTGGCTAAGGGGTGGGGCACCACTTTCCTTACGCACACCCTTTTTGGGGCCCTGGCTGGAGAACTTGGCCTTGGGGTGCCAGGCTTGAAACTGCCCATGCTGTGACTGTTGCTGCCGAGATCACTGTGGCTGAAAGGGCAGAAACTAAAAGGTATTTTTCTTTTGCTTCGGACCTTTTGTGTCCTTTTGGGATGAAGTCAAAGAATCGAGGGTGCACTGGACTTCTCAGTCCTAGTGCGATGCTCATCTACCCCAGGGCCAGAGGTTGATGTTGGGCACAGGAATTGCCAATGTCAAGGCCATCTGGAGCTAGTGTTTAGCAAGAGCTTAACCATGGTCTGGGATGACTCTAACCAGTAGCTGCTTATCAGCAGGCAGGCAAGGGGCAGGACAGTATTGAGCATTCTCAGCAGGAAGTGACTATCATCAGGCGTAACTGTGATAATGGAGATGAAGAAAGGACACGGCGAACTTTCTTAGCTGCGTGGGCAAGCTTTTTTGACTACTTGTCGAGGACTGGTTCACATCCCCAGTATTACCCAATTTCCTGGAAGACTAAGTCAGCGACCAAACCCTCAACCGAGGGGTGGTCGGAGAATCCGGACAGAGAACCAGCAGGGACCACATATTTGCAGACCATACAGGCAAAGGATGCTGGATGCTGCTAAAGCTCCAGAGCCGGTCCCATAATAGCCTCAGCCATGGGAAAGACGACCTCGGGGATCCAACCTTATTTGGGATGTCAATAAAATGGTATTTAGCCTTTTTTTTGAACTGGCTCCAAAAGATCCTCCATGGACTCTGACATAGGTCAGAGGACAGCCCCAAAAGACATCAGCCTGTGGTCAGTTCTTTGACAGATTCCCAATCAAGTGCATACTCTAAGACTGCAGAGGACCGATCAGAGTCAGAGGACTCATCAAAGATAGTCCTCCATCGTTTCCCATCATGAAACACTCTGGAGACATCTGAGTGGGTGATTTCCACAGATAACCAGTCTGGCAAGTCGGTCGCCGGACAGGTGTCCTTAGAATGGAACTCCAGAAGGTTATGACTGCGAATCCTGGTGTGGTGGTGGTGCAAGAAAGGACTTGCCAAGCCCTGCAACGTAAACACCAGCTCCAACAATCTTGCATTCACAGAATAATACCAAAAGATGAATCCTTTTTGAATTACTTTATTGCAAAAATAAAGGTATGAAATCCCAACAAAACAATATGTCCATACTGGCCCCAATGACGCCCCCTGACGAAGGGTTTGTACCCAAACACCAGGACCAGAGTGGACATATTGTTTTTCCTAATTCATACTTTTATTCTTGTCTTTTTTTAAATTTACTATGCTTTTTTCTGCCCCTAGCCACCTGGTACCTCAGCCCTGGTCACAGAACTTTCTCTTCCAGTCTCTCATACTGGCGACTCCCTGATGCCTCTGGGCACTTGGGGCAGGATTGCGCGCCGCATCAATAGGATAGGTCAGGGAGTTGGCCTGAGAGAGCTAATTGAAGCGGAGGTCAGGCTTCATCAAGGACAGCCACCAGCTTATCTATGCTGCCCCAGGGGCAAGGGCCATGCACTGATGTCCAGCGTCCGCCCCACCCTTCTTTGCATGTTGGTGCCGGTGGCCTGTGGTTCCCCTAGTCTCCACCAGGGGTCCCTTGGGCGCTGGATACTCTACCCCTCCCTCCCCCTGGACAAGGAAAGCAGTCCATGGGATGCTCAATCTTTCTCCCCCGGTCGGTCCTCCAACTCCTCGGGTCTGTTCCTGAACCAAGGTCGCTGGCGTTGCAAGCGGAAATCCAACTGCTGTGCTGGCAATACCTTTATTTCTGCAATAAAGCAATTCAAAAAAGGATTCATCCTTTGGTATTATTCTGCGAGTGCAAGATTGTTGGAGATGGTCCTTAGAAGGGGCCTCCACAGGGGCTGCTATGGCGGTGTTTCCATCTGCAAGGGTGGAGATATGTGTCAGCGACAGCTGTCTGAGAAGAACTGGCGTAGGCCTTACAGGCACCGGCCTGTCAAACATAAGGATCAGGGGTAGAGCCCTACCTTGCCCCACTGCTGCCGGAGGAGATCCTCGTATCATTGCCACATCCACCCACAGAGCCTCTTGTCATCAGAGTATGACAAGGATGAGAAGCATCAACAGTGATGCCTCCGGTCAGGCAGGACCAAGAACTCGAGGAACACCTCGACCTGGATCTCTATTTTTTTCCCTCCATATTACTTTTTTTTGTTCTTGTTTTCCATTTTCTCCCCATACACCTCTTCCCCCTTGAGGAGTGAGCGTGCATATGTGGAGGCATGCACACATCCGCGTGTCGCTTCTGTCTCCCCAGCCTCTGGCTTCTCCTCCGACCTCCACTAGGGGCAGCCAAGAAGCAGGATGACAACCCTCCTCTCCCTGGGAGAGGAGAGCAGTCCTTCGGATGCTCGAGCCTCTCACTCCCCTGCTGGCCCTCAACAATCCAAGACCACTCCCAACCCTGGGTCGCTGGCATGGCACGAGGTGTGGCATCCGGCACCTCAAACTCAGCGCCACCCGGCTGGCAGCAGGATCTCGATCTTAACTGTCGACCCAGGAGCCGATGTCGAGAAGACATAGCCCCAAGTGCTGTATACACTAAAGGCACCAGTGGAGACTGATCCAGAGTGGAAATGTCTGGGGATTCTGACCGCTCCATGTCCTCCTGAGTGAGAACCAAGACGACCGGGGTCATGGAGAGTGACTCTTCATCGATCCCTTCCAGCAACGGGTCGAATGCCTACTCCACCGCTGTTGAGGTCATCAAGCCCAACAGGGGTACTGTGGAGCTTACGAACCGTCCCTCGACCAAACTGAACTCAGCTGAAGTTGAGCACTTGAGAACCTCTGAATGGTATGAGGAGTCAAAGGAGCGGGAGGACCATGATCTTGTCTGGTCCCACGAACAACGGTAGTGTTTACTGGCTTTATGCTTCTTACCGTGGCAGTCAAGGTTCTCACTGAAGGTCTGAAGGCCTGATGCATCTCATGTAATTCTCCCATGAAAGGCGCTCTGGCGCTGGCCCCAGTCGGGAGTAGCATCAAGCCCAACGATGTGCCCGCAGTGGCCTTTGCCACTGCCTCTCCCATGGCTGCAAGTTGGGCTGCTGACCCCGCCACAGGGAAGCCACCTTGGGACCCCCTTTGGCTGCAATTTTTGGATCACAGTGACGTGGCCAACCGAAAATGGAGCAAGCCAAGTGGTCTTCAACAGATGATGGAAGCATCGTCTGGCAAAGACCACAACTTGTGATACCATGTGTCGTCACTAGGCAGTATAAGTACGACACGTGTGGGTCTGTCCGCAACATCTTCCACTGTCACGTGGTGTACTGCTTGAAGCCAGGAATGGGTTTCACTTCCTTGTGTTCCATCATTGGACTGTCCGACAAGAGCGGAACCAAGGAATACACTTAAAATCAAAAACTAGAGAAATATCATGAAGTTTGCCAATGGTGCACTTTTAATAGGCCCCACAACACATGGAGCTGTGAAGGAGGAGACCAAACTCTTCCAGCGGAAAGGAAGATATGATGTCAAAGGGTGGAATCAAGGGATACACCACCCATGCGGTGAAAGGAGCTTTGCTTAAAGATGTTCCGGCGAATCAGCTCTTAAGGAAGATCTGCCATTGTGTGGATCAGTGAACCATATCTATGCCCCTAGAACTACTTTGCAGGACAAGAACCCAAGGTCACACATTGTCAGAGGCTCAAAAGGCATCCATGCCAGGACCAGGGTAGAGTACCATGTAACAGGAGGCTTGGGAAGAGGTGGGAAAATGCAGTCTATGCCCTTGAAAAAAGCCAATGACCACCTTCTCCAGTGTCCAGGGCGGTAAACTAACTTTAGCTCAGTAAGCCAAAATGGCTTCCAAATGAATCTTTAACAAAGTTACAGGAAGGGCCCCTTGTGAACAGAGTCCAGAAGTAGTCAAGTACAGACCCAACAGGGCACTCCATGGTTGCCAGGCCATGCTCCTCACACCACACCACTTGAAAGCATAGGTTTTTCAGGTGAAGACTGTCCATAAAGCCTCCAACACCATGAGAACCTTCTACAAGAGGCTGAGGGATGCAAATTGTAGCCTCTCAGAAACCATGCCATCAGATGCAGATACCTGAATTCCACATGCAGAATTTGCCCCTTGAACAGAGTGAGAAAGTCTAGTCTGAGCAGCAGCATGTGGAGGCCCTCAGTGCAGAGGTAAAGAAGGTCCTGATACCAGAACTGAATGCTTGAGCTATGAATATATCTGCCCCTTCAAGACACGCCTTCATCAAGATCTTGTGCACCAGAGAAAGTGCGGGAAGGCATACAAGTATTTACCGATCCATTTCAGGGAAAATGCCTCGAGTAACCAGACACTGGGGATGGGCATAGAGTGGTTGCAGTTCTCCCACGATGCAAAAACGTCAATGTGAGGAGTTCCTCAGAATTGAAAGAAGATCACACAGAACATCCTGGTGCGAGACAACTTGTGGAACAAGTATCCCAGGTGGATGAGGTTGTCCAAACCAACAAGATGGGTGGCAAACAAGACACCAACAATCGATGCCAGTGATTATGTCTCCAGAGCTTCCTCGCAGAGTATGGAAGAAAGGGCTCCCCTGTTTACAGATACACAGAGTATAGCCATGGTGGTGTCTGTGCAAACATGGATAAGATGACCAGCCATTGTTGAAGAAAATGTTTGTAATGTCAGACAAATAGCTCTCAGCTTTAGCATAATGGTGCAGCTACTGCTCTATGCAGTTCAAAGCTCGTGTGCCTGCAAGTCACTCTGATGCACTCCCCAACCCAGAAGGAAATCTTTGGTCAGGACTAGCGCCAGGTTCAGGTGAATGAAGGGTCCCCTCTGTTAGGTGCTTAGAGACAACCACCAAGAAATCATCTCAGTTGGACTTCAGTCGCCTTATATCTCAGAAATCTCCCAAATTTTCTTTGCCCTTTCACCCTCCCCTTGTTTTCCCATCCTTCCTCTGTCCGCTGGGAGAGTGGCTGCATTCACAGCTGATGCCTATGTCACTCCATAGTCGGGCAGGAAGGTGTGAATGCAGGATGGCCTATGCAATCCTGTGGACCTCCCCACTGGTGCTGAAGACTTCTGTTCTAAGGGCCCACTGCAATGGTGGTTAGTTGCGTAGTCTCGTGGAGTCACTTGGATAGAGGTCCGTGAAGAGTTGCTGCAGAGACAAGGACTGAGGTAAAAAGTGAATGGGAAGGAAGGTGGTCAGGGAAAGAAACAGATAAGATCTGAGAAAGTACAGATAAAAGAAATCTCACACTAACTGCCTGAAACCAAAGATTCCAGAAATGAAAACTTTTTATACACATTTTTTCTCTTCCTTCTGTCCCTGTTCTAGGCAGTATCGCCCAGCCCTGTCAATGACCTGTCTCGTGGACTTATGGGTTAACCATCATTTATGCAGAGCCATACTGATGAGTGGACTGCCACATCGGGTGGGGATGCTGAGCAAGTAGGAGCATGTTCCTCTGCTTCCTCCTTAAGGCATCGGCATGTGACACATTCATGCAAATGTGTTGCCTGTGCTGCCGCACAGGCATACTGTGTCAGCATGTGCTCCCACACCCGCTGGCCCAGCCAGTGCTGCCAGCTGCCTTCTGTCAGGTGGCAGACAAGTGGTGGAATTTAGAGCTCCCCCTCACCAAGGGAGGATATCCATCCTTGGGATGCTCAATCCTTCCTCACTCTGCCAGCCTCCAAGCGACCACTGTCGTCCCTGGGATGCTCAATCCTTCCTCACCGTGCCAGCCTCCAAGTGATCAGAGTCACCCTTGAGACGCTCAATCCTTCCTTACCCTGCCAGCCTCCAAGCGACCCTGATCAGTAACCAAACCCAGTTCACCAGCTGGGCATGAGATAAGGTGTCCAGTGACTCAACACTCCACACCACCGGGCTTGGCCCAGAAATGAAAACATTTTTGAAACTCCACTAAAATACTGAGAAATTTGTTTATACCCATTCTTATCACTTAGGTTACATTATATCTAAGTTGGGCTATCACAGGCAAATAAAAAAAATATTTAAGAACATGGTATTTGCAATGCCAGTCATCCTATGCCAAGTCAGCTTACTGCTCACATACATTTACTGTTAACAGCCTAATTCTCCTGTTTTATGCCCAGTTTAGTCTATATTTCTGCCATTTTGAAAAAAGCAATATTGGTCACCTAAAAGTAGAATGAATAATTATGGCGATGATAAGGGTAGTCAAATAAACTCAGTAAAGTTGTCTTGCAGTCTATGATTAGGATAAATTTATTCACGAGTGGTTGGCAGACTGGGTGTCCATATCAGATGGATGTAGCAGGCTTAGGAAAATCTGTTCTTGGACTGTTGCATACATCATTCAATAAGTCAAGTTGGGGCCATCCAGTATACCAGCAGCAGTGCAAACTGTGTCACACAGGTAACCTAGGTTCGGGGGTGGACTCGAGTCGACTTTCTCCGAGTGGCCAGGTTGTGAAGAATACTGATGCTTGACAGTATGTCCAGGCTGAGGTGACTAGGCGCTGCCATCCACCAAAGTAGTGAACCTTTGTCGACAGCCTGCATCCTAGCAATGAGTGTGCATGCACTGCTCCAATTACTGCATGGAATCAAAAGAGTGCCTATGAGCGGTGCCAGGGAGGTTGGAGGGCCGAGAAGGAAACAGCAGGCATAGTGACACATTGTCCTGAGACTAATTTGACAGAAAATGCCCCTTAGACATCTCCACGATGGCTGCTGACACACTCGGGCTCTGCTCAGATGGCCTGTGTTCCATACGAGATACTTGTACCCGGGGAGGTGGACAACCTGAGACTCTGCCACAGTGGGGCAAGCCAGGAAGGACCAAGAGAAGGGCCAGCTGCTTGGTCTTCAGTGAGGTCCTGAGGGCCAAAAATACAAAGTGAAATAATAAGCTGTTATTAGTGAAACACACATGGCAAATACTACTGTATATCATTTTATATAATCTAAGCACTTTCCTTAATAATTTTATGTTTGTGCCAGACTAAATAAAAAAAATTACTTAGGTTAGTTCTTCACAGCCTGCACTTATGCTGCTGTTATTTTATTCAGTCATATTCTTTACTGAGACACTACCTGCTGGGGAAGTATTCACACATGGTAATCAGCATGTTAAGAATAAGTGTAGCGAGGTCCGTCTCATTTAGTACAGCCTGCCCACTAGCCAGCAGACACCATTTCAGCTGAGGGATGCTTTGCAAGGGCCGCCAACCATCCATGCCCTGGGCCCAGCACCGAGTCTTGGGTGTCAGCACTCCAGAAGTCCAGAATTCCTTCATCTGTTAAGGGGAAAGTTTTACAGAAAGAAAATCTTTCACTTGTGGCTTATCTTCACAAGCACAGAAGTAAGATGACAAGCATGACCTTTTGAAAAATTAAGAAGTAAAACTACATCTGCACCCCCCCAAACAGATGCATTTATTTAATTGAGCAGGCTCATTCACAAGGAAGTCCTGATTACATAAAAACAGGGACGTATACATAAGAAGGAAATGGAAATTACGTACCTACCGTAATTCTTGATCTTCTTGGACAAAGTCTCCACCACACATTCACACTAATGGGATCTACGCTGGAGGTGCTAGGACCCAGCGGGAGCAAACTTTCTACAGGAGGGCCGGCGCCAGAGATGGAGCCACGAGGAGCGACGCCACAAGCCTGTGCTCGTGCGGCAATGACTATCTCGGTATCGACCCTCCAACTGCCTCAGTACCCCCCCCTCCAAGGAGGTGCAGCATAACTAACCTAGAGGGATAGCCCAACAAAAACCGGACATAAGATAGTCCGAAAGACCCGTATAAGAAGGGTCAAGAAGAAGTCTTCACAGCCTAAAGTGAGGGTGAAGACCAGCAGAGTGGCGTGGGGATGGTGGGTGGGTGTGTGAATGAGTGGTGGAGACTTAATCAAGATCATCAAGAGTTATGGTAGGTACGTAATTTCCATATCTTCCTGGACATAAAGTCTCCACCACTCATTCACACTAATGGGAGAGTACCGAGCTAATAATCCCCTGAAAGGGCTGCAGGAGAGACCAAGAGCTCACAAATTTAGGACAGAAGTCCATTAAGGATGGTTCTGCCAAACAAAATATGTCATCTGGCATGGACATCCAGGGCATAGTGTTTGTCGAAAGTATGTACTGAGCTCCAGGTAGCCACATTGCAAATATCTGCAATGGGCACATTGCAGATTTCCACCAGAGATGCTGCAACCACTCTAGTAGAGTGAGCGTACACTCAGCCCTCCAGTTTAATCTGCAACATGGAATAACAGTGGCGAAGGCATGCCACCAGCCATGCTGAAATGCATCTGATAGTGACTGGCTGACCCAGCCGGGTCTCGCTGAAGGAAACAAACAGTTGTTGAGCTTTGCGAAATTCTTTCATTTTATCTAAATAGAAACACAAAGCTCTTTTGACGTCCAAAGAATGAAGGGAATGCTCCCCTTCATTTTGGAAGTTTGCAAAGTAAGTTGGGAGGACCAAAGGTTGGTTTAGATGGAATTCTGAAACAACCTTAGGATGGGTCCTCAGAACTACCTCGTCTTTATGAAACACAGTATACGGAGGGTCTGTGACCAAGGCATGTATCTCAGAGACCCTGCGGGCCAAGGTAATGGCCACCAGGAAGGCCGTTTTCAAGTGAGAATTTCAACTCACAGGTAGCTAGAGGCTCAAAGGCTTCAGTGAGCACATCTAGCACAAGATTAATGTCCCAGGCTGCGACTGGACGTCTGATAGGAGGTCTGGAATGCAGAATTCCCTTAAGAAACCTCTTAACCACAGGTAACTGAGCCAGTGACAACGAAAGTACTGGCTCACAATAAGCTGAAGTGGCACAAAGGTGAACCTTAACTGTACAGTATTGCAGGCCTGAATTTGAGAGGCCTAAAAGGTACTCTAGAACTTTATTGGGTGGACAGGAAAAAGGATTCAAAGAGGATTTTGCACACCAGAGCGAAAAACGCTTCCATTTGGCTGTGTAAGTTTTCATAGTGGCTGGCTTGCGCGCAGCCAGAAGGATATCTGAAACTCAGCGAGAGACATTGAACCTGTTCACTTCTATCTCTTCAGGAGCCAAGCATGAAGGTGAAGCGATCTCAGATTGGATGGACCACAGGCCCAGCGTCAAAGGTTTGTCTGAAGGGGAAGCGCTTTCGGAGGGGTTTCTGACATAATGTTGAGTAAAGGAACCATATTTATTGAGGCCAGAAGGAGCAATGAGGATCATTTTGTCCCCTGGGACTCGAACTTGATAAGTACCCTCTGAATTAGAGGAAGAGGCAGAAAGGCGTATAGAAAGCGTTTCGTCTACTGCAGCCTGAACGCATCCTGACAGAAAATGCTAGGCCCTGGATTTCTGGAGCAGAAAAGAGGCAGTTTTGTGTTGAATGGGGATGCAAAACAGTCCAGGTCTGGAGTTCCCCACTCTGCAAATAGTAACAACTACAGTTAAGTCGAGAGACCATTCGTGAAGATATGTCTCTGTTCTGCTGAGACGGTCTGCCAGTTCGTTCTGCACTCCCCGCAGGCAGACTGCTTGAATGAGAGCTTTGTGCTCCAAGCACCATTCCCACACTCTCATCACTTCCCTGCATAAGGGGTAAGAGTGAGCACCACCCTGCTTGTTGATGTAATACATCACTGATTTGTTGTCCATTTGAAGGAGAATGTTTTTGTGACAGAGAATGTCCTTCAAAGCCTGGACTGCATAAAGGACGGCTATCATTTTTAAGACATTTATTTGAAGCAGGCACTTGCCCTGGGTCCACGTACCTTGAGTGCGGAGAGTCTGACAGTGAGCTCCCCACCCCATCAGGGACGCACCTGTGGTAATGGAAATCTGATGATCCAGGGGAGCAAAGGGATACCCTTCCAGAAGATTGTCTTCTTGCAACCACAAGGTGAGTGACTTCTTCAGAGGTTCTGTCACCTTGATGAGAAAGGACTGAGGGTGAGTGGTTGGGAACCACTGAGTACTGAGCAGCCATTGAGAGGTTCTCATGTGAACTCGTGTTAGGGGTACAGTGAACACCGAGGATGCCATGAGACGTAGCATCCATTGCATCGAGATAGCTCGAACTGAACTGTTCTCTCTGATGTATCGGGCCATCTGTAGGATATCGCTCCTTCTGTCCTCTGGTAGAAAAGCTTTCGCAGAGAAGGTGTCTAGAAGAGTTTCTATGAAAAGGAGCCCCTGGGAGGGCTGCAACTGCGATTTCTTGAGATTTAGCAGGACTCCCATGGACGTGAGAAAGTCTGAGGCCGTGGCAACGGAGTCGAGAGTTCCTTGCCTGGAAGGGCTTGCCAGAAGCCAGTCATCCAGATATGGGAACATTTGAATTCCAACTTTTCTGAGATGCACTGCGAGAACTGCACACCACTTTATAAAAACTTGCGGTGCTGAGGATAGTCCAAAGGGCAGGATTCTGAACTGATAATGCTGTCCCAAAGCCACAAACCGTAGGTATTTGCGATGCTTTGGATCAATAGGAATATGTTGGTAAGCATCCTGCATGTCCAGGGAGGCTAACCAGTCATGTTGATGAAGCAAGGGTAACAGGGTCCCTAGCGATATCATCTTGAATTTCTCTTTGGGAAGAAACTTGTTTAATTTTCTGAGGTCCAAAATGGGGCGCATGCCCCTGGTTTTCTTTGGAACTAGAAAGTAATGAGAGTAGAACCCTGTATTCTGTTGATCCAGCGGAACTACTTCCACTGCCCTGTTGTTCAGAAGGCCTTGTATTTTGGAAGCGAGAAGCTCTGACTGAAGAATTGACAGCTTTGGCTACCGCTTGGGGAGACAATCCAGAGGGTTCTCTGAAAAACTGAGGGAATATCCCTTGCGGATTATCCGAAGGACCCATTTGTCCGAAGTTATGGCCTTCCACTGGTTGTAGAATTGAGTCAGACGACCTCCAACCACTAAAGAGTCCCCCTCGGGCAGCTGAGGTGGGACTTGGGCCAGAAACTCAGAAGGTGGCACTGGGCACTTTGGGTCCTTGCACCTTCTGTTGTGTTTTCTTTTGAGACTGGGAGGCTTGATTTTTATTAAAACCTCCCCTGCCTTTGCCTCGAAAGGACAGATGGTTAAGAAACTGGCATTTGTTAACACCCCCTCGAGAGGGGGCAGGAGGAGGTCGAGCCAACTTAATGGCTGACCTACAGTAGTCTTTTGTGTGGCCTCTAGAGCCTGTTCTACTTGAGGGCCGAAGAGATGCACACCACTGAAGGGCAACGCCATGACCTGTTGCTGGGCATCATTTGTGAAACCTGAAGTGCATAGCCAGGAATGGCGGCGGGTACAAATGCCTGCCGCCGCCGCTCAAGAGGCAGTATCGAAGGCGTCCACAGCTGCTTTAACCTGCTGGTTTTTGGACTCGATACCCCTGGTTATGGCTTGAAGAAGCTCTGAATTAGCGTCCGAGTCAGGTAGAGCTTCAACCATTTGCTTGACCGAATGCCAAAGGATATACTCATATTGAGAGAAATAGCCCTGGTAACTGGCGATACGCATACCCAGGATGGATGCAGCAAAGACTCTCTTACCTAAAGTATCTATCTTATGAGATTCTTTGTAAGTCAAGCTGTAGTAGTCTGAGGAAGGACGACCTTATTCTCTGTCAAGACTACGATAGGATCTGCAAAGGCTTGGGAGGACAAAATAGATCGATCCTTGGGAGCAGCATACTTCCTATCTATGGACTTAGACACAGAAGGAATAAGAGAAGAATTATTCCATACCATTTGAGACAACTTCTCAAAGGAGGGTTGTACCGGGGGAGTTAAATCTATAGGGATGTCCGGAACATGAAGGTACTGGAGTCTTAAAAGCTTCCCAGGATCGATGTCCATAGTCTGTAGAGAAAGAGTGGAATTCAAATTTCTCAACAGAGACTTACAAGACAGGTCCTCGACCACAGGCTCTGTAACAGGATTAGGTCCTGCTCCTTCCACATCATCACCCAGTCTAAGATCTGGGTCAGGCTCAATATCATCTCCTAACAGTCCAGGAGGGATGTAGGACAGAAAAGGAATGAAAATCAGTAGGAAAAGAGGAAGGAAAAAAATTCGGAGAGGAGAAGCCCTGAAGATTAGCTGAAGAAAAGCCCGCCTCGCGCCGAAGAACACGGAACCTAAAGGCCGTACGGTGCTGATAAAGCAGACGGCGCTAAATGGCCACACAGCACCAAGACACTCAACAGCGCTTGAAAACCACAGCGCCGAGGACGCTTTCTGACAGGCGATTGATGCCAAAATTGGCACCAAGCGACCCATCAACGCCGACACCATCCCAGGATCCCGATAATTTGGATTTGAGGGTAAAGAAGAAAGAATAACAGGTGATAAAGGCATCGGTGTGACCCCCTGTGCCGCAGTCATGTGAGGGGGTGAAAACATCTGAGCGCAAAGTCGATGGCACCAGAGAGGGCGCTGCGCGACCAGGAAGGCCCAATCGCCCTGTCCGATCTCCTGAAGAACCTGAAGGCCCCGCAGACACCAGGCCAGGCAGATGGACCAACCTCCGAGCCCACTGCTCCATAAGAGCGGCCCACTGATGAAACTGCTCATCGGAATCCCTATCAGAAGGCGGGGAAGGGCTCTGATGTTGAAGAGGTTGGTGACCAGAAACAGAAACCGGCGACTCTAAATGAGGAGACCGGCAACTGGCCCCAATGACCGACCATCAAGCACAGACATATCAGAAGGCTACCTCAAGTGATGCTTTCTTCTTGACCTAACAGTCGAAAAAGAGCTCGGTACGAACGGGTGCCGTAGAATGCGACTCATTTCTTTTATGCTTCCGGGACCACCCTCCCTCGGCATTGGATCGTCCGCTGTCAGACCCCCTAACCCGGAGAAGGCGGCAGACCGACCCAGCCCAGCTGACTGAACAGCTTTTACACAAAGTCTCCCCATCGCCACCTGACCTTCATGGTCGACTTCATCCAATGTAGACTGAGACTTCTTCTTTAATAAGAATAAATTAGCGTAAGCGATACTTTATTTGAAAAATACTACAAAATAATAAACTGAAAACTATGCTGCTAGTTTGAAGTTTGACTCCAGCCGGTGGCTGACGTCGTCACTGAAGCGCAGTTGATGTCAGGGGAAAAAGGAACTGAGGCAGTTGGTGGGTGCGCTGAGATAGTCACTGCACCCTTGAGAGCACAGGCTAGCAGCGCCCCTCGCTGCCCATCTCTGGCGCCGCCCTCCTGCAAAAGGTTTGCTCCGCTGGGTCCTAAGCGCCCAGTGCAGATCCCATTAGTGTGAATGACTGGTGGAGACTTTACGTCCAGGAAGATAGGGGAAACTGTTAAACCAGGAAAGGCACACTAAGCCATAGCTTGTTTACAGGTGTGACCTGGGAGCACAAGGAAGTTAAGTGGCTTGCTCAGGGTCACACAGTATGCAAGTAGAGGTTGATGGGATTCCAACCCAGGTCTCCAGGTTTGCAGCTCAGTGCCCTAAACCACTATGCTATACTGCCTAAGTGCAACATAAAAGCAATTACAGTGAATTACAGGTGGCTTAATCTACGGAACAATTGCATGACAGCAATAAAAGATAAAATAAAAGTGCTATGCACAGAAAAATAACAGGGAAATCATGTAATAATCATACAGTACAGTAATAAAGTGCGTGGTAATAAAATGACAAGATACAGTGCATGGTAACATGTTGACTAACTACAGGGTAGAACGGGAAAATACAGCACAAACAATAAAGACTTAAGCAACAGTCAGTTGGGTGGTTACTAGAACCCGCTTGTGTAGTATACTGAACTAGTGTTGAAGGAGTGGCTTATTCAGAGGGGGTGAGAGATCGGAGAGTTGAGAAATGGGAAGAGATGGGTAAAGCATCAGGATGAGCAGGAGGTAGGGAGAACAAAAAGGGATGGACAGGCATACTAAGGAGTCATGGGTGGAAAGGTGGAGAAGGTAGAAGAGAAAAGAAAAAAATTAAGTGCGTGAGTGTCTGGGGTGAGATGGGAGTGGAGCACAGGGACATCCATAAAAGGGACAGAGCAGAAGGGGGAAGGGGAGGGCAACGGACAACAGGGAATGGGGAGAGAGTTTGGAAGGGGGGACCAGGGAGGGCAGGTGGGGGAAGGAAGGAGGTGGGTGAGGAGTGGAAAGAGAAGGGGGGTAAGCAGGGCTGCGTAGAGGCAAAGCATATGCACTAAACGCATAGCTGAAATGAGGGCACTTGCATTTTAACACAGGTCTATGCACTCAGGAGCAGCCTAGAACAGCAGAAGGGGTGACACTTGCCAAGTTGTCTAGATATCATTGCCCCATTCTCTGATGAGGCAGACAGGGAAGGTTTGCAAACCCTCTCCCACAGCTGAATGATGAGCTCCCGGCCAATCAGTACAGAATGGTGACTGGCTGGACATGCCCATGGAGAGCAAATCTCAAGATCTCTCCAACAGGGGTAACCAAGTTCAGGTCTCCTGAAACTCCAGCACCCAGCACAACTCTCCTGTTGTTGTCCTGGTCCCAGACAGGTAGAGTACTTCACAACAGAAAAAAAACAAACACAAAAAACACAGAACCTAAGGGTGTTGGGGCCATACCCGCTATTTATACCATTGGTGTGCATAGCACTATAAACCGGTACCATGCGTATGGCGCACACCAGCCCCAAAACTTCTGGTTCCTACTGGGTCTTAGTCCCTATGGGCTAAGCCAAATGAGTGGTGCTGTATGGAGGAGATATACAGAAAAAATAAACCTATGCTTCAACATTTTTTATCCAATGGGTGGGGATCCATTTAAATTTAATGTAATCCATGTATGAACAAAATATAACTATCTGCAGCCATCAAAACAATTATGTATGAATACTGTATAAAGAATAGGAAAAAAATCAAAGGAGGGTCAGACACTTTTGATTAGAGTCTCCACAAATGTAATCCATGCCGCAGGCATTATTATAATTGAATAATCAAAATACAAAATTAGATGAAAATGCATCCACATTTCTTGAAGTGATCACAAAGAGAAAACATACCGAGAAAAAAAAACTATGATGGTCACCACTCAACCATCCTTAGCTTTGGAGGACTGTCTAATCAAAAATGACAGACTGGCAGCCATCTTCGTTAATCATATTTTTGTTCAATTATATCTGTCACTACATTGGGGGCAGGGTACTGCCACAGTGGTGAACAGCAGTCCCATTCTTGTCACTGTGACCACTGGTCCATTGTCTAGCCACAATTTCATCAGTTTTATGGGGATGGAGTGCATCCCTGCAATCAAAGCATTACAGCAATTACTCCAACAGGGTTGAATACCTGGGCTGAGATTTTCAAAGGTTCGATGCAGCATAAGTGTCCATATTTCGGATGTGTGCTGCATCCAGGCAAATGCATAGGGATGCTTGCAGCTTATCTACAAAATCCAGATTCATTTGTGACCCTGCTGCTTCTTCCAGCACAAAAATGGTGTATGTGTGTAATTTACATGCATCGTCATTTTCTAGATGTAAGTCGAGTGATTGTTCCTCAAAGAAGTCAAACCACCTAGCATATGGTCTAACTGTTTTGGCAGATCTCAGGCAGCCACGCCAGTGTCTGAAAACTCAGCTCTTGTCCTCTAACTTTTAGTATGACAGTTCTTTACATACACATGTACTGATTTTGGAGTACTTTAGGAAACTTCAAATTCTTCAGAAAGTCTTCACATATACTCTTTCACAAAAAGTGAGAGGAAAAAAATAGGTTACTCACCTGTAACCGTAGTTCTAGGAGTATATGGTTCACAATGATACTTTGGCAGTTCCACCGGGATGCTCTCATTGGCTGGACGTTTTTAAGCTAAGCTCATTCCACCACCAAGGGGGTATATCCCCCAACTCTACCCAGTGACGTCAGATCTTGCATGCTTGGAGCAGGAATACATGTGCCACCTGCCAAGGGAGGCTGGGTGGGTTGTGTGGGTGTGAATCATATACTACTCCTAGAACTATGGCTACAGGTTGAGTAAACTATTTTTCTAGGGGCATGGATATGGTTCACTCTCTGGCAGACTCCTAGCAGTTCTCGGGAAGGAGGGCACAAGGCGATTAATCCCTACCTGGCGAACAGAGACTGGAGAACTGTGGCCCCAAAACCAACAACCTGGTGTGACTCAAGGTCAATGAGGTAGTGGGAAATGAAAGGTGTGTGCTGATTTCCATGTAGCAACCCGTAGATTTCCTGGATAAAGACATCCCTGGAAGCAACCATTAAGGCAGTATTACGGCTGGTGGAATGAGCCCTAAACCTTATGGGGGGCTCTCTACCAGCCTATCTATAGCAGAGATGGATGCAGGACATAATCCACCTGGCAACTGTCTGCTTTTCTGCCGGTCTGCCAGATGCAGCTTCAGTGACAGACAGCTGGCAAGCCTGTCCCCAAACTCCGGCTAAGAGCTTTAAGTAATAAGGCAGCACCTTCTGCAGGCCCAATGTATGGAGCCTGCAGTCAGCCTCCAGTGATGGGCTGGTGAAAAAACACTTGTGCATGAATCACCTGGTTAAGGTGAAACTCCGATACCGCCTAGGGAAGAACTCTGGGTTGGTAAGGAGACTCCACTGAGAGTGCCTGGAGCTCCCCAGTCCTTCTGGCTGATGTAATGGCCACCAGGAAGGCCGTCTTCTAAAACAGCTGTAACATCTCACACCTGTGCAGTGGCTCAAAAGGTTTGCCCATGAGCACTGCCAATACTAGTAGTAAGTCCCACGGTGGAGTTGGTTCATGTACCAGAGGGGACAGGTGGTCCAAGCCCTTGAAAAAGTACCCGACCAGCTTCTCCTGGGTCACTGTATGCATACCAGCCTGTGCCTGGTATGCAGAGATTGCTGCCAAGTCACCTTATGTGTCACTGAGTCCCAGCAGGGACAGGGACCAGTGGTAGTCCAGAATGCTAGTTACAGGGCAGGTAAGAGGATCAAGCCCTTTGCCTGGACACCAAATGGAAAATCTCTTCCATTTAAAGGCATAGCATCTGCGAGTTGACTCTTTTCTGGAAGCCCCCACAACATGGAGCACATTCTCTGAGAGACCCAAGGCGTGGAACTCTAGCCACTCAGGAACCAGGCCGTCAGTTTCAGAGACCAGAGGTCCGGGTGTAGGGCCATTCCCCTGTTGTCTGGTCAGCAGATCCGGACAGAGAGGTAGTCACCACAGAGATCTGCTGCTGAGGCTGAAGAGCTCAGAGTACCAGAATGGCCATGGCTTGTCTTGAGCTATCAGGATCATCCGTGCCTTGTGCTTCCATATACTGACCACAGTCTTGTGGATCAAAGGGAAGGCGTATATGAGGCCTGGGGTCCAGGGCTTCGGGAAAGCATGCCCCAGCAGTGTCCTGGACTGTGGGGGGTGGGAACAAAACAGCCTCAGTTTGGCATTCTCCCAGGAGACAAACAGGTCCACCAAGGGTGTGCCCCACTGGGAGAACAGATGGGTCACCACCTCCTGATGCAGGGACCACTCATGACACGTCACTTCTAAACAGCTGAGAGTGTCAGTCAGTTGACTGCTGTTGCCTGCAACATGGAGTGCAAGGCGATCTGCACCCAAGCTGCGCATAATAGTCCAGGTACAAAGGGCTTCTTGAGTTGAGGTCCCGTTTTGCACAGCTTTTGCAAATGGCTTAACAACTGAACTCTGGTAACCTCTAGCTTCCAATAGCTTTTGAATTGTCTTAAAATATAATTATATACCTTTCAACAGTAATGCTATATATTTTCAAACACAAGGGATCCCAATATCAGTTACATTTCCATACAATGATTTGCACATATTTTTATATCAGACCTAGATATGCAAGGAAGAAAAACAGACAGCAAGAGAAAACTGAGAGGCAGTGAGAGGCAAAGAACTGCGAGCCTGTCGGGCTGATCAAGTCCGAAGTCTCACATAAAAATTTGGTTGTGCAACCAGACAGAGAAAAGGAAAGATCCTTGCATTTAAACACTTTCTCCATAACAAATGGGACAGGGTCCTATTCTACCTTGTCACGTACACCCCCCTCCTTAAGAGGGAACCCGTTTTATTAGACAGGTTTCCAAAACTTTTTATTACATAGATACATAGAAACATAGACAGTGTCGGCAGATAAGGGCCTATGGCCCACCCAGTCTGCCCATCTGAGCTTGTAAGTTCAGTTTATATGTTTCCTAGAGGTCTGTTGCCCCTCCCTGACCTCCAGAATTCCTTTATGTCTATCCCATGCATTCTTAAATCCCGTGATTGTTTCAGCCCCCACCACTTCCTCTGGCAGGGTGTTCCACTTGTCCACCACCCGTTCTGTGAAGAAATTCTTCCTCATGTTTCCTCTGAATGCTCCTCCCTCCAACTTCATCACATGCCCTCTAGTCCTGGAACATCTTTTTCGCTTAAAAATAGTGTATTCCTGCACCCTGTTCCTCCCTGTAAGATACTTGTATGTCTCTATCATATCCCCTCTCTCCTCCTCTCCTCCCTGGAGTACATGTTCAGTTCCTTCAACCTGTCTTCATAGGACTTGTGATGCAATCCATGCACCATCTTTGTTGCCCTCGTCTGAACCTTCTCTACCCTGTCTATGTCCTTACGTAGGTATGGTCTCCAGAACTGTACACTGTACTCCAGGTGGGGCCTCACTAGTGTCTTGTATAGCGAATTATGACCTCCCTTTTCCTGCTGGTGATGCCCTGCCTATACATCCCAGCATCCTATTTGCTTTACCTGCTGCCTTGTCACACTGTTTCTCTACCTTGAGGTCATCAGAGATGATAACCCCAAGATCCCTTTCCTGCTTGGTGCATGCTATATCCTCACCCCCCAACTGATATATTGTGCCAGGGTTTTTGTGCCCCATATGCATTATCTTGCACTTCTTTGCATTGAATTTCAACTGCCAAACCCCTGCCCATCCTTCAAGTTTTTGCAGGTCCCTTCTCATTCTGTCTACACCTTCTGGTGTGTCTACTCTGTTACAGAGCTTTGTGTCATCAGCGAACAGTGAAATTCTGCCTTCTAGGTCCCTGCAATGTCACTGATGAAGATGTTGAATAGGACCGGTCCCAGCACTGATCCCTGTGGTCCCACTGGTCACTCTTCCCTCTGTGGAGTGACAGCCATTTACCACCACCCTCTGTGTCCTGCCACCCAGCCAGTTACCTACCCACACCATATTCCCCAGTTTGTGTAATAGTCTTCTATGTGGCACAGTGTCAAAGGCCTTGCCGAGTCCAGATAGGCCATGTCCACTGCCCTCCCTGATCCACCTCCTAGTCACCTAGTCAAAATTCAACGAGGTTGGTCTGACATGACCTCCCCTGGTGAAACCATGCTGCCTTGGGTCCTGTAGTCCACGGACAACCAGATGTTCCACCAATCTCTCCTTCAGTAGTGCTTTCATGATCTTCAAGAAAGTTAAGTGACTTGCTCAGGGTCACACAGTATGCATGTAGGGGCTGTAGGTTCAAACCCAGGTCTCAGATTTACAGCTCAGAGCCTTAAACCTTTGCTATACTGCCTTAATTCTCTAACATTCGCCTCTTTCAGATACTAAGCACATGTACATCATGTTTTCTATAACATTACAGTTCAAATCCATACATTTATTTTCAGCTTCCAGAATCCTTAATTCCTGAGCTGTATCTTGACAGAAAATCAGCATTTCTATTCTCTTTACCAGATTTGTGAATCACCGTGAATTTAAATGGCTTGTAGTGCCAAGTACCACCTTGTGATTCTGGACTTTTATCTTTCATCTGGTTAAGCCAACAGAGGGACTGTGATCAGTTACAAGAACAAAATCAGTTCCTAGTAAATACAATTTAAGGGACTCCATGGCCCTTTGCTGCTAGACATTCCTTTTAGTTAGTGGGTACCTTTTCTCTCTGTCATGCAATTTCCTACTAATGTAGAGAATAGGATGTTCTGTACCATCTACATTTTGACTCAGTACTGTACCTAGGTCTACCTCGGATGCATCTGTTTGTAACAGAAATGGTCTCTCAAAGTCTGGGCTTCTTAAAACAAGGGCTGAACATAATGCAGCCTTACTGGCTTGAAAAGCTTCATTACACTCTGGGGTCCATTTCACATTATTTGGGCACCGTTTTTGCAAGAGTTCAGTGAGGGAGTAGTAATTCAGCAAAGTTGGGAACAAATCTCCGATAATAACCAGCCAGCCCTAAAAATGACCGGACATGTTTCTTTGTTTTAGCTACAGGCCTGTTAGCTACAGCTTCTGTTTTAGAAACCTCTCACTTGACTTCTCCATTTCCCAAAACATAGCCTAAATATCTGGTTTCCTGCATGCCCAATGCACATTTGATAGGATTAATTGTCAGATTTGCATTTTTGATAGCTTAGATAACTGTTCGTAGGTGTTCCAGGTGGCTTTTCCAGTCTGGACTGTATACCACAACATCATCCAGTTATGCAGCACAATAACCAGTGTGAGGGGATAAAATTACATCCATGTACCGTTGGAATGTAGCTGGTGCACCATGTAAACCAAAGGGCATGGTGGTGAACTGACAGAATCCTATAGGGGTGGCAAATGCAGCTTTATCTCTGGATTCTTCAGCTAAAGGAATTTGCCAGTAACCCTTGGTGAGATCGAGGGTACTGATATACTTTGCACTCCCCAGTCTGTCCACCAAATCACCTATTCTTTGCATAGGATAACTGTCAAATTCTGACGATAAAGTTTCCTAAAATCAAGGCAGATTCTAACACCCCCTTCTTTTTTATTTACAATTACCATGGGAGATGACCAAGCACTCCTTGACTCCTTTATGACACTCAATTCTTTCATTTTTTGTATTTCCTGAACCACGTCAGCTCTTAACCGCTCTGGCAACCTGTATGTCTTTTGCCTAATAGGATGAGCATTCCTCATCACTAATACGTGCTCGACCCCTTTTGTTCGACCTGGTACCATGGTAAAAGTACTGTTAAATGTCTTTAGCACATTACAAATGTCTGCAGTTTGTTCTGAGGTTAAGGAAACATTCACCTTTACTGCATCAGCATTTACAGTTTGTTCCAGTCTATCATAAGCTACATCAATATCTTCCTTACTGGTTTCTGGTAAAACCAGCAAAGCAGCTTTTGGCATAGTTTCAACCCATTTCGTGAGGAGGTTAGCATGGTATATCTTAGTAGTATGTTTCCTGTCAGGGGTCTCAATCTCATAGTTAATAGTGCCAGTACGTCTAAGAACCTTATAAGGCCCTTGCCACTTCATTAACAGCTTATTTTCTGTTGTGGGTAACAGTAGCAAAAACCTTTCCACCTGGCTCGAAAACATTTTCATTTACCCCATGTCATGATATACCTTCTGCTGGTTTGAGCCTCTTCCCTGATTACTATGGGCAATTTCAACATATTTTGCCAGCTTCTTTCTTAGGGCACACATACAAGATGTTATAGATTGTTTCTGAGTGGGGTTATCTTCACACGTTTCTTTTATCACATCCAGTGGCCCTCTCAGCTGCCTACTATACAGCATTTCAAATGGCGAAAACCCTGTTGATAAGTGTGGCACTTCTCTGTAAGCAAAAGTAGATAAGGCAAAGTATTGATCCCAATCTTTCCTTCCCTTTAGAAACCTTTTTAACAAGCATTTTAGGGTTTGGTTAAACGCTCAACAAGACCATCTGTCTGAGGGTGATAGGGGAGGTTCTTATGGCAGTGATACCTAGTAGTCTGTACAGCTCCTTAAGTAATGCAGCACCAAAATTACTACCCAGATCAGTAATAATTTCTTTAGGTATGCCCACTCTGCTGAAAATTTTTGCAAGCTATGCTGTAACTTTTGGGGCTGTAACAGTACGCATTGGAACTGCTTCTGGGTATCGAGTAGCATAGTCGCATACTACCAGGATTTGCAGGTTACTCACCTGTAACAGGAGTTCTAGGAATGGTATATGTTGTTCATCCACACTTATTGGCAGGTTTCTTGCCACTTTAAATCTTGCCGGAAGGTCTTCAAGCTGGCCTCCACCCAACCGGATGGTAAAACTCTCGGCTCTGACCCATGCGCAGATCTAGCCAGCTGGAAGCCAGCTTGTGCAGGCCGGGAGGTCGGTTTGTTGGATGAACAACATATACCATTCCTAGAACTCCTGTTACAGGTGAGTAACCTGTATTTCTAGGACATGGATATGTTGTTCATCCACACTTATTGGCAGACTCCCTAGCAGTTCTCCGGGAGGAGGGAGGCAAGGCGTACACCTACTTAGGAAATAAAGACTGGAGAACCGAGGGCCCCAAAACAAGCATCGGCATGACTCAAGGGTCGATGTGGTAGTGGGTAATGAAGGTATGTGCCGACTTCAGGTAGCAGCCCTGCAGATATCCTGGATAGGGACATCCCTGGAAGCAGCCACCGATGCAGCGGTATGGTGAGTAGAATGAGCTCTTATCCTCTGGGAGGTCCATGCCCGCCAACCTATAGCAGAGATCCATGCGAGGAGGTGACCCACCTGCTTATCGTCCGCTTGGCTGCAGGTGTGCCAGGTGCGGCTTCAGCGTAAGTGACAAACAGCTGGCGAACCTCTCCCCGAACTTCAGCCATCCACTCCTTATAACAAGTGAGCGCTCTTCTAGGATCCAAAGTATGGAGCCTATATTTGGCCTCCGAGGTGTGATTGGGGTAGAACACCGGCAGAGTCAACACCTGGTTAAGGTGAAACTCCGACACCACCTTCAGAAGGAACTTCGGGTGGGGGCGCAGGACAACCTTGTCCCTGTGGAAGACCAGATAAGGAGACTCGATAGAAAGCGCCTGGAGCTCTCCCATCCTTCTGGCTGACGTGATAGCCACCAAGAAGGCGGTCTTCCACGACAGGTGGGAGATATCGCACCTGTGCACTGGTTCGAATGGCTTGCCCATGAGCTTGGCCAATACCAGCAGTAGATCCCATGGAGGTGGAGGTTCTCGCACCGGAGGGGAAATGTGATCAAGGCCTTTGAAAAGCGCCCAACCACCTTCTCCTGCACCACCGACTGCTTCCGGCCCGCGCCTGTAAGCAGAGATGGCTGCCAGGTGCACCATAAGGGTGGTCGACACGAAGCCCTTGCTGGAGGGGGACCACAGGTAGGCCAGAATGCTTGCCAAGGGACAGGCGGAGGGTCCAGCCCTTCCCCTGACACCAAATGGAGAATCTCTTCCATCTGAAGGCATAGCATTTCTGGCCGACTCTTACGGGATGCCTCACGACGTTGAGGACCTTCATTAGAAAGACCCAAGGCCTGGAACTCTAGCCACTCAGGAACCAGGCTGTCACGTGCAGGGATTGAAGGTCCGGATGGAATACCTTCCCCTGATTGACTGAGATCAGGTCTGGGCGGGCTGGAAGCCGCCTTGGGAGCCTGAAGCTGAGACTGAGGAGATCAGGATACCAGAAATGGCGGGGCCAGTCTGGGGCTACCAGAATCACCTGCGCCTTGTCCCTCCTCGCCTTGAGAAGTACCTTGTGAATCAAGTGAAATATGGGAAAGGCGTAGAAGAGGCCCGGGGTCCACGGCCTCGAGAAGGCATCCCCCTGCAGTGAGCCCTGCTGAGGGAGGTGGGCATGGAACAGTCTCAGCTTTGCATTCTCCCTGGAGGCAAACAGGTCCACCTGAGGCGTGCCCCAATGGGAGAAGAGATCTTGTACTACCTCCAGCAGGAAAGACCACTCATGAGACGCAGCCCCTATCCGGCTTAGGGCATCGGCCAGGGTGTTGGAGGCTCCTGCCAGGTGAATGGCTAGGAGATCCGCCTCCAGGCTGCGCACGAGGGACCAAATGTGGAGAGCTTCCTTGCATAACAGCATGGAGCGCATCCTGCCCTGGTGGTTTAGGTAGTACATAGTCGTGGTATTGTCCATCTGGACCTGAACCACTTGACCCCGTAGAAACGGAGCGAAGGTGGTGAGAGCTAGACGGACCGCTCGTAGCTCCAGCAGGTTGATATGGCATCGGGACTCCCGAGGGGACCAGAGGCCGTGCGCTCTGTGCTCCCCCAGATGGGCACCCCAACCCATCAGAGATGCATCGGTCGATAGAGAGACTGTCGGCTCGGGGCAGACGAACGTGATGCCCTCCTGCAGATGTGCCATAACGGTCCACCACTGGAGAGCGTTCCACATCTCCTGGATCACTGTCACGGGCTGGTCCAACGGATCGCAGCGTTGTGACCACTGGCTGGCCAGTCCCCATTGAAGGGGACACATGTACCAACGGGCCCAATGGACCACGCTGTTGCAGGCCGCCATGAGGCCCAGGAGGCACAGGAAGTCCCGGGCAGGTCGCGATTGCCCAACCAGAAATGATTGGACAAAGGAGGAAAGAACCTCGGCCCTGTCCACCCTGTGAGAGCCAAGCTTTGGCTCGAAGAGAGCCGAACTCTGCCCATGAAGAGTATCACGCTTCGGCATCGAAATTCACCTCTGGCTGCTGATGAGGAGGTTAATCTGAGAGCAAACCTGGAGGGCCAGATCTCTGGACCGCTCCACCTCTGCTCTGAGGGGCTGCAATCAGCCAGTCGCTCCAGGTAGGGGTATAACCTGACCCTTCGGGTCGCAGGAATGCCCTCACCACTGCCATGCCTTTGGTGAAGACCCTAGGAGCTAGAGAGAGGCCGAAGGGCATGGCCCGGAACTCATAAAGGGATCCCTCCGCTCTGAAGCAGAGGAATCTCTGATGAGACGGACGGATCGGGACGTGAAACAACGCATCCTGGAGGTCCAGGGAACAGAACCACACCCCTCGTTCAAGGATGGGATTATCTGAGCCAGAGTGACCATCCTGAAGGTCCGAGACCTTAGGAACTTGTTCAAGTCGAGGATGGGGCGCCAGCCCCCCATCCGTTTTGGGACCAGGAAATACCTGGACACAAACCCCGGGTCTAGAGGAGGAGGATCCGCCACCATCCTGATCACCTCTTTCTTGAGGAGCAGGGCACTATCGGCTCGGCGGGCCGACAGTTAGGCTTCGGACCCTGTGGTCCCCTGGGGGGGCGACGGCTCGAAAGGGTGGGGTCTGCTCGAATTCCAGAGGCAGGCCCTTTCCTACCACCTCCAACACCCAACGGTCCGTGGTGATAGCGGACCAGGCGGAAAGGAAGTGGAGGAGCAGTTCCCCCCACAGGGGGGACCCAGGAAAGGGTGACAAGGTTGGGGGCCACACCCCTCAACCCGTCACTGGGCAGGCTTGGAGGAGGAACTGCCGAGGACCTCCTGGGCTCTTTTACCTCCTTGCTTCCTGTTGGAGAAGTCACCAAGTCAGTTTGGGACGCCAAGCGTGAGCCTGCTGGCCCTGTTGTTGGTGCTGTTGGGCTGGTCGTGCTGCAGGGCTGAACGATTTAAAGGCTTATGCTGTTGATGGCACCCTTTGTCCCTCTGAGGTGACCAAGTCCAGAGTGGCATTGGTTTTCGATCGCTGAAGGTGTCCCTCCACTCCAGGCCAAAAGATCAGCCCCTAAGAAGGGGCGATCCGCCAACTTGTGCTGGGTATCCGCTGTGAAGGTGGATATCCTCAGCCACGCCCTGTGGCGCATGGCCACCACGGCCGCTACTGACCTGGCACAGGAATCACCTATGTCCAGAGCAGTCTAGGTTGCTGCACCACCACCCTACCCTGGTCCCGACCTGATGGACCGTGGTTCTGCAGGTCGCCGATGAGGACAACTTACCCAGGGAAGCCCATGGAGGCGTGGGAGAAGTGTGCCATCAGCACGGCCGAGCTGGCCTGGTTCGAGGCCGAGAAGGACGCAGTATTACACCTCGCCCGGCAAAGGTCCAACTTTTTGGACTCTTTGTCGGGGTTATTCACGCCCCGAGCGCTTCCGAACGCCGGAAGACGCATTGGTGACTAACCCTCGGCAGAGGGGTGCTCCGAGAAACGGGGCGGAGTGCCGTGTGACCACATACTTCCTGGCCATCCTGGGCCGAGGGCGAGGACAGGTTGCCAGGCCGCCGCTAAAGCCCAAGGCTGGGCCGACAATAGCCCTCAGCCACAGGAAGCCTCCTCGGTTAATCCCCTCGGTCCAGTATCTCTGTCAGGGATAATTGGCCTGTTGGACAGGGCACAAGGTGCATCCCGTGACTCGGAGATAGTCAAGCAGACCCAAGAAGGACGTATGGCTATTGTCCAATGACTGGCCCCCAGAGGACTCCAGGTTGGCCTGCCTGGAGAACAGGGAGAGTCATTGACTCCAAAGAGTCTCCAAAGAGCTGCTCTGGCCTGAGCCACCCTCCACCTGCCGAGGACGGTCGGGAGTGAGGGTGACCGGCTAACTTGTGGGGCAGGGCCGTGACTCAAACCGAACTTTGGTCGCAGCCCTAGATCAAGGTTGTGGAGGCGAGGTTCCACCACGACTGTGAGCAGCTTAGTTTGCTGAACAACCAGCCCAAAAATGGGCATCTGACTGCGGTGAGCCGTTGCTCGCCGCTCGGGCGACAGCCACTTGCGGCCGGGGATGAATCAGAGTCGATGCATTCCCGGACAACAGTATTACTGCCACATAAGATCCTAAGCAACACTAGCGCAATTTCGTTGAAGCCTCTCCTCATCCGAGGAGGAGCAGTGTTACACTTGATGCTCAGACCCGCAGACCTCCATGTCGGCGGAACGGCTTGACAAGATGAAGTCCGAGACCGAGACCCTCGGGGTGACCGGTGGGCGGCCTGGAAGGGGAGGGGATACCCGCCCTTTGGCTCAGCACTTTAGCCACCACCAAGGCGCAGATCCTCGGTCTCCACCTCGGGGAACCGCAGATGGGGTTGTCGGCTTCACGAATACAACCCGTCCGACGGGTCAAGGAATATCTCAACTGCATCGACAGGAGTCTTGGCAGGCTTGCCCGACTGGGACACCATGGAAGCCAGCGGCCTGAGCCGCAACTTCAATCGTCGATGGTCAACTGTCCAGGGGGAGACCCTCCGGCTCCTACGAACGCAGATGGTAGGACTTTGCCTTGTCCTTCTTGCAAGGAGAGTAATGTCGATGGCCCCCTTCCCTCTGTGGAAAGGGACCAACAAAGCTCCTGAATCAGGCCGGCACGAGGAACTCAGAGAGCGGATAAATGTCGCGTCGAGGAGGAGGAGGAAGATGTCCTGGATCGCCTCCTCATAGGGCAATTATACTGAGCTGCTCAGCAGGCAATCGTCAAAGACACATGTAACCTCTTTGGATTTTACTGGCCCGAGTAACTACTCAGGGCAATTCCAAGCTTCAATCGGGCAGCGCGATCTCCAGGATGGTGGCTTCTAAAAGAGCGGCATAACTTGCAGGCCTGTGGTCGGGTTCAGGCTCAGGGCGTAGGCCTTGCGTGGAGTGTGAGATCCGTCCTGGACATCTTCTGCCCGCAAGAGGCACCTCAAAAGCTTGAGGATCGATTTTCCATAGCAGCGAGAATAACAATGAACCCAAGTTTGTAGAAACTTCAAAACTAGTTTCAGACGAACCAAAAGAGTTAGGATCCAGTTTAAAATGCAGAGCGCTAGGAGGAACCTGAGTTCCAATGGTAAGGAAGATCTGTGTCATGGGGCGGAGTTGAGTTTTACCACCTGGTGGGTGGTGGAGGACAGCTGAAGACCTTTCCGCAGATTTAAAGTGTAAGGAACCTGCCAATAAGTGTGGATATCAACATATCCATGTCCCTAGAAAAATCTATTACCCTTTTTACTTTTCTCTAAAGGACCAACCACATCCATTGCAATTCTCTCAAAGGGCACATCTATCAAGGTTAGGGGCACTTTGTCTTTTCTAGTAACTGGGGCTACTTTCTGACGCTTAGCACAGGGACTGCAATACCGTAGGTAGCAACATCTTCATGAATTCCAGGCCAGTAAAATCTATACAGCAATCTGGCTAGGGTGTGGTCCCTCTCTGAGTGATCAGCCATAGGACTATCATAAGCTATCTGTAATAACTCTGTTCTATACTTCTGTGGTATAACCAATTGTTCTGTCTGTTCCTGTGTCTGAGGGTTAATAAACCCTGTACAGTAACCCATTACATTTTTTAAACATTGGTCCACCCTGTTTTGGTTTCACCCCCAGCTGTTCAAAATAACCCTGGAGAGAAACATTGTTAGCTTGTTCTGAAGGAAAATCACAATCAGTTATCAATTTAGTTTCAGCATTTTCATATTTTAACCCTTCATGTCTATCAGTCATTTGTTGCCACTGTTTCTTCAGGCTTCGTCTTTCTTTCCTGGATTTTTGGATCTTGGAGCTGTGCTCAAACAAGTCCGAATCAAAATCTTTGAAAGTAAAAGTATCCCCACCATCTGAAATTTTCTTTGCTGAAACATCAGGATTTACTCCCTCTTTGATCAACTCTGTAAATCCTGGAAAGTCATTTCCACTAATCACAGGTACAGGTAACTTAAGTACTACCCCTACTTTCATTTAGTGTGTGACAAACCTTAACGGCCAGAGTCACGGTGGTGGGAGTAGTGTCTCGCGTGGATGCAGGTGACACCAGTACCTGGTCACTTTGCAGTGTTTTCCCAGCACTTTAACATGCACTAGGATCTGTCTGCTTCCCGAATCAGTGAGTCCCTTCACAGTCTTATTCCCCACCTTCACATCTGTTAAGTACTTGCCCCAATTTGCCAAGGACAAATCTGCTCCAGTGCCACTCTCCTTACTATGGCAGTTTCTTGCAAAATAGCCTGGCTTATTACAGTTAAGGCAGATAACGTCTTTGGGCCCAGATTTGTTACCCCCACCAGAGTTCCTATCAGGCTTGGAGTTTAAATGGGAAAAAGTGTGTCTTACCGGTGCTTGGCTGTTACCTCACTGCTATGGCATCTGTCTGGCCATTTGGTAGTCCTCAGCCAAAGAAACAGCCTTTTCTCCACTTCTGGGTCAGTGTTCCTTTACACGGCTGCACATCTGTAGGTAGAGATGTTGATGAATTGCCCATGCAAATGTGTCGATTCAGGAACTGTTTTGCCTTCTGGTTGACCCATTTTATCAGGAGTTCTCAGAGTCGGGTGAAGGCTTCTCGAGGACTGTCGACAGAGTTGTACCTCAGAGATCGAAATCTCTGCCTGTATGTCTCTCCAGAGATGTCATACCTTTTCAGGATTTTGCTTTTCACCAGGTCATAGTTTTCTGACTGTGCAGTGTCCATACTGCTATAGGCAAGTTGGGCTTTCCCTGTCAGGTAGGGTACCAGTCTGATTGTCCATTTGCTGCTTTGGCCACTGGCAGGCTGTGGCAACTCTTTGAAAGGTTGTCAGGTATGCCTCAATATCATCTGAGGGACACAACCTAGTAAGTTTAATGGCTTTTAAGTTGCTTGCATTTTGTTGCTCATCTGGATGTATGTCAGATCCTCTGCCTTTGATAGCTTGCAAGGCATCCAGCCATCGCTGCTCCTGTCGCTGCATCTCTTCTCTCATCTGCTGCTCCTATCACTGCATACCTTCTCTCCTCTGCGCTTCTAAACGTTTAATCTCTTTTCTCTCCTTCTCCGCCTTTGTGAACAGCCCACCATCTGAAAAGTCCATCAGGCTTTTAGGTACTGTCACTGCCTGTTCTTTTTTCATAACTTGCTGTTGTACAATCAGAATGGACTTCTGCTAGTTTGGCTGCCCTCTCCTGGTAACCACTCCTGGACTTGTTGCTGCAGAATCCATACTTTCTGTGCTTCCTGGTACTAGGTCCAGTACCCATGCACAAACTCCTGTCTTAGGTATGTACAGCATAATCCCACTTAGGTTGACACCATCTGTCGAGACACAGTCAGAAGTTAGGAAGTTCAGAGCAGTTGTAGACCACCAAGAGTATTTATTTACAGTAGCAGTAACATGAAAATAAACTTTCATAATAACCATAAAGGACAAAACAGTAGTTTCTTTTAGCCTCTGTCCTTTTTCTAATCTTCCGTGTTGCAGCTAGCTCTTTTATAAGTCCTTTTCAACCTCATCCTAGTAAGCATCCAGTTTTGTAAATATCACAGGAGCTGCAAGAATACAGTGGCTGATATTCAAACCGCGCTTTTTTGTGCGCAAGTTCGTGCTGCACAAAGTTAGTTGGGTGTGGTTACGGAGTATTCACAGAGTTGCGCTATTACAACCTTGAATACCCTCCCACAGCGCAGTGGAACTTGCGCCACCACAAGTGGTCAGAGGCATTCAACCTGGTGACGCGGTGCCCTTGCGCCATGCGCAAATTGATATTCAAAGATGATGCAAATGGGGTTAATTCGCAAGGCGTGGGGGCCATTTTCTTATTTATGGTCCCATTGCATGCTATTAGGCAGGTGCCGATCCCCGAGACTTGCGCCTGCTCCTCGCCAGGGACCGACCTGGACTGGCTGGGGCAGCAGAATCTCAGCCTGATTGAGTCGACAGGGCAAAGACATCCTCTCTCTCCTCCCAATCGCGGTGAAAGCAATAATCACCAGCCCAATCGCGCAGTAGCGCCGCCCCCCGAACATATCCTGGTGGTCCAGTGGACCGCTAAGCCCGATCGCTGGGTTGAATATGTTAAACACCCCCATTAACGATCCCTGGTGGTCTGGGATCCTGGCCTGACTGGCTGCATTATAGACCCTCCCCAAGACCATATCCCCAGATCTAGTGTCTCCCCCACGAAGTCTCCCACCACCCTGCCAGTAGCATCCACCCGCCAATTCGCCGCTGATTGTTTGAAGCGGGACATTACACAGTGAGCAAGATTAATACGCAGAGTTGAGCCAGAGCAGGTGGTTCAGATATGTGAATGAATTCATTCATTCACATATCTGGACCGCTCACCGGGCGGGGCTGCACGCCCATTGGCTCTTGCTCTGCACCAATGGGCGTGTAGACCCCCCTGTACCGGGTGCTGGGCGTGGAGGGATGCCCGCCGCTGGGCCGGGGGGAGCGGGTGGTGGGGTCGTGGGTGGGGGGACACTAGTTCACCAGGATATGGTCTTGGGGTGGGGTCGCACATAATGCAGCCCATGGTAGGGCTTAGCGTCCACTGGACCACCAGGGATACGCTCGTGGGGTTACATATTCAGCCCGCGATCGGGCTTAGCGGCCCACTGACCACCAGGGATATGTTCGGGAGACACTTGCTGCCTGCATCGGGCTGGTGGTGGGGGTTATTTAAGCTACCGCAATCGGGCCAGTCGGGGAGGGGGGATTATGCTTGCCCGCGATCGGGCCAGTCGGGGGGTGGGGGATTTACACTTTGCCCGCCGATCGGGCTGCAGGTGGCACAGGAGGTTGAGGCCAGCCACAGGTGGCAGCTGCTGTGTTGCACCCAGCAATGCGGCAGTCACCTGTGGGTGGCCCTCATTTACTTCTTTTTAAGGCTCAAAGTTGTGCAGGCGCAGGTTGGAGTTGCAGACATCCCCGCACAGCCCGCTGAATATCGGGCTGTGCAGTTTGTGCATGGTTCCTCCCCCTCCAGTTCAGCATGCATTCATTTGCATTGCGCTGTTGCTCAGCTTGCCTTGGGGGGCGCAACTGCCTCCTGCTGAATATCACAGAATAGCGCAATTTCGGACTTGCGCATGGTGCAACCCTTTTGAATATCCCACCCAGTGTGTTTTTTAAACTGAGGCCCCCTTTTGCACAGCTTTTTCAAAAGGCTTAAAAATTGAACTCTTAACCTCTAGCTTCCAATAGCCTTTGCAATTATCTTAAAATATAATTATATGCATTTGAAAAGTAATGCTATATATTTTTCAAACACAAGGGGTCTCAATATCAGTTACATTTCCATACAATGATTTGCACATATTTTTATATCAGACCTAGATATGCAAGGGAGAAAAAACAGACAGCAAGAAAAAACTGAGAGACAGTGAGAGGCAAAGAACTGTGAGCCTGTCGGGTTAATTAGGTCCGAAGTCTCACAGGAAAATGTGTTTGTGTAACCAGAGAAGAGACAGAAAAGGAAAGATCCTTGCATTTAAACACTTTCTCCATAACAAATGGGACAGGGTCCTAGTCTACCCTGTCACAACGCCATGTACCACAGCAACCTCAGGAAATCTAGGGCAGGGTGCGAGAGTCCAACCTGAAATGATCTGGTAAAGGAGGTAAAATCCAGTGCCCAGTCTGCAGGAAGGAGAGTCTTGTTCTGCCTTCATGAACTTGGAACACCTGCTTCAGTACCAGTTCAGACTTTCTGAGGTTGACCAGCAGGCCACAGTCTCAGCAAGCCTGGAGAGCCAAATCTCTGGACCTCTCCTTCGCCTCTCTGGATGGACTGGCTAACAGTCAGTCATCTAGGCAGGAGTACTCTTGGACCTTGCGGCACCGCAGGTGGTCCACCACCACTGACATGTGTTTGGTGAAGATGCTGGGCACTGAGGAGAGGTCGAAGGGCATGACCTGGTGCAGGTCCCCTTCTGTTAGGAACTTGAGGTACCAGCAGTGGGTCGGAGGGATGGAAATGTGGAGAAACACATCCTGGAGGTCTACAGAGCAGAAGAAAAAATTACTCACCATAGTATTCTTGTTTCTTCCAATGTATTCTTTTACATTCATAACTGTATGCTGTCTGCCTCCTAAGTAGAGCTGCCCAGAGAACTAGAACTAAATGCAAATGACAGAACTATCATTGGCTCGTGGCACATATTTAAACTGCTGCCCTTATCTGCTGCAACGTTCCATCAACATATCAGATTTCTAAGGAGCCTACAAGGCAACCTATACTAAAACTTTTCTACTTATACCTATGTACTATAACACAATTAAAGTTGTCTGTGACAGCATGGAAATATATGTGAAACAACATGCAATGATAAAAACACCCCTTTTAATGCCAGAAACACTTGGAAAAAGAAAGGAATTACTAAGTCCCACCAGGAGTATAAAACATATTTGGCCAGTGTTTGGGACTGCCAATCAAAAAGACTCAGTCAGGAGTGTAGAGGCTCTGGTTCTGGAAGGGGAGGCAGGGAGGGAGAGGTATGAATATAGAAGAATACATTGGAAGAAACAAGATTACTATGGTGAGTAATTTTTTCTTCTAGCCCCAGGTATTCTTCTATATTCATAACTATATGCAGACTTCAAAGCAGTACCTTTGGAGGTGGGCAGAGAACCTATTTAGGAAAGAGGCTCTGCAGGACTGCTGTGCCAAACCTGGCATCACTTCTGCGTTGTGTGTCCATACTATAGTGTTTAGTAAAAGTGTATACTGTTCTCCAGGTAGCTGCTTTACAGATCTCCACTAATGGAATATCTCTTGCTGCTGCTATAGTAGCAGCTGTGCCTCTAGTTGAATGGGCCCTCAGGCCAGCTAAGGGTTGCTTGCCCACTTTTGAGTAGCAGAACTGAATGCACTGGACTATCCAGTGGGAGACTGACCTCTTAGAAGCTGGGGTACCTTTACCCACATCTCCACAGGTGGTAAACAGCTGTTGCTTGTCATGTATATGATCCCTGGTGTGGGTCAAATAATAACCTAATGCCCTTTTGACATCCAGACTATGGAGTCTGCACTCAACTGAACTAGTATGTTCAGTGAAGAAAACTGGCAATGTTACAGACTGATTTAGGTGAAAATCAGAGACAACCTTGGGGAGATTTTTTTTGTTTGTTCTAAGCGCCACTTTATCATTATGAAAGGAGAGATAATCCTTCTCCACACATAGTGCCTGTAACTCACTCATCCTTCTAGCAGAAGTGACTGCAACCAAAAACACAGTTTTCCATGTGACATACTGTAAACGAGCATAAGACACAGGCTCAAAAGGGGTTTTCATGAGTTGAGCAATGCATATGTTTAAGTCCTACACTGGGACTGGTTTCCCTGATAGGTGGGTGCATGTGGCACACACCCTTAAAGAACTTTTTTTGAAAACTGGATTAGCTGCTATGGAAACAGTTTTCTCAGCAGAAATGTAGGCCGAGATTGATGCTAAAGCAACTTTTAGGGATATATATTTCAACCCCTGGGAATGCAGATATGTGAGATATTACAGGGATTCCTGCCAGAGCAGGTGAAATTTCCCTGAAATCACACCACATAGAGAACATTTTCCATTTTGATGAATAGGTTTTCTATGTCCTTTCAGGATATCCAAAACTGCTTGAGAGAGATTCAGGTCTGTGTATTTTAAGTCCTCAAGAGCCGTGCTTTGAGCCTGAGAGATCCGAGATTCGGGTACAAGACTTTCCCCGATGGGAAGTCAGAAGGTTGTGCCTTCTGGGGAGGTGTATTGGTTTGGATACTGACATGGATAGCAACAGGACTGCCTGGCCCAGTCTGGTGCTATTAGGATCACTGATGCAGGCTGTGACCTGAGCTTGATCAGGGCTCGGAAGATGAGTGGGAAGGGAAAGCATACAGACTTTTCCCTGTCCAGTCCAGAGCAAGAGCATCTACTAGGATTGTACCCTTGGCTGGTGGTCTGCAACAGAATAGGGGCAGGAGGTGGTTCTCCTGTGACACAAGTAGATCCACTTCTGGTGTGCCCCACCTTCTGAACACTGAGTCCAGTACTTGTTTGTTTATGGACCATTCGTGATGTGCCTGGTTGATTCTGCTTAGGACATCTGCCAGGGTGTTGTCCTTTCCTGGTGCATGAGTGGCTTGTAGAGAGGCCTGCAGTAAGTAAACCAGATTCCATACTTTCATGGCCTCTGTGTACAGAGGGTCTGACCTTATTCCTCCCTGCTTGTTTATGCAGTACATTGTTGTGGTGTTGTCTGTTCTGACTTGCACCACTTTGCCTTCTACCAGATGAGCAAATGCTTTTAAGGCCAGAAACACTGCTTGAAGCTCCAGCAGATTTATATGCAGGAGTGACTCTGCACTTCACCAAGTCCCATGGGCAGTGTGCTCTCCCAAATGAGCACCCCATCCTAATAAAGAGGCATCTGTTATAAGGGTAACTGATGTGTTTTCTTTTGGGAAGGGTACTCCTTCCCTAAGATTATCTGCTTCCCTCCACCACTGCAGTGCCTGAAGCAGGGTTTTTGTTACAGGAATCAGTTTTGTCATTTTGTCTTTTCTCTGGCATCAATGTGCTCTGAGATGAAACTGTATCTCTCTCATTTGGTATCTTGCTCCCAGGACAGTGCCTGTTGCTGCAGCCATATGTCTCAAGATTTGCAGGAATTGCCTTGCTGGACATGGCTCGTTCAGTCTGAAAGAGGTGGCCAGCTGCAGGATGCTCTTCACCCTGTTCTGAGGAAGAAAAGCTCTTCCTTGTAATGTGTTTAGTTCTGCTCCTATAAAGTGCAGGACTTGTACCGGAGTGAGAATTGATTTCTCCTGATTTATCAGGAATCCTAGAAATTGCAGCAGGTCTAGTGTTACCTTTAGGTGATCTTGCACCTGCTGTGATGACTTTCCCACGACTAGCCAGTCGTCAAGGTAAGGGAAGACTGATATTCCCAGTCTCCTTAGGAATGCCACTACCACTGCCAGGCACTTTGTGAACACTCTGAGTGCTGAAGTGAGGTGGAAAGGCATAGCTGAGAATTGGTAATGACCTGATGGAAGTCTGAACCTGAGATACTTCCTGTGAGACTCTCTTACTGGGATGTGAAGTAGGCATCCTTTAGATCCAGGAATGCCAGCCAATCTCCCTGCTGTATAACTGGCAAAATCAGAGCCAGAGTGATCATTTTGAATTTTGGTTTTATAAGATATCTGTTCAAGAGTCTGAGGTCCAGAATAGGCTGCCAATCCCAATTTTTTTTTTTGGTGAGGAAATACCTTGAGTAAACGCCTCTTCCTTTCTGGTGGTTTGGTACACACTCCACTGCTTTCATGTGGAGTAAGCTTTTTCTAAGAGTTTTTTCTCTGTGAGAGAAGATGGTTTGAAAACCCTTGACTTTAGGGGAGGAAAAGACTTGAAGCTCAGGGACAAACCCTGACTTACCAATACCAGGACCCACTTGTCTGTGGTGATGGAATGCCAGGCCTGGAAAAAGTAAGCCAGTCTGCCCCCTACTGATAGTGGGGAGGCGGCCTTGACTGTTAAGGTCAGGGGTTTTGTTTCACCAGGGGCTGAGTTTGGGAGTCTCTTCTGGAGCCCCTTCAACCCCGGTCCTGGAGCCCCTTCTACCCCGGTCCTGAAATACCCAGTCTGCTGTAGGTATGGTTGGAGCTGTGGGACAGCCTGGGCTGATAAAAGGGTCTACCATAGGCTGTCCTTCCTCTACCTCCCCTTCCATAAGGCCCATTTTGAGGAGGAAGAAGGCCTGTCTCTGGAGGATTTACTTTTACAGGTGGCCTTATACTCATCCACCTTTTTCATGTATGCTTCGATTTAATTACCGAATAAGGAATCATCCTCCACAGGAAAATACATGGCTTTAGCCTTAGCCTGGTTGTCCTGTATTAAATTGGTGGTCCTGAGCCATGCCAGCCTTCTGAGGGCTACAGTCAGAGCCATCCACCTGGCAGCACTGTCACTAGCACCTGCTGCCATTTGAAACTGGTACTTTGCTGCTTCCAGTCCAAACCTTGCTGTCTCAGCCAGGTCATCAGAGAGAGGTGAAAGAGCCTTCTCTGACATTGCCAGTACAGACTGCCACAATGATTTTTGATACTGTGCAGAGTAAGCTTGGTAGTTAGCCTGCCTTACTCCCAGAGAAGCAGCTAAGTAACCTTTTTTAGACATGCTGTCTATTTTTCAAGAGTCCTTTCTCAGGAGGGTGAGAGGCTAAGGGGACTCTCACCTTCTCACAGGCTGCCTGCTGGACTATACCCTGATGATCCGGATGAGAACAAAGGAATTCAGCACCCTGTCTTCCAGTTGGTATTTCTTGTCTGCCTTCTTATCCAGAGGTGGATTTTAAACAAATCTTTTTTAAAGAACTTGTTTATTGGGAGAAGAATCTTCTTAGTGGGTGTTAACCCCATCATCTCCATATATTCGGCCTCTTCTTCATCCTCTATGACCTCTGTAGTAACTAGGTCAAGCGCATCAACTATTTTCCTTACAAAGGAAAAATGAGAGGAAAAATCCTCTGGCCTTGGAGGAGAACCGAATTCCTGCTCTAGTGAGACCTCTGCTTCTATGGGTTCATCTTCATCAGTTTCTGGCTCCTCATACTCAATTTCTTGAGCTGGGAGTTCAGAGGGAACAACCGGGGTTTGAACCAGTGGCGGTTGTGAGGGATTTTATTTTTAAAAGAATATGAAATAATGCTTAGTCTCACATGATTTAACTAAGTAGCTATAATAAATGCGCATGTCCAGGCTTGCTGAAGCAGGGTTACTTTAGGTGAAAAATATAGCTGTGTAGCTGAATAAAACTAGTTAGAACTGGCAGTTGCTGTCTGATAAGAAAGAACTGAATAAGGTAGAAAACAACTCCATATAAGGAAAAATGCTAATAATAGGTTCTGTGCATCTGTTGTAAGAAGAAAAATCAAGTGAAGCCACTCAAATATGTATAAAACTGCTGTAATTGTGTATCGAGAGCTTCTCCTTTGTAGAACTCCCGCATGCATGTGAAAGGTTTGATCAAATAAAGCGAGGTTAAGACAAAACCCAGTGGTGTGGTTTTTGCCCCCGTGACGACGGGGAGGTGTGCTCAGGTAATGCTTGCAGTGAGAAAATTTGCAATCACAGTTTTTGGCGTAGTCGGCAGGATGAGTTCTTCGGTCCGTGTCACCTCGTGATCGGGTTTTTCCCTTGGACAAAAAGAAGGATATTTTTGTGGAACCCCATCAGGACGTGACACCTAGGGGCCGGCGACACTCATCATCACTGTAAGTACAAGAATACCTTGGAGCGAGTGTACACTATAAAGAACTGGCCTAGACAGAATGGGAAACAAGGAAAAAAATAAGCTGGGTCCGAGTTAGTATTGTCCGACTGGCAAAATGTATGTTTGACAAGTTTGTCAATCAAATTACAAGGGCAACTGCACTGCCCTTTGCCCTTGTAATCTGTGCTTACTGCAAGTATATACTGTTAGAGCCAATGATGGCTTTCACAGTTCAGGCTGCTTTTAGGAAAAGAAGCGGCTGATTAAGTAACGTTAGATAAGCAACATTTAGAGAAAGAAAAAATAAACCATTGTGGATGTACACACAGTGGTGATTACAGACGGGATGATTGAAACCTCCCCTATGTTGCCTATCTGTGTAGTTTCAAGTTTTTCTGTATCAATTTAAGTCCCTGCCTCCTACAGAGGCTGAAACATTTAATCCCAAACCCAGGTACTGGGGACCTCCACCAGATAGATCTCAACCTAGTACCTAGTACTGTTAAAGATTTTTTTTGTTTTGTTTTTAAACTGCAACCCAGACCTCTGGGAAAAGACTTGATTTGGCAGTTTTCTAATAATGGCCAAAAGAACACCTTTGAAAGGGTTAATAGCTGCAGTATTTGGTAATAATCACGAAGGTCCCGCAGTCAGTTTTCTCACTCAGACCAGTGTATCAGAAAAGAAGAAGGAAAATACCTTGGCACCGGGTAAGTCTGAATTTTTTTATTTAAAGTTGTTTTATGTCTGTCTGTTTTATTTCTGTGATACATATACTAAACAAGGTAATGCTCCGTCTCTCTCGTGCATATTTTCTGGCGTATATCTGTGTTCTGTAATTATGTTCTGTTGTCCAAATTGCAAAATAGCATTGACTGCCTTTGGTGCATGACATGTTACAGTAAAAAAAAAAAAGAGAAGAAGCTTTTTGCCTCATAGCTGACTGTTTTAATTGGTTTTATTTTTAATGGAACATTTGTGCTGCTTAGATAGGGTCAGTGAAGAACTTTGTATGTAGTTGTTGGTTGGAGCAGGTAGTGTTGACGGTGAAGAGTTATGACGCTATATATTGCAATGTGCAGAAAGATTTGTAGTTTGCAAGCAACGTGCCAAGCCACTGCTAGGTAAAAATGTAATATGTTAACAGCTATGAATGGCTTTATCATACTTCTAGTTAAAACCAGAACCTTTTTGCAAAATGGCAGAGTGCCATATTTTGGCTATGCACCAGAAGCTGTAACCATGTTATACTAGATGTGTCCACTTACAGATGGTATGTTGTGCTGTATTTTAAAGGAGTTGGACGGTGTTTAAAAAGTAGTTTTGTTCTGAAAAGATTTGGCATGGAGATATGTATAAATTTGTTGGTTTAAAAGAGAAAAAAAAATTGTCAGTGTAACAAGACAGGGGGAGGCAGCACATATATCTAAAACACGTACAGTTTTCTAATGAAACTATGGGCATTACCTCAGCAAATTGGTGTCAAATAATGTCAGTCTTATTTTCTGTTAAGTATTTCTTTTTGTGTATGTGTACTGTCTTGGCCAGCAGTTTTATTGTATGCTCTATTATTATTTAAAGATATTTAATATCAGTAGTGTTCAAGGACACTAAAAAAAAAAAACTGGGTCTGAACGACCCTTGCATGCACACTATGACCTTTTGCACGTTATTTGACCTTCTTGTGTTTCAACATTTTATGTTACTACCAGTTCAAACTTGATGTGTATTCCATACCTAAAGCACAACTTTTCACACAAAATGTATGTTTTCATGAAAGCACACCAAGAGTGAACCATGTAATTTGAATTTTACTGCAAAACTAGTATTCTAAGTAAAAAGGAACAAACTTTTTTTTTTCCTCTTCTCATTTTTTCTGACTTGCAGCCAACACAGGCAATACTCCAGCTGGAAGGGGAGAATTATTCATCATCTCCCCATATTTTTTTTATTATATTACTTTTTTATATTTATGCAGTACACTTTTGAAAAAGGACTATTATAGCTGTTTTTGAGAGTTTACCATCTACAGTTAAAAACAATGGCTTTTGTTTTTATGTGTGACTATGGTGTAATCATTATTTTCTTTTTAAAATGCATTCTAAGAAATACGTACGTACAGTATTACCATTAATCCGGATCCTTTATAAACTCAGCTGACATTTTGTCATGCTTAGGATAAGGGAACCCAGGGACGCTTGGCTTCTTTTATCCTATGGAAATAATCTTGTTTTATTTTTAAACTTCTGTATGTTTGCTTTTGTTGTTTGTCTGTGTTTCTTCTCTTTCTTCTAGAGAAAAAGAAGTTCCCCATCTTTATAGTAAGGTATGAAACTTACTAAACTAATTGTAATATTATCTTGTTATAATTTAAAGTGTAGTAGGTGGGGATCATGTCACCATCCACAGCTAACCTTTTTGTGCTACAGTATTCGAGCTGTCTCTTCCACCAGCAGGAGCTCAGGGGGAGGGGGTAAGCTACCCTTCTTCCCTTCCAGTGTAATACCCACAAAGGTTGCAAGGTATATCACTGTCCCCCCAAAGGGGTAAATAAAGAAAATGTGTATTTGCCAATAATTGTTTCTTATTTACAGGTTAAAAAAAAAAAAGACCCAAGGTATTTTAACAGCATAACCCAGCCCAAGCCCTTCTGCTTTTTCTAGTGCAAACAGTTAAATCTCACACCTATTATTGGTACAAGGGCTTCTGCCCTCAGCAAGTAATCAGTTACGCTGGAGGGTAAAGTTGTGTATGTATGTCCACACATATTCATTCTTTTGATTGTCTTTTCAGCTTTCTTATCCTGTCAAAACAAATGTAAAACAACTTTTGTCATAGCCTTACAGCAATGAATGCATTTTTTTTTTTCAACCAGTAAATTCACAATACTCTAACATTTCTGGACTCTAAGCTAAGTTTACAGTCTATATGTGTTGTTTAAAATGCATTTTATGCATTATGCTCAATACTGAAATTGTTCTATTACAAACATGCTTATGTTTCACGTTTATGTTATAATGTTTTGATATACATCTTGCTACACTGCATCATGTGTGTATTCAGAAAAGTGCTCCACATGTATAACGTTTTTAATGCTCATAACCAAATCTAAATACTGGGGCCAGCATTGCTGACCCACCCTACAATATGTTCCAAAGCAAAACCAAAGTAAAATTAATGCTCCGTTTGTCTTATTACTACAGGTACCCTGAAGAATGAGTGCACTCTATGCAGGTTTTGTCATTTTAAATTTTAACAATTATAATATGCAAAATTTAAATTGTACTCCAAACCTATGCTTCAAGCCTTACCCTACTCAGTACTTTGGAGTATTTCACTATACAGGGTAAAGAAGGTAGACCCTTTCACTTGTCACAGGTGCAATAGGCACTGTTATTAAATTGGCATAGGCCAACAACATATGTATTTGTCCCACTAATTGCATTGTCTAACAGGCATATTGCTATGAACTATATGTTTGAAGCATGTTATTGTAACATTACAAGATTTTATAACTCAGGTCTCAGTCAGGCCTGCTTGCAACAGACAGGGAAATAATGTTCATCACTGTCATAACTGCTTCTGTGATTTAAAAGCAGGAGGTAACCATAACATTGTCATAATTTACAAATGGTCAAATGGTATAATTGAACCTCGCCTGCACCCCCAGGTGTGGTTGATGTCCCATTTTATTTTCTCTTTCCAATTGCCAAAATTTAGGCTCTGTCACACCACTCTTTACAAAACAAAAGTAAATGGTTTAAAAGATTATTTATGTGTTTTTAACTCAGTGTCTAACACACTTTGCAAGTTTGCAGGTTTTCACGGTGTGGCACACATAAGATCTCCACGTTCAACAGCAGTAATACTTTCATCTAAGTTGCCAAGACCTTCATCTTTTTCCTTAAAAAAGAAAACTGCCGCCACAGTTTTAATGTTATCACCATCTTTGTGCCTGACTGGCTCCTTATAAGGACTATTGCATAAATCCAGTTATTATAACCTCTGCAAGTGTAATGTTTTCAGCAAAATTACACCTATTTGTAGAACTTTAAATCAACTAAAGAAGGTCCAGTCAGTTCAGACTCTGCAATCAAGCTTGTTGTTTCTGCTTACTATAAAGTTAAGTCTGGGGTAGGGGCAATTCTCTAACTTCAGCAAGAAGATTCTTCTTCAATTGACCTTCAAGCAATACATCCATTTTCTTCGCTGCTGCTTGTTCCAAACATGGCTGGTACTTTCTACAACCCTATTGCTCTGTTATGGACTGTGTTCTTAATGGTTTATTGTCAATTGTTACCTTTTTATGGACTGTTAATCTTTAAGCCGGGGTGTAATCAACTACCACAACACAAATGCCATGCCAGTGTGTGTGTGTGGCTACTCCATTAAAAGGACTCAATGCACCCCTGGCCAGTGTGTCTGCCAATCAGCCATCCAGCAGCCAGCAACATAAACACTGACTTTCCTACCCTGCTGGTGTTTTGTTTTTAAATTACTGTCTGCATTGCCCCATATGCCTTGTGGGGTTACCACCATTCTGCAAATGACATTTCACCTGTACTGTAACTACACCAACCTGTGGTTACTTATATGAACTTATGGACTGTTAATTTCATGGACTATTATGTTTTATAAGGACTTATCTGTCAAGAGACATTATCAACAGATTCTTCAATCAAGCTCCAAGGGTGTGCCACACCTCAACACAAGGTAGCATCTACCTTATTCACTCTCAAAGTGGATTCCATGAACTCTTTTTCATCAACAAAATTATGTTATATTGTGTTATATGTGGTGTCACATGTTAGCATTTTTTCACATATTTCAATTGTGGTGTTGACATCCCTCAATTCTGTATTACGTTTTACAAACTCACAATTTGTGTTCCGTCTGTAACCACCCCTGTACCAACTCCAGAACAGGATGCTTTTTATAAATGCCTTGACTATCTGTATGCTGGCAACCAGTTTTAAATCATATACCTATTCACCTAGTCTAACAGTCTAAAAGTAGAAATGTTTAGTTTTTTTAACCTTCAGTTAATAACTAATATCTTTACATTTATATTCAATTTTTAGAATGTTCGAGTCCCTCAGGGGCCTCCTATCTTCAAGGTGGAATGTTAAAAGTGGCCAGTGGCCAGGTTTTAGTAATCAGTGACCAAACTTTTATCAACAATATGTAGTTGGCTAACCAAAAGATTGAGGAAATAGAAAGGTGTAAAATGGCTAGTGTAGATTGCTAAAGGGCTAGTAAAAGGTAAAATGGTTAGTAAATGACTAAATAATGCCAACATGTAAATTGGTATATCTAGTAGCAAAAGGCTGCAAGTGGCTAAATACCACCATGTCACTTAATATGTGTGTGTGTAAGACTTTAAAAGGGTTAATTGTAAAATTCTATACAATGAAAAAAATAGCTGAAAGCATAAGGTGAGGCTGTGGCCAAAATATGCACACAGCTGTGTTTAGCCTTGACTGTTAAAAGTTTCTCATCATATAATTCTCTTGTGTTAAAAAATATGTTTAACAAAAAACTAATAAAAAATAATGAAATACCTCATTTGGTTACTAATACAAGGTTACTTCAACATTTGTAGCAAGCTAGTCACTTCTCTCATATGCTTTCTGGCTCCCAAAACAAAAGTTATTTGTAATAAATATACTATTCTGTCACCATTTGTTTTCCCCTCCAAGGGTAAGAATAACTCCCCTGTCTTGGCAAAATGTCAGGTACATCTCGTAACCAAAAAATTTGATTACGGGATGTCTCAGAAATGTATTAATGTACAGGTGTCCAGGCTATGCTGTCATAGTTTTTTGGGAAATTCCAGCCTTGCATTTTTTTTAAGCTTGCTACACATAAATATGGGACCCATGGTCATGGCTTACAAGCGTATTTGGTGACTGGGGTGCTACTCTTCTCCATTAAATGGCAAAACTTGTAGTGGTCATATTAGCACTACGGCTACTAATAACCCTAATTAAGTTCTTCCTGCAACACACTCTGCAGTGCTATGACATCACGTGACGTCACTCAATTACATCCATTGTTGCAACCAGAACAAAAGGACCCCATAGAACTTAACAAACTATTCCCATTCTATAGTGAGCCAAATGTGACTACAATATAAACGAGTAGTTAATTGATACAGAGTCTCAAAAGGGGGGAGTGAGGGATTTTATTTTTAAAAGAATATGAAATAATGCTTAGTCTCACATGATTTAACTAAGTAGCTAAAATAAATGCGCATGTCCAGGCTTGCTGAAGCAGGGTTACTTTAGGTGAAAAATATAGCTGTGTAGCTGAATAAAACTAGTTAGAACTGGCAGTTGCTGTCTGATAAGAAAGAACTGAATAAGGTAGAAAACAACTCCATATAAGGAAAAATGCTGATAATAGAGTTCTGTGCATCTGTTGTAAGCAGAAAAAATCAAGTGAAGCCACGCCAAGTATGTATAAAAACTGCTGTAAATTGTAATCGGGGAGCTTCTCCTTTGTAGAACTCCCGCATGCATGTGAAAGGTTTAATCAAATAAAGCGAAGTTAAGACAAAACCCAGTGGTGTGGTTTTGGCCCCCGTGACGACGGGGAGGTGTGCTCAGGTAATGCTTGCAGTGAGAAAATTTGCAATCACACGGTAGGGGCGGTGCAGGTATAATACCCTGCACAGCCTGTATGACCTTCATGGCCTGAGCAATCTCTTCAGCTGATGGCAGGCTGTGAGCCACAGATGAAACCCCTCTAGGTTTTTCCTGGGGTTCAACGTGCTTCATCTTTTTGGTTTTCTTGGGGGAGGGGGGCCGGAGAGTTAGCCGGATCACCCTTCCTTTTAGCAGTACTTGTAACACCCTTATCGGGGGGTGTTCAGGGAAGAGACAGCGGTTTCACCCACAGATTAGGAAGGGGTGGGTTGGTTAGAGCCTGTAGCACCCTTATCCAGTCTCTTCTGCAGTCTTTCCATCCTTTTTTCAACAGTTTTATGGGGAAAAGACTTACAGATTTCACAATCTGCTGAGAAATGATCAGTCCCCAGGTAGACCACACATATCATGCTTGTCTGCCCTAGCAAAAAAGTCCCCACACTCTATACAGTATTTAAAACCTGGGGGGGGTCCAGTCTTTTTCTTGGGTTTTTCAGACATTTCCATTTCAGGAGAAAATAACCCAACCGCAATAAAGATTACACTTTATAAAGTATTTAAAAGTTTTTTTTTTTAGGTCAGTTCAGGAACTGGTAAAGGTTCTGACAACGAACCGAAGATTCAGTAAACCGAACCGGATAAGTGGTTTGTAGGAACCGGGTTAGCGGTTTCAAACAATTTTAATTTTAAAAATAAATAGCCTAAAAAGCAAGTTTAAATAGCAGAAATATAGGGAAACAGATTCCTCAAAGGCTATAAAGCACCGGTTCCTCAACGGTTATTCTGAACCACGAGGAATCGAAAAATAAATTTAAAATTATGTAAATAAAACTAAATATGAAGAAATATTAAGTAAAATAAAGGCAGCAGTAAGAATAAAATATAAAAACACTTGTATTCTGTGAAGAACCACACAAGGAACGACAGTATGAGAAGTCTCCTGGGTGTCTTGACTTGTCAGGTGGAGAAAGAAATTGGATATGATGATGGAATGTTGCAGCAGATAATGGCAGCAATTTGAATATTTGTCACGTGCCAATGATAGTTCTATCATTTGCATATAGTTCCAATTCTCCAGGCAGCTCTACTTAGGAGGCAGACTGCATACAGTTATGAATATTGAAGAATACCTGGGTTTAGAAGGCAATTGGTAATGCAAAAGCAGACATGGAACTGCGTTTTGCAGATAGTGCCTTGGGGGAACAGTTCTTTAGACTCATTGGGGGGGAAGGAAGGTGAGAGGGTGAATCACAGTATTAGGCTGACTGGTGGGGGGAGGAGAGTAATAGAGAAGGATGAACAGAAGACAGCTGTTCTTCATGACTTTTGCTCACTGTTCACAGTAAACAATATTGGCCCTTGCCTGAAAGTGACAAAGGCTGCTGCAAGAGGAATCCCAGAAATGTAGCAGATGGTAATTATGGGAGAAAGGGTCAGAACAGGGCTTGCAGCCCTGAAAATAGATAAGGCTCAAGGGCCACAAGGGATGCACACCTTGTCGGCTGAGGTACACTAGTATTTTGAAATCACATTCATGATTTTTTTGTAAACATTGGCAACTATCTTTGACTATTGGCATTGATTCTTATATGGTGGAGAGTGCACCTTGTCCTGTGCTGTCCCACATGGGATGCACCAGAGGGTGCTCAGGGGACCGATATCAGAGCTAGCAGAACACCCAGCAGGGCTATGTGATCGCTTACTACCGTCAGGGTTGGTTCGGAAAGACTGAAGGGCAGTGGATGTAGATCCACTACATAAAACAGGAAACAAGGAGAAAGTGGGAAACAACAGTCCCACTAGTTGGACCTCTACAGCAAGTAAACTAATGGAGACACTAGTCAAAAAGGACCCAGTGGACTAGTAGAAGAGAAATGGGATCCTGGGTAGTAAGCAGCACAGGTTCGTGGCAGGGAGGTATTGTCAGCCAGGGTCCAGCGCACATCCCCCCTCCCCCATGGTTAATCTGAGAAGTACACATTTTTGCTGCTTCAACTGGCTATTTTCTTACTTTTATCTCCAAGGACATTTACCATGGGGGGTTAGTTGTGCACTGGACTCCGTTTGTGATCACTTTGTGAAATTACCTGGGTGGAAGCACTTTAAAGAAAAACAAAATGGTTATATTAAATGGATGCTGAAAATGGAAAAGAGAGTTAAAAATGTAAGTTTAGACCTTAGGTCTTCTTCAGGAAATATCGCGAGAAAAAACAAGTTAGTTTTTTTTTTCTCTTTTAGATGTTTCCTGAAGAAGACCTAAGGTCGAAACGTAGATTTTTAACTCTATTTTCAGCATGCATTTAATATAACCATTTTGTTTTGCTTTTAGACCACATGCTGACACAGCGCCTTGTTTTTGTTTTCTACTTTAAAGAAGCCAGTTTACGCATTGCACTCTATTTAAAGAGCAGCTGACGCCTACCTGGATCATCATTTTCAGACAGAGCTTGCTTAAAGCATGTCCCAATATAGTGAACTGCATTAAAATCCTTTTGGAAAAATATCCCTGTGTTGTTTTTTATGTTTTAAACCGCTTATTGAGCATGCTTGTTTACACTTGAAGTTCCTTCAGTGGCTAGATGTCAATGGCGGTGTGATGTCACATAGGGGACCAATACTCCAACCACATCTGCGGGCTGTCTATCAGCAGTACCATAATGAAGATGACCCACAACAATTCTGTATTATCGTAGAGTGGTATTATTTCAGTGTAAAATGCTGTCACTGATCTTACACAGATGAGTGCCCTGATCTACCGCCAGCTCAGGAGGGACCCGTTCAACTGTGTGTGCCCACCCCCGACCCAGTTACCCTGATGCATTCACTGCCTGGCCTGTGAAAATATATCAAATCCAATTTCAGTGATTTTTTTTCTTAGAAATAACATCCGTCATAAAATGAAATTTAGAAAATGACCATCACAAAGGACATATAGGATTTTGCAGTGTCAGAGAGTTGGGAGGGACTTGGACAGGTCCCTTCTGAGCTGGTGGTAGATTAAGGCACTCCTTTGTGTAAGAAAATCAGTGACAGCATTTTAAACTGAAATAATATTAATACATGATGATGCGATTCTTCACTGCGAATGAGCTCCAATAGAACTCAGATATAAAATCTGGCTTGCAGTATTGTCTAGAGCTTAGAGTAATGCGCCGTGAATGAGCTTGGTACATCCAAGAAACCTGCGTTAGATTCCCTCCAACTCAACTTGAATGCTGGGTGAGCCTGAGCAAGTCTGAACCTCCCCAGTGCCCCTGCTTTGCCCCTGTAAACAGGCATTGTGCCTAGTGGGCCTTATCTATTACCAAAGAATAAAAAAAGTCTTGAAAACATTAAAATGCAATTGTACACAATGATATTTTCATAGATATCTGGTACATGATTTTCAAATAAGTGAATCTATTTCTCACACATTGTCAAAGCTGCACCCAAAAGTTAGACCAGCTAAGTAAGGAGCTAACGTTTGTATACATTTTTTTCATGGCATACCAAATTTCCCTAAAGGAAGCAGGGAAGGCAGTAAGGCAGGCAAAGGCCCAAACTGAGGAAACACTAGCACGAACAGTAAAAGAAGGGGACAAGACTTTCTATATATACATTAGTGAAAGCAGAAAGTCCGGGGGGGATTGCTAAGATCAAAGGGGATAAGAGGGAGTGTGTGGAGGAGGACCAAGGAAAAGCATCTATCCTAAATAAATATGTCTGCTCAGTATTGAGGAGAAGGTAGGGCAGGGTACACAGCACAGCACCACAGACACAGGGGGAGGGAGGTGTGCACAAGTCCCTTCACAAAAGAAAGGGTCCTACAAGAGCTCGCTAAGCTCAGGGTGGACAAGGCAATAGGACCCGATGGCATACATCCCAGGGTACTAAATGAGCTAAGGGTGGAACTAACAGAGCCATTAGCAGAACTGTTTAGCGAGTCTCTGAGCACAGGAGAGGTCCCAGAAGACTGCAGAAGGGCTCATGTGATCCCGCTCTACAAGAGTGGCAGCAGGGAGGAGGCAGAGAACTACAGACCAGTCAGTCTTACCTTAGTAGTGGGCAAGATTATGGAGGCACTCCTTAAGGAAAGGATAGTGCAACACCTGGAATCCATAGGAGCACAGGATCCAAGAAAGCATGGGTTTACAACAGGAAGGTCCTGTCAAACTAATCTCATAGATTTCTTTGACTAGGTAAACAGAGTGGTGGACCAAGGGGGTGCAGCTGATGTCGCCTACCTTGACTTCAGCAAAGCTTTCGATACTGTTCCACATAGGAGATTGATTAATAAGCTGGGTAGGCTCACGGTGGGTCAGAAGTTGGTCAACTGGGTGGCAAACTGGCTGGCGGGCAGAAAACAGAGTGGTGGTAAATGGTATACAGTCAGAAAAGATGCAAGTCACAAGTGGGGTAATCTCAGGGATCAGTCCTGGGGCCAGTCTTCTTCAATATTCTTGAGGTTAGAGGAACGAGGTGTGAACAAGCTTGATACATCCAGCAGACCAGACCTGTGTCTGATTCTCACAAACTCAACTTGCATACTGTGTGACTCTGAGCAAGTCACTTAACCGCCCAGTGCTCCCAGGTCACCCCTGAAAACAGGCACTTGTGCCTAGTGGGCCTTACCCGGTTACCAAAGACTAAAATAAATAAAATATCTTCATCAGTGACACTGCAGATGTACTGGAGGGTAAGGTCTGTCTGTTTGCAGATGACACCAAAATCTGCAACAGAGTAGATGATCCAGAGGGGATGGGCAGAATAAGAAGAGATCTGGAAAAACTGGCAAAATGGTCGGCAGAGTGGCAACTGGGATTTAACGCAAAGAAGCGCAAGATCATGCACATAGGGAAGAGAAACCCTGAAGCTACCTATAGGTTGGGAGGGAAGTTTCTGGCAATCACAAGGGAATAAAAAGACTTGGGCATCAGCATCACAGATGACCTGAAATCATCCAAGCAGACTACTGAAGCAGTAGGTAAAGCTAGATGGATGTTGGGGTGTATTAATAGGGATATCAAGTTGTAAGAGGGAGGTAATCCCTCTTTATAAGACACTGGTTAGGCCCCATCTGGAGTACTGCGTGCAGTACTGGAGGCCGCACCTGCACAAGGACATTAACAAAATGGAGGCAGTCCAGAGAAGGGCAACCAAAATGGTGCAGTGACTGCATCAGAAAACATATGAGGACAGATTAGCGGAGCTCAGTATGCATACCCTAGAGCAAAGGAGGGAAGAAAGGTGATATGATCGAAACATTCAAATATCTTAAGGGCATTAACAAGGTGAAAGAGTCTAACATATTTCAATATAAGAAAAATAGCAGGACAAGAGGACACAGCATGAGATTAGAGAGGCTGATTAAGAGGTAATGTGAGGAAGTTCGTTTTCATAGAAAGGGTGGTGGCTGCATGGAGTGGCCTACCTCAGGAAGTGCTGGATATCAACACAGTGCATGGCTTCAAACAGTCATGGGATAGGCATAAGGGAGCAATACAGATGAGTATGAACAGATAGGCCACAGACAGAGTATAGGCCTATGGCACATTCATAAGACAGAAAAATGGGCAGACCCTGCGGTTCTTACCTGCCGTCAACTTCTATGCTTCTATAATTTGTGGCAAGAGGTGCTCTGTATGCATCACAAAATTAATTCATGCATCATTTTTGGATGTAAGCTGCCACAAATCATGAATAATCTTGCACAACACATGTGGCTTTGAAAAAAGGTGCACAAGTTTGCGTACATTCAGAAAGATGCAGGAGCAGCACAAAGAAAAAATTACTCACCTTAGTAATGTTGTTTCTTCTAATGGAGTCTTGCTATATTATGACAATTGCAGTATGACCGCAGGTTTGAACTGCTCCGGAGGTGAAATAGTTAACTTTCCATGAAGGCATGGAATCTTGAGCGCGAGCTCGGTTAAGGAAGCTCTGTCTGTGTGCTTTCAAACCTAAACCGTCAGATCTTTACGAGCAAACTCACTAAGGTTCTGTGTGGAAGCTGTAAACCTACACTAGCCAACTGACTACTAACATAACAAACACACTTCTTGGTCTCGAAAAAAGACTCAAGTCAAGAGACCCAAAAGAGTAAATAAAACACCAGTTCACCCTAAGGAAGGGTGAGGCAAAAACAACAACAAAGTAGCAAAAATAGAGTGCCAACACTGTGATGCCCACCCATAGCCCAAACAAGGTTCTGAGAGGGGCAGGCAGGGAGGGAGGTCATAATATAGCAAGACTCCATTAGAAGAAACAACATTACTAAGGTGAGTAATTTTTTCTTCAAACAACTTGAAGTCTTGCTACATTATGACAATTGCAGACTACACAGCAGTACCCCCATGGAGGAGGGACAGAACCTACCTAGGGAATAGGCTCTGAAGGACAGTTGTGCCAAACCAAGCATCACTCCGAGCCTGGATGTCCAGGGAATAATGCTTGGTAAAAAGTGTGAACTGTTTTCCAGGTAGCTGCTTGACATATCTCTAAAATGGGGATGTCTCTGGCCTCGCCAGAGAAGCAGCTGTACCTCTGGTAGAGTGAGCCTCAGGCCTGAGGGGAACCACCCAGATTTTCATAACAGAATTGGATACAAGAGACAATCCACCTGGCAATGGATCTTTAGTGGCAGGTTTCTCACAACCTCACCATAAGTAAGGAACAGCTGGAGGAGTCAAGCCTGTGACCCTTGGTACGCCTATGTAGTAACTAAGGGACCTCTTCACATCTGTTGTGCAGCCTCTCACCAGAGGAGGAATGGTCAGTGAAGTAAACAGGAGAGAAATAGATTGATTAAGGTGGAACCGAAACCACCTTAGGCAGGAACTTTCTATTAGTCCGAAGGACTACCTTGTCTCTGTGAAAGAAGATAAAGTCTGGCTCCACTGACAATGCTTGTAATTCACTTATGTGTCTGGCAGAGGTGATAGCTACCAGAAACACAGTTTTCCAAGTCAAGAACTTAAGCTCAGCTGAAGACAAGGGCTCAAACAGAGGTTGCATGAGCTGAGCAATGCAAACATTGAGATCCCAGGCAGGAGCAGGATCCCTGAATGGGGGGTTAGCGTGAAGCAATCCCTTAAAAAACTTGGAAAACACAGGGTGAGATGACAGAGGAGAGGACTTACTGCTGAAATAAAGGCAGAGACAGCTGCCGAATGTACCTTCAGAGTAGCTGGTCTCAGCCCCAAAGTGTTTAGATGGACCATGTAATCTAGAACTGTGGGTAAATCAGCAGAGTCTGGGGAAATATTCTTTTCCGAACACCATATGGAAAATCTTTTCCATTTGGAGTTATAAGTAGCCCTGGTAGAAGGCTTCCTAGAAGCCTTGAGTATATCCATTACACATTGAGAGAGGTGTAGGCCAGCAAACTCTAGCTCTTCAAGAACCAGGCCTTGAGATTGAGAGACTTGAGGTTCGGGTACCAAACCCTTCCCTGGGCACAGGTTAACAGATTGTGATTCTTGGGAAGGCACAGGGGAGGATGGACTGCTAAGGACAGAAGGAGAGGGTACCAGGGTTGCCTGGCCCAATCCGGTGCAATCAGAATTACCTTGCAGGATTGGGATCTGATTTTTACTAGCACTTTGAATAGGAGAGGGAAGGGGGGAAAAGCATAGAGAAAGTTCCCTTCCCAACTGAGGGCTAAGGCGTCCAGGGGGACTGAGCCCAAGACTGGGGGCCTGCAGCAAAAGAGAGGAAGTTGATGATTGTCTGGAGCTGCAAAGAGATCTATTTGCGGGGTGCCCCATTTGGCAAATACCACTCCCAGAACCAGGGATCCAGGGACCACTGTGATGGCCCTGAGAGATCCTCTGGAGAGCATCTGCCAGGACATTATCTTTGCCTGGGAGGTGAACTGCTGCAAGGGAGGTGTTCAGGGAGTAAGCCAGAGACCACAACTTATGGCTTCGTGCACAAGGCCATAGACTGAGTGCCCCCGTTTGTTGATGTACCACATTGTAGTGGTGTTGTCTGTTCTGACCTGCACAATTTTGTTCTGAACAGATTTGGAGAAAGCCTGAAGTGCTAGAAAAACTGCTCTGAGCTCCAACAGGTTGATGTGGAGCAGAGATTCCTGAGGGGACCACAGTCCCTGGTGGTGAGGTCGCCCATGTGGGCCCCCCACCCCAAGAGGGATGCATCCGTAGTAAGGATTAATGAATGAGGCTAAGTGACGAAGGGAACTCCTTGTCTCAGGTTGCTCTGATCCTGCCACCACTGCAGGGCTTGGATCAGGGTTCGAGTTACTGGGATCAATTTGGAAAGAGGATCCTTTCTTTGAGACCAAAAGGCCCTCAAATGAAACTGAATGTCTCTCATCTGAAATCTTGCTCCTTGCACTACTGCTGTGGAAGCAGCCATGTGTCCCAGGAGCTGCAGAAAATGTCTTGCTGGTCGAGAGACCTGCAGGGTGAATGAGGAGACTAGGGTGTTTGCCCTGTCTAAGGGGAGGAAGGCCCTGGCTTCCTGGGTGTTCAGTTCTGCGCCTATGAAGGTTAGGAGCTAGACAGGCTCCAGCACTGACTTTGAGAGATTCAGGAGAAAACCTAGGGAAGTAAGCAGTTGCTGAGTTATCAGAGGATGTAGTTTGACCTGATCTGAGGATTGGCCCACTATGAGCCAATCGTCCAGGTAAGGAAAGATGGCAATCTGTTGCCTTCTTAGGCAAGCTACTGCTACTGCCAGGCATTTGGTAAATACCCTTGGAGCCGAGGTGAGTCCAAAGGGCATTGCTCTGAACTGGTAGTGGCCTGAGGACAGCTCGAACCTGAGGTACTTTCGATGGGAGCTTCTGATGAGAATATGGAAGTAGGCATCCTTGAGGTCCAGGGATGCTAGCCAGTCCCCCTGGCCTTAGGGAAGGTAAAATGATCCCCAGAGTCACCATTTTGAACTTTGGTTTTAAAAGGTGCTTGTTTAGGTATCCGAGATCCAGGATGGGCCGCCATTCTCCTGTCTTTTTTGGGGTAAGGAAGTACCTGGATTACAAACCTTTGCCCTGATGTAGGGGTGGAACCCTTTCCACAGCTGAGAGCGAGGAGGGTAGAAACCTCTGACTCTAAGGTGAGTGCCTCTGATGGAGATGCAGGAGGAAAAGATCTGGCTCTCATCTTCAGAAATTTTTTGAAGCTGAGAACCAGTCCCTGGCTTACTACCTCCAGGACCCACTTGTCTGATGTGAGAGACTTCCAGTCCTGTACAAAGTAAGCCAGCCTGCCCCCTACCGGTAGAGGGAGAACCGGCCCTGGCTACCCCATCAGGGTGCCTGCTTGGCAGGGGCTTTGGGCTGAGGGGTGGAAGCAGGCCTGCTTGAACCCCTTCTGCCCCTTCCTCTAAAGAATCCCCTCTGGGCATAGGAGGAAGAGGAGGCCTGAGCCTGGTAGAAAGGCCTATGAAAAGGCCTGCCTCTGCCCTTGGGAAGCTGCTTCTGAGGAGTGGCCTGCCTTTCCTTGGCCTGTGCACTCCGATAGGTGGTCCTGTATTCATCCATTTTCTTCATGTAATTCTCTGTTTGCTCCCCAAACAGAGAATTGCCAACCACAGGAAAATCCATGGCTTTGGACTGGGTATCCTGTGACAAGGTGGTGCATCTGAGCCAACCCATTCTGCGAAGAGCCACAGAAGTAGCCATGACTCTTGATGATACATCATTAGAGTCCACCGCAGCATGAAATTGCACCTTTGATGCCTCGATACCATCTTTAGCCACCTGTTCAAGCTCCCTGGCAAGCTGGTCAGGGACTTGTTTGGCTAGAGCCAGCACAGTATCCCATCTGGATTTCTGGTATCTGGCAGCGTAAGCCATATAATTTGCTTGTCTGAGTCCCAAGGATGCTGCCATGTACTGTTTCTTTGCCATAGCATCAACCTTCCTGGAGTCCTTTTCAGGAGGATGTGAAGCTAGGGGAATATTTGCCTTGTCACAGGCTGCAGCCTGCACTACACCCACATGGCTGCATTGCTGTGTAAGAAATTCTGTGTCAGAACCTGATAAAGTATACCTTCTGTCCATCCTTTTGTCTACAGGAGGTATAGTATGAGGAGTTTTTAAAACTTTTACTGTCTGCTTCCTGAAAGATTTATGAAGGGGAATAGACAGTATCTTAGACTCTGGAATTTCCATCATTTCTACATAATCAGGCTCTTCCTGGTCATCAACAGCTTCCTCAAGAGGAAGCTGAAGAGTTTCAGCAACCTTCTTATAAAACATGAAGTGAGAAGGGGACTCAGAAAGCCTAGCGGGGGGAAACCCCTAAGGTCTGTCTGGGGAGGTATCTGGTTCAATAGGAGCCTCCAGATCTTCCAGACCATATTCACTTTCCTCATAGTCTTCTCCCCCCCCCCCACGGTTCATAAAATTCCTCGAAATCATAATCTTGAACCGGAGGAGCTGGGTGAACCGAACGTCTCCCAGATGGTGTCAGTTCAGGAACCGGGGAAAGAGACTGGACAATTTGGATTGCTTTAGCTATCTCTTCAGCTGTTGGGGAAAAAACTTTTTCCACAGCAGCAGACTTTCTAGTCCTCTTTGCAGGAACTGGCTCCTGGGCCAGCCTCTTTGTTTGCCGAGTATCACCCTGGTCAGAGGCACTCCCTCCAGTCCGTTGGCACCGAACCGGGCCGCCATCCGGTCAGCGGACTTTTGGCCTCCCTTTCCTGAGCCTACCAACTCTCTTCTCAACGGTGGCAGCAGGGAAATTCTTGCAAATCTGGCAGTCTGAATCGAGGTGGTCAAACCCCAGGCAATAAACACATGTAGGAGGGGTCAGCCTTGGAAAGGCTTCCTACGAACATCACAGTGCTGAAACCCAGTGGACCCGGTTTTTCTTTTGGGTTTCTCAGACATTATGCCAGCCTAACCAAAACTTGCCCGTTTATGGCAATCCGCCAAGCAAGACACTCCTATCGGTTCCCAACCGTATCACGGGCCGTGGAAAAAACCGTAATGAAATCCGTTTTTTTTAGAACCGATAGGAACCGGGAACCGCACTCTAAAAAGGACTAGTAATTCAAAAAACACAACCTAATCGGTTCAAACCGAACCGATAAATGTTTTACAAGTTCCACACAGAAATCGTATGTAAAACTATCTATTACTTACGTTACCACAGACAGAGCTTGAACCGAAACGGTTGCAATTAAAATTAGATGAATTTTAAACTTTTTAAACCGTAAAATGAACCGAGCAAAAGGAGAAATCTCCGGAGCGACTGTTCAGTGAGGCAGAGTAAAGAATCTGACAGTTTAGGTTTGAAAGCACACAGACAGAGCTTCCTTAACCGAGCTCGCGCTCAAAATTCCATGCCTTCATGGAAAGTTAACTATTTCACCTCCGGAGCAGTTCAAACCTGCGGTCATACTGCAATTGTCATAATACAGCAAGACTTCATGTTGTTTGAAACTGGCAGTTGCACCAATGTCCTCCCTTATGAACCCCCCCCCAATTCAGGACCATAAGCTGTTTCCTATTCTATCTTTGAAAAAAATTATAATGAGTAGAATTCTACCATTTCATATAACTCATACTGATAATGGCAGTTGATAATATATTTATTATTGATAATATTTCTCTTCCTAGCTATATTGTCAATTAGTTCAACAAACTGATTAGTTGGCAGAACTTTTAAGGTAAAATGTACTCCTTTCCATTATTATTATTAGAATTTTGGTAACCGGGTAAGTCCACTGAGGTCATGCAGTCCCTTTTTCAGTGACGACCCGGGTGTCAATGGTGAACATAGTACAATAGATAAATATAATAATAATAATATACAGGATACAGAGAGATTTAACAATGTTGCAGAAATTATTACAGTGGAAAGCCAGGTAAGTAACTTAAAACAGATCAGGCATTAAGCATATATAAACAGGATAAGTACTATTATACAATATATACATAGCAGGAACACGAGAGCAGGTGGATTACAATATACATCTATCAGAGTAACATAGACTAGGCATTAACGATGCTATAAGGGTTATTTAAAGCAACTGCAGAGGAGGGGGGGGTTAATAGGAAAGAGGTAAGCTCTTTTTTGAAGGAGGATAGGGTGGGGCAGGAGAGTAAGTTAGGGGGAAGGAATTCCAAGCAGAGGGAGCTGAGAAGGCGAATGAGCGCTTACCCGATAGGCGCTGCATCTTCTGGATTGCTAATAAGGGTAAGGAAGGAGATCTAAACGTGCGTGTGGGTGCTTTTTTGTAAACAATTCCCCGTTAGGCATGGGGGATTAAAGAGCTTGGTAAGTTTGAATATAAGGCATAAGGTGTGAAATATGTTTAGAAGAGTAAAAGCAACCACTAATTGATGTCAAAGTGAAACTTCTTATTTTGGTTGGTCAAGTTGCTTTGAACAGTATATGTGACTGAAAGGTTGGACGTAGGCCAGAACACACAAAGCTAATTTATATTGGATACATAGATATATAGACAGTGTCGGCAGATAAGGGCCTATGGCCCAACTAGTCTGCCCATTTGAGTTTGTAACTTCAGTTTATGTTTTCCTAGAACTCTGTTGCCCCTTACTCCTGACCTCCAGAATTCCTTTATGTCTATCCCATGCATTCTTAAATCCTGTGATTGTTTCAGCCCTCACCACTTCCTCTGGCAGGGTGTTCCATTTGTCCACCGCCCGTTCAGTGAAGAAATTCTTCCTCACATTTCCTCTGAATCGTCCTCCCTCCAACTTCATCCCATGCCCTCTAGTCCTGGAACATCTTTTTTGCTTAAAAATAGTGTATTCTTGCACACTGTTCCTCCCTGTAAGATACTTGTATGTCTCTATCATGCCCCCTCTCTCTCCCTCTTCTCCAGGGAGTACACATTCAATTCTTTCAACCTGTCCTCATAAGACTTGTGATGCAATCCATGTACCATCTTTGTTGCCCTGCTCTGAACCTTCTCTACCCTATGTCCTTACGTAGGTAATTTCTCCAGAACTGTACACTGTACTCCAGGTGGGGCCTCACTAGTGTCTTGTATAGTGGAATTATGACCTCCCTTTTCCTGCTGGTGATGCCCCTGCCTATGCATCCCAGCATCCTGTTTGCTTTACCTGCTGCCTTGTCACACTGTTTCCCTACCCTGAGGTCATCAGAGATGATAACCCCAAGATCCCTTTCCTGCTTGGTGCATGCTATATCCTCACCCCACCAACTGATATATTGTGCCAGGGTTTTCGTGCCCCATATGCATTACCTTGCATTTCTTTGCATTGAATTTCAACTGCCAAACACCTAACCATTCTTCAAGTTTCTGCAGGTCCCTTCTCATTATGTCTACATCCTCTGGTGTGTCTACTCTGTTACAGAGCTTTGTGTCATCAGTGAACAGTGAAATTCTGCCTTCTAGGTCCTGCACAATGTCACTGATGAAGATGTTGAATAGGATCGGTCCCAGCACTGATCCCTGTGGTACCCCACTGGTCACTCTTGCCTCTGTGGAGTGAGAGCCATTTACCACCACCCTCTGTGTCCTGCCACCAGCCAGTTACCTACCCACCACACTACTGTCCTGCCCACACCCATATTCCCTAGTTTGTGTAATAGTCTTCTATGTGGCACAGTGTCAAAGGCCTTGTTGAAGTCCAGATAGACCATGTCCACTGCCCTCCTCTGATCCACTAAGCCAAATAATTCAATGAGGTTGGTCTGACATGACCTCCCCCTGGTGAAACCATGCTGCCTTGGGTCCTGTAGTCCATTGACAACCAGATTTTCCACCAATCTCTCCTTCAGTAGTGCTTCCATGATTTTCCCCACTACCGAGGTCAGGCTGACTGGTCTGTAGTTCCCCGCTTCCTCTTTGTTCCCACTTTTGTATAAGGGGACTACATCTGCTGTCCTCCAGTTTTTGGGTACCTCCCCTGTTTCCAGTGATCGGCTAAACAGGATAGTCAGAGGTTCAGCCACCACCTCTCTTAGTTCTTTAAGGACGCTGGGGTGCACCCCATCTGGCCCCATTGCTTTATCAACACTCATTACTTCCAGTTCCTTCAGGACCCTTTCTTGTGTAAAGGGACTTGTGTCCATTTCTGCACCATTCTCACCCCTTGTACTCCCTTCAGACCCATTTCCCTCCTCTTCCTCAGTAAAGACTGAGCAGAAATACCCGAGTTTGCAGGCAAAAAAAACTAGAGCTGCATTGCGAACAACATGTCTTATTACTCCTGCAATCTGGTTACGGTGACAACAGCAACACACAAGAGAAAATCCAGACACCAGCCAGTGTTGTGTCAGGTTGCTCAACTGCAGCATTATGCACTGTGCCCCATAGTAGTGTGCAGTTTCCTACATAACAACCATCATCGCCGTCCTGTAGCATGGCAACAACATATCAACCATCAGCTCACCTGCTTTGCCAATGCCCTGTCAGACCCTATGACCAAGAAGTGCAGCTGAGGGTGGTATCTCAGGCAGGCAGCACAAGTATTGCTGACTAGCCAGTCTGATGTTTAGCCATTCATGGGTCGGGAGTGGAAATATAGCCCATACATCAGTTGCTTCAATGCTGGGCACCACAGATGTGGTGTTGCAAGATCCACTACTGACATAACTGGAATCAGTCATGAGACACTGCTGTGAGTCTTGCCCCAAGTCCTGCCACTTGCAGGGCACAAATGCAGGCACAGCAGCACCAGTGCCCCAGTTTGTGCATCACCTGCAGTGCACAGTGCAGGATGCCAGCTGCTAGAAATGAGCAGCTGGTCTGTTGGTTTGCCTAATGCGCTAGCAGCAGCTGACAGCATTGGGCATCGGCAACAGTGTTCCAGGACTCTACACAACAGCAGCGGTTCTCCGCGGTCCTGTACCGTGTTGCAGTGGGCAGCAATCTAGTCGCATACCCTGTATGCATACACACCATGTAGTGCACAGTTTAGAACATTTATCTGGTCTCTGCATGTGATGAAGAGCTCTTTCTGCATTCCTCGGATGTGCACACTGGCAGAGCATTGGCACCACAGGGCGATCTGTGCCAGTCAACCAAGCTACCTGCCTGCTCACGCATGTTAGTGCCTTCCCTTACATGACAACATGGCACTACACAAGCGGGAGCACCATGGCTTGCAGGTACATGACGCATTGCTATTTGAGCAGGAATAAAAATGTTTTAAAATGAGGTTTCAGCTTTACAATTTTGTTTTCTGATGACAGGACAGCATAAGTAGGGCACCCATCGACCTAAGGAACACTTGTGAGTACATTCCTGTCAGTGGCTCTTTAAGACTAGCCACCGTAGGCATTTCATAGTTAGGATTTCATTCAAAAGGGAGCACAGAGTCAAACCTGGAGCCAACAGTGTAAATGTAGACAATCCAAAGTTCAGAAAAGCTGAGCATCACAGTAAGGACATATAATCCATATCTTTGGAAACTATTAAAAAAATGTATTAAGCCGGTCCAGTGGTGCTGAAGGTTGAGGCGCTGCATGCCACACCGGTGACCTGTGTTCTGGAACGGGCACGGCCCACTGGGGATCGGCAGGGAAGGAGAAGGATCGAGTGTCCGGAGGACTGTTCTCCTTCTCCGGGGGGAGGGGGGAATTAGCTGGTGCCGGCGTCGGTTGCTCTCAGGAGGCTGGGGGATGCGCGCACCACAACGTGGGTGGAGCTATTGTGACACCCTTCCACCAGTGTCATTGCACATTCCCAGCCCAGGAAAGAAAACATGCAGAAAATCGGGCCGCCTCGGTGAGACGAGCGCTCAGTGCCCACCCTCCAGCCACCTACAGTTCTGCTTCAGCGGCTCCACCCGGGGCTCGGTGAGGGTCGCGCCGAGCCCAGGGCGAGCTCATGGGTGCCTGTCAGCAAAATACAATGAAAAGGAAGAAAAGACAAACATTCATTAAATGTTTAAAATATTTACCAGCCCAGTGGCGCTGGACACAACACCTCACACCACAATGGTGACCCGGTTTGGGAACAAGCTGGGGTCATCTGGGGTTTGCAAGAACAGGAGAGATCGAGTGTCCAGAGGACTGCTCTCCTCTCCTGGGTGGGTGGCACGCTTGTCACAGTACCAGTGGCCTCTGGTGGAAACCAAGGGCAGCCACTCATGTGCGCACTTCAGGTTAGGTGTTGGCAGACGCCTTTACCCATGGGGGCGGGAGCACTCCGGCCATACGTGCAGGATGTCATGTCATGTTCAACCCCACTGGGAAACGGATGCACCCTGGCACCCGGACAGGCGATGCTGGGCCCAGAGGACTGCCCTCATGCCCCTCGCTGGATCCATCCTGGCTGGTTGCTGTCTCTCCTCCACTCCCCGGCTGCCCTTCTAGATTATAGATAGGAGCGCCGGAGGAGTATGGCGGTCCCACCCCAAAGGGCTCAGAGCAGGGGAGTGGGGTAGTTGAAGGGGAAAGCCGGAGAGCAGCAGACCAGTCCCAGGAGGATCTGAGGCAGGGCGAACAGGCAAGCTCCAAGCAACCTCGCCGGAGAGAGAGGTCTAAGGTGCCAGTGAAGAAGAATAAAGCAAGTTTTTTTTTTGGGGGGGGGGATTTTAAATACAGCAAAGCAGCCACCAGTCGCCACCAATGACTGTTTCACATAAAGTGCTTTTTCAAGGACTTTATGTGAAATGGTCATTGGTGGCGGCTGGTGTCTGCTTTGCTGTATTTTAAACATTTACTACATTTTTTTTATTATTTCCAAAGATTTGGATTATGTGTCCTTACTGCGAAGCCCAGCTTTTCTGAACTTTTGATTTCATTGTTAGCCAATTCTGAATATGCAAAGAAAGTGTCAACCTCTCATATGGAGAGTATACAATTATCTTACGACAGTACAAATATAATACAAAATGAGATGGATACATCCGTATCAGTCCAATCAAATACAGAAAACTCCTATTGAAAATCTAATACAAAAAAAGGTGTGTGTATGTATTAGGAGATTCAATCGTAAAATACACTGACAGATGCACTTCAAGGGGTAGTAAGGAGAATGTGACCACTAGCTACTTCTCAGGGGCCAAAATATATGACATGCAGAAAATGCTACAGAATATAGTGAAGGAAAGGGACGGTAATGCCATGGTAATTCTCCATTTAGGAGTGAATAACATCAGAACACAAGGGCAGACAGAAATTAAGAAAGAATATGAAAGAATCTGGGGAGAGGCAAGGCAGCTCAACCATAAGGTGTACTTCTCTAAAATATTACCAGTTCCAAGCAAAAATGAATTTAACATTAGTAAAATTAAAGACAAACAATTGGCTGAGGAGATGGACACTACAGGAGGGAATCGGCTGTATTAAACACTGGGAGGACTTCATAAATGACCAGACATATTTTTGCCAGGATGGATTACACCTTAGCAAAAAGGGAAGTAGAAAATTGGGACTAACATTAAAGAGATACGTGGCTATATCTTTAAACTAAAAAGCAGGAGGAGACGGGAAAATGTGCTGGATAAAAGTACTGGAGGATCTATAAGCAACATTATAAGTAACATAGCTTCAAGGGGAAAAAAACATCTGAAGTAAAGATATGGTCATTAAATGCAAGCAGTCTAAATAATCATAAGAAATCAAAACTCTAGGTATTGCTAGTAAATGAAAATCTGGATATTTGTATGGTATCAGAAACATGGTGGGAAAAAGATGTGGAACAGAACAGAGAGATTCAGGGTTATAAGTTGTACTCAAAAGACTACTCAAGAAGGGAGGTGCAGTAGTAGTTTATACTAGGAGCACAATCGACTGTGCTGATTGCAACCATTTAGAGGAATTTAACACAGAATCTCTATGGTTGACAGTGTAGGGAACTGATAAAAAATTATACCTAGAAATTTATTACAGGGCATCAAATGCAAACAGGGAATCAGATAGAAACATTGAAAACGAAATTGAATATATGGCAGAAAAATGAGATTTAATACTAACAGGAGACTTTAATCACCCAGAGACTGACTGGAAAGACTGGAGTGCACATAACACAATTACAAATCACTATGTGGAAATGCTACAAATGGGTAACCTATCCCAACTAATTTATAAAGCTACTCGGGAAGATAATATCCTAGACCTTATTATAACAAACAGAGAGGAAATGGTTAGCAAAATTAATATAAAGGAAACGCTAAGTAACAGCAACCACGACATTACTAAGTTTGTGGTAAAAAAATATCTGTTACATACAAAGGGTTCTACTACAGCAAAAAATTACAATAAAGCTGATTTTAAAAAAATTTAACAGAACCTGAGTGAATGGAAGTGGGAAAAAGAATTTTAAAGAAAGATTGTAGGTGAGAAATGGACCATATTAAAAAAAATTGAGGCAGTTAAGAGGATGACTATGTCCCCAACAAAAAGATGTATACAAAGAAGGGAAAAAAACCAGGGTGGTGCACCCATAGACTGTTCAAGATGATAGCAAACAAAAAAAAGAACATATATAAGGATGAAAACATATAGAACAGTAGAGGACATAAATAAGTAGAAAAATGAGTTAAAAAATTGAAAACCACAATACGGACTGAAATGACTAAGCTGGAATGTACCCTCCTGCATAGAAATGACAACGGAAAAAGATTTTACTCATATATGAACAAACAGAGCCGGAGTAATAATCAAGTAGGCCCAATTAAGGTTAATGAAGGGGAAAAACAGATCTCAGAGAGACGGCTGAGAAACTCAACAGATATTTTTGTTCAGTGTATGAATGTGGGATCCAACAAAGCAATGAGACTGAATCGGAGACATGCCCTGAACTTGATTTGACTGTTGACACAAGAGAAGTACTGGACAAGTTAAATAAGTTAAAACATCATAAGTCAGCAGGGCTGTCCGGATGCATTAAACCATAGACTACTGAAAGAAACTAAAGATGATATAGTCAAACCACTTGTAAATATCTTTAATGCATCTTTTAATACAGACGAAGTACCAGACGACTGGAGGTTAGCAACGGTTATACCCCTGCATAAAAAGGGAAATAGAGATGAGACCTCAAATTACAGACCTATCAGCCTGACAGCCACAGTGTGTAAAATTGCAGAAAGTGTACCTAAAGAAAGATTAGGAGAAAACCTTACCTATTTAGGATATGAAGATAAAAAAAACAGAATGGATTCAAAAAAATTGGGGTTGTACTACAAAACCAACTTAGTTTTTAGGAATATATAAATAAGAACCTAAACAATGGCATAGTAATGGACATCTTGTTTCTGAACTTCTCAAAAGTCTTTGACAAGGTCCCACATGACAATTTAGTTAAGAAACTAAATAAAATAAAGATAGATAACAGAATAATAAGGTGGGTCAAGAATTGGTTTAACAGTAGAAAACAAATAGTGCGTATTAGAGGGGAGTGTTCAGAGCCAGTAGAGGTGACCGGCGGAGTGCAGCAGGGTTCTGTGCTGGGACCAGTCTTGTTTGCACTGTATATAAGTGAGCTCCACCTTAGTATAAACAGCATGCTGGTAAAGTTCGCAGACGATATCAAGCTAGGGGGACCAGTAAAAACCGATGAACAAAAACAAAAGATTAAAGATCATTTGATTAAAACTGAAGATTGGTCTGCTAGGAATAGGATGCCCTTCAGTGTGGAGAAATGCAGTGATGCACCTGGGTAGGCAGGGAACACCACAGTCGTATATGCTAAATGTTAATGAGCTGAAAGTATCCACACATGAAAAAGATTGTTGCATTATAATCGACAATAAGTTAAACTTTTAACAACATAGGACAAATCTAATAAGAAAGACAAATTACACAATAAGGAACATAAATAGGAGTTTTATGAATAAATCTATAAGCTGTCTGGTTCTACTGTATAAAACGTATGTGAGTCCGCATTTAGATTATGGCTCAGCATTATGGAGTTCGTATATGATAGGTGAAACCAATCGAGTAGAAAGAACCCAGAGGAAGTTTACAAGAATGACTGGATCATTGAAACAACATAATTATGAGGAAAGATTATCTAAATTGGGACTATTCTCATTACAGCAAAGAAGAGTGAGAGGAGACCTTTTGACCATGTACAAAATAATGGGAGACTCCAAATTAATGGAGGAAATGGGAATGACCACACAAGAAAAACCAACGTACCTGAGAGGGCATAATAAACAGATTAAAACAGAGACCGCCAGAAATAGTAGCAGGCATTACACATTTATAACTAGAACAAGCAGAATATGGAATGCATTACCGAGTGAACTAGTGTGCAGCACATCATTATGTTTAAAAAAAGGGGTTGATACCTGGTTAACACGAAATAGGCAAAAATGGTCCCACTAATGTGGGGAATGGTTACAATGGGCTATTGAAGCTTCCATCCATTCTAAACCCAGTATACGTTGGGACCAAACCGTGGGGTTCCACCTTGGCATCTGGTGGTTTGGCTAGCTCACATTGGAACTCCAACCTGAAAACTAAGAGAACCCCCTTTTCCACATAGATAAAAGTAAGAAAATAGCCAATTCAGTCAGTAAAAATGTTTTACTTCTCAGATTTACCATGGAGTGGGGGAGTTGTGCACTGGACTCTTATACATGCCACAAAACCAGTAGTACCCCTCAGCAGAAATACGATTTTAACTTTGTGAACAATACAAAGGGTAGCTACACCGTGCTAGTTCTGGAATGTGTTTAGAGTTTAGGAGCTTGTGGTGCTCCTTTTAGCAAGCTCCCTTTAATCACCTGTGAAATTACCTGGGTGGAAGCACTTTACTTTAAAGGAGCAGATTTAGGCACTGCACTCTATTTAAGAGTAGCAACTGTAGACACTTCATAGTTAGGACCAAACCATGGGGTTCCACGTTGTCATCTGTGGTTTATCGTGCTCACACTGGAATTCCAATCTGAACACTAAGAGAACTCCTTTTCCATGGAGATAAAAGTAAGAATATAGCCAATTCAGGCAGTAAAAATGTTTTACTTCTCAGAATTACCAAGGGGAGGGGGTGAGGGGTGTGCGCTAGGCTCTGTTACATGCCACAAAACCAGTAGCACCACTCAGCAGAAATGTGGTTTTAAGCCAGGCCATCGGTGCAGTGGTAGCGCTACCACGATTCAGGGGTGAGCCTGGACTGTTGAGAGAGTCGGCCAGGCTGAGGATGGTTGAGTGTCTGAGGGTCGCTCACCTCCTTAGGGGAGGGAGGGTGGCTGGCCTGTGGTGCAGCACCGCCACCTGGGTGACCACAGATAAAGTGCAAGCCAGAGCCACTTTGGGAGGGGACGTCGACGGCATGATGCTTCTGCATCAGCAAGGCATCCAGGCATCAGAAGCATGACAGAAAAATGAAAAAAAACAACCCTCCACTGCACAAGAAGTCATCTGCCACTCATTATAGGCTCTGCACCGCCGACTGGGCTCTCTGCCTCACCAACCGACACTTCACCTCCACCAGAGGTTTATGGGCCCTTGTTCTCGGCAGGCCTTCCCACGGGGTTATCCGTGGGGAACAGAGGAGGTACATTTAAGTCCCTGGACAGGTGACAAGGCTGAGCAGTAGTCAGCCAGACCAATGGGGCCAGTGGAGAGGTAGGGTGCAAAAAGTACAGTAAATTAAAAAAAAAAAAGGAAATGTGATGTTAACTTTGTGAACAATGCAAAGCTTACAGTGTGCTAGTTTTGGAAGATGTCTAGATATTCTCAGCTAACCTGACAGTGTTCTTTGACTGGGTAACAGGACAATGGATAAGAAAATGAGCAGATTTACTCTACTTCGACTTCAGCAAGGCACTTAAGTCTGTGCCATGCAGAAGGTTGCTGAAGAAGTTAGAGGATCTGGGTGCAGCAAATGATCTCGTTAGATGGATGGGAAACTGGCTCAATGTGAGACAGCAAAGGGTAGTGGTAAATGGGGTCAAGTCGGGGAGATGGAGGTCGTGAGTGGGGTGCCACAGGGTTCAGTACTGGGGCCAGACATTTTGAATATGTTCATCAGTGACACAGGAGAAGGAATACAGGGCAAGATGTTTCTCTTTGCAGATGTCATCAAGCTCTGAGGTAAGGTAGACAGAAAGGAAAGTGTTAGGGGGTTGCAGAGGGGACCTGCAAAGCTTAGTGTGATGGTCCAAAGACTGGCAGGTCAAATCCAACACTAAGAAGTGAAAAGTGATGTACACAGGGAACAAGATCCCCAGGGTGGAATATTGGATGGGAGGTGTTAAGTTGGGCACTACATCTGAGGAAAGGGACTTGGCAGTCATTGTAAGCAACTCCCTAAAAATGAAAATTATGTACTCACTGTAATTCTTGATCTTCCAGAATATTTTCACCATTTATTATCACATATGGGTCTGTGCCGGAGGCAGCAGGAGCAAAAGCTTTTAAAACTTAGAGCTAGGGGGCCGACGACAGTGACAGCACTGCCAACGAGGCAGATGTACAACATAGCACTTGTGGACTGGCCAGTAATCAATGCCAGCCTCCTCCGTGTACCTCAGTTCTGTTAACCTGGAGGAGAATCAAACTGGGAGAGAAAGAAATAAAGTGGCTAAAATTGCTCAGAGGGGAGGTGGGCCTAGGCTTGCTCGATCTGAAAAAGTACTACAGAGCAGCCCAAATGTTAACGTGGCTAGTCTTCTTACAGAATGATAGCGAAAATGTTTGGCTAGACCCCCTCAGGATTAAGCCTGATCTCTGAGAAAATGTCCAACCCCTGAACTAGACAGATGTGTCGAAACTGGGTAACCATTCAGAAAGCGTAATATTCCTAACAGAACAATAACATTTACAGAGATAGCTGACTGTGTAGATTTCTGCCCACCACGGACTGATGCCAGATTCCATACCTGGAAATGCAAGGGACTTTTAAGGTTCTCACAATTCTTGCAACTCACTGGATTTAAAACTTTTGACAGGCTCAAAGGGGAATTTCACCTTTGTAGGGTAGACTATTTTCGGTACTTGTTAGTCATGTCATTTCTCCAAGACAATGCCAGATTGCAGGACATACAGAAAGACCCTCACCTCCACTTGGGTAATGTGTATCTTGGCACACCAATTACAAAACCAGGATCCCAATGAATCACCTGCTTTCAGAACCAAGCAGAACCACTGCCAGTTTTTAGTCAACAAGCATGGGAAAGGGAGGTGCCAATACAATCAGAGACACAGACTACAGGAATATTTGGAACGGGGTGTTCTGGATGCCTGCCTCCAATCACTGGCAAGAATTTAGATGAAAGGTGGTAGGGAGGTTCTTCTTGACGCCATCTCACACAGAACACTATTCAAGGGACAGTTCAGATAGATGATGGGAGTAATTGTGGCGGTGTGGGGAATGCCATACTTTTTGAGACTACCCCATAATCCAGTCCTTCTGGCAGGAGATTGCCCCCATTATAAGCAGATGGTCAGGCTAGCACAGGACACAGATTTCACTGTTTAGTGTTGGGAAGACAGCCCAGGTGTACAAGTTATAATCCCCAGTGAAGTTTTGCAGGCATCTTGGTAGCAGCAGCTTGTAAAGCAATAACAAGAAAGTGGCTGACCCCATCCTGTCCGACAAGGGCAGTCTGGATCATCATTATTATTAAATCCATTTACCAGACAGAACTTCTAACTGCTGAACTCAAACTCCAGCTGGAGAAATTTCAGAGGGTATGACAACCATTTATAACCCTAACAGAAACATAGGAATTGTCGGCAGATAAGGACGGCTAGGCCCATCCAGTCTTCCCGTAAGCCCTATACATTGTATGTGGCCACTGAACCTAAGTGATCAATGGCTTTTCATCATTCCCTCCCCACCCAAGCTTCCCTTGTGCCTGTCCCAGGCATGCTTAAACACCTCCACAGTGCTTGCCTCCACTACCTCCTGTGGCAGACTATTCCAAGCGTTGACTACCCTTTCTGTGTAGAAAAACTTCCTCACATTACCTCTTGATCTGCCCTCTTCCAATTTCACATTGTGCCCCCTTGTTCTAGTACTTTTTCTACATTGGAGAAGGTCCCCCACCTGCACCCTGTTTATGCCCTTGAGGTACTTGAAAGTTTCAATCATGTCTCCCCACTGTCTCCTCCAGTGAGGACATACTGAGGTCCCTTAGTCTCTCCTCATATGTTTTGTGGTGCAAGCCCTGCGCCATCTTTGTTGCCCTTCTCTAGATAAATTAAACTATTTTTTCCCTTATCTAAATGAGATGGCAGATATACGTCTTCCCTGGGAATCAAACCTGTGACCTTTTGCTTGTAAGGTGAGGACATATCCAGTGTACCACCTGACACCTAATACAGGATACAGCGGGCCGCTCAGAACTATCCCAGCAGGTGGATGACTACTGAGGAGGCCTGTGGGGCACCACATCGCAACCCATTTATTGATGGACCCAATTTAGAGTAAACATAGGAGCAAGCTGGAAACTGTCATCATTTCTTTTGAGTTTGTTGCTAGACTTGTCCTGGCTTTATAAATTTTAAGGGGGTTATATGTATTTGTTTTTGTTGTTTGTTAAATGTTATCCCTGTTATCACAGAGGGTGCTTCAGGCAGCACAGGACCATAATCTAATGCTACTGAATATAGCTGACCAGGACTTGAAGCTCACCTATTACAGAGATTAATTTGAATACTGTATTGTAGTAATATGAATGTATTTTTAAATGGACCTTTACTTTTGGAGCAGGACTAACAAGACAACTGGACTCACAGCCAGAGATACAGAACTGAACTGGCAGAGATACAGAACTGAATTGAAATATCTGTACTTCAATTATTTGTCAGCCACTCAGGCCAGGGGGAAAAAAATGGGCAAGTTTGGTAATTGTTCCTAATGTATACGGCTATAGCATAATGTAGTAGGCACCCTTAATTCCTGTTTTTCTGTACATTCTGCAACTTTCTCAATAAAAAAGTAAAAAAAAAATTGCCCAAAACGACAGGAACAGGATACAAGATATAAGAACAACAAAATAATAAAACCTGATCAGAGGAAAAAGGCGGAAGGGAGTTCCTATTACAGCAGGAAGGAAGGAAGGCGGGCACAGTGGTAGCACTACCACTTGCGGCACCAACAACCCGGGTTTGGGAATGAACCCGAGAAGTAACATAGGGCCAACTGAGGGGGGGACTGAGCATCCCATGGACTGCTCTGCCCTCGGGAGAGCAGTGAGCATTTACGATGATCAACCCTGGTGGAGGCCAGGGTGGAGCAGCTGTTGGAATGGAGATGCTGGGAGGCATGCCAGATATACAGGTTACTCACCTGTAACAGGAGTTCTAGGAATGGTATATGTTGTTCATCCACACTCATTGGCAGTATCCTTGCCGCTTAAATCTTGCCGGAAGGTCTTCAAGCTTGCTCCTCCACCCACCGGGTGGTATATCTCGCTCCGCCCCATGGCGTAGTCTGGCCAGCTGGAAGCTCAGGTTGTCTTGTCCCGAGCCGAGGAAGGTCGGGTGAATAGGTAATGGATGATTCTTACCATTCCTAGAACTCCCGTTACAGGTGAGTAACCTGTATTTCTAGGGACATGGATATGTTGTTCATCCACACTCATTGGCAGACTCTAGCAGTTCTCCGGGAGGAGGGAGGACGACACCCCCATATACTTACTTGGGAAAGAGAGACTGGAGAACCGAGGCCCCAAAACCAGCATCCCGCGTGACTCAAGGTCGATGTGGTAGTGGGTAATGAAGGTGTTTGCTGACTTCCAGGTAGCAGCCCTGCAGATTTCCTGGATAGGGACGCCCCTGGAAGCAGCCACCTGCCAGCAGTATGGCGGTAGAATGAGCTCTTATCCTCTGGAGGCTCCATGCCCGCCAACTTATAGCAGAGATCTATGCAGGAGGTTACCCACCTGCTTATCGTCCGCTTGGCTGCAGGTCTGCCAGATGCGGCTTCAGCGTGTGTGACAAACAGCTGGTGAACCTCTCCCGAATCTTCAGCCGTCGCTTCCTTATAATAGGCGAGCGCCCTTCTAGGATCCAGAGTATGGAGCCTATTCGCCTCCGAGGTGATTGGGGTAGCACTGCAGAGTCAACACCTGGTTAAGGTGAAACTCCGACACCACCTTCGGAAGGAATTTCGGTGGGGCGCAGGACAACCTTGTCCCTGTGGAAGACCAGGTAGGAGACTCGATGGAAAGCGCCTGGAGCTCTCCCATCCTTCTGGCTGACGTGATAGCCACCAAGAAGGCGGTCTTCCACGACAGGTGAGAGAGCACACCTGTGCATAGGTTCGAATGGCTTGCCCATGAGCTTTGCTAGTACCAGCAGTAGATCCCACGGAGGTGGGGGTTCCCAAACTGGAGGGGAATGTGATCAAGGCCTTGAAAAGCCAGACCACCTTCTCTCCTGCCACGGACTGCTTCCCCGCCCGCCTGTAAGCAGAGATGGCTGCCAGGTGCACCCTTAGGGTCGCCGACCTAAGCCCTTGACTAGAAAGGGACCATAAATAGTCCAAGATGCTTGCCAAGGAACAGGAGGAAGGGTCCAAGCCCTTGTTCTGACACCAAATGGAAACCTTTTCCATTTGAAGGCATAGCATTTTCTGGTCGACTTACGGGACGCCAACTACATTGAGGACCTCGCCGGAAAGACCCAAAGCCTGAACTCTAGCCGCCAGGAACCAGGCCGCCAGGTGCAGGGATTGAAGGTCCGGATGGAACACTCTTCCCTGATTGACTGAGAGCAGGTCCGGCGAGCTGGAAGCTGCCGCGAGTCCTGGAGCTGAGACTGAGGAGATCTGGTACCAGAACTGGCGAGGCCAGTCTGGGGCTATCAGAATCACCTGCGCCTTGTCCCTCCCTCGCCTTGAGAAGCACCTTGTGGATCAAGGGAAATGGGGAAAGGCGAAAAGAGGCCCGGGGTCCATTGCCTCGAGAAGGCATCCCCTGCAGCGGCCCCTGCTGAGGGGGCGGGCATGGAACAGACTCAGCTCGCTGCTCTCCATGGAGGCAAACAGGTCCACCTGAGGTGTGCCCCAAAGGGAGAACAGATGCTGTACTACCTCCGCAGGAGAGACCACTGTGGATGCAGCCCCATCCGCTCAGGGCATCGGCCAGGGTGTTGGAGGCCCTGCCACGGGAATGGCTAGGAGATCCGCCCAGGCTGCGACGAGTGACCAAATGCGGAGAGCTTCCTTGCATAGAAGCATGGAGCTGGCCCCGCCCCTGGCGGTTTAGATAGTACATGGTCGCTGGTATTGTCCGCCTGACTCGGACCACTTGACCCCGGAGGAACGGAGCAAAGGCGGTGAGAGCTAGGCGACCGCCGAGCTCCAGCAGGTTGATGTGGCATCGACTCTCAGGGACCAGAGGCCATGAGCCCGGTGTTCCCCAGATGGGCACCCCAACCCATCAGAGAGGCATCGGTCGATAGAGAGACCGCTGGCTCGGGCGGATTTAACGGATGCCCTCCTGCAAATGATCTGGAACGGTCCACCACTGGAGAGCTGCCCACATCCCCTGTGTCACCGGCACAAGCTGGTCCAAGGGATCGCGAGCGCTAGACCACTGGCTGGCCAGTCCTCACTGAAGGGGACGATGTTCCAGCGGCGCCCAACGGACCACGCTGGCACAGGCCGCCATGAGACCCAGGGAGGCGAGGAAGTCCCGGCAGGGGCAATTGCCCAACCAGAAATGACGGGCAAAGGAGGAAAGAACCTCGGCCCTGTCCGCCGGAGCCTCGGCTCTTGAGAGAGTCGAGCTGCGCCCGATGAATAAATCACCTGCTTCGCTCGAGTTCGACTTGGCCTCGTTGATAAGGAGGCCCAGTTGAGAGCAGACCTGAGGGCCAGATCTCTGACCACTCGGCCTCTTCCTGGAGGGAGCTGCTATCAGCCAGTCGTCCAGGTAAGGGTACACCGACCCTCGGGCCAAGAGGGAATGCTGTCACCACTGCCATGCATTTGGTGAAGACCCTGGGAGCTGGAGACAAGCCAAGGGCATGGCTTGAACTCAAGAGAGATCCTTCCGCCGGAAGCGGAGGAATCTCTGGTGAGACGGACGGATAGGGACGGAAAAACGGCCCTGCAAGTCTAGAGAGCAGAACCACACGCCGCGTTCCAAGGATGGTATTATCTGAGCCAGAGTGACCATCCTGAAGGTTCGAGACCTTAGGAACTTGTTTAGGTCGTGTAGGTCGAGAATGGGGCGCCAGCCCCCCGTCCGTTTCGGAACCAGGAAGTACCTGGACACAAACCCTGGGTCTGAAGGAGGGTCCACCACCTCTCTTACCACCTCCTTCTGGAGGAGGAGAGTGATGTCGGCTCGACGAGCCGCCAGTGAGGCTGGGATCCCGAAGCCCCCCGAGGGGCGACGGCTCTGAAGGGTGGTGCCTGCTCGAATTCCAGAGGCAGGCCTCTTCCCACCACCTCCAAGACCCACCTGTCCGTGGTAACAGCGGACCAGGCGGAACGGAAGTGCCGGAGCCGTCCCCCCACGGGGGGACCCAGGGGTAAGGTGACGGGGATGGGGGCGACACCCCTCAGCCCGTCACTGGGCAGGCTTGGAGGAGGGACCGGCCGAGGGACCTCCTGGGCCCTTTCCCTCCCTGCCTCCTGTTAGGAGGAAGCCGCGGCGTTTGGGTTTGGGATGCCAAGGCCGAGCCTGCTGGCCCTGACGTTGCTGGCCGGGCGCTACCGGGGCACAGAAGGACGAAAAGGGCTTAGGCTGTGGTTTGTGCCTTTGTCCTCTGAGCGGAAGAGACCGAGTCCAAGGTGGCATTGGACTTCCGATCCTCTGCAGGTGACCTTCCACCCCAGGGTCAAGAGGTCAGTCCCCAAAAGGGAACATCCGCCAACTTGTGCTGGGTATCCGGCAAAGGTGGATATCCTCAGCCAAGCCCGCCGACGATAGCCACTCGCGCCGCCACCGATCTGGCACATGAGTCCCTACATCCAAAGCAGTCTGGAGCTGCTGTTTGGCCACTGCCCTGCTCTGGTCCCGCACCTGCTTAACCGTAGTCTGCAGATCGGCGGAAGATGAGGGATGACCTCATCCAGGAGCCCAACAGGGCATGAGAAAATGTGCCATGAGGACGGGCGAACTGGCCTGACGAAGCGTCGAGAGGACGCAGCGTGACTTTTCGCCCCATAGTCCAATTTCTTGGACTCTTTGTCAGGAGGTTTGTCCACATCCCTGGCGCTGCCGGGCGCGAAAACGCTGTCGGTAACCAACCCCTCAGCAGAAGGGTGTTCAAAAACCGGACAAGGAACCGGAGGGACCGGATACTTCCTGGCCATCCTGGCCGAAGGCGAGGGCAGGAAGCAGGGCGCCACAAAGTTCCAGTGCCGGACCCACTATGGCCTCGCCACCGAAAGGCCTCCGCCGGAGAATCCTCGGTCCAGAATCTCGGAGGGGATACCTGGCCCGCTTGGAACGGGTTCGAGCTCCATCCCGTAGACTCCGAGATGAGCCGAAGCAGTCCTAGGAAGGACGACGGCTATCGTCCATTGACTGACTCTCCTGAAGACTCCAAGTCCAGTCGCTGGAGAAGAAGGAGGAATCATCTTCGGACTCGGAAGAGTCCTCAAGAGCTGCCTCTGGCCTGAGCCACCCTTCACCTGCCGAGGTCGGTCGGGAGTGAGGGTAACTGACAGCCGATGGGGTAAACCCTTAGTCGACCGAGAATCCTTGGTCGGAGCCCCAATTGGTGGCTGTGGAGGCGGAGGTTCCACCGGAATCGGTGGAGCAGTTGGTTTTGGCCAACAACCGCCTGTATAGGCCCTCGGACAAGTCGAGGGGTTGTGTCGGCCGCCCGTGACAGTTACTTAATGGCCGGGGAAGGCGCCGAGTCGGCTTATTCTCGCCAGGAGGAGCTGTTGCACATAAGGTCCCTGCACTGGCCGACGTGACTTACGCTGCTTCCTCATCCGAGGGAGGAGGACGAGGATAGCGCGACGCCGCCATCAGCGTGCCGAGACCCGACCGCCTATGACGGTGGGGAACGGCTGGACCGCTAAGAGGTCCAGACCGAGACCGAGTCCCGGAATTTCCGGGTCGGTGCGGGAGGTGTCGGCCGGAACCGCACTCCTTCGGCTCGGAAGGTCCATCCGGTGCTCCGGAACCGGAGGCACAGACGAGCCCACGGATCTCATAACCTCCCGGGGAACCGGGAGAGGGGAATCTCGGCTGCTAAAGGCGACAGTCTCGTCTAATGGGTCGAAAAAATCTCGACTTCATCAGTGGAGTCTCCGTCAACTGACCTGATGGGACACCGTGAGGCCAGTGGCCGAAGCCGAGCGGTCGATCAAGCCGACGGACGACGCCCGGGAGAGGGACCCCTTTCCGCCTCCCAAGAGCGCCGACGAGGGACTTACCCTTGTCCTCTTTTGGACCGAGAAAAGGTCCAGCAGACGCAGGCCCTCTCCTTAGTGGAGAGGGACAGACAAAGCTCCTTAAAAGAAGCCGGAGGAAGAACCCAGAGAGAGCGGGATAAATGCCGCGGCCGAGGAAGATACGGCCCGCGCCGCCTCCTCTTCGAGGGCGACCATCCGCTCGAGCTGATCCGCCGAGCCCGCCGCCGCGGACACCGCCAACCGGGCCTCCTTGGACTTCACCGGAGGGAAACGCTTCTCGGGACGGCCCAGTTGCAATCGGGCAGCACGGTCTTCGAGGACGTAGGCCGAGAAAGATGAGCACAGGTCGCAAGCCTGCGGGTCGTGCTCAAGGCCTAGGCAGTAGACACACGTGGAGTGTGGATCCGTCCGAGACATCTTCTGCCCGCATGGGCATCTCCGAAATCCGGGAGTCGATTTGTCCATCGCAGCCGCGAGGGATCGAAGACTGAAGTCTTTTTGCAAATTTTTATTTTTAAATCCGCAAACGGAGAAATAGGAACCAGTCGCAAACGCAGAGCGTTAAGGAGGGAACCTGAGCTTCCAAGCGGTAAGGAAGATCTGGCGTCATGGGGCGGAGCCGAGAGTTATACCACCCGGGTGGGTGGGAGGAGCAAGCTTGAAGACCTTCCGGCAAGATTTAAAGCGGCAAGGATACTGCCAATGAGTGTGGATGAACAACATATCCATGTCCCTAGAAGTCGGCATTTCAGCACACTGTGTCACTGCATACCAAGCCTCTTGGGGAACTAAAAGCCTTCAAAAATGCAGGCCTGTTGATGATGCCCCACTGCACCCACCCGCGACACTCAGTTGATGACCAAGTACAAGTCCTCCATCGGGGGCAGCCCGGTCCCGTGGCCCAGCCCGGGGGGGGGGTATGCCAGGGAGGAACTCCGGCAGTCAGGTGTCAGCTGTGAACCGATGTCAGTCTCCATTGGGCTGTGCCTACTCAGCACCCCCAAAAAGAACAATAGAAGGCAGGCAGGCAGAGGCAATCTGGGCAGAGAGAAGGCAGATATGCCCGCAAGGGAAGACAGGAGGATCTGAAACTCCCAGAGGTGAAAAGCCCATGTTACCCAAAATAATATGGGAAGTAACTGTCTCTCACAGAAATAATAGCAGACAGAAGACCACTATCTTGAGGTTAAGAATGGCAACAAGGGCATCTGGAAGTGAAGAGAGATCCCTGTCAGGAGGTGTAGAGATATACGGCTCCAAGGATTGGCCACTTTAGCATTATTTAGTAAACTGAATCTGTAATGTACATATTATATACATTTTTAGATAAATATACATAAATAAAATGAAAGAAAAAATAAAAGCTGGGGTTGGGGAGAAGCTAGCTTCGCTCCTGAGAGGAGAGGAGAAATATAACCAAATATGAGGAGCCTGGAGGGTAACAAACCATAGGCAGTGGCATTGTGAAGGAGGTCTCCTGCTACAGTACACAAAGGAAAAGCAAAATTTCTGATTATGCTCCATTTATCCCCTTTTTCTCCCCCCTAGTTTTATTCCTTTTTTTTTTTTGTTTCCCCCCATTTGGTTGTTTAAAAAAACAAGAATAAGCTAAGAAAGGGCTACTCTCGCCAACCCTACAGGGGAAAAATAAACAAAGACTGACATGTGTACATAATTACCTGGCTGGACATCCCTAGATGCAGGAGAAGGGACAGAGGGATGGAGCCAAACATCCCTGGATGCCTCCAAGAAGGGCTGAAGTGATGGAGGGATGACTGCTGAATCAGAAATGTATTCCCAGAGGAATGACAGTACCAGATGAGCAGGGTGGTGACTTCTGAAGTGGGAAATTCCTAGCTCCCTCTCATCATCTCCGCCAGGAACTGCTGGTACAAGCTATACCCAGCATTGGAGGAAAGATGAAGGGAAGTATCCCCATTCTCAGAGGAGGAGCTGGAGTCAGGGGGCGGTGCTGCCGGGGTCTCAGGCCAGAAAACAGCCTGATCTAGGGACCAGCGGTATTGAGGAAATGCACTCGACGGAGACCTGAACTGTTCCCAGGTCAGGGGCCCTTGTAGGACCCAAAATGCCTGGGAGAAGAGGAGGAGATGGCAGGGGAGGAGAACAGAGTGGGGTCATGAAGGACCAGGCACAGTCTTCTGCTAGGGCTGCAGGAATGCTCAGGGGACCTTGTCCGGGAGGGCCTGGCAATCTCATCCACCAACGAATGCCCAACAGCCAGGGAGCAGTCGAGGTGGTGCCCTTGGGGGGGAACCCTCAGGTGGGAAAAGCGGAGCCTTGAAGGTCCCACGGGGTGGCCCTGCTCCCTACCACTGACAGAGCTAGACAGCTCAAGTAGGTCCAAGGGGTCCAAATTAGCATTGTGACTCACTGCAGAGCTGCCAACTACCCTAAGCAAGGAGTGAGCAGCCTAAATGGACCTCGAAGAGCCCACCTCACCAGTTCTGGCCCTGCCCCTCAGGCTAGGCCTAAAAGTAACATCCAGAGCCTTCCCCCAAGCAACACAGGAACCAGCACCAGAAGCAGCACCAGTTCCCTTCCTGGCACCAAAAACAGCACTGGGCGCTACGATTGGCACCAGAGCCAGCACCAGGACCCAATGAGGCATAGCAAATGGTGCCAGCCAATATCCTGGTGCCAACCAGGGAGGAAACTGCAGGAGATGGCACCAAAGCCAGAGGAGGCCTGGGACCAGGCCAGAGTATCCTCCGCCTTCAACCGCCAGGTCACTCGACCACTCAGGGGAGGAGATCCAGAAGATCTCCACTGGAGGCCTATATGGCCCGGCTCCAGAGACCTTCCCTATTCCAGCACTGCAAGCAGTGTCAGGAGGTGACCCACCCTGCTCACTAGCATCGACTTAGTGGTAGAGGTTGAGGCACTGCTGGACTGCAACACCAAGGGGCCCACAAGTGTGGGCCCAGCGTATAGCTTTTGCCACACCACAGGGGCATCTGCAGCCCCAAAGGGCTACAGACTGGGAAGAGTGCTCGGACGGTCCACCAGGGGGGAGACCACCTGTCCACCTCACTCTTCCCTCAGGCCCTTCTCCAGCTCGGTGGGACAAGGAGGAGGAAGGGCCTGATCTCTTGATCTGGAAAGAGGCTCAGAGGAGAAGGAAGGGCCTGATTTCCCTCAGCACATGCAGTGATAGGGAGAGGTTCGGGGAAGAGCCCAGGGACCTTACCTTGGAGTCCCATGTCTCACGCCAGCCTCCAACTGCGACCTCACCTCATTGCACAAAGTTCAAGCATCGGTAATCAAAAGAAAAACAGGTGTCACATCAATCCATATCGTGACTCAGTCCAAGGCAGGCAGTGCATCTGTCATGCCTATCCTGGACAGAAAAACGGCCCCCACAGGAGCACCGATGCATAAAAGGTCCATCCGTTTTCTTTTTACACTTCTTTTTCTTTCAGCTCCTTTGATTCGGTCATGATGACTTCGGAAATAAAAGAAAAACTAGTATAGGAAAGCAAGAACTCTGTGCCATAGACAGCAGAGGGAAAGAAAAAAGCTGGCACCAAATATGGCATTGAGCAAAGTGAACTGAGGCAGTGACATAGCAAGATTTGCTTTGGCGATAGTCCACAAAGTTGCCTTGATGACAGGAAAAACAGAACTGGGGTCAGGAGGGTGCTGGCGGTGGTTACTGGCCAGTCCATAAGCACCACATCATACGTCCGTCTCATGGGTGGCGCTGTCAATGACGTCAACCCCCTAGCTCTAAGCTTTGAAAGCTTTTGCTCCCACGGGTCCTAGTGCCTCCGGCACAAACCCATACGTGGTAATAAATGGTGAAGATTGATTCTTGGAAGATAAATTTAGCCAATGTAACAAGGCCTACTGCAAGGCAACAAAAATGTTGGGGTGTATGGGAGGGGGTCTGACTGCAGGAAGGAAGAAGTGATACAACTTCTCTATAGATGACTGGTGAGGCCACATTTGGAATACTGTACCCAGTTCTAGAGTCCCCACCTAAGAAAAGACAAACACAGGCTAGTAACAGTACAGTATAGGGTAACCAAAATGATTCAAAGCCAGCACGGCAAACCCTACAAGGATCAACTTCAGGCTCTGTACGTGTACTCGCTAGAGATCAGAGGGGAAATATGACAGAGACCATCAAATTCTTAAAAAGGAATGAACAAGGTAGAGTGTGAGGAAATATTCAGCAAGAATGGTGCATCAACAACACAGAGACATGAGTGGAAGCTGGTTGTGGAAAATGCAAGAGGGACTTGAGGAAGTTTTATTTTACTGATAGTGTTTCAGCTGTGGAACAGCCTATCAGTAGAAGTGGTGGGTGCAAGAACCACTAATGGCTTCAAACACAGCTGGGACCAAGTAAAAGGCTTAAACGTTACAAAGGGGGAACAGCAGGGCAAGCAGAAGGCAAGGACAATAGGTCCTGAGGTAGGACAGAGTAAAACAGGGCAGACAGGATGGACTAACGGTCTTTTTCTGTCGACATTCTCTATGATTCTAGTAGTAGTCATACAGTATGAGGTTGCAGAGTAATGATGTTGCGGGAGGAGAACTGGATTGAGGTGGTCTAGATTAGAGACTAGGGAGTCTACAGGACAATGCAGGTTCCCCTGCAGAAGTCTTACCATAGGGTAGTAAGAAAGAGCAGGAGTCAGAGAAGTGGAGGGAATAAGGAAGGGGGTGTAAAGGACAGGAAAGAGATGAAATTGCAGGTAAGGGATCCAAACCAGAATTCTGTGAAAATTTGTTTGGCAGGATATAGCATAGAGGTTAGAGTAATGAGCTGAAAAGGAGCTTGGGCACATTCAGCAAACCTGGGTTTGATTTCCACAACCTCCACTTGCATACTACACGACTCTGAGCAAGTCACTTAACCACCCCAGTTCTCTCAGGATGCCCCTGAAAACAGGCACTTGGGCCTAGTGGGCCATACCCAGTTACCAAAGAATTAATAACAAAAAACAAAGGTGCCTGCCTTCGAAAGGAGGTAAGAGAAAGGAGTAAAGGGAGCAGTGATGAGTGCAGGGAGGGGCATCAAGAGCCAAAGAGGCAGTGCCACAGACCACATCCCCATAGTCAAATGCAGGGAGGATCTTTTTCTCTCATTGGGCAAGAAAGAGAAGACAGGATTTGTTCCTGCAAAGCGCATGAAGCTGTGGAATTTGGCACTTCCTCCACATACTACAGGAGTCATCCAGGATTGACAAGTATGGTCTTAGCCAGTACAGATCCATCATATTGGGCCTGGAAAGGGAGTAAGAATTTAAATAAAAAAAAAAAAAAAAACCTCACTAAGGACCTCATTAAAATACAAAATCATCTGTAGGTTGACATTTTTGTTCGTTCCAAACTGTTGTTTGTAGTTCCGGTGATGTCACCATAATGGTAGGAAGCTGAATCTAGGAGCTCCACAATCATCTCGCTCTAATCAAACGGCATCCTCAGCAAACAGCTTTTTCAGCCAGTATCCAATTGGTTCCCCTCACGATATAAATGGCAGGGAAACCACAGAAGACAAAAGGAGCAAAAAACTCCTCTTTGACGGGCAGAATGAGGCAAATGCTACTGGGCAGATCGCAAGAGGGCCTATCCACACTACCCTCACGCAGATGCTACCCCTCAGAGTCCTCTATCGATCTGGATCATGAGGAGGCGGACAACCCAGAAAATACAGCACAGACATTGCAACAAATCCTAACTAGTGTCAACAGGATAGACACGGCGCTGGCTGACCTCAGGCAAGATGTTCGCACCCTCGATAAAAAGGTATCGGAGAATGATACGCAACTTACCGAGCTCTCAGAGTCCCAGGATAGTAACGACCGCTTACTACTTTACTTGTTGCAGTGGGACCGGGAGACGCAAGCCAAACTCTAAGACTTAGAAAATCGATTGCATCGTAACAACTTCAGAATCCATGGGATTCCTGAGGGAGCGGAGGAGGGCTTTGCAACAACAGGGGACTTTATCCAGCAACTCCTTCGGGCAGTACTCTCATACCAGCAGATTTAAATTTAGAAATTGACTGTGTGCATAGATCACTGCTTCCCAAGCAGAGTGATCTTGCAGCCAGACCTCGCTCATTCATCATAAGAATGTTGCACTACCAAACAAAGGAATGGATACTTCATGAAGCCTGGCGACATCAGGATCTGAAATATCAGGAGGCTCCAAAATATTTCGGTCAAGGTTTCTCATTGGCCCTACAAGCAGAGAAGCAAAGAGCATGAGGAATAATCAAGGGGCTGAAGACAAAGAAAGGCATAAAGGCGCAACTGCTTTTTCCAGCACGACTGAAGACATATTTAGAAGCTGGAATAAAAGTTTTCCCTTCCCTGGTAGAAGCAGTCTCTATACTTCAAGAATTACAAATCCCAGTCACTGACCTGGAAGTAGAACTCCCAGAGAAGAAACTGAAAATGGGAGCTTGGAATGTTGCATCTCGAGGAACTACAAGAAAACGTGGCAGCCCGGGTTCCATTTCTCACATGGCTGTGGGAGATATTGCAGAGCTGCTGCAGCGTGCTGAGAGGCACAAACAGACCAGGAACATCTCTAAAGCTACCCCCTCACCCGTGATGGGGTGAAATCTAAACTTAAAGGTACTGTTTGATAATTTGCTGCAGCCATTTAACACCCTCGAAGGATTGTTGGAGAACTGGTGCTTAGATAATCTTCGGGAAGGGGGGGGCGTATCTGATTATACAATAAAGATTCAATGTCTGGCAAGGCCTACCTGAAATAAGAAGATCATTGCTCAACTTAAGTTTTGATTTGATTTTGGGCCTAACAGAACTATAAACAATGGTAACTTTAGCATGAAGTAATAGCCAGTTATTAACAGCAGGGGGCATGCTTACCCCTCAGCAAAATGTTTCGCGAGGGGCTGAGAGAAGCCCCTATAGGAAAGTGCCAACTGACTATAGAAAAATAGAAGTTGGAAGCTAGGGGAAAGTTATGTAATCGCCTCAATCATACTACTGTATATTGGTAGAAAAAGCATAATATGGGAAGCAAGAATATTTTAAGAAGATGCTGAGGAATAACATGTTTTTTTTTTTTTTTTTTAGAAGAATGGGGCAGAGGGATGGTTGGAGGGCATTGGGTTTCTAGCGTTTCTCACCCGAGTGACGACATTTTCTAGTTGTAGTTGTAAACAGGTTACACAAAGCTTAGTAACAGCTACAACACCCCTCAATAACATCAGGGGTTCAGAACAGTCACAAATTGCGACTTCTTCACGGTATCCTAGACCGCCAAGATTTACTTAGGAAGTCAAACAAGATCAGTTTATTTCACTGAAGTTTAAATGTTTCATAACCAGTTATGGTTAGGTTTAAATGTTCTAGTTAAATGTTATTATCTAATGATTGTTTTTATGGTTTGTCGATGTGGAAATATCTCATACAGAAACCAGATGATGGTACCAAAGGGAAGGGGGGGGGCCAGTGTCGTACGATGGTCAGGGGACGGTTGAATGGGGGAATAATAGGGTTAATAAAAAAAAAAAATGGCTCAACTAAACAGTTTCTTATAATGTCAATGGGATTAACTCCCCTATTAAAAGGACACAAATATTAACAGAGTTTAAGAGATTAAAGTGTGACGTTGCCCTCCTCCAAGAGACCCATCTTTTGGAGTTGGAACACTCCAAATTAAGACGTCAGTGGGTGGGGAGAGTTGAGGCAGTATCCCACGACACTGCAAAAAAAACAGGGGTAGCGGTATTAATTAAGAGGGACTGCCCATTGGTAGTTTAAGAGGTACAGGGAGTTTGCCAGGGAAGATTTATCAGAGTGTCAGGAACAGTACAGGACAAAACTACACATTTGGTGAACATTTATGCACCCACCATAGGAGCGGACAAGTTTTATGCAGAAATCTTCCAAAAAATAGCAGACCTTCCTAATGGTCTCCTTGTCCTGGGGATTTCAATATGACCCACTGTCCAGCAGTGGACCGGTCTTCAGGTCGGACAGCTACCTCCATGACTGTTACCAGATGGCTGAAGGCCTTGATGGAGGAAGGGGGGATGGTGGACGTCTGGAGGTCACTTCACAAGAATGAGTGAGACTACACCTTTTATTCTGCTTCCCAAAACTCATACTCATGGATGGATTTATTCTTGACTCATAAAACGAACCTCCACCAGTTCACCACCTCCAGAATCCATTCGTTGACCCTGTCCAACCATGCCCCAATATCCACTAGAATTAGTTAGGGAACTGAGCCCAAATGTACCAGTTGGAGACTGAATATCTCCTTGCAGGACGACAAAAACTTCACACAACAAATTACCCAGACCATCAGAAACCTGTCAATGGATTCCCCTATGGAAGGTTGTACACCAATGCTATGGTGGGACATCATGAAGGTGGAGGTGCGGGGTCAAATGATTAGTCTGGCTTCGGCCAGAAAGAAAAACAGAAATAAAAAACTCATAGATCTCCAAAATTTTATTAAAACCCTTGAATGTGAACATATAAGAAAGCACCTGGGGAGAGAGAGACATTTTTTAAAAGAGTTGACAAAAAGAGAGCTCAGCTTAATAGCTTGAAACTGAAAAGTCAAGGGTATTACATTTTCTAATCAAAATATTATTTGGGGGAGCGCTTAAACTACTAGCACTCACATTGAAAAAGAGCTGTTTAATAGATATGTCCCTGTATACAGAACACAAGCAAAACCACCGAAAAGTGGGATAAACCAAGGGACATAGCGAAGGCATTTAAATGGTATTACCAAGAACTATACACCGAAAACAGTGATCCACAAGAGGCGATAAAACAGACCAATATATTCTTGTACCCTCTAAAGCTCCCCAAATTATCCCCCAAAATGCAGCAAGCATTATCAGCCCCTGTCACAGAAAAGGAAGTTCAATCAGTAATTGTAAACCTCCCCTCAGGTAAATCGCCGGGGCCAGACGGCTTTCCGGCTGAATTTTACAAAAAATTTAAAAACATTCTCGCCCCCAAACTTGCCAAAGTTATGAATGCGACACTAGATAAAAAAATATTCCCAAATTCGTGGCATGAAGCTCTAATTACAGTAATCCCCAAACCGGGCAAGCCATTGATACAATGTGAATCCTATAGGCCCATATCTCTTTTAAATCAGGATCTCAAGATATTTACCAAAATTTTAGCAAATCGACTACAGAAATATATTGAGACGTTAATACACCCAGATCAAATGGGAGTCATACCCCACAGATATATGGCTGACAACATTAGAAGGTTACTCAACATAATTAGCCATAAAAACAGTTCCCCAACTCCTCAAATTGCCATTTTCTTAGATGATGAAAAGGCCTTTGATCAGCTGAATTGAATTTATTTGCAAGAGGTCTTGCTATGTATGGGTTTTGAAGGTTCATTTTTACAATGGGTAATGATGGCATATAACAAACCCTGCAGCTAGAGTATGGGTCAATGGCACGATTTCAGAAACATTCAGAATAGAAAGGGGCACCAGATAGGGCTGCCCCCTATCACCCCTACTTTTTGCATTGGGTATGAAACTCCTGGCTCAAGTGGTCAGAACAGAGGACAAGATCCATGGAATTCGTATAGAGGAAGCCCTGAATAAAATTTCCCTATACACGGATGACACTCTGTTCTTTTTGAACAACCCTGCAGCTTCAGTCCTTCCCCTTAGCGAGCCACTATCTCAGTTCGGTAAGATATCAGGCTTTAAAATCAATATGAACAAATCAGAGGTTCTGTCACTGAGGGGCACCATATCAGGAGATCTCCGAAGGATCCCATTTAAATGGGTAAAGGATAAAATACGATATCTTGGGATACAGATTCCAATCAGACTGTCCTAACTATATCAATTTAATTATGAAACACTTCAAAAGAAGGTGTTCGCAGACATAAATAGATGGCAGGTACTTCCCCTCACGTTGACCAATCGGATAGACCCTGTCAAAACTAATATACTGCCTAGATACCTCTTTCTATTCACAAACCTACCTATACCCTTTTTAACGAAAGACTGGAGAGAACTCAAACAAAAATTATCTAGCTTCATTTGGACTGGGAGACAACCGCAGAAAAGATGGGAACTCCTTATGGAAGCTAAAGATAAAGGAGGGAGGGGGGTCCCAGATTTTTATAATTACTATAAGGCTGCACAGATCTTGCCAATTTTAAACATGCCAAATCCAGAGAACAGAGGAGGATGGTACCTAATGGAAAAGGGGGCACACCCGGCCATTACTTTTAATATATTACCATGGGTTGCGTTGTACCCAGATCTTAGATTAATAAACAACAGATGGACCAAGCACACTATTAAGGTATGGCTGGACACTAGGCAATGGTGGGAAATTCCCACCCCGGTGTGGAGGTACATTCCGCTGGATTATCTACCTAATTTCCCAGCTAACCCTGGGGATACTTGTTTCTGTCATTGGAGGGGCAAGGGCTTATTTTCTTTGTCACAATTTCTGCAGAGAGACACTTTAAAATCCTTTACAGAACTACAACCAGAATTTAATACACCTGCAACAGACTTTTTCAAGTATTTACAATGTCAACACTATATAACCACCACAATAGGGGTGTCAGCCATTATGTGTGACCCCCCCCAACCAGTAATGACCACTTACCAAAAAAGCCGTATGGCACACTCCAAGGGCCATAATATATATATATATATAAAAGGCAGTATAGCACAGTGGTTTAAGGCTCTGAGCTGCAAATCTGGTGACATCCAGCAGACCAGACCTGGGTTTGAATCCCACAGCTTCGTTACATACTGTGTGATCTTGAGCGAGTCACTTAACTTCCCTGTGCTCCCAGGTCGCGCCTGTAAAAAAGCTTTCAGCTTAGTGTGCCACTCCTGGTTAAACAACTAAAAAAAAAAAAATTAACAAAACACTCCAAGAAGAAGTAGGGAAATTGTTTGTTCCATGAATAGAACAAAAGTGGCAGGAAGAACCAAATAATCTTCTATCAGAAGAGGAATGGTCTAGGGTCTGGACTGGGGTATCTAAGACAACGAGCTCTCCTAAATGGAGAGAGTATAGGTGGAAAGCGACCTCAAGGTACTTCATTACACCAGCGATTTCAGTACATTATATCAACCGTGCTAACAGCTAAATGTTGGCAAGGCTGTAGGGATAAGGGTGCGCACACCCATATTTTCTGGGACTGCCCACAGATAGCTAAATATTGGCAGTCAGTTAATCAAGCACTGCAAACCATCTTCCAATGGAGTTCCAGTCTAACTGGGGTTCATATACTACTGGGTTTACCACCAGAGGAAATTAGATCTAACAACCAAAAATATTTATATTATTTGCTGGTAACCACAGCTCTGAAAGTAATTACTCAACACTGGTTACAAGCAGATACCCTGTCCCTTGGCATGTGGAAGGCCAACATTCATACTATTAAAGAGATGGAAGCAGTCACAGCTTGCTTGAGACTAAATACAGACCAAACTGTTGTTTGTTTCACCTCTGATTTATCAGATGCACACCTATAGACCATAGTTGGAGACGGATTATGACAAAGGCCTGGAATGCAAACAAAAGCAGTGATGGGCAGCTTTCCTGTTTTGGCTATCCAACACTATTTTTGTTTGCATTCCAAGCCTCATTCCAATTCACCTGCAACTAAGCTCATTCTGATCCACACACCTTGATAAGACAAGTAACTATGTACTGAAATTAGCCGGGAATTCGTTCATTAACAGCAGTTAACAGTTGTACTTTTATACACTGTACAGTAAGTGCAGGGTGGCCATACAAGGCAAGATGTCCAGCAGTAGCTCAGCCAAGCATTTTACCATAACTGCTGATTATTTTCATGAATCCCAATCCTAGACAGTAAGCTACAATTGTATATGATTTTGGGGAGAAAGGTGGTCTGCAAGATTTAACAAAAAAGGGATCCTACTAATTTTATATTTTTCTATGCAGTACAGAAACACATTTTTAGGTTACAAGCATCATCTAGGCAGTGGGCTAATTCTACTAGCTGGGCCTCACAGCTCACATGGAACAGATCATTGAGGTACTTTCACAGCAGTTTCCTGTACGCAAATAAAAGCAAAGGGTACCTCTTCAAAACTGTAAGGACCAAGTCTTTCTTTATCAGCATTTCCAAAGTACCACTCTTTCTCGCTTTCCCTCTTCATGTTGGGTGCTGCTTCAATGACGTTGCTCTAAAATCAAATAAGCATAGTTCATTAAATAAAACATACTATACATGAAAATGCAGAAATGATCCGGCCCGTCGGTGCAGTGGTTGGATTTCCATCTGCGACGCCGACAACCTGGGTTTGGGAGCGAGCTCGGGTAGCTGGAGGGCCAGCTGGGGGAATAGATTGGAGCGTTCAACGATGGCTTGGGAAGCAGCTCGGCAGCTGCTGATCCCTAGCAGAGGCTGGGGATTTAGCAGCACATCGAGCGCCTCAGCGCCCAATTTGCCCCGGCAAAGGTCTGGGTCTCAATAAGCTCCGTAGGCAGCTGCGGGAGGACACTGCAGACATCGGCGATCACACCTAGACGTCAGGGCCATGCGACACCACTACTAGATAATGCAGAAAACACCTGCCACCTCCGAGAAGAAGGAGCGCCTGGAATGTGCCTCCTATGTGCCCTCGCCTGCCTGACCACCTCCGGTCCGACACTACTTTCAGTATCGGGGTGTTTGCTACCCCACCTCCCACCTCATCCCCGCTCGGGGGGGGCCACAGCTCCATGGGGACCTGGAGGTAAGTACAGGTAGGGCGAGAGGCAGGGGGATGATTCCTTGGCGGTCCTGAAGGGTCGGGGTCAGCAGGACATGGGGAGATAAACAGAAACTTCAAAACAAAAATTAAAATGCAGAAATCTGCTACAATTACCAATCAGAAAAGGAAAATAATAACTGGAGAAGACAACCTTTTTTTATTTAGTACATCCTTTGGGACTATCAGGTTCACAAAGTAACAGACTACATAATATTAAGAGTCTATGTGACTTATGCTTATTAAACAACAACTGAAGTGGTGCTGACATTTATAGTTAGTAATGCACACATCCAAGGCATAAATTAATTGTTTTAAAGTGACTGTCAGTGATGCCTAATCTGAATCTTTTTTTCTTCATATCTCAGTTTGTCCTCCAAGTCACCCACCCTGCCCCGCTGTGCCGGCATCCTCTAGCCCCATCCAGTGGCGGAGCCAGGTTTGGGAGCATTTGGGAGCCACGGGGGGCCATTCAGTCAATAATGGGCTCCACAATGGGCACTGCACAGTGAATAAAGATGGTGGTGGGGCACCGCTACTCACACTGGGGCAGCCAGGAGGGGCGGCCGAACCCCTCTAGCTCCGCCACTGGCCCCATCTCCCACCTTCTCTGGGACTTACCTCACCACTTACTCAGGACCAACTGCTGGTGAGTGGGACCAAAGGTAGTCAAGGATCGGGGCAACTTGGCATGCAAGAGGATCAATATCCTTCCCTTGGCACCAGAGCAAGAACCTCCTCCACTTCAACGCACACATCCTGCGAGTGTACTCCTTTCAGGACATCTCCATCACATGGACAAAGTCTTCCCAAAGGCCCAAGGCCTGCAACCCTAACCACCCAGGAACAAGGCCAAGTGGTGCAGGGACCAAAAGTCCGAGTGCAGGACCATCCCCTGTTGTCTTGTCAGCAGGTCAGGGCAAAGAGGCAACCTTTGTGGGGACTAGCTGCTAAGGTTGAGAAGATCCTAGTACCACACCTGTCTGGGCCAGCCAGGAGAAATCAGGATCACCCACACTGTCTTTCCGGGCCTTGATCACCCCTTGTGAATCAAGGGGAAGGGAGGAAAGGTGAACAGAAGGCCTAAGGTCCATGGCCGAGAGAAAGCATCCCCTTTGCAGCATCCCACTGTGAGGGGGGCTGGCACAGAACAGCCTCAGTTTTCTGTTCTCCCAAGATGCAAACAGGTCCACCAACAGGGTGCCCCAATGGGAGAATAGTTGGCCTACTACGCCCTGGTACAGGGACCACTCGTGTGAAACCGCTCCAACCTGACTAAGTGTGTGCACCAGCGGTCTGTCTTCTCCTGCAACATGGATCGCCAGGAGACTGGCCTGTAGGCTGTGTACCAGTGATCAGGTATAGTGTGCCTCCTGACACAAGGGGAAGGTATGCATCCTGTCCCGTTTGTTCAGGTAGAATATGGTGGTCGTGTTGTCAGTCTGGACCCTTAGCGACCAGACCCTGAATCAACAGAGTGATTACCATCACAGCCAGATGCACCACACGGAGCTCCAGCAGGCAGATGTGGCATTGGGACTCCCAGGGTAACCAAAACCTGTGGATATTGCAGACTCCTAAGTGAGCTCCCCACACAACCAGACAGATGAATCTGTCATTAGAATGACAGATGGCTCTAGGAAGACCCAGGGAATTCCTTCCTCCAGGTTCTAGGGATGCCGTCACCATTCAGCTACATCCTGCCTTGTCTGGGTCACCAAAACTGGCCTGTCTAGGTGACTGTGACACTGAGACAACTGGTGGCCCAGCTCCCACTGGAACAGGCGCATTCACTAGTGTGCCCAATGGGCTATGTTGGTCAAAGCTGGAATGTACCACAACAGCTGGAGGAAAACCCAGGATGGTAGCAACTGCCCAACCTGAAATGACTGGACAAATTAGCTAAGAACCAATGCCCTGTCCACAGGAAGGCAGGCCCTGGCACGGAGGCACTCCAGTTCTGCAAAGATAAATTTGATCACTGGCATGAGGACCAGTTCCAACCTGGCAGGTTGACCAAAGACCATATCCTGAAAGGTCTGGAGGATCAGATCTCTGAACCTCTCTAATGCCTCCCTGGAGACACCTGCTATGAGCCAGTCATCCAGGTATGGGAAACCCATTACTCCTCCGCACTAGAAAAAAGCTGCCACCACTGCAAGGCACTTGGTGAAAACCCTCAGTGAGGACATCAGGCCAAAAGCAATGATCCTGAACTGGTACAATACCACTTCCCTCTGAATCAGAGGTAACAGTGGTGGGACGATTGGAATGTGGAAAAATATGACCTGGAGGTCTAGAAAGAACAACACTCCCCTTGCTCGAAGGACAGTATCTGTATCAGTGACCATAGGGAAAGTACAGTTATGTAAGAACTTACCGCAACAGTAGATCTTTGAGAGGAGATCTTGCAGCAGGCTACACCATAAGACTATGCCTCCAGGCACTTGGACCCTGTGGAAAAAATCTTAGCTAGCAGTACCCAGCGGGGACCGCCCCCTGATGTCAGATTGCCTCAGACATCCGCCAGTGGTTTGAAGGGGGCGGTCCCCAGCAACACCCCAGTTCTCCCATCAGAGACCCAGCTGACAAACCATAGATAACTGAAGTTACTGGAATACCCCACCTAGGGTAAGGAAAGGAGAAAAGGACCAGTGGGAAGGAGGGTGAGAAATAACGACTGCTGCAAGAGCTCCTCTCGAAGATCTACTGTTATGGTAAGTTCTTGTGTAACTACTATCTTACTTCAAGTGGGAGCTCTTGCAGCAGGCTATACCATAAGGACTGAGTACCAAGCAGTACTAAAATGATTCTGGACGGACTGGGAGGTGGAAAAACTGAGAAGCGGGAGAAGCTTCATGATAACAGGCCTTGAAGTACCACTAACCCAAATCCAGCTCTCCAATGTGAAGCAATGTCCAGGCTGTAGTGCTTCACAAAGGTGTGCACAGTGCTCCAAGTAGCTGCTGCACAGATATCTGCCACAGAAACATTTCGAGATGCTGCAAAAGAGGCAGAACACCCCTGGTGGAATGACCCTTAACCAGGCATGGTAAGGGTTTGTTGTACTTATTGTAGCAGAAGGTGATGCAATGGACTAGCCATCTGGACAGAGTTTGCTTTGCCACGGGTGCCCCCAGAGTTCTCTGAGCAAACGAAACAATGAGGAGCTGGACGGCACCGGCTGTTCAGGGGGTGGCTGCTCAGGGGGAGGTTGAAAAACCTGACTGTCCATCGCCCTAACGTAAGCTGGGAACTGAGCAGCCACCGCTCTGAACTGCTCCCAGGAGAGAGGCCAGCTAGGACCAAGGGTGCCTGGGAGCACAGGAGAATGTGGCACAGGAATGGGGACAGAGCCGAGAAGAGATGTCGGCTGACCTCCGCCTGAGCTAAGGAGCGGACCGGGAGCACTCGCGGAAGAAGGTGCCCCGGAAGACCCCACAGCTGACAGCTGAACAACCATTTCGGTACTGCCTTGGCTGCGCCCAGAAGAATACCCCCTGTGAGGTGACCAGGGCAGTGTAGGTCCAGAAGGATGGTCCCCTACCTCAAAAGAATGGGTCTCTCTCAATGAGACCGAAGAGGAAGAGTGGAGATCTGCACTACGGCTTCTCCCAGAGCCCGGGTGAACCCCCGAAAAAGGCCGCCGTGCTGACCCCACGCCCCTCGGAGTTCAAAAGAACCCTCCTCCTTGAAAGGGCCAGCCTAAGTAGCTGACAGCTCTGGGCAGCACCCGAAGGAGCTATCCAGGGCACAGCACCCTCCCCTCCCGTAGATGCTTTGATCAGCCCCAAAGTTGGGTGATCTAGCCACACCACAGGTGGGGGTACCACTGCTGGGGGGTCAGTGAACCCACCAAGACCAGGCTGCAGAGCAATGGTGGCCTGCAACACTGCCCGCTGGTCAGCACCCCTGACCCCAGTCTCGGTAGCCACTGATCCCACCTCAGAAGGGGTCTGACTCTGGCTTGTCGAGGAGACTACTGGGCTGCCCACTCCAACAGCCAACCCCAAAGGGTCAGACTGTCCGTCTGACTGAGAGCTTGACTCCACCTCCGAGGAGGTAGAGGCTGAGGCCCTGTGCCAAACTGTGGGAAGGCGCCCACTGCCATCTTTGCCAAAAGGGCCAGAAACCAAAGCCGTGCCTGAGCTGGTGCCAGTGCCCCCAACAGCACTGCGAGCAGAATCCACAGGGGGCACGGCCCGAACAGAAGCCCCAGTCGGGACCAGCCACAGTGCCATCCGGCCCCACGCAGCACCAAGGATGAAGACGGCACCATCGGAGACGAGGATGGCGCCGCCCGGCTCCACAAACGGCACCGAGGGCAGAGGCGGCACGGCCTGGCTCCACAGTGCCACGAACGGCGCTGAGGGCAGAAGCCCGGCTCCACAGCGCTGCGAACAGTGCCAAGGGCAGAGGCGGCGCCAACGACGGAATCCGAAGGCCCCACGGCGCCAAGCCCCGAGGACACGGCGCCGAGCTCAACCACGGAGCCAAGGCAAGACATGGATAAAGACAGCACTGTAGCAGCTCCCACGGCGTCGCTAGCAGTATCGGTGCCGCGAACGACTGCGACAGAAGCCACAGCACTGCGTGACGAGTCGGCACCATCCTCTATGCAGTCGGTCGGCGCTGCGTGGGCCCTAATGGAGCCGTCGTCAGCGCCGACTTGTCGCGTGATGCCATGGCTTCTGTCACAGTCGCAGGTCCGACACCAGGGGAGCCTTCACCCCCAAAGGGGCGACTGCTGTGGCGGCGCCTCCCGCTTGCCTCTTGAAAGGAGCGGGACGGGCCTCCTGTGCCGCAGAAGGAGCCTCAGCAACGGCTAGGCTACTAGTAGCCGAGGCTCCCTCCTGCTTGGTCCGTGTAGAACTGGGAGGGGACCCGGAGGAAAGGCCAAGAGAGCGTGGCTTGGCCCAACGAGTGTGCGCCCAACCCCCGAAAGTCGACGGAGCTCACCCCACTTTCCATGCGCGTTGTTCGATGACCCCACGGTCCATGGAGAAACAGGCATCGTATGAATCTATGTCATGAAGCTGGCCAAGACACGAAAGACAATGGTCGTGCTGGTCTGTGACTGAATACTTTCGTCCGCATGGGGGGGGGCCGACCCATCCTAGAAGTTTTCTTGCCCTCTGACCAAGACATGACCTACGGCGGAAAAAACACCAAAAACAGACTCGACATCGCAGAAATATAAAGCAATGGAAAGATCTTACCGGGCGACGTTGAGCATTGGCAAAAACAGAACCGGCAGGAGAACCAACGGACTTTGGCACCGAAGGACAGGATTTTGAAAAACTGCAAAGCAGGCCTAGGATTTTCTTCACAGCGTCCCACGAGGTGACCTCTATGGCGGGAGATGAAGAACTGGCAAGCAGGCGAAGTCGACGCAGCCTAATGGCAACCCAGCGACACGCAGGTCGTCAGTCACGAGGGCGAGCGCCGATGGAGCGTCGCACCTACAGTACCTAAAAAAGGCTCCGGGGTTCTGACTCCGCCAAGTACCCAACAGTGATGAATGGTGAAGATTGACATAGATAAGATTGGTGACTGCGTCATTTGGAAGACCTCTCATCCGATCAGGCAAGAGACCTGTCCACAGGGTGCGATGACCGCAGGGGCAGGATGCAGGTGCTGCCACAGGTCGAATGCCAGTCCCATAATGGCCTCAGCCATAGAGGGGCCACCCCACTAGGGAATCGTCACTGTCCAGGATGTCGATGAATGGGTATATAGCCTGCTTCTGAACTGGTTACAAAGGGAGCTCCATGGTTTCTGACATCAAGTGGAGCAAAGCCCCAAAAGAGGTTGAGCCCGACTAAGAAGAGACGAGGTCAAACTGAAGAGCCCTACACTCAAGGCCAGGGAGGAATCACCTTTGGAGTCTGACTGGTCCTTTAAGAATGCCTTGCATGGTTTCTTGGGGATGCAGACCATCTTAGAGACCTTGATGACCTTGATGCACAGCTGACCAGGCAGACCTGTGGCCAGGCGGGTCTCCTTGGTTGGGGCCCTAACCTGTGGCTGAAGGGGAGGGGCTCCACCACCAGTGGAGAAGTGGTGGGTGCAGTGGTTTGCAGGGCCACCAGCTATGGGGAAGCCACTTGGGAGGCCCATGGAACGGAGGGACCCGGAAGCAAATCTCTGCCCTGACCAGCAATGGACCACTGTTGCCAAAGAAGGTCCTCTTATTGTCAACAAACTACAGTGCCTTCAGAAAGTATTCACCCCCCCTTGGACTTTGTCACATTTTGTGATGTTGCAAACTCAAATTAAAACACATTTATATGGGATTTTTTTTGTCACGTATCTACACAAATTACTCTCTAATGTCAAAGTGGAATGAACCTTCTGGAATTTTTTGTACATGTAGTTTAAAATAAAAACCTGAAATGTCTTGATTTGATAAGTATTCACCCCCTTTGCTATGACACTCCAAACTGAGCTCAGGTGCATCCAATTTCTTTGTGAGATCACTCTAAAACTTGAATGCAGTCCACCTGTGGTCAGTTCAAATGGTTGACATGATTTCAGAGGAAATACACCTGTCTATATAAGTTCCCACTGTTGACAGTGCATGTCAGCGCAGAAACTCTACCATGAAGACCAAGAAGCTGTCCGTAGAACTCCGTGATAGAATTGTGAGGAGGCATAGATCTGGGAAGGGGTATAAAAACATTTCTAGGGTGTTGAAAGTTCCCAGGAGCACAGTCAAGTCCATCATTAGGAAATGGAAAGATTACGGAACCACCCAGACTCTTCCTAGAGCAGGCCGTCCTTCCAAACTGAGCAACCGGGCAAGAAGAACCTTGGTCAGGGAAATGACCAAGAACCCAATGACCACCCTGACAGAACTACAGAGTTCCATGGCTGAGATGGGAGAACCTGTCCAGAGGACAACAATCTCTGCAGCACTTCACAGATGTAGTCTCTATGGGAGAGTGGCTAGACGGAAGCCACTCCTGAGAAAAGGCCACATAAAAGCATGCCTGGAGTTTGCAAGAAGGCACGTGGCAGACTCTGAGACCATGTGGCAAAAGATTCTCTGGTCTGATGAAACAAAAATTGAACTCTTTGGCCTGAATGCAAAGCGCTATGCCTGGCGCAAACCGAACACAGCTCATCACCCGTGTAACACCATCCCTACCATGAAGCATGGTGGTGGCAGCATGTTATGGGGATGCTTTTCAGCAGCAGGGACTGGGGCACTTGTCAGGATAGAGGGAACAATGAATGGAGCCAAATACAGGCACATCCTTGAGGAGAACTTGCATCAGTCTGCAATAAACCTTGGACTGGGGCGAAGATTTACGTTCCAACAGGACAACAACCCCAAGCATACAGCCAAAGCAACACTGGAGTGGCTTCAGAACAAGAAGGTGAATGTCCTTGAGTGGCCCAGCCAAAGCCCAGACTTAAATCCCACCGAGAATCTGTGGAAAGACTTAAAGATTGCGGTTCACCGACGCTCCCTATCCAACTTGACAGAGCTTGAGCAAATCTGCAAGGAAGAATGGGGACAATCCCCAAATCCAGATGTGCAAAGCTTGATACAGACGTATCTAAGAAGACTCAAAGCTGTAATTGCTGCCAAAGGAGCTTCTACAAAGTATTGACTGGGGTGAATACTTAAGTAAACAAGATATTTCAGTTTTAATGTTTCATAAATTTTTGTTACACAATAAAAATATTTTTGCCCCTTTAAATTGTTGAGTTTGCTGTGTGAATCAAGGGGGGGGAAATAATTTCAATGCATTAAAAATTCTGGTAGTAACACAACAAAATGTGACAAAATCCAAGGGGGGTGAATACTTTCCGAAGGCACTGTAGATATTATTAATCCTCATATGAAGACAGAGTCCGACTGGTGTCAGTACTGATGTTGATTGGTCAAGTGGAATCGGGAACCCAAGCGATGTTGCCTTGACTGTCAACCCTTGAGCTGACAGTGGGTGTCCACCAGCGGAACATAGACCACCTCCTTCGGCAAGGAGGCCACGATGGACCTCAGAGTGGATCCCAAGTGGGTGAACGCTGGGGTAGGTACGAACCGAGTCAACTGACCCAGGGCCACCGACTGAGCCAGCTCCTCTTGAGGACTGGGACAACCAGGGTCTGCAAGATTGAGGAATACTCTATCTCCTCTGACAACTGCTCAACTGACTCTAGAGACATCTCACCCAGAGTCATGGTTGTAAGCTGTGAAGGGGCCATCTTGAAGTCTTAACCTGTCCCTCGACCACTGGAACTTTGAACAAGGTCGACTGGTTGAGGGAATCGAGTGAGAGGGAAGAGCAAGATTGTTTACGGTCCCGTGATCAACATCAATGGCACTCCTTATGCCTGCATTTGTAGGGAGGGCTCACCCCAAAAGTCTAAAGGGTCAAATACATTTCACAAAACTCAGCCAGGACCACCACCCAGACAGAGGATGAGCCTGCCTCTGCTGCCTCCTCTTTCAAGGTGCCAAGTTGGGACACTAATCCAGCAACTGCCAAGGGCAGTTTGCAGTCATTGGGCATACTGAGACGAAACAAGCCTCCCATTCTTCGAAAGACATCGGATGCATAGCCTGGCATGAAGGACTGTTCTGCATGTCGTGAAGCTCTTCAAGGTAATACAAGCATGCATCGTGTGGATCCGTAGCTGTACCTTCTGGAAGCAATGCATGCAGCACTTAAAATCAGGTTTCAGTTTTTCCTGCACGCAACTCGTCAACAGAGCGTGAACCGAAGATGAGATCTGCTTGATAAGCCAAACCATTTTCAGAAAAGTTGAAGTCTGCCATAGAATGTACCTCCTGAAAACTAGAATCCTCTAATGTATGCAGAGCTGTGAAATAAATATTACGTACTCAAGGCAATTCTTCATCTTCCAGAATATCGTCACCATTCACCACTTTAAGTTCAAAGAGCTTACTGATCGGCACTAGGCCATTACAATGTAGAATAAAAAAATGTAAAAAATGCAATACAAACGACATTTATGAAATATAAACAAGACATATATACAAATAATGCATTATAAAGTGCAACAGTTACATAGTTTCCTACCTTTCATAAGTGGGTTGCTTGTAAAAAAAAGATGCAACTTTTTCCATGACAGAAAAATTATTTGTATTCAGTAAGGGAGGTCGGGACCAGCCAAGATGTCACCAAGCCATCTGTCACGTTAGTGCCCATAAAGAGGGCATATCAATATTATATGTTTAATATCATCTTCCAAAGATCTGCCGCATTTAAAAAATGGGGAGTCAACATTTTGTCTCTTCTGTCTATAATGCACATAGTGTGGTTTATATATTTCTAATCTAAATTTAGTTAGTACCCTTCTTTTCCTAGGGTCTGGTTTCAGGCCATGTGCTGACTTAATTTGTTTGTAAAATCTAGACAATTTAAAATTTTTAAGTTTCTCAATCATATTTGCTTTGTCTATATCCCGAAGTCTGTTTCTGACCAAAAACACAATTTCTTCCCAGGAGCGCCAGAAGATATCCCAAAGAATGTGTCCTAAACCATAAGGAAAAATAAATGTTTTAATTATTTAATTGTTGATGACTCATTGTCTGAGGAACAATATTTGATTTCTTCCTTCAAGCATTGTCTTGGTTATCTCTCCTCATTTAAGAAGAATTTTAAAATTGCAAGTATTTGTCTCTCAGCAATTAATATGAACAGTGAGAGTTGTTCTGTTTCTAAGTTTAAGATAGTTGCAGGAACGGACAGTGGGACCATAAGAATGTATCTATTTATTTTGTTCAATATAATATCCAATTTACTTAGATCTGAAAAGCCCCATATTTCTGCTGCATATAGTAAGCCTGATTTAATTTTGGCCTCCAATACCTGTGAGATACCTTTAACAGACGTTCGTCCCATTTTTGTATTAAAAATTCTAAATGCATTGAAAGACATCTTTGTTTTATTACATACAAAATTTGTATGATTCCTCGAACTGAGATTCTCTGAAAACCTAACCCCTAAATGATCAAAATATGTAATCTGTTCCACCCTCTCTTTAACGATCTATAGAGGGCAGCCCTTTTTGCTACAATTTCCAAAAAGTATCTTGGTTTTAGACATATCGATTTTCAATTTGTGTTCTGTACATAATCTGCAAAGATGTTCAAGCTTTCTCTGTAATCCCAAAGCTGAAGTGGAGGTCAATATTAGGTCATCTGAGTACGCCAGGCTATCTATCCTAGTATTCCATATTTTGGGAGCACGAAAGTTTGGGTTTAGAAGATTTATCAGAATCTCGTTAATATAAATATTAAAAAGGGTTAGTGCCAAAAGGCAAACTTGACGAACCCCTAAGTTAGTACGAAATGTTGACGTTGTATGTCCATACTGATCTTATTGAACCTGGGCCCGGGTATGGTTATATAGTCTGATCAATATACTCAATAAATCTGTGCAAATATCTAACTTATGCAGCTTATCCCATAAGATGGTCCTACTTATACTATCGAATGCCGAAGAGAAATTAATGAAGCAACAGAACAGTTTTCCCCTTTTAATTTTAACATATTTCCACGTTAGATGATGCAATACATAACAGTGTTGAACAGTAGATCTTAACTTCCTAAAACCATTTTATGTTTCATGCAGGATAGGTTTATTTTCTAGCCAGTCAGTTTTTCAAGTATTATTCTAGTGAATATCTTTTGTAATATATCAATAAGACTGATTGGTCTATACGTCCTAGGATCATTTGGGTCATCTTTTTTATGAATAGGGTAGATAATGCTTCCTAGCCAGCTGTCTGGAAAGTCATGACCTTGTACAAAAATGTTAAACAACTGGAATAGTACTGGGATCTACCAGCCTATATAATGTTTGTATATGTCTCCTAAAATTTTATCCGGGCCTGGGGCTTTCTTTGATTTGTGTTGGAGAATGGCTGAGGATATATCTCCCTTGGTTATATATAAGGAAGTTGGGTAATTGAGATATCCATACTTATGGGAGGCCTCTTGTAATGACTGTTCCTTCTCCTCAGAAAAGTAAATTTTTGAAAAATAGACCACCCATGTGTCAGGGAGAATGCAAGCTTCAACTCTCAAGAAGTATCTGTTATATCCCTGGCTCACCAGTCTCCAGAATTTCCTAATGTCTATTTATTACAGCCTTTCTTAATTTTCCCCAGAGTATGTTAGTATGGGCTTTTCTCTCTTGTTCAAGAATCATTTTAAATTTCTTCCTTTCTTTATTAATATTAAATAGATTTATGTCCGATATCTGCTGAATTTTGGTTTTTATACTTTTTATAATATCTCAAGAGTTTTAGTTAGTTCTTTCTTAGCCTTTCTACATCTGAGATTACCAATTTTTGCCCTGGGATTTATTTGTTGCCAACCTATTAATTACACAATGTGGTTTAATCAGATTATTTATATTGTACCATATGTCAAAGAAAAGTTAAAATTTGTTTCTTCAATGATAGAAATACGCATGTCAGCCAACAACTGGCCATATAATGTCATCAAAAAATCTGATGGTGTTTGGAACCCATTGTATCCTTTTTTGATTAATTATTTCCACCCCATCCCTTACATGTATGGCAGCAGGTTCTTTGGTTATCTGACTCATCTGTCGACTCAGGCACAGAGGATTGTGTGCTGATTCTATCTTTTCTAAAATTTCCAAGTCATATATTACTTTAGTAGCTTCAAGGCTGCCCCAAACAAGGTCTATAGCTGAGAAGCCTTGTGATCCTGTATAAGTTAGTTTCTCTATCTGGTCCCCTGGTAGGCATCCATTAAGTAGAAGTAGATTTTTACCAATTAAAGATGTAGCCAATAACTTTCCTCTGTTATTACTTCTTGGATCCATTGTAGCTCTAATATTTCTTATCCTAGGGTTAAGTTCAGGAAGAAGAGCTATAAAGTCTGTTATGTTTGAATTCGGGGAGATCCTCGCATTGAAGTCTCCCAGTAATATTATTGTTATATCAGACTCAATACACATAACCTGATTTATAGCATAGCTAAGCTGAGATATAGAATCATCTGTGTTCTTTGTGGATGGAGGAAGATAGACATTAAATACTGCTAACTTGTAATGAGTGGTCTCTTCTTCTATTATTAACACCAAATGTCTCCAGGATTATTATATTGTTTAGTTATTTTAAAATTTAAATTAGTTTTAAGATATATAGAAATACCTCCCATTTTCCTTCCATATTTTTTTCTTTTTTATAGCCGATTTTGATATATTCAAATATCCTGGTAACTTTGGTGCTTTGTCTATTGTGCACCATGTTTCCTGGAGGCATAATATGTCAAAAGTCTCCAGAAAGGTTACGACTTCTGGGTCAGCCGTTTTTAGATGTACCCCCTCTACATTCCAAGATAGAATCTCTATATTTGTTATATCCACTTGTCTGTTACTGGTGTTTGTCAGTTGTATTTTCCATTTCTCAGTGCCTCATACTTGTTGGTAGAAATAAACTTCTCCAAGTCTTCTATATTTTGTCTATTTTCTTTACTTGGTTCCAAAAGAATCTTTTAATAGGAACCCTTATCCTGAATTGGCTCCCACAAATCTTCCATGGCTATAACATGTAAACCTAATCCATACCATTTATCACTTGTGGGTCTATGCCAGAGGCATGACGACTGCATGGGCACGTATACTTTTTAAAGCTTTAGATGAAGGGGCCAACATCTGGGATGGCGCCACCCATGAGGTGAATGTATGACGCGGCGCTCGTGGGCTGGCAGTAACCGACGCCAGCCCCCTGCCTCCTCAGTTCTGTTTGCCAGGAGAGGAAACAAAAGATAAAAAAAAGAAGGGTTGGGGCAAGGGAGCCCAAGGGATGGAGAAGGGGGAGAGATTTTTTTTAACCAGGAAAGGCACACTATGCCAGAGCTTATTTCCAGGTGTGACCTGGATAGACAAAAGGATATAGGCTATAGAAAGAACAAAGGAATAAAAACTGTCCATCAGGAGAAGATGAGGTTGGGAGGAGGACCTTTGTAGTGGCGAAAGGATGACCAGAGCAACTCAACGGGGGGGTGTGGGGTGTGGAGAGAGAGAGACAGACAATGAGCAGCGGGGACCTCAAATTCTCAGAAGGAAAAGTAGAGGCATCAGAAGAGTTGGCTTACTCTCGACTGAGGAAAAAATACTGCTGATGCGCTCTAGGGACTAGTTACCCCCAAATTGAGGATCAATGTCCAAAAATAGCCAAGGACTAGTTAAGGAAGGGAAGATTGCAGAGAAGAAAAAATTACTCACCTTAGTAATTGCTTTTCTTCTCATGGAGTCTTGCTATATTATGACAATTAGCAGTTAGCCACAGCACTTGAACTGCCCCGGAGAGGAAGGAGTTAACTCCAGGCTGACTGGAGTTCCAAGCGCGAGCGCTTTGCTGAAAGCTCTATCTGGCTAGTTTCAAACTGAAATTGTCAGATCTTTACGGAACCAACACTAAGCAAAAGTCTGTGTGGAAAAAACCCTACACTAGCCAAATGGCTACCTACTAGTAGAATAACAATAACAGAAACAACAACAACAACAACATCACCCCTATAAGCACTATTAGCTCCCCTCCCAAAAGACAGAAGTCCAGGAGGGGGCCAAACATACAACCAAAACCAGAAATACCTAGTTTTCTAATCCTAAAGAAAAAGGGAAAAGGGAAAAGAGCTATAACGCATGACACAGTGCTTGCACTAATTTGCCAACCCCTTACCCAAGTAGAAGTTCTGAGAGGGCAGGTTGGGGTATAATATAGCAAGACTCCATGAGAAGAAAAGCAATTACTAAGGTGAGTAATTTTTCTTCAAACACCATGAAGTCTTGCTATATTATGACAATTACAGATTCACAGCAGTACCTCCATGGAGGAGGGCCAGAACCTACTTAGGAAATAGGCTCTGAAGCACGGTTGTGCTAAACCGAACATCTCTCCTGGACTGGACATCCAGGGAGTAATGCTTGGTAAAGGTGTGAACTGTTTTCCAGGTAGCAGCTTGACAGATTTCCAGAATGGGAATATCTCAGCAGCCGCTAGAGATGCAGCTGTACCCTGGTGGAATGGGCCTTCAGTCCTGAGGGGGTTCTCTACCTAGTTTTGGTAGCGAATTGGATACAGAGACAATCCACCTGGCAATTGTCCTCTTAGTGGCAGGTTTCCTTTGCCAACCTCGCCATAGGTAAGGAAGAGTTGAGGATTCGAACCTGTGACCCTTGGTGCGCTTCCAAATAGTAGCTTAAAGCTCTTTGACGTCCAAACTGTGCAATCTCCTCTCACCCGAGGAAGAATGCTCAGTGAAAAATACTGAAGGAGATGGATTGGTTAAGATGGAAATCTGAAACCACTTGAGGTAAAAACTTTCTGTTAGTCCTGAGGACTACCTTATCTCTGTGAAAAGAAATAAAATTCTTGCCCACTGACAGGGCTTGTAACTCACTTATGCGTCTGGCAGAAGTGATGGCCACTAGGAAAACAGTTTTCCAAGTTAGGAACTTAAGGTCTGCTGAAGACAGAGGTTCAAAGGGGGTTGCATTAACTGAGCAATGCAAACATTAAGGTCCCAGGCAGGGGCTGGGTCCCAAAAGGAGGGTTAGTGAAGCAACCCTAAAAAATTTGGAAAACACAGGGTGAGAAGAAAGGAGGCAGGCTTTCCTGCTGATATAAAAGCAGAGACAGCTGCCAGATGAACCTTTAAGGTAGCTGGCCTGAGGCCTAAGGAATTAAGATGGACCAAGTAGTCCAGCAAAATGGGCAAATCAGCAGATTCTGGGACAATTTGCTTCCCAGAACACCAGATGGAGAACCTCTTCCATTTGAATTATAAGTGGCCCTAGTGGAAGTGCTTCCTAGAGGCCTTTAAATATCAAGGACACCTTGAGAAAGGTGTAATCACGCAATTCTAACCTCAAGAGCCAAGCCTTGAGGTGGAGGGATTAGAGGTCCGATACCAAACTCTCCCTGGGCACAAGTCAGCAGGTTGTGGACCCTGGGAAGGTCCAGGGAGGGTGGACTGTCAGGACAGAAGCAGTGGTACCAGGGTTGCCTGGCCCAGTCTGGTGCAATCAGAATCACTTTGCAGGGCTGGATCTGATTTTACTAACACCCTGAAGAGAAGGGGAAGGGGGAAGGCATACAGGAACTTCCTTCCCAATCCAACAGAAAGGCGCCCAGGGGACTGAGCCCATTACTGGAGGCCTGCAACAGAACAGAGGAAGTTGGTGGTTGTCTGGGGCTGCGAAAGATCTATCTGAGGAGTGCCCCATCTGGCAAAGACTGACCCCAGCACTAGGGGATTCAAAGACCATTCGTGATGACCCTGAGAAATCCTGCTGAGGGCATCCGCTAGGACATTGTCCTTCCCTGGAAGGTGAACTGCTACTAGGGAGGTGTTTAGGGAGTAAGCCAGAGACCACAACTTCATTGCTTCGGTGCACAAGGCTGATGACCAAGTGCCCCCCTGCTTGTTGATGTACCACATTGTTGTGGTATTGTCTGTCCTGACCTGAACTACTTTGTTCTGGACAGATGCTGAGAAAACCTGAAGAGCTAAAAAGACAGCTCTGAGTTCCAATAGGTTGATGTGGAGCAGAGATTCCTGGGGGGACCACACTCCCTGAGTGGAAAGGTCGCCCAAGTGCGCGCCCCACCCCAGCAAGGAGGCATCCGTGGTGAGGGTGAGGAATGAGAAATGGGAATGAAGGGGACCCCTTGTCTTAGATTGCTCTGATCCTGCCACCACTGAAGAGCTAGAATCAGAGTTGGGGTCACTGGGACCAATTTGGTAAGGGTCCCTCCTTTGGGACCAATAGGCCCTCAAATGAAACTGAATGTCTCTCATCTGAATCTTGCTCCTTGCACTACAGCTGTGGAGGCAGCCATGTGCCCTAGAAGTTGCAGAAAGTGCCTTGCTGGTCGAGAGACCCAGGGGTGAAAGAGGATGCCAGGGCAATCAGCTTCTCACCCTTCCGAGGGAGAAATGCCCTGGCCAACTTTGTGTCCAATTCGCACTCTATGAAAGTTAGTACCTGAACTGGTTCTAGAACTGACTTTGGTAAATTCAGCAGGAATCCCAGGAAGTGAGAAGCTGCTGGGTGACTTGCAAGTGGATTTTACCTGATCTGGGGACTGACCCACAATGAGCCAGTCGTCCAGGTAGGGAAACACAGCAACCCCTTGCCTTCTTAAATGAGCCACTACCACAGCTAGACATTTTGTGAATACCCTTGAGCAGAGGTAAGACCGAAGGGCATTGCTTTGAACTGGTAGTGACCTGAGGGCAGTTCAACTGAGGTATTTTCGTGAGAAGGCCCGATCAGGACATGAAAATAGCATCCTTGAGGTCCAGGGAGGCTAGCCAGTCCCCTGGCCTGAGGGAGGGCAAAATCATTGCCAGAGTTAACATTTTGAACTTTGGTTTCAAAAGATGCTTGTTCAGGTACCTTAAGTCTAGAATGGGCCACCATTCTCCTGTCTTTTTTGGGGTAAGAAAGTATCTGGAGTACAGCCCCTTGCCCTGGTGACAAGGAGGAACCCCTTCCACTGCTTTGCAGTCTAGGAGGGAAGAGACCTCTGCTTCCAAAGCAAGGGCCTCTAAAGGGCTTGCAGGTGGAAAATGTCTGGTTCTCATCTTTGGAAACTGTTTGAAGCGGAGAACCAGACCCTGGCTTACTACCTCAGAACCCATTTGTCCGGGTTAGGGACACCCAGTTCTGGCTGAAATAAGCCAACCTGCCTCCAACTGGTACAGGAGAATCGGCCCTGGGCACCCCATCAGGGGTGCCTGCTTGGCAGTAGCCTTAGGCAGAGGGGTGGAGGACGGTTTACCTGCGCCCGCCTACCTCTGCCTCTGAAAACCCCTCTGTGCAAAAGCAGAGGAGGCTTGGGATTGATAAAAGGCCTGTGGAAAAGCCTGCCCCACCTCTGGGAGTGTGCTCTGTGGAGTGGCATGCCGCTACTCTTGGCCTGGGCACTTTTGTAGGTAGTTCTGTATTCATCCATCTTTTCATATAATTCTTCCGCTTGCTCTCCAAACAGAGAATTTCCCACCAGGAAAATCCATAGCCTTTGACTGAGTATCCTGTGACAGATTAGTGCACCTGAGCCATGCCAACTCCACGGAAAGCTACAGAAGTGGCCATGACCCTAGAGGAAACATCATTAACTTCTACAGCAGTATGAAATTGAACTTTAGAGGCTTCAATGCCATCAGCAGCCACCTGTTCCAATTCACTAGCCAGCTGGCCATGGCCTGCTTGGCTAACTGCAACACTGTATCCCATCTAGATTTCTGATATCTAGCCACATAAGCCATATAATTTGCCTGCCTGAGTCCCAAAGAAGCTGCCATATACTTTTTTTTCGCCATGGCATCAATCTTCCTGGAATCCTTATCAGGAGGATGTGAGGCCAGGGGGATATTAGCCTTGTCACAGGCTGCAGCTTGTACCACACCTACATGACTACACTGCTCAGTGAGGAAGTCTGTATCAGGGCCTGATAAAGTATACCTTCTGTCCATTTTTTTTATCTACAGGAGGGACAGAATGAGGATTTTTAAATTTTTGTTGTTTGCTTCCTAAATGACTTATGCAAAGGAATAGACAACCTCCTAGACTCTGGGATATCCATCATCTCAACATAATCAGGCTCCTCTTGCTCATCCACAGCCTCTTCCAAGGGAAGCTGGAGGGTTTCTGCAACCTTTGTAAAACATAAAATGAGAAGGAACTCAGACAGCATAGGGGAGATTCTAATGGTCTGTCTGGAGAAATGTCCGTTCAATGGGCACGCCCAGACCCTCCCAGCCACATACATAATGATCAAAATCTTCCTCCTCCTGTGGTTCATAAAATTCTCAACATCATACTCTTGAACCACTGGAACCGAACGAACCAACCTTTTGCCAGCTGTTGGTGGTCTGCCAGTCCCTGAGACAGTGACTAGACAATCTGTATGGCTTTAGTTATCTCTGCAGCAGTTGGAGAGGCAATCTGCACCCAGACCCGCTGATTTCTTAGATTTTTTACTGGGACTGGTTCCTCAGAACCAGCCTTCCTTTGCCCGGGAAGTCTCGCCCTGGTCAGAGGGCACCCTCTGGTCCAGTGGGTGCTGGACCGGCTGGCCATCCGGTCAGCGGACTTTTGGCCTCTCGCCCCTGAGCTGGCCCAATCTTTCTCCAGGGTGGCTGCAGGGAAATTTTCACACACCTGGCAGTCTGACAGGAGGTGGTCAGCCCCAGACAATAAACACATGTGTGTGTGGGTCAGCCTGGCAAAGGCTTCCCACAAACATCACAGTGTTGAAACCCAGTGGGCCGGTTTTCTTTGGGTTTCTCGGACATAATACCAGTTATCCAAACTTGCCTTTGTAGCAGTGCCAAACGACACCTTATCGGTTCCTAACCGTGTCACGGTATTTGAAAACCCAATTTAAGAGATAGGTTTTTTAGAACCGATAAGAACCGGGAACCGCACTCTAAAAGCCCAAGCTATTATTTAAAATTGTTTTTTAGTGAAACCGATCGGTTCAAACCGAACCGATAATTAATTTCACACAGACTTTAAAATCCTGTACTTACGGTTTACCAGATAGAGCTTTGAACCAAAATGCGGTAAAATAAATACTTATTGCCGGTTAAATGAACCGAAACACTCGGCTTGAACCGAGAAATGAACCGAGCTGAAGGAGCAGATCTCCGGAGCGACTGTTCAGAGAAGCGGAGTAAAGAATCTGACAGTTTCAGTTTGAAACTAGCCAGACAGAGCTTTCAGCAAAGCGCTCGCGCTTGGAACTCCAGTCAGCCTGGAATTAACTCCTTCCTCTCCGGGGCAGTTCAAGTGCTGTGGCTAACTGCTAATTGTCATAATATAGCAAGACTTCATGGTGTTTGAAATGAGGGTTACTCACCTGTAACCATAGTCTTAGGAGTGTTGTATGGTGCACATCCACACTTCTAGCAATACTTTCTTCCCCTTTAAATAGGGGGCTGGAGGGAGGGATTGTACCTGTTGCAAGAGATACCTCTCTAAGATCTACCATTACGGTGATTACACAACTGTACTACCTTCCACGAGAGTAATCTCTTGCAGTAGGTAATACACTTGGGATGACTCCCAAGCAGTAAACCCAGGAAGGCTGGAAAATGATATGAAGAAGGCCTTGTAGGCCAGCGTGGCCAAAGGCTGTCCTACAGCGAGGCAGCGGTAGTGGCAATATAGTGCAGTGGTTTAAGGCTCTGAGCTGCAAACCTGGAAACCTGGTTTGAATCCCACAGCCCTCAATTGCATACTGTGAGACCCTGAGCAAGTTACTTAACTTCCTTGTGCTCCCAGGTCACACCTATAAACAAGCTTCAGCTTAGTGCATCTCTCCTGGTTAAAAAAAAAAAAAAGAGTGGTCTTGAACAGGTCCTGGTAATGGTTTGTTATATTTCTTATAACAAAAGGTTATACCATGTGCCAACCAGTTGGAGAGGGTCTGCTTAGCGACCAGGAAGCCTTCCCTGGTCAGGGAAAAGATAACAAAAAGACGAGGAGTCTTCCTGAAAGATTTGGTATGATTTATATAATATCTCAAAATGTGATGAACATCTAAAGTGTGTAGGAGGTATTCTCCCGAATTATAATGCTCAGGAAAGTAGGCTGGCAGTTCTATAGACTGATTTAATATGTGCTCCAAGACCACCTTGGGTAAAAAGGAGGGATTGGTACAGAGGGACACTCTGTCTTTATGGAAGATTAAGTAAGGTTCCCTACACATTAGGGCATGAAGTTCAGACATACGTCGAGCTGAAGTGATAGCTACTAAGAATAAGGTCTTTCAGGCTAGGAAGCGGAGGTTGCAAGTAGCCGCAGGCTCGAATGGGTTGCGGGTCAGTTTTTCCAACAGGAAATTCAAGTGCCATGGAGGTGCAGGTCGTCTAATAGGAGGTTTGAGGTGTAACATATCTCTTAGACACATCTTCGCAAGGTGGAGTTAATAAAGCAGTCTCCCTACTAAAGGTTCATGAAAGGCCGAGATAGAGGCCAGATGGACTTTAATAGAGTAGTAGCTCAAGCCCGTCAAGGTGAGCGGAGCCAAGTAGTCCAACGCCTCAGTCAATGGACATGAATAAGGGTCCAAAGACCGGGAAGCGGCCCATACAGAGAAGTGTTTCCATTTGGCATTATAGGTTTGCCTGGTAGATGGTTTATGGGAGCCCAAAAGAATGCTGGCCACTGGTGAGGAGATGTGAAGGCAGGCTATGAAAGTGTCCTCAGGAGCCAAGCGTGATGGTGTTGTGACTTCAGGTTGGGGTGAAGGAGAGTTCCCCCTAAGGAAGCCATACTGGCAAAGCGCAGGGGTTATTAGTGGCTGGCGCATTGGACTGGAGTAGGTTATATTTATATGGTATTTAGTAATTTATATTTTTAATTGTTTAAAGCATTAAAAAATAATGTAAGCACTTTATTGCAACTGTCACAATCGAATGACAAATCAATGTTTGTCTTTTTTGCATATTTGAAGTGCTATCTTGTTATTTAGGAATACTACCGAACCACCCATTAATTTGTTCACTAAAAATCCTTTTGAATATTTTCTTTGAGAGCGGTGAAGCCGAAGCTCTCTTGGTTGCGCAGCCCTGTAATATAGTAATTGCATATCCTGTCTCTTGGTAAACTGAAGGCGGGCTATGAAAGCGTCCTCAGGAGCCAAGCGTGAAGGTGTAATGACTTCAGGTTGGGGTGAAGGAGGGTTCCCCGATCCTGTGTCAACAGGTCTGGCCTGACGGGTAAGGGGATTGGGTCCGCCACTGATAACTGCTGAAGTAGGGGAAAAGACACCTGCTGAGGCCACAGAGGGGCTATAAGAATCATGGTGGCAGGTTCGAGCTGTATGTTCAGCAGAGTCCACTGCAGTTGTGGGACGGGGGGGGAGCATATATGAAGAGTCCTGTCCCATGCTTGGGGTAGGGCATCGACAGACAGTCCCTTTCTGTTCTGGATAATGGAATAGTATCTGGGGAAACAGTGATTGTCGGGGAAGGCAAAGAGGTCGAGGTGCAGATTGTCTGAAGAACTTCATGATGAAGTGTCCACTCGTGTGGAGGTCTGGCGACTGAGAATATCGGCCAAGGTATTGTGGCATCCTGGTAGATGGACGGCAGTCAATGTTAGATGTTAAAGTATGGCTTCTTGCCAAACTGCCATCGCCTCCCTGCAGAGAGTGCAGGATTTGGTATCCCCTTGTTTGTTCAGGTAATACACCATCGAGGTGTTGTCTGACTGGCTTAGGAGAGGCCCTGGAGGGAGGTGGGGTCAAAAAGCCTGAAGGGTAAGGCGGATGGCTCTCGTTTCCAGTAGATTTATGTGAAGAGGAATGGAGTACAGGGGCCACCTGCCTTGCGTCCTGTAAGGACCCAGATGCACCCCCCCAGCTGTCAGAGGCAGCATCCGTGGTCAACGTCTGCTGAGGAGGAAGGAACTGGAAGGGCATGCCCTGAGATATGTTGGCACAATGGGTCTAACAGTTGAGGGCCAAGCGTAAAGCGGGAGTGATTTGGATTCTGTCTTCAAAATCCCCTGTTTTTTTGCCTCTACTGATTTTGAAGAGTACACTGGCTTGGTCTCATGTGTAGCTGGGCACATGCCACCATAGGGATGGCTGCGGCCATATGTCCCAAAAGGCATAGTAGGCGTCTGGCTGTGATAAATTGCTGATTTTGTATCCTGGAGGCCAGAGACAGAAGTCTGTTTTGCCTGTTGGCAGGGAGGTAAGCTCTGGTGAAAGTGGTGTCCAGAATGGCTCCAATGTATTGGAGCTGTTGGGTTGGACTTGGGCCAGTTGACCGTAATTCCCAGGGACTGGAACAGAGTGAGGGTTACCTGGAGGGACAGAAGCAGAGGGGTTTTGGAGTCTGTTTTTATGAGCCAATCGTCTAAGTAAGGAAAACCAAAATGTCCGTCCCGTCAAAGGACCGCCACCACCACTGCTAGGCACTTGGTAAAGACCCTCAGGGCAAATGAGAAGACAAATGAGAGGGCCAGAAATTGGTAGTGATGTCCTAGCAGGTAGAAACAAAGGAATCTGTGATGGGCAGGGTGTATGGGGATATGCAGGTAGGAATCTTTCATGTCTAATGCACATAACCAATCCCCTTGTTTTAACACTGGCATGATGGATGTTAAAGTGACCACTCGGAACCTCTTGTATTGTATATGTAGGTTCAGTTGTCTGAGCTCTAGTATCGGTCTGAGATCCCCGGTGCGTTTGAGTACCAGAAAAAAATGGGAGTAGAATCCCTGATGGTACTCAAAAGGAGGAGCAGAACAGATGGCGATCTTGTGAAGAAGTGCCTGAAGTTCCTCTTGAAGGCTGTGGATATGGTTGGGTGGGTAGGAGACAGAGTGGGGAGGGTGAGGCAAGGAGGTCAGCTTCAGCGTATGCCCCGTCCGGATGATCTGAAGCACCCACTCGTCTGATGTTATCGCTTGCCAGGCCTCTAAATGGAGGGCAAAGCGACTGCCCACGGCTTCTGAGGCCTGGTCAAGGAAGCCTGGGCAAAGCCCTAACTGGTCACTGGGAAGTGGGCTGACTGGCCCCGAGTGGTGGGGCCGGGAGCCCTTGGAGATAGGAGTGGTGGTTCTGGATGTTGGTTGAGAATGAACACAGAATCCACTTCTATAGGTACCTCTGTGTTTGCTGCCTCTCTTCGCTAGAAAGGAGGATTGTGAGTGGTACTGGTAAGATGGCTGTGTGGAATGATACATGCCATGTACTGTAAGTAAAGTCCAACCTGAAGCCTGGAGATCATCCAGGAGCATCTGGATGACAGGGCCAAAATGTTTGGACCCATTAAAGGGAGCATTTACCACTCTGTGCTGCATGTCTAGTGTAAAACCTGACACGCGGTAACCAGGCATGTCATCTGAGGGTAACACCTGTGGCCAATATACGGCCAAAGGCATCCACCGCATCGTACCCCGAATGGAGCAGATGTCGAGAATGGAGTTGCCAGCTGAAACTGTTGCCAATAGTTGGTCCTTCTCCCAGGAAAGAGGGAGTTTATTGACTAGTTCTATAGCAGAGAACCAGAGGGTATGTTGGTATTTAACCATGTGTCCCATATAGTTTAAGATTCTGAGGTTCATGGTATCCACCTGGAATACCTTCTTCCCGAGGTAATTAATATAGTGAGATTTCTTATGGGGGGGGGGTAAGGAGCTCATATGCTTTGCATGTTTGGTGCAGTCATAAGCTGCTGTAATTACTACCGAATCAGCTTCAGGGGTAGTGGAAAGGATGTCTGAGAGGAGCCTGATAAAGGTGATCCACCTTTCTAGGAATTGTTGGAACAGCTGAGGGCTGATTCCAAGTGGCCAGCACCGCATTTTGATAGGTTTGTATAAGTGGGGTACCACTACAACAGGTTCCTCAGGGAGTTAAAGGTAGACAGCCACATCCTTTGTTTATCATGTTCCGTAGCTGAAAAGCCCATAATTTTTTGAATCTGGGCCATCATCTCATGGAAAGATGGGTCATCGGGAGGAGAGGTAGCCATCTAATGGGAAGTATCCTCATGTAAAGAGGAGAGAGTAGAGATAGAGGACGGGAGTCCAGGTCATGGGGCTCAACATCTTCAAGATCTCCCGGAAAACCTTCAGGAAATTCTGCCTCTTCTGAGAAATATTCTTCCTCATAGAATTGGGGGGGCCAAGCAGGAGAAGGATCTCTTATCACCTTGAAAGCATTTAGGTGGAGGAGTGGGAGAACGGGAAGGGCGACCCGTCTCTCTCGAAGAGAAGGTTGAGATCCCCTCTTTACTTCCAAGACTGTTTGCACCACGGCTGCCACGTCCACTGAAGTAGTAATGGAGAGCGGAGCAGGCTGCCTCTGGGAAACCAGAGGAACAGTGGAGGTAATTGGCCATGAATCATGATGTATAAACAGGTCTGGCCCCTGGATGATAAATACCAGGGTCTTGGTCCCTATCTGGCTGGCCCCTGTGAGAGAGTGGCTGTGAAGGAGGAGGGGCCACAGCCATGAAAAGTCCCGTAGTTCTCCTCATGAAAATCTGACCTGTCATTGACGAGGGAAGTAACAGAGCGCTTAAAAGCAGTTGTCGTCGACAGTAAACAAACTACCATCAACAGGGAGTCACCAGAACTAACATAAGGTTCTGTATAAACTGTTGAGAGGGCGCCAGAAAGCGCCGTCGACAAGAGAGTGTAAACTTCCATCGACGAGGCAGCAGTTCTGCAGGGCATCGTCGATGGTGGATCACCAGTAACAGTGGTCGTCAACGAGTGTCTTTCCGAAGAGGATGAGGATGATTTTTCCTTATCCCATCCATGCTTCTTGTGTGAATCTGTAGTCGAGGTCTCCTTGGCATGGGCCCTTTTCTCTGAGAGAGATACAATTTCTGCTCCATTAGATGAGATTCGATTTCCTGCAGCCTTAGTCGATGTGCTGCCTGGTTGAATTCCTGGCAATGTCTGCAAGAGATGGTGTCGTGTGTGGGACCCAGACACCTAACACAAATGCTATGGTTGTCATAGCGGCAGATTTTTCAGGAACTGCCTGTGGGATGGACAGATGGGGGCATGAAAGAAGGCATCCTGGGGGTCCAGAGCCACATGTCCTGCACCAAGGATGAAATAATCTGATTCAGAGTGAGTGACCATCCAGAATTTGCACAGCCATAGATAATGGTTGAGGTTGTGCAAATCCAGCATGGGGCGCCAGCCCCCCAACCATTTTAGAACTAGACAGTATCTGGAGATGAACCCCGGACTGGTCGCAGTGTCCCTGACATGAACTACTGCTTCCTTCTGGAGGAGCTGGACGATGTCCTCATGAAGGGCAGATAACATGTCCACTGACACGACGTCCTCCCGTGGGGCATGAGCTTGGCTGGGTGGGAGAGCCTCGAACTCCAGACACAGACCCCAATTGACCACCTCGTGCAACCACTTGTTTAAGGTAATAATGGACCAGGCAGAAAAAAAATGGCAGAGCCTACCCCTTCTCCCCCCACAGGAGGTAATGGGGTGGACAGGACAGGCCAGGCAGGAGGAGGGAACTCCCAACCCATCGCCGACCACCTCGAGCACCCATCTGTCCAAGGTAACAACGGACCAGGCATAAGTGAAGTGGCAGAGCTGGCACCCCACAGAAGGTCCAGAGGTGGACAGGACATGCAGGAGAAGGGCACCCCCCAACCTGTCACTATGTAGGCTTAGAGGTGGCCGTAGGACTGGCTAAGGAAGCAGACAGCCCTCACCTGCCGGACTTCTTGGTGGCAGAAGAAGACTGTTTCGGATGAGGCCACCAGGCCTGCTGTTGCCCTACTGGAGGCTAAGGTGGTGGGTTCACAGGAGCAGAGCAGGGCCGAAACTGAAAGGGCTTTTTCTTTTGCTTCTGGCCAATAACGTCCCTCTGTGTGGATGTGATGGAGTCTAGGGTGGCACTTGACTTCTCAATGCGGGTGAGATTGCCATCCACCCTAGGCCTAAGAAGGGGACATCTACGTCTGTGCTGGGTATCGGCTGTAAAAGTCAAAACCCTCAGCTATGCCCTGCAGCGCATATCCACCGCAGAGGCCACGGACATGGCACAAGAGTCGCCAATGTCCAAAGCCATCTCGAGCTGCTGTCTAGCAACAGTGCGACCTTGACGTGGACCAGCTTGACTGGCAGTTGCAGGTCAGCAGACAGCCGGAGAATAACTTGGTCCAGAGTACCCAATAGGGCATAGGCATGAGTACCGGCAGCATCTCTTGGCCAAGTGTTGAGAGCAAGACCAACAGCCGCATCAGGAATCGCTTGACCTCGACCACCGGCGAACCGGATGGCGAGGGGAAGCGGAGACAGGTGAAGGATGCCTGGGAATCCCTGAAAGGCTGGGCTCCCGGGGAGGCGGGTCAACCTCAGTGTGCTAATCCGGCCCACTCTGGGACAGAACAGGCAGTACCAAGGTCCTGTAGAGGGAATCTTCCCCCTCATCCGGTGACAATGGGTCGACTGGTTCGTGAAACAGCTCAACTGGTTGGTCGACCCACATTATGGCTGACAAGCCCATAGAGGACACCGTGGGGACAGCAGCCTGGGCAGAAACGTTGTCTGAAGCCGATGGCTTGAGCCAGCAGAACTGCAGGAACCCGAGGCCCAAGAGCGCTCACGGTCCCGTCACCTGTGATACGACTTCTTGTGTTTGGAGTCCTGTTTAGAAGATCTCAACCCCTGGGAAGGGCCTTCCCCAAGGGTTGAAAGGGACTGGCACAACTCCCAAAATGCCCCGGTAAACAACGGGCCCATGCTCACCGGAACCCAGGCGGACACAGATGAAGAGCCCGCTGCAGCCTGGGCCACGGCATCCTTGAAAGTGGCAAGGTGCTTGGCCGAGCCTGCCACCGCAGAGACTGCCTTCTTGGTGTCCTTGGATTTCACAGGGTGCTCCCATTCATCCAGATGACCCAGGATTAGGTGAGTGTAGTGGTCCTCTAAGGTGGAGGGGTGAGGGTACTGCACAGACCGCAAGCCTGCGGGTCGTGCTGCATACCCAGGCAGTAGATGCATGAGGTGTGCGGGTCGGTGCACAACATTTTCTGGCTGCAAGAGCACGGCTTAAAAACAGGATCAGACTTCAGCTTTCCTGAGTCCATTGTACAACACAAGTAGACAAAAGTGCGAAGCTTGAAGACAAAAATGGTTTTTGAAAAGTTAGGGCCTACACCAAGCACGGAGCTGCGGTGGAAGGAACCTGATGCTTCCAGCGGAAAGGAAGGAAGGTCTGATGTCAAGGGGCGGTGCTGAGGAGGATACCACCTGGGTGGGAGGCAGGAGCCAGCTTTAAGACTTTTTGACTGTTCTTAAGGGGAAAGGATTCTGACAGAAGTGTGGATAGGTACACCATATCCATGTCCCTAGAAAGTTAGAATTATTTGCCCGTAGCTCATTTAGCAGTCCACATTTAAACTTGCTCTAGTGAAAAGTGTGCATGTGCAGCAAAATGAACAGGAAGCATAACAAATATACAAGATAATAATAGCCAAATAAGGTAGGTCCAAGTCACCTCAACACTTCATCCTGTGCTAGGTCTTCGTCAATGGCCTTGATTGTGTTTGGATTTTGGAGTGCCTTCTCTTCTTGGCTAGACAGAATATTTGCTCCAACAGATCACATACCCTCCATTTTCCCCACTACTGACAGCAACATACACAAAAATATACTGTACCTGTTCCATTCCTATTCAGATTCATTACCCACTTACTGTTGCCAATGCAATTTCTTTCCATCTTCTTTAAATCTACATGTTACACAGCAGTAATGTATTCCCTGTACTTGATTCACATGGATACATACCTGTAGAGGTACAGTCGCCCTGCTTGTATGGAGATGTGCTAATGTAAGGAGATCCACAAGGATCCGAACCCCATGGGAATCCATAAGATCCTTAACATTATTCTGGAAAATAATGGAATGTGAAGAAGAATATTATACACAGTGCACCTCATGGAAAGAATCAAAGACAACATTGCTGCTCCCTCAATGTCTATCACATAACGCTCTGAAAGAAAATCAGGAAAAAGGCCCTAGTGTCAGGGACACCCCATCAGAAAGTACTAAAAATGGCCAAGAAAGCTTTCAAAATAATAAGCATTATGGACTAAGAATAGGTTACTCACCTGTAACTAGTTTTAGGAGTAGTATATGGTTCACATGCACACTCTGGCAGTTCCACTGGAATGCGGTGATTGGCTGGATGCCTTTAAGCTAAGCTCCTCCCACCACCTGAGTTAATATATTCCAGACTCCACCCTGTGAAGTCAGATCTTAGACATTGGAAGCAGGATGAGGAGGGGGCAAGGTGCGCACTCCTATTTCACAAACAGAATCTGGAGAACCAAGGTCCCAAAACACACATCCTGGCATGACTCAAGGTCAATGCGGTAGTGGGAAAATGAAAGCATGTGCTGACCACCAGGTAGCAGACTTACTTATCTCCTGTATGGGTATATCCCTGGAAGCAGCAATCAAGGCAGTGGTATGTCTGGTGGAATGAGCCCTAATCCCAACGGGAGGCTCCCAACCAACCAATGTATAGCAGAAGTCAATGCAAGATGTAATCCACCTTGCAATCATCCACTTTGCTGCCAGTCTGCCAGACGCAGCTTCAGCATACATCACAATCATCAGGTGAGCCCGTCCCCAAATATAGTAACATAGTCATTGTCAGCAGATAAGGACCGCTAGGCCTATTCAGTCTGCCCATAAACTCTACACTTGTTTGCAAATTCTAGTCATATTATCAATGTAATAGGATAGTGTTCTTCACAGGTCCAGGGTATGAAGCCTGCGGTTGGTCTCCAAAGAAGGGTTGGTAAAGTATAGTGCCAAGTTAATCACCTCATTAAGGTGAAACTTCAGTACCACCTTTGGGAGGAACTTCAGGTTGGAGCAAAGGATGACTTTGTCCTTGTGGAAGGCCAAATACAAAGAGTATACCAAGAGTGCCTGGAGCTCCCCAATTCTTCTTACAGATGTGATGGCTATCAGGAAAGTTTCCTTCCATGACAGGTGTGACAATTCACACCTGTCCATTGGCTCAAATGGCTTGCCTTTTAGCACATCCAGGACCAGCAGTAAGTCCCACGGTGGAAGTGGATCATGCACTGGAAGGGACAAGTGGTCAAGGCTCTTGAATATGTGCCCGATCTCCTTCTTCTGGGCCACTGGCGGCATACTGGCCCACACCCAGTAAGTAGAGATGGCTGCAAGGTGCACCTTAAAGGTTATTGCTCACAGTCCCACCTGAGAAAGTGACCATACGTAGTCCAGGATGCTAACCTCAGGCAGGCAAGTGGATCAAGCTCCTTGCCATGACACCAAATGGAGAAACTTTTCCATTTAAAGGCATAGCACCTACGAGACAACTCCTTTCTGGATGCCTCCATGGTGTGGAGGACATCCTCATAAAGACCCAATGCCTGGAACTATAGCAGCTCAGGAACCAGGCTGTGAGGTACAGGGACTGCAGGTCTGGGTGTGTGACCATCCCCTGAAGTCTGGTTATCAGATCTGGGCAGAGAAGCAGTTGCCGTGGAGACTGGCTTCTAACGCTCAGGAGATCTAGGTACCAGAACTGTCTTCTCCAGTCTGGGGCTATCAGGATCATCTACGTTTTGTCCTTCCTGACCTTGACCAGTACTCTGAAGGGGAATGTCTTCACGAGGCCCTGGACCCTGGGCCTCATGTATGCCATGCCTTTCCTCCCTTGCCCTTGATCCACAGTCTCCCAGACTGTGTGGGGCAGCCCCACAAAACAGCCTAAGTTTAGCATTCTCCCAGGAGGCAAACAAGTCCACAGAGTGTGAGCCCCACAGGGAGAAAAATAAATATGTACACACCATAATTCTTGATTTTCTAGGAATATCTTCGCCATTGTTTCACATGAATAGGTTCTGAGACGGAGGCGCTAGGACCCTGCAGGAACCATAACTTTTCAGGAGGGCTGGCGCCAAAGCAATCTGTGCGCATGCTCAGCACCGCGATGAGGAGCTTGTGGCACAGGCTTACATCAGTATCAGTCATTAACCACCTCAGCACCTTTTTTACCAAGGAGATGCAGCAAAACCTAACTAGCATTTATGCAGTAACCTAAGGGCATAAGATAGCACTGATAACCTGTGTAAGAAGGGTCAAGAAATCAAAAACTGTCTTCACAGCCCTAATCAAGAACGGGTGAAAAATAATAAATAGACTACAGCGAGCCCAGGTGATGGTGGGTGGGTTGGGTGTGGCAATCAATTGTGAAGATATTCCTAGATCATCAAGAATTACTGTACGTAATTTTTGTTATCTTCCAGGAATCAATTTTCGCTACTGATTCACACCAATGGGTCAGAATACTAAGCTCAGACAAAAGTCCCCTGGGCCAGGGTGGTGGGAGCCATGGCTCACTCAGGGCAATAGTCCATTCAGGATGGTCCTGCCAAAGGAGGTATGCTGCCTGGCATGGAGATCCTGGGCATTCTGCTTGACAGAAGTGTGCACAGTGCCCCAAGTAGCAGCTCTGCAAATATCACTGATAGGCAGAGAGCAGACCTCTGCCAGGGACATGGCAACCACTCCGGTAGAGTGGACACGTACTGGGCCTTCCAGCTTAACTTGCATCATAGTATAGCAGTGACAGACGCAATTGACAATCTAAACAGAAATACACTTGACTGTAATATGGTGTCCCATGCAACTAGAACCAAAGGAGAGAGAGAGAGACAGCTGCTCAGACTGCCGAATGTGTTTAGTTCTGTCAAGGCAGAACTTCAGGGTTCTCTTGACATCCAGATAATGGAGAATGCACTCTCCTTTATTCTGGAAGTTAGGAAAGTATTTAGGCAGCACAACAGGCTCATTTAAGTGAAACTCTGATACCACCTTGGGTAAGATCTTGGGGTGCATATGGAGAACCACCTTTGTCTCTGTGGAAAACAGTATATGGAGGATCCGTGACTGACATATGACTCTAACTCTGTGGACAGAGGTGATGGCCACTAGGTAAGCCATTCTCCAAGTTAGGAACTTCAGGTCACACATAGCCATGGGCTCAAAGAGCTTACGAGTGAGCATCTCCAACACAAGGTTGATATCCCAGGCGACCACAGGTTTGACTGGAGGTCTTGTGTGCAAAATGCCCTTCAAGAACCTCAAAGAGTGGCAGCTAGGGCCAGCCCAGTGGCACTGAGGGTTGAGGCACTGGATGCCACACATCCTGCCACGCCGGCGACCCGGGTTCGGAACAGACACTGATCGCTCGGGGGCTGGCAGGGGGGAGGAAGGACAGTGTGGGGCGCTGCCTGACTGGCACCAAGTGGCAGCTGGGTATCAGTGCATGTGTGCTGCTAGAACAGGGAGTGCCCCACGTCCAGGGAACAAGACCACCGCTGCAGAGGCGGAGTCCAGCCACTCTGCCTACTGCATGTTCGTGGGCCCGGGAAGAAAATGGAGTTGGCAAGCTCCATGATGGCACGGCCATCCAGGATCGGAGAATGAGCCCTCACAGAAAGGCCAGAGCCGCTGCCAGCTCTACGTTGGTGGAAAAAATTGAAAAATAAATAAATAAAAAGAGTGGCTCGTGGTATGCTGAAACGGTGCACAAGTGGACCTTAACTGTAGAGTACTGCAAGCCTGCATCAGAGAGGTCCAACAAGTACTCCAAAACCTTGTCTGGTAGGATCAGATGAGACCCATGTGAGTTTTGGAGCATCACACAGAACATTTCCTCTTGTCTGTGTAGGTTTTTCTGGTGGAGGGTTTACAAGCAGTCAGAAGAATTTCAGAGACCCTCTGGGATACCTTATACCTGTTCACCTCTCTCTCTTCAGGAGCCAGGCCTGAAAGTGAAGGAAGCACAGAGTAGTATGAACAAGGGATTCCTGAGTCAGAAGGTCCCCCTCTTAGGGGAAGGGTCCTCAGAGTACTGACTGGCAGGCTGTTGAGCAGAGGAAATGAGATCTGTCAAGGTCAGCATGGGGCGACCAGAGCCATCTTGCCTCCGTGTGCCTCCCGCTTGAGCAGTACCCTCTGAACAAGAAGGATAGGCAGAAACATGCACAGAAGATGATTTGACGGCTGCAGCCTCAATGCATCCTGACAGAAAATACCATGTTCTGGATTTCTGAAGTAAAATTGAGACAGTCTGGCGTTGAGTGGGGATGCAAAAAAGGTCAACATCTGGGGTTCCCCACGTGTCGAACAGTGACTGCACGATATCTGGTGCTAATGACCACTATTGAGGATTGGCTTCTGTTCGGTTGGCTCATCTGCCAGAACATTCTCAGCTCCTGGTATGCAGATTGCCTGGATCAAAACACTCTGCTCTAGATACCATCACATGCTCATCGCTTCTCTGCAGAGAGGGCAGGAGTGTGCTCCCCTTGCTTGTAGATGTAGTACCTGAGACTTACTGTCAGTCTGGAGAAGTACTACCTTGTGGTTGGCGAGGTCCAGGAGAGCTCTAACGCCATAGAGAACTGCTCTGATTTCCAACACATTGATGTGGAGATGATACTCTACAGGCTCCAAACTCCTTGAGTGTGGTGCCCCCTGGCAATGGGTCCCCATCCCATCAGAAATGCATCTGTGGTGAGGATTACCTGAGGCTCTGGCTGAGAGAAGGGGAGACCTGGAGGATGCTGTCCTCCTGTGTCCACCATGCGAGACAGTGAAGCCAAAGCTTTGTCACCTTGATGGGTAAGACTTAGGGTGCGATGCTGGCAACCACTGTATTGTCCTCATGTGCAGTTGTGCCAGAGGCACCATGAACACTGAGGCTATCAGGCCTAATATGCACTGCAAAGAGTACACTTGAATTGACTTGTGCTCCATTATGTAATTCACCATCTGAAGGGCTGCTTTCCTTCTGTGCTCTGGAAGGAAGGCCCTAGTTCTGGTGGTGTCCAGAAGGGCCCCTATAAAGAGGAGCTGCTGCGAGGGTTGAAGGTGCGACTTCTCTAGATTCAACAGGACTTCCATGGAGGAAAGGAACTAAGAGTCTGTGGCCACTGCTTGTTCCGTCTACTGCTTGGATGGACTGGCTAGTGGCCAGTCTATCCACACAGGGAAAAACTTGGGAGTCCCAGTTTTCTTAAGTGTTCCACGAGGACAGCAAAGCACTTTGTAAACACTTGAGGCACCGAGGATAGCCAAAAGGGGTCAGAAGTGATAATGCTGATCCAGCACTACGAAGTGGAGATATCTGTGTTGGCTGGGGTGCACTAAGATATGCTGGTAGGCATCTTGTATATCCAGGGAGGCTAGCCAATCCTGCGGCTTAAGCAACGGTAGCAGAGTTTCCAGAGAGATCATTTTGAATTTTTCTCGTTCCATGAACCTGTTCAAGCTTCTGAGGCTGAGAATGGGGAGTGGAAGCCTGTGTTGCCCTCCAACTCTGGCACTACTTCCACTCTGCCTTGCTGCTGAGAAGGCCTGCAGTCTCCTTTGCCAGGAGCTCTGATCTAAGCTGAAAGAAAGGGTTGCTTTCTGGGTGGATAATTTGGAGAGATTTCTGTGAAGTTCAGGGAGTATCCTTGGATAATGCGAAGCACCCACTTGTCCATCACAATGGATTACCATTGTCGGCAAAACTGAGACAAGCACTGGGACAGGAACTTCAAGGGGTGGCACTAAGCACTTTTGTGGCCTGTGTTTAGGGCTGCACTTTCCTTTGCGGCTGGGGAGGCTGGAACTTGATTTCAGCTGCCGTGCCTTTTCCTTGAAAGGACCGCTTATTGTGGTAGAAGCCTCGCCCTCTCCCCTTTTGGGGGTTAGATGGGGCAGGTCTGGAAGTCTTGATGGCTGTTCTACTTTTCTAAAAGGCCTCAAGCGACTGTTCCACCTGCTGTCCAAACAGGTAAAAACCATTAAATGGAACATTTATAACCTGTTGCTGGATATCATTAGAGAAACCAGATGTATGAAGCTAGAAATGTCTTCTGATACAAATTCCTGCTGCAGCAAAGTGAGAGACAGTGTCAAAGGCATCCAGAACTGCCTTGAGCTGATGACTGTTAGACTCAATGCCATGAGTGACAGTCTAGAGAATTTTCTGTTTGGTTTTGGATTCAGGCAGAGATTCTGCTAGAGACTTAAGAGAAGTCCAGAGGGCATAACTCATACTTAGAAAAATGCACATGGTAAGCGACAATCATGCTAAGTGTAGCAGCAGTGAAAGTCCTCTTATCTATAGTGTCTGTTTTGCAGTTTCTTATTAATAGGGTGCACAGTCATTTCCTAAGGAAGAATATATTTGACATTGTCAGATAAAATGTCAATCTTGTCAGCAACAGACTGAGAAGTAAGGAAAGGCTTGTCTTTAGGGGTAGTGTGCTTACTATCTGCCTACAGACAGAGGGGACAGATGCAGGTCTATTCAATACTGCGTTGGAAAGGGTCTCAAACCCGGGCTACCTATTAGCAGTCTCTCATCCTTGCTACACTCACCACTACCGCGCCTGTCCTCTTCCCCAATTTCGGGGCATCTGCTGTTGCCTCCCTATTCTAAGTCCCATCAAAATTTGCTAAGGAGAAGTGTTGTACTTGATTTCAGAGTTCCAATCTGCTCATTGACCTATGCACTTACTGTACCTGAATGCATTTTGCACTTTATGTATTCATATCTGAGTCTTGTTTTGGTCTCTGTGTTTTTTGACTTATATTTCAGTATGCTGCCTACCTGTGACTATGTATTTTTGACCTGTATGCTGGCCTTCTTTGACACCTTGTATTCTTATGTAATTGCACTTTATGTAATGACCCCTTGTTCTGCAATTTCCTGCACTTCATGTTGAGGCCTGTGTTTACTGTTGTTCTCCACACCTGTATTGCTTAATGTGCCATGCTGTGGCTCGGGTCAGGCCTGAAAACGGTCCTTTGGATCAGTGCACCCACCCGGTTATCAAAGATATAAATAAAACACCTGAAGGCTCAAAAGTAGGGTAGCGTACATGTTGCAGAGAAGAGCCTGGAAAGAGATGTCCTCCCGAGGGACAGGAGGGGGGCATGGATCCAGGCTATAGAAGGAGTCATCACTGTCACCCTCTCAAATAATGAGTTCGGGGTCAGGCTCACCACCCTCCAGGTCCTCCCGGGGGGGGGGGGGCTGGAAAAGGAGTGCACTGCAGTTTCCCTAACCCAGCTCAAAAATTAGGCAACACTGGTGACACCAGCACAGGCAGAAAGGGAGCCGGCACTAGAGGTGGCACCACGGTCAGAACCAGGTCTCGCACCGAGGGCCCTCTTGGCAGTTGGGGTGGTGCCAATTTAGGCCCCAAGAGGCCTGTACTCGGTGCAAAATGTCCAGCCTGCACCGCAGAGACCAGCAGAGGCGTCAGGCCAGTCTCAAGCAGTGACACTGTATGGGGGTGTGGCCAGCGAGGCAGAAGTCGAAGGCACAGTCACAAACAAGGACCCAGAGGCTGCTGATGGAGCCACATGCTCTAAGAAAGCTAGAAGGCACCAGCTGCGACTCCAGTGCCCCAAGCCCCGAAAGGCCAGGGGCCGGCTCTGCAGGCAGAGGCAAATGAGCCAGATGCTGCACCAACTGCTCCATAAGAGCTGCCCATTGATGGAACTGTCCACTGGAGTCCCAACAAGTACACAGGGACAGACTCCGGATCCAAGATCTCAACCTCCCATGAGCAGAGTCCGTCAGTGAAACCAACAGTACCGGGAAGGCCGTCTGCCCCCAGACACTGAGTACCTTGCAGCAGAGCTCATGGAGGGTAACCTTAAGCAGTACCGTTTCTTCCCCTTCCCATGGGAAGAGGAAGAACTCAAGGCTGAGTAGTGCCACATTCCCAAATGGGAACGGTCCTGCTTCTTTCTGTGATTATGGGAGGCTGTCCTCCCTCCCAAACACAGGACTGCCCCTTATCAGAACCCTCCTCCGATGTGGAAGTGGACCAGACACAGCCCTGCTGCCAAAGCAGCCTGCCTGAAGAGGCTCCCTACCATCACTGTCGTCTATAGTCGTCGACTGTTGCTCGTTAGGGCTGAGAGAACTGAAGAATCTTTTTTTTTTGTTAACTAAAATAATAAAACCTATTAAATGACTACAAACTGAGAAGAACTGAATGCTGTTGTACAGACATGAAGTTCTGACTCCCAGTGGTCGAGCGAGATCAGTGCACTCGGCAGGGGAAAAAAGGAACTGAGGCAGTTGAGGGCTGGTGCCGAGGTAAGCCTGTGTTGCGAGCTCCCCCTTGCAGCGCTGATCATGTGCAAAGCTTGCCTCGGTGTCAGCCCTCCTGAAAAGTTCTGGTTCCTGCAGGGTCCTAGTGCCTATGTCTCAGAACCCACCTGTGTGAATCAATGGTGAAGACTGCATACTGGAAGATCAGGTAGTTCACCACCTCCTGATTCACAGACCACTCGTGTGACGTATCTCTTACCCGGCTGAGAGCATCTGCCAGCTGACTCTTCTCCCCTGTGCCATAAATCGCCAGATGCGCCGAGCTTCCTGACACAAGGGAAGGAAGTGTGTGTCACCCTCTCTGTTCAGATAAAACATGGTCATGGTGTTGTCCATCTGGACTTGAGCAACCTGACCCCTGACTAGAGGAGCAAATTCAGTCAGAGCCAAGGGCACTGCATGAAGCTCCAAGCAGGTTTATGTGGTGAAGGAGCTCCCTGGGTGACCAGAACCATGGGCCATGTGGTCTGCCAGGTGTGCTCCCCACCCTAACAGAGATGTTGCCATCATCAGCATGACAGTTGGCTCTGGGCGGACAAACGGGATTCCTTCTTCCAGATGATCTGGGACCCGCTACCACTAGACAGCACACTGGCTGGGTCACTGTGACCAGCTGGTCCTAGTGGCCCAAGTGCTGAGACCACTGACGGCCAAGCTCCCACCGAAGGTGGTGCATCCACCAGGGGGGCCAGCAGACCACACTGGTGCAGGATGCCATGTACTCCAGCAGCTGTAGAAAATACCTGAGCAGGGTGCAAGAACCCAACCTGAAATGATCGGGCAAAGGTGGTAAGATTCTGTGCCTGGTCCACTGGGAGGTGGGCCCTGGCCTGCAGGGAGTCTAGTTCTGCCCCGATGAACTTGATCACCTGGTTCAGTTAGAGTATAGACTTGTTCAGGTTGACAAACGGGCCCAGATCTCGGCAGGTCTGGACAGCCAGGTCTGTGGATCTCGCCATAACCTCTCTGGATCGACTGGCTATCAGTTAGTCATCCAGGTAGGGGCAGACTCTGACCCCTAGGCATCACAAATAGGCCGCCACCACTGCCATGCACTTGGTGAAGACCCTTGGAGCTGAGGAGAGCCCAAACGGCATGACCTGGAACTGGTACAGGACCTTTACACTCATAAAAGAAGGTACCAGCAGTGGGACCTATGGACAGTAATGTGGAGGATGCATCATGGAGATCCAGGGAGCTAGGCAACATGTTCTACTCCAGGGATGGCATAATCTGGCTGAGTGACCATCTGGAACTTCTGCTGCTGCACATACTGGTTGAGATTGTGAAGATACAGTATGGGGCGCTAGCAATCCGCTGTCCATTTCAGGACCAGGAAGTACCTGGATGCGTAATCCTGACTGGCCAGGGTGTCTGGGACACATGCTATGGCTGTTTTCGCAAGGAGCTGAGCGATGTCCTCCCTGGGGGTGAATAGCATGTCCTGAGACACCCTGGACTCTCATGGAGCATGGAGGCAGTACGGCAGGAGAGCCTTGAAGTCTAGAGAAAGTCCTCTGCCCACAATATCTGACACCCACTTGTTCATTGTGACAGCGACCAATGTGGCAGGAAGAAATGTAGCTGGCCTCTGATGCAGAGAGCAGTGAGGGACAGAAAAGGTGGAGGGATGACACCCTTCAACCCATAAAAGAGCAGCTTTTGTGGGGGCACCAGCTGACGCTGCTGCTGCTGGAAGGGCACCACTACCCTTGACCCCTTCGGACTTTGCACCTCGGACTTCCTGGGGCACCAGGTCTGAAACTGCTACTGCTGGGATTGCTGCTGGGAGAGGCTGTGACTGGAAGGACCTGTACTGAAATGCCGGCTTCTTAGGCTCTTATGTTCTTTCTGGGATGAAGTCACAGAATCAAGGGTAACATTGGATTTCTCAATCCTAGTGAGATGCCCTTCCACCCCAGGGCCAAAGAGGTCGGTGCCCAGAAAAGGGACATTGGCAGACCTCTGCTGGGTGTCTGCCGTAAAGGAGGACAGGCGTAGCCAAGCCCTGCAATACATGGAGACAGCCATTGGCAACACACGGGCACAAGAGTTGCCCATGTCCAAGGCTATCTGGAGCTGGTGTTTGGCCAGCAACTGACTGTAGTCTCTAAAGAGCTCCACCGCCACCCGCAGCTCTGGGTGGAGGTGGGGAGGATGATATCAAGCATTCTCATCATGAAATGCCCTTAATTCACCATCATAATGGCATAGCTAGCCTGGTGGAGACCTAGGGTAGCCACAGCATACCCATTTTTTGTCATGAGGGACTACTTGCCCGGTGGCTTGTCGACGTTTCCCTGGTGTCTGGACTTGAGGAAAACTGAATTTGTGAACAGAGGTTTGTCTGAAAGGCAGTTGAAAAACCCAGAAAGGGAGCCCATAGGGACCATGTATTTGTGGACCATGCAGGCTGCGGGTGCTGCCAGAGCTCCAGCAGTAGTTCCAAGATGGTCTCCGCTACTGGGAAGGCAACCCCAGGGAATTCATCCTGGTCCAAAATGACTATGAGAGTACCTGGCCTTCTTCTGGATGGTCCCGGGTTAAAATAACGCGGATAAAGCAGCACATGAAATACAGCGCTACAAGAAGTGCTAATGGCTCTACAGCGACAGGGATTACATACAAACATAGAATTTGACGGCAGATAAGGACCACTTGGCCCACCCAGTCTGCCCATTTCCCTACCTAATGGATAAGCTGCAGATTCTAGTTAACCAGCAGCCTACTTCTTTCTACCCCAACCCCCTAGAATTGCCTTATGGCTGTCCCATGCATGCTTGAATTCAACCACTGCTTTTGACTCCACAACCTCCTCCGGAAGGCCGTTCCATGCATCTACAACCCTCTCTGTGAAGAAATACTTCCTTATATTACCTCTGAGCCACCCCTCTGTATCTTCAAATTGTGCCCCCTTGTTCTTGCACACCTCTTTTTTTGAAAGATACTACCCTCTTGGACTTTGTTGATTCCCTTAAGGTACTTGAAAGTTTCTATCATGTCCCCCCTCTCCCTCCTTTCCTTGAGGCTATACATATTAAGCTCCTTTAGTCTCTCTTCATATGTCTTCCGGTACAGACCCTGCACCATTTTAGTTGCCCTCCTCTGGACAGCTTCCATCTTATCTATGTCCTTGCGGAGATTGGGTCTCCAGAACTGCACACAGTACTCCAGATGGGGTCTCACCAGCTGTCTGTACAGAGGGATAACAACTTCCTGCTTTCTACTGGTGATGCCTCTCCCTATTAATCCCAGTATCCCCCCAGCCCTCCTTACTGCCCTCTCACATTGCTTGCCCACCTTTAAGTCATCTGATATGACTACCCCCAGGTACCTTTCCATTTTTGTTGTTGATAGTATCTCACCCCCCATTGTGTACTCTTCCCCTGGGTTTTTGTTTCCCAGGTGCATTACCTTGCACTTCTTAGCATTAAATCTAAGCTGCCATACATTTGACCATTCCTCTAACCTTGCCAAGTCCCTTCTCATCCTTTCCACCCCACCTTGTGCATCAACTCTGTTGCAGATCTTTGTGTCATCTGCAAACAGACATACTTTTCCTTCCGGTCCCTCTGCAATGTCGCCTATAAAGACATTGAAGAGGACCGGTCCTAATACTGAACCCTGCAGCACCCCCATACCTCTCAAGTGTCCCTGATTTTCAGGGACATCCCTGATTTTGCCTCAAAATTTTACTCTGTCCCTCCTAAAATTTGTGTTTTTGTGGCTAAACAGTAGGGACTGTAAGCATAAAACAATGCCAAACATTAAAGTTACAGACGTGTTCTTCAGAAAATGCATTTTGCACTAAGCCCCATATTCTACCAGCTTTCCGGGTGGATATCTCTAATTTTGAAGATGTGTCCCTGATTTTGGTCCTTTGTCCCTGATTTATGAGGCATGAGGTTGAGAGGTATGGGCACCCCACTAGTAACCCCCCTTTCTTCAGAGTGGACTCCATTTACTATTACTCTCTGTGTCCTATTCTCCAGCCAATTCTTTACCCAGGCTATCATCTTGGGACCCACTCCCAGGCTGGCTAACTTGAATATTAATCTTTTGTGTGGGACTGAGTCAAATGCCTTGCTAAAGTCTAGGTAGGCCATGTCCACAGTCCCTCCCTGATCTACTACTTTGGTCACCCAGTCAAAGAAATCTATCAGATTCGTCTGGCATGACCTTCCCGCTGTGAATCCATGCTGCCTTGGGTCCTGTGTCCCTCTGGCCTCTAGGTACTCGACAATTCTTTCCTTCAGAAGTGATTCCATCATTTTTCCTATCACTGAGGTTAAACTAACAGGTCTGTAGTTTCCTGCTTCTGCCCTGCTCCCACTTTTGTGAAGGGGAATCACATCTGCCCTCCTCCAGTCCTCAGGTACCACCCCATCCTCCCATGATTTGTTACAGAGGGTAGTCAGTGGTGTCACTAGTTCTACCCTTAGTTCTTTTAGAATTCTGGGATGAATACCATCAGGCCCCATTGCTTTGTCCACCTTCAGTTTTAAGAGTTCTTTCAGAACCCTTTCTTCTGTAAATGGGCTGATATCAACTTCTGTATCCAGAATGTTTCTATTGTTTGTTTTAGGTACCTCCCCCTCTTCATTTGTAAATACTGAGCAAAAATATTTGTTTAGTATCTCTGCCTTTTCACAGTCACCCTCTTCCCACCCCCTCCCTTTATTAAGCCTCACTATCCCTCCCTTAGTCTTCCTTGGCTCCCTGATGTACCTAAAAGGTTTTATCCCCTTCTTAACTGAGCTGGCTATCTTTTCCTCAGTTCGGCCTTTGCTGTTCTGACTGCCTTCCCAGTTTCCTTCTGCTTTAACTGATACAATTCTCTGTCCTGCTCCTTCTGTGATTCCTTGTACTTTCTGAATGCTTTCTTTTTCTCTGGGGTTTTACAGTGTGTGGTAGAAACCACTACCCATCGCTGTGAGGCTGCCAGCAGGAAGGTGAAAGATGTCGTTAGGCGGTGCCTGGCCGAGCTGCTCCTGTGGTGGAGCGGCAAAACAACTGCCTCTAGCATTTATCGAGGACTCAGGACTGCAGTTCGGTTCTCCCAGGTCCCACTCTGCTCGGCATTTTTTGCCTGAAAAACTAAAATTTTCCCAACCATTTTTTTTTAACCCCGACATCCACTACCCCCCGGAGTTGATTATAATTAGTCCAGGGTGTGTGTGGGGTGAAGCCCCCACGTCAGGGGGTGTAGGTGATGGAGCCCCCCATAAAAACTAAGTTGTTGCTGCAGTGTGCACTGGTTGGCATATTGTACCAATGTAATTTTGCCGCACATTGTTTTGCATGCAGCACTGTTGCGGTGCACGGTTTTGCCTGCGACATTAAGACCCCGTGTCCTTCTGGACCGGCTTCAATGGTATGAACGTGGATTCCACGATCAGCCAGAGTACTGCACCAAAGGAGTCCAACCCTTGGTCATTGGAAGGCTCCTCGACTGAGCCACGATTGAAGAGCAGAGCCCCAAAGGAAGCCACGGACTCTCAATCCGAGTCGTCCGAATTCTCCTCAAAACTGCCTTCGGCCGCAGTTCACCAAGGATCTCCTGGGATTCATCTCCCAGGGTAATCCTTGCCAACAGCTGGCCTGGCAAACCAGGAGTCAAACGGCCAACCTCCTTAGAGCGCTGACTGGCTGCTGTCGGGATGGTGGCTGCACTGTGATCAGTGGAGTAGCAGGTGAGGGAAGCACCTGCAAGACCTGGACCAGTGGGGAACCACTGAGGGCTGGCAGGGGACTGAAGGTCCTTGGGATAGAGCCCTCCCTTCCCCACAATTGCCCACTTCTGCCAGAGAACACTTTGTGGCACCGGTGCATTTTCCATCAGTGCCTTTCTTCAAAGATAAGAAGGCCAAGGAATGTCAATGGCGGAGTCTCCTGGCCAAGTGGAATTGAGAGCACGGATGCCTTGACCGCAACCTTGACCGTCCAGTGAACGGTGAGTGGGGTATTCAGGGTGTTGCCCATAAATAATGTGCCAGCCCACATTCAGCAACAAGGGCATCGAAAACCTGCCCCCGGCTAGAGGCTGGTCCCAAGCAGGGTTGACCGGGGTCACCGATCAATCCACATCCTCCTGAGTAAGGACCTGGAGCACTGGTGTCTGTGAGGCCGAGTACTCGACCTCATCCAAAAATGGGTTGACCGGGTGGAGAACAATCTCAACAGCTTCGTCAACCGAAGTAGAGGTTATCTGGCTCAAAAGGGAGCCAAAAGAGCCTTCGACTTGCTTGACCGGCCCCTCGGCGAAGGGGTGTTCAACAGCAGCTGAGCAGTCAGGCTAACTGAGAGACTGGAGGACTGCGATCTCTCGGCGATAGTGTTGAGAAGATTTCTTGGTTTTGGTCTTGGACCTGGATCCATGGTATACATGACACTTCCCCCACAGTCTGGAAGGATCTGCACATATCACAGAACTGGTCCGTGAAGGTCCTTCCGATGCTGGCCCCAGGTGGGGACAGTGCCAAGGCTGAGAAGGTGCCCACCGCAGCCACTTCTGCCTCAAGGCACCGAAGCTGTGCTGCAGACCTGGCAGCCATTGAGGCCTTTTTGCAACCCTTAGGGTGATCCTTCGGATCCCATTCCGAAGGCAGACCCAGCTCGACTGGAGCTTCCCATCCTTGAGAGACTCAGGAATGCACAGAAAGGCAAAGGCTGCACCCAGCTATGTCATGTTGCCTGCCCAGGCAGCGCACACACGTGTCGTGTGAATCAGTGATGGACATCTTCTGGTAGCACCAAATGTAAAATTGAAATCCAGGTTTCTTGAGATCCATTGCTGGTCCGGAGACGGAGTCAGAAAAAAAAGTGCAATTTTTTTTTTCGAACTGTTTATTCACCTCTCATCCACTGGCCTCTCTCCAGCATGGACTCACGGTACTGCGATTCTTCCCATCAGCCACTTGTCTCCGATGGGGGACACCCTTCCAGCCCGGCTAGACTGATCCCTGGATCCGAGTCCCCCGGGGAGGGACCACCGTGCTCCTCTGGCGCTCTATCTATACTGTTGAGGGCTGCCGTGTCTGAGAAGGGTCTGTATCGAGCATCCTGGTGCCCGGCAGTGATGTGAGGTAGTGACCTCTGGACCTACCTTTGCCTACCAATGGCGAAAAGGGTTTTTCTACTACTTGAACTGTTCCCGGTGGTGTGGGTGTGCAATGACGTCCCACACAGTGCAGGCACTCTCCCGCACCTGTCTGCAGGACGTCGGCCAGTACCACCATACCCCAAAGCTACGTGCACTGTTCGGCCAAGCCCGCCCACTAGGGGCCACCAAAGCCACGAAGTGCATGCACACACCTCCCCAGGAAAGAGCTGCCAGTCAGCCGCTCAATTCAGTTCCACCCCTCCGAGTCCGTTCCCAAACCCTGGTCACCGGTGTGGAAATGCAAAATAACAGCGAGAACTTAAAAAGAACATTTCATCTAGGACGCAGAAAAAATCCTTAGCAGAGTGCAAAGGAGGTGATCTGTTCTTCCAAAAGAAAGAAAGATCGGACGTCATGGGGCAGAGTAGGGGATATTTTCACACAGGTGGTAGGAGGAGCTTAGTTTAAAGATGTCTGGCCAATCATTGCATTCCAGTGGGACTGTCAGAGTGCGGATGAGTATACTATATCTACACCCCTAGAAAAAGTATATTTGAAGGAATATTTAACCAGAATTGCAGTGTTTGACATTGGTTTGTGTTTTTTAAAATTCTTTCTCAAAAGAATGCGAGCATAGTAGGGAATCAGAGGATTTGAGGTACGACACTGAAAATAAGGGACAGCTAAGCACTGTCCATCTGGTTTAAGGCATTCCACCCCCAACCCCCAAACTAAGGGAAAAAAAAACCCCTCAAAAACTAAAGATCAGGAGCCAGCAGTTTTGCTGAGAATTGTGAATGTTTTTATTACATGTATTACATGCATAATAATGACTGATTTGGAAATATTACAATGATAATCATTTACTGTGTTCAATGATCCCAGATGTCTGGTGGCTAATGCTCCACAAATGTGGCATGTCCTCCCTTGATACTACACCATGTTCTCTCCAGGTTCAACCTAACTTATTTTGAGTTTCTTCAGAGAATAACAACTATTTTCTTAATCAGACAGCACTCTCTAGCTGGCAGTTTGATTTTCTGAATAATATATACTACAGCTTTAAAGAAAGAGAACTGACAAAAGACATATTTGTTAGAAGACTTCACACATGCAACTCACCGCTGCTAAAATACAGTACCAACTGTAATACCATTCAGTGAGCAGGATCCAAAACTTGGCAGAAAGGAATGACCCTGGGTTTGAAACTTCCATCAGTTAGCATCTATGCACCTACCCTCCTTCCTTTGGGGAGGTACATTAGGCTGTACCAACAGCATGAAAGCAACGTTTGAGCTGTCATGTGGCAAACCCAGATCTGCAGCCTACCCCACCAACTGCTCTCTTAGCCAATGACAAGCAGAGGGAAAAGGCAGGAAGTGAGCAGAGGTTCTGGAACCTGGGCAGGATGGGGAAGGTGGAGAGCACAAAACGATCATTTAGAGGGAAAATGATCCACACTTTGCAGGTTAGCAGTCCCCACCACTTGACATATGGAGAGGGCACTAGAGGTGAGATTTCCAACAGCCGTGACTTGTAAAATACAAGGGGTGCAGGGATGTGTAAAAAGGATTTGACAAATGGTGTTCAGAAAGAGGGGATGGGGAATACCCATTCCGCCCCATATCACTACAGTCCTAACATATTTAAATTGCAGCTATGCACTGGCCAGCATGACATACACCCTTGGGAGAAGCATGGATAGTGAACAGGAAAGCCCTCCCTTGGAACCAAGTATCACATGCAAAAAGAATCAACATTTAAAAAAACAGGAAGTTGACTAGTGTTTTACCTTGTTAAGAATCAGTTTGTTTAAGAACAAAATCAATCTGTCCCGCTCCAGTCTGTCCGTGCACTGTTAAAAACAGAGGTTTGAACACGATAAACGTTTCCATCTGACAGAAAAGAAAGTCATACTGAGGTATTAGACTTGTTTTAGACATTAAAGGGCAATAAAGTTACTCATCTGTAACTACTGTTTCACTACTAGTTTTCCTTCTACAGTCACTCTAATGTAGTCCACTGAGCATGAGCGAAGTCCTCAAAAAGCCCATTGGCTAGAGCTTCGGCTGCTCCCTTCTCTCTTGCACTCTCACCCCTCCAAGCCATCTTTTTTTGCAGGAACCACAGAAAACAGGCGCCCATACTACCAGGCAACCAGTGAGGGCTAGCAGCCAAGGGAGGATGGGTAAGTTAGTGTGACTGTAGAAGAAATATCTGGAGAGAAACAATAGTTACTGGTAAGTAACTGTCTTACAACTACCTGGATTCCTTCTTTGTCTTCACACTCATGCAGACTACTAGTATTACCTGAGCTTTTGCTGACCAACTACGAATGGTTTAAAAAGTGCAGTTGAAAATGTACAAAGGAGATTAACAAAAAATGTCATGAAATTACATGATCTAACCTACATAGAAAGATCGAAGTCCTTGGGTCTTTATTCATTGGATTATAGAAACATGAGGGGTGATCTTTGTTTAGTGTACAAAGCCACAAGAAATCCAATTTTATTTGAAACCTTATGTTTACAATATGAGGAAAATAGTAGAAATACTAGCTCACATAATCTAAAATTACAAACAAAGGTAAATCACATGACTGAAAGAAATAATTATGTAACTCAACGATCATCATGCTTCTGGAATTCTTTACCACCTGCTGTTGTAAACAGCATAAATATTGACCAGTTTAAATGTAACTTAGACATGTATATGGGAGACAGAAAATGTCATTTTCTGCCATCAGATTGATGGCAGCGAGTTCATAAATGGGTTTATGCCCTCGAACTTGTAACTATCCTATGAACCTATGAAGGGCTAAGCCCTCAGCTCAATTGAAGAGAGATTTTAGGATTGAGGACCCAGAAGCAGTATCCATCTTGGCCAGGAGGGTCTAGGCTATAGTGGGTTGTAAAAGTGTAAGCAGGTGATCAAGTGGCAGCCCTGCACATATCCCTAATTAGGATGCCCCAGGTAGTGGTCAGCAAAAGTGTTCACTTGCCGGGTAAAGTGGGAACTGACAACTTCAGGTGGCATATGTAAGGCCAAAAATAACCTTGTTCTATGCAAGAAACAATCCACTGAGCAATAGCGTATTTGTTAGGACGGTCTTAAGACTGTGCAGTATGAGTCGCAAAAAATTAGGTTGTGATATCCTTGAATTTCTCCATTCTCTGATGGTAGAACAAGAAGGCACACTTTACCTCCAGCCAATGTAATCACTCCATGGTAAGGCCAGCACACAGCCTGGGAAAATACACTGGCAGTTAAAAAAACTGATTCAGATGGAAGAATGAGACCACCTTAGGCAGAAATTTCCTGTTGATGCACAACACAATCTTGTCCATGAGGAAGGCCATACAGGCTGGGTCGAGTGACAGAGCTTGCAGCTCACTGAACCTTCTGGCCAAGGTGACAGCAACCAGAAACATCACTTCCCAGTTCAAAAACTCAAGGTCTGCCAGGTGGGCTGAGGCACTGGTTGTCTCACTGCATGCCGCACTGATGACTCTGGCTCGGAAACAGACCAGGGTCGCTCAAACGCTGGCCGGGGAGGGAGGAGCGTGTGTCCCGCATGGGTTGACTGCTACCTGGAGTAATCTGGGTGGCAATAATGCGGAACTGCAAGGGGAAGGGGGACACCCACACTTGGATGTTGTGTACATCTTGGCAGGGGCAGAGCATGCACATCATATCACTGCACGTGTGTGAACCCAGGGAGAAAATGGATGGAAACATTCTGACCGCAGCACAGTGATGGTCTGGTCCTTCACAGGTCCTGCACCAAGGATTGGGCATTTCCTGCTGAAGACCAGTGGTATCGCATAAGCCCAGAAAAGCTGGCTAACAGAGCTGGGGGGCAGGGGAACCAGTCCAGATGAGGGCCAGTTGGAGAGAGACTGAGAAAGAAAAAATTGATTTTAACAAAACAAAGAAAACAAGATACCAAGGTCACGCACTGCCAACAGCTCAAAGGGTTTCTCCATAAACCTGGACAGGACAAGGCTCAAGTCCCATTCAGGAGGAGGCTCGTGAAAAGTTGGGAAAATATGGTCAAGGTCCTTAAAAAAGCAGCCAACCAGTCACTCCAATTTCATGAAGGGGAACACCACTTCAACTGGTATGCCAGGATGGCATCCAAATACACCTTCAAGGAAGTTTTGTGGAGGTCTGTAGTAGACAGGGCTCTATGGTTGCCAGACCACACTCATAGTGCCAGACCAAAAACCTCTTCCACTCTAAAGCATAGTTTAGTCAATGAAGCCTTTACAAGAAGGCTCCAACATTGTGAGAACCTCCTCCAAGAGACTGAGGGATGCAAACTCTAGCCTCTTTGGAACTGTGCCACCAGAGATAGGGACTTGAGGTTTGTGGGCTGAATCTTCCCCTCAGACCACGTGAGGTCCATCCTGAATGGGAGGTTGATTGGACGCTCAGCTCTCGGGCGGTAACTGTATCATACAAGCTCCTTAAGCAAGACCTTGTACACTAAGGGTGGGAAGACCACTCATAGGACATGACTCACAGGTGGCTGAGGCAATCTGCCAGCTTGTTGTCCACACCAGCAAGACAGGTGGAAAACAACTAGGCACTGAAATTAGACACATCAGTGACCACCTCTTCACAGCATCCTCGCAGAGTCTGGTGAAACAGGATCCCCCCTGCTTGTTTACATGGAACATGACTGTTGAGTTGTCCATGTAGATATAGATAAGATGAAACTGCCATGGTTCAAGCGACCATGTGCAGCAACCAACATATTACTCTCAAGTCAAGCAAACTGATGTGCTGCTGTTGTTCCTAAAGGGTTCACAGCCCATGTGCCCACAAATCACCCGGATGCACTTCCCAACCCTGGAGGGAGACATCCACGGTCAGGACTAGTGTCAGCATTGTTTGCACAGACAGCACCTCTTTTGACACTTTCTCCAGAGTCTGACACTAGGAAATCGCCTTAGTCATGGGATGACTTACAATGCCTGGTTAGAGATAAGGGAGCTGATATCGGAGACCACTGCATTTTTAGCTTCCTCTGGAGGCAACACATCCAAAGGCAAGCCCACTGTATGACAAAGGTCATGGATGCCATCAGGCTGAAAAGATGGAGGAACTCTCAAGCTAGGCATCTCTTCTGAAGATGGAAGGAGCAGGCAAACTCAAGCAGTCCCAAAGTCTGCTGAGGCAGGAGCCAAGCTACACCCAGATAAACTCCACACACTTGTACAGGGTGAGCTGTGACAATTCAGGATGAACCCCAGATTGGAGGAAATCTTCACGGCCACCAGGGGAGCTGACTGAGTCTCTGAGGGAGACTGGACCCAAATTAGGCTGTCGTCCAGATATAGGAATACGTGCATCTCCATTTGTAAGATACAGGAATACGTGTATCCCCATTTGTTAAAGACAGGCTGCCATCACAGCCATAATTTTTGTAAACAACTGTGGTGCTGAACAGAGGCAAACCAGCATGGCTGTGAACTAGTATAGGATGTTCTCTAGCTGAAATTGCAGAAATCAGCAATGGGAACACCTAACCAGAACATGAAAATACGCATCAGGCCCAGGGTATAGAACCATTCCCACTTTTCCAGTAAGAGGATCTCCTGCCCAAAGTTAACCACCCGGAGCTTCTACCATCCAGAACAGCTTTTCATACCACACAGAGCCAGAAAAGGGTGCCAGCTGCCCATCCCCTTTGTGACCAGAAAGTACCTAGACATGTAACCCCTGCAGTCTTCTGCAGGTATGACACGCTCAATCGCTTACTGTGTAATGGGCAAAAACACTTCCTCCCTGAGTACCAGAAGGTGGTCCAGGTGAAGTGCCCTGTGTGGACGTCTGACCAGGTGGGTTGGCCATGACACAAGGTCAAGTGAAAGACCACGCTTAATGATCTAAAGCAGTCAGTCAATCTCTAAACACTATGGCAGAAAATGCGTCGGCAAACACCCCTCACCAGGAGGTCAAGGAAGAACCTGGGTGGGGGAAGTTGATGGTTTCCCACCTCAAATCACTCAGCAGAGGAACCAGGTTTGTTGGCCTCCTTACCAGTGCAGGAGCCTTCACAATCACTCTTCTTGCCCTGGCTGTAGTGGTTGTTGAAAACCCCCTTTTTCTGTCAACATCCTCAATTTCAGCCATGACAGGACAAGAATGAAGAGGGTGGACCCTTTTGCTGGGGACACCTGTTTTTATTCGGGGGGCTAATCACAGAGAAGACTGCTTTCATTGCCTTTTTGGACTTCTGTATTTCCTCAAGGATGCCCTCTACCAGGGAACTGAACAGCAAAGACCCATCAAAAGGGAGATCCAGAACCCAGTGATGGATGTCCTGGTTAAAGGTGGGGAAGTACCACCAGATGAGCCGCTGTAGTACCCACTCCTGTGGCCATGCTTTTGGATCCCACGTCCACATGGTCCACTGTACACTGCAGATGGTGCTTAGCTGTTGCCATGCACCACTTAAGTTGTGAGGCCTTCTCTTGATGCTTGGGGGGAGCATCTCTCAGTTCTGTTGCTGCTGCATACAGGGTATGATATCAGGAAAAACAGCAAGAGACCAGTACAACCAGTTCACCAACTACCTACATTCTGTGACACCACTGGTTTAGGCACTTAAGATTCCCTGCTCAAAGTGTGACTAGTAGGAGCCCCAATTGCAGTTTTGCTGGACAGCGCAGACCACTGGACCTGAAGCTTCTGGCTAATCTGTGAAGGCTTTGAAACCCTTGGGGGGGCACCGTATACCACTCCCCACATCAATGTGCCGGACTGGCCAAGGATGGTTGAGACCACGCTGCCTTTGCTGAATCAAGTACGGCATCCTTGACAAGCATAGCCCAAAAGAAAGGATGGCATCTGATAGGATCTCCAGGTATATGCAATTCCCCATGGCTGCAGCATCTTTAAGGGGGAGGTCGAGCGAAGACAAGATCCTCCCCAGGAGGTGAGAGGTGGAGGACTCCCAAGTCTTCTGGTGGGTCCCTGTCATCCCAGCCATCTTCGTCTGACAAATCGTCATTAGAATGAGACTTACTACTGGAGTCAAAAGGCGAATGCAAGCCAGGGTGCCCTTGGGGTGTCACTCCAAAACTGGTCCTGCCAACATGCTGCAACAGGCTCACACCAGTAATCATGATAAGATGCACACAAGACACGAGAGGCCAGCCAGAAGTGGAAGTGGAACGGGTCTGGGGATAGAGGTGGCCCACATGGAGTCACCACTGGATTCACCAGGGCTAGGGCCACCATGGTAGTGCCTCTAGACCCAGTCAAGTTCTAAATCACTGGTAGAGGTGGTGCCAGGGTAAGAACCACCTTTGGAACCTTATGAGTCTTAGACCGCTGGCGCCAGGCACTTGTACTTCCTACCACCTTCTGGAGGAGACGGATTATCATCGCCAGAGTTTTGTTATGTTCAATTTCCAAGCGAAGGTGCCAGTGGTGCATCTAGGGATCAGTCGATCAAAATCGGGGACCAATGCCTGTTCTTATGGCCCCAGTGATTATACTTCCTTCCCTTGGACCTTTTCTTCAGCTTCCTAGACTGCTTACAAGAAGAGCTGAAAGCACTCCTGAACGAGCGGAAGAGTACCTTCAATTAACTCGAAAGCTAAGTTAAGGATTAGAGCGTCCAGCAAGGAGAAGGGCTCTTTGTTAAACCCCTCAAGTCCACAAACAACCTCACTCACCCTCAAGAGATAGTCTAAGACATTTCCGGGCAGGACTCTTTGCCAGATATGGACTCTGATGGGGTCCACTAGAGGGAATGCCCTGAGCGAAGATCCTCTGGAGAGGGCTTTATGTCCACTACCATGGGCAGAACCTGGATAGGGTCAACCTCCAGTCGTCGACTGCCCAAAAAGGCCCAAAAGGCTCCAGACCCCAATGTTTAACTGCAAGATTAGGCAATGGATCAGGGTCCAGTGGGGTGCAGAACCTCAAAAATGGTCTATGTCACGGGGGATTAAGGGCATGTTTTCTCCTTGGATTCTGTTGAGCAAGGTTTGAGCATGGAGTTCATGTTGGGCCTGCTACACAAGTACAGGTAAAGCCACTGAAGCAGAGCTCTGCAGGCCAGACCCTTGCTCTGAGACCTACCTGTACTGCCATACTGATCTGAGGGCTTGGAGAGCCGGCATTCACAATGTGCCAAAGACTCGGGCACTATCAACTAACAGTGTCAGATCCTCTTGCCATGATGGGAACCAAGGCAGAACAGGCAGATGTCATGTGAATTCATCTCCAACTTCTCCCAGACAGTTACATCGCTTGACTCCTGGTTTTTGGCGAAACATGTCTTCAGTGTCTGAAACCAACTGGTAAAGTCCAAGCAAACAAATCCCTGGGGACGTTTGTCATGGCGAACCAGGATCAAGATATAATCTAGCCAGGTCACACAAGAAAAAAAAGGAAAGCGATGAAAAATTATCTAACACTGAAAAACAGAACCTTGGGCCAAAGCTACTGTACCAAGGGACACCCTCACATTTCCAATGAGGAAAAAAGATCTAATATTTATTTGTGAATAAAAATATAAATGCTGTGAAGTAGTCAGAAGTGTTCTTTGAAAGCCTCTTTGTCTTCAACCTTTTGGTACTATTTGTACCAATTTTAACTTTGTGTATGTAATATCACTTTAAATTATGCACTTTAAAACATGGATCTATATTACTAGCACCACCTCCTGAAGAAGATCTAGAGCGGGTCGAAGCACTGGGGCACTGAGACTCAAATGCTCTGATACTCATTTGCACTTTTGTGTACTACAATAACATTTTTTCCATATATTTTGCTGCTAAATCTGTGTTTATTTTTGCTTTTATCTATGAATGCTCAGCCTTCTGCTACTTTCGGCTTATTCAGGCTGGCTGCCACTGAAGCAGCAAAGTCCAAGTGAGACAGAGTCCCTTTTGCTGCTTTTCTGGGTACAGCGATTACATTGCTTGAATCCTGGTGTTCGGCCCAACATGACTTCAGCATCCAAAACTGACTGGTAAAAATCCAACAAAAAAAAACCTGGGGATGTATGTCACGGCAAAATGGGGATAAAGATCTGAGTGAGGCAGCATACAGAAAAACCAATGAACAAGATGAAAAATGATTTAACATTGACAAAAGAACCTCGGGACAAGGCTACTGTACTAAGGGGCAACCTCACATTTCCAGTGGAAAGGAAGATCTAAGGCATGCGGCCAAAAGAGAGAAGAGAGGAGCTGATGCTCTAGCTAAAGGGCTTTCCAAGGACCCTGCATACGTTCAGTGGATAACTGTGACAACACAGAAGGAATCCAGGTAGTTGTAACATTTTAATGACTGTAGCTTAGCTGGAAACTTCATGTATTTATTTTACAAGATATAAGCATTATTTAAAGAGCAACTCTGCACTTAAACATGCATGTTCATAAACATGTTTCAGCTCTCTTATAATTCACTCAAGAATACCTTTTAGGTTTCAGTTTCCCTTTTCAGGGTATATAACACGTATTATTAGCCTGCCCATGAAGCGTGCAAAAAGGATTAGACTATCACAACTGACCTCATAATGCCTTTTGTTTATGACATCATAGTGCTTACCATGACAGACTACAATGCCATAAACCACGATTGTGAGGTCAGCTGGTGACAGACGCTTTTTGAAAGACTCATTGAAATATGTCCTGTGTTAACAGAAATATTTAGGCAACCAATAAAATGAAGTAAAAATTAAAACAATTGTTATAAACATCACAGTTTTAGCCTTTTACTTTGGTAGCCACTTGCTGTTAAATAGTAAAACACACTTTTGTTAATGCCACATTATTCTCATGCAAAATACAATTCGTTCGCCATGACACACTGATAACACATTATAAAATAAAATTATTCCTGTAATCAGTGACATAGCTAGAATCCCACTAATCTTTTAGGGCCCACAGTGTATCTGGGAAGACATAATGCTACAGAGGCTGGAGATTTGTGAACTAGCTTTACATGCATGCTTGACATTCCCCACTGTGCATTCTGGGGCAACAACTTTTGTTAGCACCGAACCGAATGTATTACAAGCAAAAAAAAGGAAGAACAGTTATGTATTTAATGAAAATGATGTACTACCATAATTCTTGATCTTCCAGGACATCTTCAATCAGCACCGATGGAGTTCTGGCCGAAGGAGCAGGACTCCAAGGGAGTGACAGCTTTAAGATTTTAGGAGTGGGGAGCCAGTCGGAGACAGCTCCGCCCATGAGGCTGCCGTGAGATCGAGTGCCTGCGTACCGCCAGCAATCACACTGTTTCCTCTCCTCCTCCGCTCTGTCTGCAAGAAAAGAAAGGAGGAGTAAGAGAAATTAAGAAATGTGAGGCAAGGTAGCCCAAGGGATAGGGTAAAGGAAAGGATATAAAGTAAAATAATAAAAACAGACCAGAGAGGAAGAGGTAAAAAGAAACTCTGAGCAGAGGGATTTAAAAGGCCAAGGATGACCAGGATCACTGGGCAGGCTAGGGAGATGGAGAGAGAGAGAGAGAGAGAGAGAGAGAGAAAGATGAATCCATGATCTCAGTCAAAGGGAGTATGGAGAAATGGAAATTACGTACCTACCGTAATTCCTGATCTTCTTGGACGAAGTCTCCACCACTCATTCATACTAATGGGAACTACGCCAGAGGCGCTAGGACCTAGCGAAGTCAAACATCTTCAGGAGGGCTGGCGCCTAGGTAGAGCCATGAGGAGGAAGCTGAACAGGAGCCTGCCTCACGCCGTATAGGCTACCTTGGCGTCAACCCTCCAACCGCCTCAGTACCTTTTTTACCGAGGAGGTGCAGCATAAACTAACCTATGTCGCACATAAGACAGTCCGAATGACCCATGTAAGAAGAGTCATCTCAACAGAGTCTTCACAGCCCAACAATGAGGGGGTGAGGACTAAATACAGGATAAGTGAGCTTGGCGGATGGAGGGTGGATGTGTGAATGAGTGGTGGAGATTTCATCCAAGAAAATCAAGAATTACGGTAGGTACAGAATTTCCATATCTTCCTGGACATAAAGTCTCCACCATTCATTCACGCTAATGGGAAGAGTACCAAGCTAAAATAATCCCCCCGAGATGGGTGGCAGGACAGAGGAGCTCACTTAGGACAGAAGTCCATTAAGGATTGTCCTGCCAAAGGACTGATGCTGCCTGGCATGGACATCCAAAATGTAGTGCTTTACAAAAGTGTGCACAGAGCTCCAAGTGGCCGCATTGCAGATGTCTCCAATGGGCACATTTCGAATTTTTGCCAGAGATGCGGCAACTGCTCTGGTAGAACGCGTGTATACTCTGCCATTGCAGCTTAACCTGTGCCATGGAGTAGCACTGGCGAATGTATGCCACTAGCCACGCTGAAATGCACCTGACAGCCACAGGCTGACCCAGCTGGGCTGTGCTGAAGGAAACAAATAGTTGTTTTGACGTGCGGAGTTCTTTAGTTCTGTCTAAACAGAACCACAAAGCTCTTTTCACATCCGGAGAACGCAGGGTACGGTCCCCCTCATTCTGGAAGTTCGCAAAGTAGGTTGGAAGGACCAAGGGCTGATTCAGATGGAAATCTGAGGCAACCTTGGGGAGAAACTTAGGGTGGGTTCTAAGAACCACCTTGTCTTTGTGATATACAGTATACGGAGGGTCTGTGACCAAAGCACGTATTTCAGACACTGCGAGTGGAGGTAATGGCTACAAGGAGGACAGTCTTCCAAGTCAGAAACTTCAGCTCACATGTAGCTAGGGGCTCGAAAGGTTTACGGGCGAGTAGGTCTAGCACAAGATTAATGTCCCACACGGCTACTCGTCATCTGACCAGTGGCCTAGTATGCAGTATGCCCTTAAGAAACCTCTTGACCACAGGTAGCTGAGCCAGAGACACGGAGTGTACGGGCTAATGGTATGCTGAGATCGCGCAAAGGTGAACCTTCACGGCTGAATATTGCAGGCCTGTGTTAAAGAGATCTAGAAGATACTCTAGGACTTAGCTGGCTTGCATGCAGCCAACAGAATATCTGAGACCCTATGTGAAATGTTAAACCTGTTCACCTCTATATCTTCAGGAGCCAGGCACAGAGGTGAAAGGACTTCAGGTTGGGATGGACCACAAGGCAATGGGTCATCAGGTTTGTATGAAGTGAAAGCTGCCTGGGAGAAGTTTCCGATAATCTGTTGATTAATGGAAACCAGATCTACGAGGCCAGAATGGGGCGATGAAGATCATTCTGCCCCCCTGTGCCTCCAGCTTGAGCAGCGCCCTCTGAACTAGGGGAAGAGGAGGAATTGCATACAGAAAGCTTCTTGTCCACCGCAGTCTGAATGCATTCTGACAAAAAAATGGCAGGTTCTGGATTTCTGGAGCAGAAGAGAGGCAGTTTTGCATTGAGTGGGGACGCAAAAAGGTCCAGATCTGGAGTTCCCCACTCTACGAAGAGCGACTGCATGACATTTGTGTCGAGAGACCACTCGTGAGGATCTGTTTCCGTTCTGTTCTTCTAGGCTCAGACTGGGGTGACCCAGGCGCTGGAGGGTTGAGGCGCTGACGCCATACATTACCTGACGCAGGGCGACCAGTTCGGGAACGAGCCTGGGTCGGAGGTCGGCCGGGGGGGAAGAGACCAGAGCAGGCTGACCTCAGGTAGGTAGCAGGTACCTTTGGAGCTTGGCTGCCCTCTGGTGGAGGCTGGAGAAGCGGTGTCTCTCCGAGGACCTTCGGCGCTAGGCCAATCAGGGAAAGGTGAAGGAAACCCCATCTGGAGCTGTGGTGCGCAGGTGTGCTTCCACGCGCATGCACTACCACTTTCGGGGGTCTCGGGAGTAGCTCACGGGAGAAAAAGGAGGAAAGTGTGGAAGCCGCCAAGGATGATGCCTCTGGACTGGCTCTGGGTATCTGCCGGGGCGCGCATGGCCCTACAAGCCCCCAAAAGACCCCAAGTCAGGTAGGTTGGTGGACGACGATGGTGGACCTGCCACAGGAGGATAAAGAAAGTCAAAAAAAAAAAAAAAAGCTCAGACTGCATACAGGACGGCTCTCATTTCTAGAACATTTATGTGAAGCTGAGACTCGTCCTGACTCCATCGACCCTGGGTGTGGAGATTCTGGCAGTGAGCTCCCCATCCCAGCAGGGACATATCTGTGGTGATGGAGATCTGGGATTCTATAGGGGCGAAGGGATAACCTTCCAAAAGGCTGTCTTCCTGAGTCCACTAGGTGAGCAACTGTTTCAGAGGTTCTGTCACCTTGATGTGAAAGGACTGTGGGTGCGTGGTCGGTGACCACCGAGTGCTGAGCATCCACAGAGTAGTTCTCATCTGAAGATGAACCAGAGGCATAGTGAGCATTGAGGATGCCAGGAGACCCAGCATCCGCTGCATTGACAGAGCTCGAAATGAGTCATTCTCCCTGATGAAGTGGGTCATCTGAAGGATGTCGTTCCTTCTGTCCTCCGGAAGAAAGGCTTTTGCGCTGGAGGTATCCAGAAGGGCTCCTATGAAGAGGAGCCATTGGGAGGGTTGTAGCAGTGACTGTACCAAATTTAACAGGACTCCTATGGACATGAGGAATTCTGAAGTCGTAGCCATGGCTTCCTGCATCTCCTGCCTGGAAGGAGTTGCTAGGACCCAATCGTCCAGATAAGGGAACACCTGGATTCCAAGCTTCCTGAGATGCACTGTGAGTACTGCAAAGCACTCTGTAAAGACTCGAGGTGCCGAGGACAGCCCAACGGGCAGGACTCTGAACTGGTAGTGTTGACCCAATGCCAAAAATCTGAGGTATTTGTGGTGGTTTGGGTGTATAAGTATATGCTGGTAGGCATCCTGCATGTCCAGGGAGGCCAACCAGTCGTTTTGATGAATCAGAGGTAAAAGTGTACTGAGTGATATCATCTTGAACTTTTCCTTGTAAAGGAATTTGTTTAACTTCCTCAGATCGAGAACTGGGCGCATGCCGCCTGTTTTCTTTGGAACTAGGAAGTAGTGGGAGTAGAAACCTGTGTTCCGCTGACCCAGCAGGACTACTTCTACTGCCCTGTTGTTCAGAAGGCCTTGAATCTTGGAAGCAAGAAGGTCTGACCGAGAGACAGACAGCTTGGGCTGTCATTTGGGTGGGTGATCCGGAGGGGTTTCTGAAAGGTTTAGAGAGTACCCCTTTGTGGATTATCCTGAGTACCCACTTGTCTGATGTGACTGACTTCCACTGGTCATAAAACTGAGTCAGACGCCCTCCTACTGGCGAGGAAGAGTCCCCCTCGGACAGCTGAGGTGGGACTTGGGCTGGGATCTCAGAGGGTGGCACTAGGCATTTTGGGGCCCTGTGCCTTCTGCTGTGTTTTCTTTTGCATCTAAGGGGCTTGACTTCTGCTGAAGCCCCCCCTCTGCCTTTACCATGAAAAGACTGATGGTTACGAAACTGATGCCGGTTTCCACCCCTTTGAAGGGCTGTGGATGGCGGTCTGGCTGTTCTAATCTTCTGTGTGGCCTCTAGCGCCTGCTCAACCTGAGGGCCAAACAGGTACGTACCATCAAAAGGCAAAGCCATAACACTCTGGTGGGCATCATTTGTGAATCCCGACGTGCGTAACCAAGAGTGGCATTGGGTGCACATACCAGCTGCTGCTGCTCTGGAGGCAGTGTCAAAGGCATCCATAGCAGCTTTGAGCTGTTGGTTATTAGATTCAGTACCTCTAGTAATGGCTTGAAGAAGCTCTGTGTTAACTTTCGAATCTGGGAGAGCTTCTGCCTTGGCCTTGAGCGAAAGCCTGAGTGTATACTCATATTGAGAGAAATAACCCTGGTAGCTAGCAATGCGCCTGCCCAGGGTAGAAGCAGCAAAGACTCGCTTTCCCAAAGTGTCAATTTTGCGAGATACCTTGTTTACTGGATGTGCCGTAGATTCTTGAGGAAGAACGGACTTGTCATTCTCTGCCAGGACAACTATGGCATCAGCAAAGGCTTGCAAGGCTAGAATGGGACGATCCTTGGAAGGTTGTGCCACAGAGGGAATAAGCGCTGGATTATCCCACACCATTTGTGAGAGAGTCTCAAAAGAGGGTTGCACAGGGAGTCTATTCCACAGGAATGTCTGGAATGTGCAGGTACTGCAGATGCAGCAATTTCCCATGATCAATCTCCGAAGTCTGGAAAGAAAGAGTGGTATTCATGTTTCTAAGTAAAGACTTAAAGGAAAGATCCTCGACCAGAGGCTCTGCTGTAAGAGAAGGTTTTTTCACCACCCCTAGGGAGGAATTGTCGTCAAAGTCGCCCTCCAATCGAAGATCAGGATCAGGCTCAATATCATCTCCTACTAGTCCCAAAGGGACTGAATAGATAGGAAAGGGAGGAAAAAGAGGAGGAGCAGTACTACGAATTGGAGTTGAAAACCCTGGTGTCGCATGCGGCACGGCAGGTGCTCCCGGCAATGGAACAGAAGGCGGTGCTGGCACCGGAGGTTCCCAATCCCTGACTCGCTGAGGAAAGTCTAAGAAATTCAGCAGCAGATAAAGGCACTGGTGTTGACCCCTGCGCCACAGCTCTATGAGGGGAAAAACACCAGAGTGCAGCGTCAATGGCACCAAAGAAGGCACCGCGCGACTAGGAAGCCCCAACTGCCCTACCTGCAGGTCTGAAACTGAAAGGCCCGAAGGCCCCGGTGATAGACTCACCGGCTCAGGTAGACGGGACAACCGCCAAACCCATTGCACCATAACAGCGGCCCAATGGTGTAACTGCTCACTTGAAGACCCTCCAGGGGGGCAGGGAATGACTCTGGAGTTGAGAATACTGGTCACCCAAAACAGAAGCTGGAGGAGACCTCAGAGGAGATGGGGTTGAGCCCCTGCCATTGGTAACGGTAACCGACAATCGACGCGCAGATGTATGAGAAGGTGACCTCGAGCAGTACCATTTCTTTTTCGACCGGGAGGCTGAAGAAGAACTCAAGGCCGAGTGGTGCAGAGTCCTCGATGAGGATCGAGAATGGGACCACTTCTTTTTGTGCTTTCAGGAAGACCGTCCACCCCCCCCCCACAAGCACTGGACTGCCTGTAGTCAGAACCCCCCATAGAGGGCGGCGGACCAGACTCAACCCTGCTGACAATACAGCTTTCATGTGAAGTCCCCCTACCATCACCTGACCCACTCATGGTCGACTCCATTGAAAGAGGGCTGAAGACTTTTTCTGACAAAAAAATTTACTTATTAAAACTTATTTACCTATTTTTCTTTAAACCGATAAAATAATAAAACTTATCAATACTGAAATGCTACAGCTGCTGTCGCACAGACATGAAGATCCGACTCCAGATGAGCGAGCGTCGTCACTGAAGCGCACTCGATGGCAGGAAAAAAGGAACTAAGGCAGTTTTAGGGTCGTCATCAAGGTAGCCATACAGCGTGAGCCAGGCTCTTGGTGCCGCTTCCTCGCAGCCCAACCTAGGCGCCGGCCCTCCTGAAGATTTTTGGCTCCCACTGGGTCCTAGCACCTCCCACGTAGTTCCCATTAGTGTGAATGAGTGGTGGAGACTTTATGTCCGGGAAGATCAACTGGTTTGCTCTCACACCTGACCAGGAATGACAGACACCTCAGGGAGTGCAGGCCCAGATGGTTCTGGTGAAGAAAAAAGACCAGAGTCAGCACTACGACTCCTGGCTGAGGCCGCAGCAACTCTAGTCACAGAGCGCAGTGCCAGCCTAGATCCCCCGTCCCCTACCTCACCAGGAAAAAGAACTGCCCCTCGAAGAAGGTCCAATGGATAAAGGGGGCCAGGGGAGTGCAGGGAAAGGGGGTTGGTGCTGCGAATGGCACTGAGACCCCCCCCTCAGCATTGCAAAAGGCACCAGAATTGGGCTTGGTGCCATAGACAGTGCCAGAACCCAACCCAGCACTGGGAGTGGCACCAATCCCCAACATGGCACCAGTCACACCACCACCATCCCCTATGGCACTGGAATCAGCACCGGTGGCATCCCCAGTGTCATAAGCAGCACTGTGGAACTCTGGCGAGGCGGTATCACAGTCAGCACGGAGAGGAGAACTCCCAGGCCCTGACACCAAAGGCCTTGAACTGGGCCTAGAAGGGCCTTGAGGCTCCATAGAGCTGGGGAGCCAATCAGGATCATCCCGATCCTCATTCTCCAACCAGACGATGAGATCAGGGATATGGCCAAAGTGGCCACCCCAGAGACCCTCCCTCTCCCGGTGCCATGAGCGTTAGCAGGAGGGGACCCAGCCACACAGTTGGCATTGCCTCGCTCACCAGCCTTAGCTAAAGGGCCAGGAGCTGAAACAAAACCAGACTGTGGCATTGAGGGATCCACTGGTGTGAGCCCGGCTTATAGCTGCAACACCACCACCACCAGGGGTGTCCAGGCCACTGAAGAGGCACTAGACTGCAACGGGTGCTCAGCTGGCCCCCCAGAAGAGGTCAGCTGTCCCACAGGCTCTTTGCACAGGCCTACCATCTCAGCGAGACTAAGAACAGCGGAGGCCCGCTCTCCCTCAGTACGTACAGCACTAGGGAGGGGCTCGGGGCAAAGCCAGGGACCTGGACCTAGAGTTTCGAGTGCGATGTCCCCCCTCGGAAGGTTGGGGGGGTCCTATAATGACTTTTACTGCGCCAATTCCAGGGCATGGTAATCCATGAAAAGCAAGCATCGCATGAGTCCATGTTGTGGTCTTGACCCAGCTGGTGAAACACTGGTCATGACAGTTGGCAGCTGACATACTTTTCTCGCAGGGCACTGATGCATTGGGGGTGGGGGAGGAGAGACCCGCTTTAGACTTTTGGATTTTCTAGACCCCGGATCAGACATGACTGACAATGGTAAATAGGAAAAAACACAGGACAATACTTGGCACTGTACTAGGGAAAAACAGGGGAAAAAATAAAGCGAGTGAACCGTAGCGGTAAACTGAAGTACACTGTTGAGTAAGTGGCATGGAACTGTTGACACAGAAGAAATTCAGCTCCCACGAAGTGTAGATGCAGCCTCGACAGTTGGAAGAACAGAACTGAGGAGGAGTGAGAGCAGATGTCGGTTACTGGCCAGTCCACGAGCGCCACATCATACATCAGTCTCGTGGACGGCGCTGTCACTCCTAAAATTTTAAAAGCTATTGCTCCTATGCAGTCCTACGCCTTCAGCCAAAACCCAACCAGTGCTGAATGGCAAAGATTGATCCTTGGAAGATCTTACCATAACAGCAGATCTTCGAGAGAATCTTTTTCATCAGGCCACACCTTTGGAACTATACCCACATCAGTGCTAGGACCACCTGGAAACTTTGCAAGCCAGGGGCATCCTTGACGACATTATGTGCCAGCATCTACATAAACATGGGTTTCCCCACCTCTCCTCAGCTCCCTGCCAGAGATCATGCTTGGAGGACCTCCCTCTAAGGAACCAGGATAGACCCCAGCCCTCCGCATACCAGGCGAGACTGAATGCTGGAAAAAACAGCAGTGGAAGCAGCAAGACAATAATTCGTTGTCATAACCCTGAAGGGAGAAGGGGGGGGAGGTGGGAAGGCACGGCCTAATGAAAGATTATTTCAAAGATCTACAGTTACATAAGTTCTTACATAACTGTTATATCTTCTTTGAGGTCATCTCTTTCATAAGGCCACACCTTCGGAATGGGTCCCAAGCAGTAACAAAACCTAACAGTCTGGGCGGATGGAGCCTCTAGGCTTATGAAAGTAGGTCTTGTAAAACAGCTAAGCCAAACTCTGCTCTTCTATAACAGACAATGTCCAGACTCTAATGCTTAGTGAAGACATGGACAGTGCTTTGCACAGATTTCTGCAGCAGAAACATTCCTGAAACAAGCTACAGAAGTGGCCATACCTCTTGTGGAATGACCATGAACCACACCAGGAAGTTCCTTCCTGTACTTCCTGCAACAGAACATAATACAGTGTGCTAGCCATCTGGACAAGCACTGTTTGGAAGCAGGAGTACCCTCTTTCCCCAGGGGCAAACAAAAAGCTGCAAGGACTTTCTGCAGTCCTTTGTATGGTGTGTATAGTACCTGAGAATTCTCTGCACATCTAAGGTACAGAGCAATGCTTCCCCTAGATTTGCATGCACTAGATAATACACTGGTAGGTGGATGGTTTGATTTAAAGTAAACTCAGACCCTACCATTGCTAGAAACTTAGGATTAGTTCACAAAGACGCCTTATCTTTGTGGAAAATCAAATAAGGAGTTCACACAATACAGCCTGAAGCTCTGAAATCCTCCGAGCAGAAGTGACTGCAACTAAAAATAACGCTTTTCAAGACAGAAAGCATAAGCCACAACCTGCAGCTGGCTTAAAAAGAGCCAAAGTCAGTTTTTCCAAACTAAAATTCAGATCCCAAGCCGGGACTGGATTTCTAATGGGAAGCTTTTTATGTAAAATGCTTCAGAAACGTACGGGCCACCTCTAGCTGAGCAACCGTACGGCCATCCACAGGCACACGGAAGGCTGATATAGCAGCCAAGTGCACATTGATTGATGAATACTGCAGGCCAGAATCAGATAAGGACAGGAAGTATTCCAAACCTGATTTACCGGGCAGGTAAATGGAACCAAGTTATATGAAGCAGCCAACAAAAGCAAACCGCTTCCATTTCACTGAATAGGTATGTCTGGTTGATGGCTTTCTGCCATCACTAGAACATCAGCCACTTTCTGTGATATGGCAAAGCAAGCTATGGCTATGTCTTCAGGAGCCATGCATGCAGGGACTTTAGGTCCAGATGGCCTACGGAGCCCTGTCCCTGCAACAGCAGACATTTGACATTTGCACTGGGGCAGAGGTACTGGCGGTTCTACTGCCAGCTACTACAGCACAGGATACCATATCTGCCAAGGCCACAGGGGAGCAATGAGTATAAGAGTTTCCCCCACCATCTTCAAATTGAGTAGTACTCTCCGAATTAGCAGAAAGGGAGGGAAGGTATACAGAAACCTCCCTTTCCAGGAGAGGGACGTGTCTCACCAGAAAACTCCAGGCCTTAGAGTGAGCTAGCAAAATGCAGCAGTTTTGCCTTGTGTGGGGACGCAAAAAGGTCCAACTCTAGAAGACTACATCTTGTGAACAGTTCATCTACCACCAAGGTCAGCAGTTCCCACTCGTACACTCTAAACTGCTTAGCTTGTCTGCCAAGACGTTTTGGATGTCTGCAACATGCATTACTGACAGTTCTAGACTGTGTCCCAGAACACTCATTGCTTCCCCAGCAGGTAGGAATGAGACCCCCATTGTGTTGTTGTTGTAATGCATCACAATGACGCTGCCTATCTGTATTAACAGAGGACCTGGGGACAAGTGTTCCTGAAATGCCTGAAGCCCACATAGGACTGCTCTCATTTCCAGGACATTTATATGTGGGCTCCCCCACATGAATTCCAAGGCATCCATAGTGAGGATCTGATGTGGGGCAGGACACAGGAATGGGATGCCCTTTTGCAGACTACTGCATTCCATCCACCACTTCTGTGTGCTGTGCAAAGGAGACATGACTACAACCATGTGGTCCAAGTCATCTGTTAACTGGTCCCACCGGACTCTTCACTTTGGTATCCACATGTGCAATCTGGCCAGAGGCATTGTGACAATGGCTGCTGTCAGAAGGCCTAGAAGGTGTAGAAACGTCCTTGCTGGGACATAATGGCTGTCGTGAATCAACTGGGCTTGTGCAGTCAGTTGTTCTGCTCTGTCCAATGGCAGAAACGCAAAGCCTTGGACCACATGCAAGACTGCCCCTATGTATTGCAGGCACTGGCAGGGTATCAGTAAAGACTTTGGTATGTTGATCATCACCCCTAGGGCATGGAATATCTGTCTGGTTTGAATTAAGGTCTTCAGTAGTTGGTCCCTGGAGTGGGCTTTTAATAACCAGTCATTCAGGTATGGAAAGGCATACAGGCCTTCCCTATGAAGGGCTGCAGCCGCTGCTGCCAAGCACTTAGTAAAGACCTGTGGTGCAGAAGACAAGCTAAAGGCCAACACTCTGAACTGCTCCCCCTCGCGAATAGGAATTTCATATCTCCTGTGAGGCTTCCTGATTTTGATATGGAGATAGGCATCCTTCACATCTAGGGAACATATCCAGTAGTACACTTATGTAAGAACTTACCGTAACAGTAGATATTCAAGAGAAGCTCTTGCAGCAGGCCACACTGATAGGACTATGCCGCCAGGCACTAGGACCACATAGAAAACTTCTAGCTAGCAGTCTACCACAAGGGACCGCCCCCCACTGTCAGTCATAGGATATATAGGAGGGAGGTCCCCCCCACACCACCTCAGTTCTCCCACCGGAGACTCTGCATGACCAGCTGATGGGAGAACCAAGGAGGTTATCCTGAGAGCCAAATAAAAAGGCAGAAGCATACGCTAGTAGAAAGGGAGAAGCAGGGGAAAGGAGGGAGAGAAAGCAAGGCCTGCTGCAAGAGCTTCTCTCGAAGCTCTACTGTTACAGCAAGTTCTTACATAACTGTACTATCTTACTTCGAGGAAGGCTCTTGAAGCAGGCCACACCGGTAGGACTGAGTTCCAAGCAGTACTGGTTGCCACCAGGATAACACTGCCAGGAGGAAGATAGGTTAGCAGACAGTAGCTCAAGACAGCAGGCCCTGTAACACTGCTAGGCCAAAACTGGCCCTGTGCCTAGAGGCAATGTCCAGACTGTAACGCTTGGTGAAAGTGTGGACTGAACTCCAGGTGGCTGCTGCATAAATGTCAGCAGCTGAGACCCTTTTGAAACAAGCCACCGAGGTAGCCATGCCTCTGGTGGAATGAGCTTTGGCAGCACCAGCCAATTCTTTGCCATACTTCTTGTAGCAGAACACAATGCAATCTGCCAACCATTTTGATCAACATGCTTAGAAACTGAAGCACCCTCTCTATCCGGGGCCGAAGAAAACAAATAACTGCTTTGACTTTCTGGACTCTAGTCTAAAGCAGACAATACTTCAAAGTTCTACGCACATCTAATGTATGGAGCAGTGCTTCCCCTGGATTGGCACGATTAGGGAAATAAACAGGAAAGTGGATAGATTAAGTGTGAACTCAGAAATCACCTTGGTTAGAAACTTCGGATTTGTGCACAAAAATACCCTGTCTCTGTGAAATATCAAATAAAGCTCCTCGCACCAGAGGGCCTGAAGCTCTGAATTCTTCAAGCAGAAGTAACTGCAACTAAAAATAACGCTTTCCAAGACAGAAAGTGCAAGTCACAATTGGCTCAAAAGGAGACTGGGTCAACTTCTCCAAAATAAAATTCAAGATGTAAGCCGGGACAGGGAAATGGATTGGAGGTTTCAGATGCAGGATGCCTCTAAGTGAGGGAGATATCCAGCTGAGCTATCGTGCTGTCACCCACGGGCTCATAAAATGCAGAACTAGCAGAAAGGTGGACCTTGAGTGAGGAACACTGGAGGCCTGAGTCGGACAGAGATATCAGGTAGTCCAGAACATGATTCACCAAACAGGTGAAAAGGCCCATGGCATGTCTGGCAGCCCAAATGGCAAATCGCTTCCACTTCATGGCATATGTGGGCTTGAGTGGAAGGCTTCCGGGCGGCCATTAGGATGTCCGCTACCCTGTTAAGAGACCCTGAACCTGGCAATGGCTATGTTCTCAGGAGCCAGGCAGGCAGATGGAGGGATCAGAGGTTGGGATGGACCAGGGTCCCCTGATCCTGGGTCAGCAGATTCCTGCGAAGAGGAATCCCCAGCAGGAGATATAAAATCTTACTCAGTTTATAACCTTACCTACTAGACTGCATAAATTTATTATGGATAAAGATACGCTTTTAGACCTCATTTTAACTACTACACCATGAAGATACGTACCAGCGGTACATGAATCAGATATTAGTGACCACTGTTATATTTCCTGTATTAGAGATAACATGAAGATACGTTCACCAATTCAAACAGTTGTTACCAGAAACTTTGATTCTTTTTGTGATCACGCGTACCTGAGAGATGTGTGGAATATGAACTGGACCCTGATATATTCATGTCCCAGTATACAGAAAATTAGTTTTTTTGCCGTATGTTTGAATATTAATGAATAATTACTTATTTTACACATTTTAAGACATACATATCTGAATAGTACTTACACTGTATAAATGCAGGAAACAGCAAGTAATGCTTAATTTACACTAGGGACAGATTGTCTTTAAATCCACTTTTTTGCCTAACACTAAGTTGTTTTCTTATTTAGAAGACTTTTAATATTATATACAAAGTATTTTTTCACCTTATTTCATCTTGCGGTTTAAAATCATGGACACTTACTAATGTATGCACAGATGTAGCTTTTATATGTTTTGTGGCTATTCTCAGGGAAGAAGCTTATCTATTCTGTGACATCTGACCTTAACATACCTTTCTTTTGATAAAACTCAGTTGCCTTTATATGGTTCCATGCTGACTTTTAAAAAGCAGCTTTGGCCAACAGGAGTTTTACAATTTTTTATCTTTTTTTTGGTGCATGATCTGGACTTTAAGAAAGTGTATTCTTCCAAACCAACTGTAATTGTTTTATTTCTTTTTTTTTTTTTTTAAACTTTCTTTTTATTCAGTTATGTAAAACACATTTACATATCATAGTACGGGTGCCAGACATAAACATACATTGAAAGAATATCTCTGGGTACATAAGGATACATATAATCTGAGCATTCTGGTAAATGGATGTGGGGGTAGTCCAATATTTATAAAGTGTCCATAGAAAGTCCCAAAATAGCTACACCTTGCAAATATGTGGTGGTCATAACCTAAATAAAATGTGCACCATACATGGTTGAACCTCAGCATCCACTGTTGATGTCACCCCATCCAAACATATTTACTATAAACAAATTGTGTAGCATCTCAAGACCCTTCCCCTGAACTAGACACAGCAAAACGTCCAACTTTTTAAGAGATGAATTAGATTATCTTAATAACTAAGAACAGCATAGGCAATGTTCTATTCAACAAGAAATGAACATTACGTACCTACCGTAATTGTTGATCTTTCTGTGTATCTACACCATTCATCACTAGTGGGTACAGCACCAGAGCTAGGACCCCGCGGGAGACTTTTTTTCCCTATAGGTGGATTCGACGCAGGGCCGATGCTGCCCTCGAGGCCCATGTTCTACGTGGCACTCGCGGGTTGGCCGTTATCTGTCGTCGATTCTGCCCTAGCCCCAGTTCTGAGATGCCAGAGAGTGTAAGAAAAGGCAAGTGGGGTGGGGCAAAGGAGCCCAAGGGATAGATAAAAGGAAAGGATATGAGAAACTAGATTGGGGGGAGGGGGAGAGGACCACAACCCTAGAGGCGATCCTGAACCCCAGGGGTTTTAACAAGAACGAGAGACCAGGATTTGGACCATCAAGGTTAAGAGCTGCCAAGAGGCAAAGACTGAAACTAAATAAGCAGCATTTGCCTGGGAAGGGACAACCTTAAGAATGGGGGCCAGGAATAGGGGTATCTCTCTTACTCCCCTCTCCCACAAAATAAGGGAAAAAACCTAAATAACAGGAAGGACATCCAAAGGATATCCAGCTTAGGGTAATTAAAACCAAAGGTTTGAGGTCAAGGGAAAAACAGGGGGGGAAGGGAGTCCCCCCGCCCAATCCCTCACCTCACTCCAGACAGAAGCGAGGAGAAGATAAGACCAATAAAGTGGGAGAGGACCCCCCACCCCCAAATAATACCTCCTACAGAGCAAACTCCTCCTGTGTGTCTCCAGGTTCCTCCTCCCTAACCACAAGGAGAGGAAAGCAGAAAAAAAACAACAGGGAGACACACAGAAGGGAGGAGGGAGCCCAGAGACTGAGGCCCCAGGGGGGAGGAGGGCAGGATTTAGTGATGAATGGTGAAGATACACAGAAAGATCAACAATTACGGTAGGTACGTAATGTTCATATATTGCCTGTGTCAATCTTCACTATTCGTCACTAGTGGGTGTGTACCGAGCCCCACAAAGTGGGCCCTAAACTTCCCTAAGAGACAAAGTCCCTTAGCATCCAGTGGGTGAGACACTGTAGGAGAGAACCCTTACAGACCCGGGGAGGCCTGAGACTGGTCTGGGTGAGACAGGGAGCCCCCAGTGGGGGAGGGAAGGTGCCCCAAAAGCCGTCTTACCCTGCGGGAGAAGAGGTGGGTTCTCCGGCACAAGGAGGAGACCACCCTACACCAGGCCAGGGGTGACAACCGGGATAAGTGAAGCCATGCCGTCTGCCTAATGCAGATCGCTGTCCCTATAGCTCTGGAGGCTACCTCACTGGCATTATAAGATGCCCTTGCTTGGTGTCTTGCTAGCTCCAGACCCTGAGCAGAGAGGGCAATGGCATGCCTGATTTCCTCCGTATCAGGCATTGAGGCTAGGAGTTGTCCTAGCCTGGACCACAAGAACCTGTCGTAGGAAGCAAAGTGGGCCTAATGAGAAGCAATAGACAGAAGGATCCGTGCCAAACAGAAAATCCTTCTCCCCCAAAAATCGAAGTCCGCAGAGTCAGAGTCTGAGGGTTGGTCACGGTCGGGGGAGCGAGGCCCAGAGGGGGTGCCCAGGGAGGTCAAGCCTGAAGAGGGATGAGGCAAAGAACCTGGAGACCCGGCGCGGGGGCGCAATACCATTGGCATAGGTCCCTTGGCGCTGGAACAGTGGAGAAGGGACGCAGCCAAAGCCGATGTGATGCTTCTTGGAAGGGTACAGGCCAGGCAGGAACCACCAGGTTGGCTGCACTGTACTCGCCTAAGAAGGTGCGCGTTACATGCTCGGGATTGCTGACAGGGACCAGGGTAAGATGGAGCTCATCCAACATCCTTGTGAGGAACAGCTGATGGGAAGAAAGATCAGACGCTGGGGAGATGTGGACAGATAATTCCTCTCCCTCACAGGAGGAGGAAGAAGATGCAGGTGAGCTCTGAGGTTCAGGGTCCTGCTGCACGGTGAAACACCTGCTGGTCCAGGGCATGGAGATAGGTAGAGAAATGTGCAGCTGAACCTCTGAACTGTTCCCAGGTGAGAGGTCCCCTAGGATTGGGAATGCCTGGGATAACCGGGGATGGAGGCAGAGGCACGGGGGACAAGCTCCTAGCAGCAGAAGAATGGCCTCTGTCAGGGTAGGGGGACCTAGAGGAAACTCCCTGCAAGGAGGAAGACCCTAAGGACCCAGCAGCTAACAGCCGTTCAACTGGATTAAAACGGTCAGAGCTGTGCCCATGGGAAGAAATTCCCCCGTGAGGTGATCGGGACCGTGTGAGTCCAGACGGACGGCCCCTGACCTCTGAAGTTGAAGTCCTTCTCGAGAACTGATCCAGGGAAGAGCGAGGGTCCGCACTGTGGCTCCTCTCAGAACCCGGACGGGTTCCGGTGAGGGCACACTGCGCCACACCCTGACTCCTCAACCCTTCAGAGTCCGAGAGGGACCTCGTCCTCATAGCCACCAGCCTAGCCAACTGACAACTCTGGGCAGACTCCGAAGAGTCCACCCAGGGAACAGTACCCTCCTCTTCCTGGCGTGCCCTGGGCTGTCCCAAACTTGGACTGTCCAAACACATCAGGGAAGGGGTGCCCCAGCCAGAGGAGCAGACGTGCCAGTGGCCCCAGGTTGCACGGCAGTGGCCACGAGGACCACTGCTGACTGGTCAGTACCACTGACCCCAGAGCCTACTGGCAACGATGACTTCCAGAGGGAGGCCGAGTGGGGGCCGAGGTGCTGGACACAGAGGGATAGGAGGATTCCGAAGAATCCGGGACCCAATCCGGAGCAGACCCAGAGTCCGCCTCCGAGGAGGTAGACCTCAAAGCCCGATGCCAGATCACCCCTCGATCCCTGCCAGTTCCCAGACCATAAGCCGGACCACCTTCAACCCTAGCACCATAGGCGGCAATGGAGTCAAGTGCGGCACCGTGCCCGATGCCACCACCCTCCCCGGTGCCGTGAAAGGAAAATTACTTACCTACCGTAATTCTTGATCTTCTTGGACGAGTCTCCACCACTCATTCACACTAGTGGGATTGGCGCCGGAGGCACTAAGACCCATCGGGAGCAAACTTTTTGCTGGAGGGTCGGCGAGACGGCGGCCGCGGAACACGGCGCGCCAGCAGCAGCGACGTTCGAGCGTAATGACCATCTCGGCGACTCACCTCCAACCGCCTCAGTACCTTTTACCAAGGAGGTGCAGCACAACTAACGAAAGAGTAAACCAACATTAAAACGGACATAAGATAGTCCGTATGACCCGTGTAAGAAGGGTCAGCAAAGAAGTCCTCACGGCCTAAAGATCTGAGGGAGTGAAGACCAATACAGCGCGAGCTCGGGGATGGAGGGAGGATAGGAATGAGTGGTGGAGACTGTCTAAGATCAAGAATTACGGTAGGTACGCACTTTTCCTATCTTCCTAGACATAAGTCTCCACCACTCATTCACACTAGTGGGAGAGTACAAGCTGATAATCCCCAAAAGGGCTGCAGGAGAGCCAGAGCTCACGCTGCCAAGATAGAAGCCCATTAAGGATAGTTCTGCCGACGCGAATGTCGCCTGGCATGAACATCCAGTGCATAGTGCTTAACAAAGTATGCACTGAGCTCCAGGTGGCGGCGCGGTATATATCTGCAATTGGAACACTGTAATTTTCGCTAGGGATGCCGCTGATTTCCTAGTAGAGTGAGCGACACTTACCTTCTAATTTAACTTGAGCCATGGAATAGCAATGACGAAGGCATGCCACTAACCATGAAGAGATGCATCTAATAGCGACAGGTTGACCCAGCCGGTGTCGCTGAAAGAAACGAACAGTTGCTGAGTCTTTATGAATATCCTTGGTTCTATCTAAATAGAACCGTAAGGCTCTCTTAACATCCAAGGAATGAAGAGCTGCTCTTCATTTTGGAAATTAGCAGGTAAGCGGGTACCAGAGGTTGGTTCAGATGGAATTCTTGACACAACCTTGGGAAGAAATTTAGGATGAGTATGGAGAACTACCTTGTCCTTATGGAATACAGTATACGGAGGGTCCGTAACCAGGCATGTATCTCAGAGACCTCATGTGGCTGAGGTAATGGCCACCAGGAAGGCAGTCTTCCAGGTAAGAAATTTTAGCTCACAGGTAGCTGGGGGGTTCGAAAGGCTTCGAGTGAGCATGTCCAGCACCAGGTTAATGTCCCAGGCTGCAACTGGACGCTTAACAGGGGGTCTGGTATGGAGAATCCCTTAAGAAATCTCTTCACTATAGGTAACTGAGCCAGAGTTAAGGAAGAAACCGCCTATGGAACGCCTGAGATGGCACTAAGGTGAACTTTAACTGTGGAGTACTGAAGACCTAAGTTTGATAGGTCCAAAAGATACTCCAGAACCTTGCCAGGAGGACAGGAAAAGGGATTCCAAGAGGATTTTGACACTAGAGAGAAAACGCTTCCATTTGGAAGCGTGACGCTGGTGGCTGGCTCCGAGCAGCCAGAAGGATGTCTGAGACTCTACGAGAGACGTTGAACCGATTCACTTCTATCTCTTCAGAGCCAAGCATGAAGGTGAAGTGATTTCAGGTTGGGATGGACCAACGAACCCTTGAGTCAAAAGACTGATTTGTAAAGGAAGTGGTCTCGGAGAGGCTGCCAACATACTGTTGAGTAGAGGAAACCATAGTTGCCGAGGCCAGGAAGGAGCAATGAGAATCATCTTGGTCCCCTGAGACTCGAACTTGAGGAGTACTCTCTGGATTAGAGGAAGTGGTGGAAAGGCGTAAAGAAAGCTGCTTTGTCCACCGCAGCCTGAACGCATCCTGACAGAAAATGCCAGGCCCTGATTTCTGGAGCAGAAGAGAGGCAGTTTTATGCTGAGTGGGATGCAAAAGGTCCAGGTCTGGAGTCCCCACTCTTTGAACAGGGACCGAGCTACTGGTGGATCGAGAGACCACTGTGAGGGTCTGCCTCCTGCTCTGCTGAGGTGATCTGCTAGTCGCTTTTGTATACCTGGCAGATAAACCGCTGAATCAGAGACTTGTGCTCCAAGCACCACTCCCACACCCTCATTGCTTCCTGCAAAGGGATAAGAATGAGCACCGCTTGCTTGTTCATGTAATACATCACTGCTTTGTTGTCCGCTTGAAGGAGAATGTTCTGTGACAAAGGACATCCTTCAGAGCTCGGATTGCTATAGAGGACCGCTTCTCATCTCCAGGACATTTATGTGAGATGAGTTTGAACTGAGTCCATACACCTTGAGTGTGGAGGAGACAGTGAGCTCCCCATCCCATTAGCGATGCATCTGTGGTGATGGAGATCTGATGATCCGGGGAGCAAAGGGAATCCTTCCAGGAGATTGTTTTGAGACCACCAGGTGAGAGACCTTCAAGGGCCTCGCCACCTTGATGGGATAAGACTGGGGTGAGAGGTCGGGGCCCACTGGTGGGAGAGCATCCATTGGGTGGTTCTCATGTGCAGTCGGGCCAGAGGGACAGTGAAGACCGAGGACGCCATGAGACTCCAACATGCGCTGCATCGAGAGAGCTGTAACCATTGGTTCTCCCTGATGTAACGGGCCATATGAAGGATGTCGAGTCTTCTGTCCTCTGGAAGGAAAGCCTTCATGAGGAGGTGTCTAGAAGCGCCCCTATGAAAAGGAGCCTCTGGGAGGGTTGCAGTTGAGATTTTTTCAAATTCAGCAGAACTCCCATGGACGTGAGAAGACGAGAAGTCGTTTGCACGGCTTCCAAAGTCCCTTGGCCGGAAGGGCTTGCTAGAAGCCAATCGTCAAGGTAGGGAAACACCTGAGTCCGACTTTCCTGAGATGCCGCAAGAACTGCACAACACTTTGTAAAACCGCGCGCCGAGGATAGCCCAAAGGGCAGGACTCTGAATTGATAATGCTGACCCAAAGCTACAAACCTGAGGAATTTGCGTGGGTCGGTGGACGGGATATGCTGGTAAGCATCCTGCATATCGAGAGAGGCCAGCCAGTCGTGTTGATGCAGCAAGGGTAACAGGGCACCTAGGAAATCATCTTGAATTTCTCCCTGGGAGGAATTTGTTTAACTTTCTGAGGCCTAGAATGGGGCATCCCCAGATTTCTTTTGAACCAGAAAGTAATGGAGTAGAACCCTGTGTTTCATAGATGCGGGGCACCAGTTCTATTGCCCTGTTGTTCAGAAGGCCCTGATCCTCGCGGTGAGGAGGTTCTGATTGAGAGGCCGACAACCTGGGTTGTCAGATGGGAGGACAATTCGGGGTTTCAAGAAATTGAGAGAATAACCCTCGCGAATTATCCGAGGACCCATTTGTCTGAGGTTATGGACTTCCACTGGTTGTAGAAGCACATCAGACCACCTCCCACTGAGGAGAAAGTTCCACCGGGCAGAGTGGATGGAACTTGGGCCAACGACTCATAAGGTAGCGCTGGGAGCTTTAGGTCCCCGCGCTTTCCGCGCCTTTGAGGTTGGGCAGGTTGGCTTTATGGAGCCCTGCCTCTGCCTCTAAAGGACTGACGACTATGAAACTTGACGTCTGTTCACATGCCCCCGAGAGGGGCAGGATGGAGGTCTGGCCAACTTAATGGCCGATCTAGTCTTCTGAGTGGCCTCAGGCTTGCTCCACCTGAGGGCCAAAAAGAAAGGAGCCATCAGCAGCGCCATCACCTGCTGCTGAGCATCATTCGTGAAGCCAGAAGTACGCAGCCAGGAATGGCTACCGAGTACAACCCCGCGCTGCTGAGCGAGAAGCAGTGTCGAAAGCGTCCATGGCGGCTTTGACCTGTTGGTTATTGGACTCAATACTCTAATAACGGTCAGAAGAAGCTCTGACTTGGAATCCGAATCTGAAGAGCTTCAACCATTCTTTTCATAGAGTGCCACAGGATATACTCATACTGAGAAAAATAGCCTTGATAACTGGCAATACGATACTTAGAGTGGAGGCAGCAAAGATCTCTTACCTAATGTATCAATCTTACGAGACTCTTTGTTATTAGGTCGAGCTGTAGTAGTTTGAGGAAGAACGACTTTGTCATTCTCTGCCAGGATCCACAATAGGATCCGCAGCGCTTGGGATGCCAAATGGGACGATCCTTGGGAGCTGAATACTTTTATCAATGGATTTAGCCACTGAGGAATAAGAGCAGGGTTATTCCATACCATTTGAGACAGCGCCTCAAGGAAGGCTGAATCGGAGGAGTCAAACCAGAGGGATCTCTGAAGCATGAAGATACTGGAGTCTTAATATCTTCCCAGGATCGATGTCTGTAGTCTGGAGAGAAAGAGTGGATCCCAGGTTCTTCAACAGAGACTTAAAGGACAGGTCCTCACCACAGGCTCTGTAGTAAAGAAAGATCCTGTTTCTCCACTTCATCACCCAACCAAGGTCTGGGTCAGGCTCAACATCATCTCCTGATGGTCCAGAAAGGACTGTTTGGACAGGAAAGGAGTGAAATTAGAGAGGAGGAAATGGCAGAAAACAAGGAGAGTCCCCAAGGCTGCCGGGCGCCGAGATGGCAAAACGGCTGAAGACGGCATCGAGGAGGGCGACGGCGCCGAAGAGGCACGCGGCCTCAACGCTGCCGGGCGGCGCCGAGACGACGCCACGACGGTGCCGCAGACGGGCGCTGCTGCCGACGCTCGGATGGCGCCGCTGACGACGCCGCTAACGGCGCCGAGACGACACTCGCTAACGGCACCGGCCATCTAACGGTAATTCACCGGGCGGCGCCGCGAGACTCACGCTGGCGCCGCTAACGGCGCCGAGATCACGCTGGCGCCGCCAACGGGCGCCGCAAGCTCCGCAGCCTCGAAACGGCGCCGACACGGCCACAGACCCTGCAGAAGGCGCCGGAAAAGCCCGGGAACCTGGAAAGCAAGAGAAGGAAAAACCAGGAGATAAGGGCATCGGTGAGGCCCCTGCGCCGCAGCTATGAGGGGGAAACACCTAAGCACGGAGTCGCTAGCACCGAAGAAGGCGCCACAATATCAGGAAGGTCCAACCGCCTACCTGATCGCCGGAGGAGCAGAGGGTCCGAGGTAACCCAGCCAGGCAGAAGAACCAACCTCCGAGCCCATCGCTCCATAAGAGCGCCCACTGATGAAACTGCTCATCTGGAGCCCTACCTATAGGCAGGAGGGGCTCCGATGTCGAGATGACGATTATCGGAGTTGGCGACTCGAAGAAGGAGACCGGCAACTAGCAGCGATAGCACCGACGGTCGGCGCGAGATATGAAGGCGACCTCGGTGATGCCTTCTCTTTTGACCTGTGGGCGAAGAAGAGCTCGAGGCGAGCACGCCGAGAATGCGACCGTTATTTTTATGCCGTGGGGACCGCCCATCCCGGCATCGGACTGACCGTAGTCGGAACCCCGCTGAGGAGAAGGAGGCTGACCGGACCCAGCTCGCTGACTGAACAGCTTTCATCTAAGAAGTCTCCCTACCCACCTGACCTGCTCATGGTCGACTCGTCCAGTAGGCTGGAGACTTCTTCAAGTAAGTTAAATTTAAATATTAGAAAAATTTTACTTAAAATAGAATAAAACTAAGCGATACTACTATTGTGATAATGTTACAAAAAACAAACTGAAAACTATCGCTAGTTTGAAGTTTGACTCTCACGACTGACGTCGTCACTGAGCGCACTTTCGGCATGAGAAAAAAAGAACTGAAGCGGTTGGAGGGTCGTCGCCGAGATGGTCATTACCTCTCGAGCCGCTGCTCGCGGCGCCGTGTCTCGCAGCGCCGTCTCTCGCGCCGACCCTCCAGCAAAAAGTTTGCTCCCGATGGGTCTTAGTGCCTCCGGCGCCAATCCCACTAGTGTGAATGAGTGGTGGAGACTTATGTCCAGGAAGATCGGCACTAGAGTCGGGCATGGCACCAACTCCAGTCCTGGCGCTATGCACAGTGACAGAAACAAAAACAGATCCAGAAACTGCAGCAGCACTTCCCCCAGTGTTGCTGACATCTCCGGTGCCACGAATGGTACCAGGAGTGACAGCGACACTAAGGGACGGCCTGGCGCTGAACACGGCGCTGCCCTTCAAGCCTCCAACAATGCAACCGGCACCGGAACCAAGGCCGGCGCCACCACTCCACACCGAGGACGGTGCCGGTCCAGGCCCGGAGGGCCCAGAACACGACACTTAGGGAGCCTTGACCTCCGAAGAGGCGACTGCCACAGCAGTGCCTCCCATCTGCCCCCCAAAAGGGCCAGAGTGGGCCTCCTGCACTTGTGGAAGGAGCCCCCATCGCAGCAAGGCTGAGAGAGAGGTGGAGGCCCCCTGCTCCATGGGTCATATAGAACCGGGAGGGGACCCAGAGGAAGGGCCGAGAATCCTAGCCTTGGCACCCCAACTGCGAACCCGCCCCCTGAAAGTCGGTGGCATATGTCCGACTTTAAATGTGCGGATCTCAAGAACGCGACAGTCCATCGAAAAGCAGGTGTCGCAGTTGTCCATGTCGTGGGCCGGGCCAAGACAGGAGAGGCAATGGTCATGCTGGTCCTTCACGGAATAAAGGAGGCCACAGGGATACAGACGAATTTGGTGGCCACCGCCTTCGACGATTTTTTGCCCCTGGGATGAGACATGACCGTATGGCAAACAATAAACAAAAACAGTACTCAATGTTGCCTAAAAGTAATGAAACGGTCTTACCGGCAGATGAGACACTGAGTAGGGAGAAACAGAACAGAGACACACACAAGGCCGTGTCGAAACTAGGCTGCACACGTAGTTGACTGAAGAGTCTCCACACGAGGTCTACACTCGATGGCGGGAGAAGAACAACTAGGGCTAGGGTGGAGTCGACGACAGGTATCGGCCAACCCACGAGTGTCACATAGAACGCCGGCCTCGAGAGCGGCACAGGCCCTGCGGCAACCCACCTATTTGGGGGGGGGGGGTCTCCTGCGGGGTCCTAGCTAGTGCTGTACCCACTAGTGATGAATGGTGAAGATTGACACAGATAAGATCATAAACTGGTTAGAAACTTTTAGACAAAACTTGCCACATAGCTCAAATTCTTATAGCCTGAAGGATACTACTAGTCCAGACTTTTGCCCCTGCATTCTTCAGATATCCTCATCTTCTGATTCCATCACTGCAACCAGTTGTGCTGCCTCAAATTCCCTTGCAATGCGTTCTGCCCATTTACCTGCCTCTACTGGGTCAGTATATTGAAAAGTTTGTCCCCTGTAAAAAATGTGCAAGCAGGCAGGCATAAGAAGCGAGTGCATGACTCCCAGACTACGTAGTCTGGCCCACACACCGTCAAATTTCTTCCTTCAAGACTGGGTGGCATACGAAAGATCAGGAAAAATGTGCAGCGTAGTATCCTGGAAATGAAGGCAATCAGAGTTTCTGGCTGCCTCTAGGATCGCATCTCGGGCCCCTACTCCATCAGTCACCAGCAAGATTGTTTGGGGATATTCAGTGTGGATCGGAGCCGAATGAGGGGAAATGCGGTACGCTGTATAGAATGCTGAAGCTGTGTTTAGGCTTAAATTCAGAGCTCCCGGTAACCACTCTTTCAAGAAGAGCAGTAGATCTTCTCCCTCGCCCTCCGCTCCTTCTGGCAGTCCAACGATGCATACATGCAAGGCCCTGTTTACGTTTTCCAAGGCCTCCAGCCTATACTTGAGCTGGGCATTCTCCATTACCATTTTATTTGTTGCGGTCAGAGCTTGCAAGGCCTGTGTTTCTGGTGCCATCGCCGTTTTAGTAGCCGCCTCTATCTTGACATCTTGTTCTCCCATTCGGCTCAATATTGCTCCTACTTTCAGATCTATGGCTTGCATAGATAATTGAAGAGATTTCCATGGCGGGCTACCTCCAGCTGGGCCCACTTCCACTGCCGCAGCCTGGGGTTCCACCGTAGCTGTAGATTTAGAACTGCCAGGACCTCCCTTCTGCGTTTGTCCTGTTGTACAAGTTTGGTATCACTCTGAACCTCTTGACTTGCTGAAGTTGAATTCGATCGATATTTGGCTTCTTGACCATCCAAAATTGTAAATTATAGTGAATTATTGCCACTAGCCCAGTGAGAGATCTGTAGATGCGTCTGTATAGCAGGAGTGTTCAACAGCACCCCCTAACTGTCACTGTTTTCTGATGAAGGATTCTATATAATCCGAAAGCTCAAGTACCTATTTTCTTTTGTAACATCTATGCTGGTCCAATAAAAGGTATCAGATCATCTCTTTTTTTCTGGATCTTTTGTCCCAATATAGAATTTGCATGGATCTATTTTAAAACATCACTGTTCCAAGTTATTAATAAACATACACCACTAGTTAGGAAGAGGACCAAAAGTAGAACAACGCCATGGATTAGAAAAAGAGTGAAAAAGTTAATTAAAGAAAAAGGGCAACTTTGGAACAAAGCAAAGGAAACTAAGGATGCAGCTGACAGATTAGCTTATAGAATTGCAGGAAATATACATACAAAAGAGATGAGGAGAGCAACATTTAATTATTCCACTCATTAGTTTTCTGACTCGTAGAAACCCACAGAGAATTTGGAGGTGTATTAATTCATTGACAAGGGGGGTATACCTTATCCACCTTGCCAAAAAACTTTAAACAATAAAAATAAAATCACTCACAGTGCTACAGACCATGTAGAAGTATTTAATAATTTTTTGGGGGAGGTTGATCAGATATTTGAAAGGGAACAACCAGGATTTACATCACCCCCACTGAATACAGATTTTTCGGACACATTTAACATGCCCATTTTTTTTCCTTTTAGAGAAATTAAGGAAGATGAAGTATTTAAAGAATTAAATAGACTACAGACAAGGGGCCAGTTGTAATGGTATACTGTCAGTCTTTTATAAAACTGCATAAAAAATATTATCACAACACATTATTTGTTCAATTTTTCCCTGCAAACCTCAAATCTACCTTATGATTGGAAAACCGCTCATATCACCTCCATTTTCAAACGGGGTGATTCTTCTGACTCAAATCCATATTGACCCATTTCAATTCTGATAATATGTACAAAAGTTTTAGAAAGATTGTTACATGTACAACTAGCTCAGTATTTTTCAAAATATAACAATCTCACAATTGCAATCAGGATTTTAAAAAGGTCACAATACTACTTATGTTATATCAAAAGTAACTGATGATCTAGCTAGCCCGGTGGCGCAGAGGACTGAGGCGTTGTGTGCCTTACCTCACACCATGCCGGTGACCTGAATTTGGGAACGAGCTCGGGCAATCGGAGGCCATGGGGGAGGGGGTACGGAGTTGGATAGAGTGGCCGGACAGCAGCTCTCCTCTCCGGGGAGGATCCAGTGCATCCCTCGGTACAGGTCTGCTTCCTGGTCGAGGCCAGGAGTGGAACAACCAGAGGGGGCAGAGGCATTAGGCTGTGTGGTAGGCGGAAGGGGCTGTCACCGGGGCCGTAGTATGCATGTGCGCCTCCACGCGCAGGCGTCTCTACTCCTGGAGCCCCGGGTTAAGGCAGAAAAAGGAGGAAAAAAACTCCCCGGTGGCAGGATGAAGCCCGACCCCCCACAGGCACCACTCCCGGGCCGGGCATAAGGTAAGCTGAGCTGGGGGGAGGGGGTGGTTGGGCCAATGAGGGCTCCCGAGGACAGGAGATAAATAAAAATAATAAAAAAGTAACTGATTATGTATTTACATCTTTTGAGAAAGGACACAGTGTACCATCAATTTTTTTTAGACCTGTTGAAAGCATTCAACACAGTGGACCACACTATTTTACTTAATAAACTAAAGTCATCTGGTCTGGGTCTGTCTGCACTGACTTGGGTTTTATTCATATTTAACACCATGGTTACAATGTGTAAAGGTGGGTGAGAGACGTTTGGGTATGGCAGCTATCAGAACAGGAGTCCCACAAGGATCTGTGTTGGGTCCCCTATTGTTTTTGCTCTACGTGAACGAACTTCCCAAACGCTGTTCAGTCAATACAAGTATTACTTGTACAATGATAACACAATTATGTACAAACAACACAATAATTTAAATTCGCCCTTGAAACATCACGAGAGGACTTTATTAATGTACAGAAAGTTCTATTAGATTTGAGACTTCTGTTGACTGAAAAAAAAAAAAAACACGATTACCTTTTGTAAAAAAAAAAAAAGTGACTGAGCCTGACTGGACCATAAAATCTATTAAAGGTGCAAATATTACCAAAGTTCACTCATATAAGTATTTAGGTCTGACCCTCGATGATCACCTAACTTTTAATTTGCACGTCACAAATTCATCTTCAAAATTAAAACAACTGTTGGGGTTCTTTTACAGAAATAGAGCCCATTTTAATTTTTCACTCAGAAAATTATTGGTTACTTCATTAGTTTTACCTATATTGGATTGTGGAGACTGCATTTATAGGAATACAAAAGTATATAATAGTGCATTAAGATTTATTACAGGTCTACCTTATAAAACCCACCAGTGTCTGTTATACACTAGTGTAGGATAACCTTCTTTAACCGAATGTAGAGAATTACATTGGAACTTGTTTGTTTATAGGTTTATTTTAAATATTTTACCTCCACTTTTATTAAATGTACTTCAGCCTAAGTATAGTTTAAGATGTGATACTTATCAGTCATTCCGTATACCAAAATACAGAACAAAATATGGAGACATGACTGACTGTTACAGTATCACGTACCTGGGATTTGATTCAAAAGAAATTAAATACAAATGTATTATTGCCAATTGCATGTTTTAGGGCTTCTTTTGCTAGTTTAACCTATAAACTTAGTAATTGTTATGACCAAATAACCAAAATAACCTACATGATGATGCTGATTTTATTGATTATTTTTAACTGTGACATGGAACTATGTGTGTCTTGTTATGATTATTTTTAACTGTGACATGGAACTATGTGTGTCTTGTTAATGTGTTTTGTCACTGTTTTTATTTATGTTCAGACACAATTGTAATCAAGAGTATTTCTCCCAATTTGCTATCCAATAAAAATGATGATGATGAGGAAGAGGGACCGGAGGTTCCTCTGCCAGCTGTTGAAGTACAGGGAATCATATCTAGTGAGTCCAGAAAGGAGCTACTAGAATCATACTGGCCCCCTCCATCTGTAGTTTGATCAGACGAAACACAGGGAATGCATACAGAACCCTCCCATTCCAGGAGAGGGACAACACGCCTTGCCAGAAAACTCCAGGCCCTGGATCTAGCAAGCATAATCTGGGCAGTTCTGCATTGAGTCGGGATGCAAAAAAGGTCCAACTGTGGATGACCCCATCTTTTGAACAAGTCTTCTGCGACAGATGACAGAAGCTCTCACTCGTGCATGCTGGACTGAGACCTGCCGAGACCATCCGCCAGGGTGTTTAGCACACCTGGTACATGGACTGCAGTGTCTCAGACTGTGTTCTTGCACCCAGTACCACACTCTTATGGCCTCCCTGCAAAGGGGGTATGAGTGAATCCCGCCCTGCTTGTTGATGTTGTAGACATTCAAATTGTCCGACTGCACCAACAGTTGGCCTAGAGCAAGGTGCTTCTGAAATGCCTGCATGGCATAGAGCTCCGCTCTCATCTCCAGGACAATGATATGCAGGGTGGCTTCCCACTAAGACCAGGAGCCCTGGGTTTGGAAGGGCACAGGTGTGCTTCCCAGTCCAGGCCTGAGGCATCTGTGGTTAGGATCTGATGCGCAGAAAAATCTGGAAGGGAACACCCTGAAGCAGATTCAAGGGATCCATCCACCACTGCAGTACCTTGCGTACTGGAGAAGAGACCAGGACTGGTTGGTCCAACTGTACCCTGAGTGTCCACTGAAGGGTACGCATATGAAGCCTGGCCAGTGGAAATGGCCACTGCCATCAGGCCTAACAATCTGAGGTACACCCTGGCAGGGATGTACTGACTGAGCGACCTCCTGAGCTTGAATGATGAGGCACTCCAGCCTGTTTTGGGGCAGGAAGGCCTTCCATTGCAAGGAATCTAGAACAGCCCCTATATACTGCAGCCTTTTGGATTTTACTAAAACCAACTTGGGCAGACTGACAGTAATGCCTAGGGAGTGAAAAAGCTGGAGAGTATGCTCCAGAGTCAGCAAAGGCTGTTCCCTGGACAGGGCCCTGAAAAGCGAATCGTCCAGATAAGGGAAGACATACAGTCCCTCTCTTCTGAGAGTTGCTGTGACTGCTGCTAAGCACTTGGTAAAGAGTAAGACTCTTGGTGCAGAGGATGAGCCAAAGGGCAGCACTTTGAACTAATAATGCTCACCTTGAAAGGCAAAATGAAGAAACCTCCTGTGAGGAGCAAAGACCGATATGTGCAGGTAAGCATCCTGCATGTCCAGTGAACACAGCCAGTACCTGGTCTTGAGGAGGGGCATCAAGCCTGGCAAAGTTACCATCCGGAACTTTTTGTACTGGACAAAGAGACCAAGTTCCTTTAGATCTAAGATGGGCCTCAGATCTCCGGTCTTTCTGGGGACCAGGAAAAACCTGGAATAAAACCCTTGGTGTCTCTGGTGCCTTGAGCACTAATTCGATGGTCTGCTTGCGCTGAAGACACTGTACTTCCTCCCAGAGAACAAACAAATGAGCCGGGGATAGTTGGAGGGTGGGGGGGGTGTCTGGAGGATGCTGGATAAGCTCTAGGGTGTGAACCTTTTCTATGATCTGCAGAATCCATGCATCTGAAGTTATGGTCCTCCACTGATTTAGATAGAGGGAGAACCAACCTCCGATCACTGCCTCTTGGGTCCGAGCCAGAGGAGGTGGGGTTCTGGTGAGGAGTCACGCTTAAGTGGAGCTAGGTGCAGAGGCTGGTCGGTCACTTCTGGGGTGCTTGGCCGCCACTCCAGCACTGGAGGGGTGGGCAAGGGAGCCTGGGCTGTTCACTTTCCCTGGCTACGGGGAGCCGATCTGGGCCTACTGGTCTGTCTACAAAAAGCAGGCTGCCCTCTGCCCCTTGGCTGAGTGTGGTAGAGGAAATGGACCGATTTAATGGTCATGCCCGAGGCCTACAGGTCATTAATGAGGTCAGGAACATCAGGACCAAATAGCTTGGTGCCACTGAAAGGGGCATTAAGCACCTTGTTCTGCATATCTGCTGCAAATCCAGATACTCTAAAGCCAGGAGTGCCTACAAAGGCATATGCCAGTGGCAGCTGCTTTGGCAACTGTACTGTCCACGTCATACAGCGTTCTCAGGAGGTGTTTGCTAAAATGCTCAGCAGCTGGTAAACACTGAAGAAATTTCTGCTCCTGAGACCCATCAGGAAAGGCCTGGACGGCAGCTCTGCCCTTTCTCCAGTTGGCATTTTGGTACTTAACCATGTGACAGATAATATGCAATCCTCAAACCACAGGTGGAAGAGGCATAAACCCTTTTTCCCCAGAGGTCACGCCTATGAGATTCCTTGTCTGGGGGAAGGGAACTAAGGTGTTTAGGCATCTTAGATCTGTCATGAGCTGCCTTAATGACCGAGTCAGACTTGGCCTGGGCAGCAAAGTAAGGAAGACCCTGAGAGGCGCTGTAAAGCTTATCTGCCCTGTGTGGCATGGCTGGTATGTCTGGCCTGTGCCAGGCTGCTGTGGTTGCATTCTTCAATGCTGGAAGCACTGGAGGAATGATCTTAGGGGGAGATTTAGGAATCTCCAGAAAACCCACCAGGTCTTTCCTGGTGACACCCTCTTCCTCAGTCTGGAAGCCCATAGTGGAAGACAACTGCTTCATCACATTAAATAATGTGGCATCCTCAGGAGAGGACCCTGGAGTATGTTTCACAGAGTCCTCATTGACTGAGGAGGCAGTGGACTTATCAGAGACCAGGATCTCTTCCTCTTCATCCTCCACATCATCAGGGAGAATCAGATCAGGGTGGTACTCCTCCTCGACATCAACCTCTTCATCTGGATCTGGCATAGGATTTGCCACAGCCGCAATGAACAGGCATCGACGACAAAGCTACCGTCAATGGTGTCAGCGAAATGGGCCTATTCAAGGCACCAAACTGCTGAACGAATACATTCATGAACTTGACCAGTACTCCGCTGAGGTCAACAGTGGACGTCGACGGCACAGGTGAAAACGACCCTCCAGCTGTGTCCTGGGATTCTGATGAACCTGTAGCCCTGGAGGGAGAAGGAGCAGGCCTCTTACTGGGATGCTTTGTCACAGATGCTCCATCGTAGCTGGAATAACCTGAGGTCAACGCCTGGGCGCCCTGTGTGTTGGGCAGAGGTGCTGTTAGTATGGGTCTGCTAGGCACAGAGACCTGGACTGCTGGCCTCTTCATCGGAGCAGCCACAGCTGACGAAGAGCCCCCCGGAGGGAGAGGCCAATGGGGAGCAGTCACAATCCTGGTCTTTTTTATGACTTTTCCCCAAGGACTTGTCTCGGGCCTTGGAGGCCTGGGAGCTTGAAGAGCTGGTTGGCGACTGGGAGGCCAGGGCCCTGGCTGGCTAACTGCTGTTCCATAAATTTTTTTGACAGCCTTCTTGCGTCACCTGAGGTTGTCTGGTTAAATTTCTGACAGAGCTCACAGTCGGAGATGTCATGGTCAGGCCCAAGACAGCTGACACAAACAGAGTGTTCATCTGTAAAGGAAATCTTCTTTCTGCAGTGGCAGCAATGGAAGAGAGGAGAGGAAGGATTAACTCTCGACATCAAAAAAAAAAAAATTCAGTAGAGAAAAAGGCCATAGGCCAAAAAAGGCGCAAACACTGCGATGAAGCTTCCTCGGAGACTCATGCAAGCAATTAGATGGCAGAAAAAAAAAAAAACTGTGGAGGGAGCAGGGCCACCTACGTCTATATAGGGTTGGTGACATCTGCTCATGGGTGGGCCCAGTTGTACTGCTGAAAATATTCCGTGTGGATTCCCTTTCACTGATGGCGAAGGTTCCTACAGTGTAACCTGATGACTGAAATCCCCCGTAAAAGATAAAATGTTACATTGACTATATTATTTTTTTTTAACAAACTGTCCTGAAAAAGTGACTGGAGAGTCACGAAATGTCAACCTTTTAGCTTGAAGTTTCACAAGTGAATCAAAATACTTAATTACAATGAGTGGATGATTTGTTTCAGTCTCTGGTTACCCTGAATTTAGTGTGGTTAGAACTGATCCCTCCCAGAGGTTTATCATTGTAGGAGTGGAGGGCATGCCTTGCCTTACAGTTTCATCAGCATGAAATCTGACAAACCCACATCCCAACAGCTTGACTGTATCCTCCACAGCCCCGCTTGTGTGCTGGATATTGAGGGAGATACTTTTAAAGGAAATGTGTTAAATACACTAGCATCCACTAGAGTATACTAGGTGCGCTCCATTTCTCTGTGGAAACATTATTGCTATCTTTACTGAGACAGTCTGTCAATTCTGCAACTAGGGTTCAGATTCAGACAATATAGAATGAGACCCCATCTGAGTACCAACATTTTTCATTTGATGTAACAGGGCCCTGTGCAACGTTTTGCCATAGAATGGCTTAATCATGCATGGTTCTGAAAGATACAATATTCTGCTGATTTTTATTATAGCTACCTGTCAATATTTTTAAAATGCATGTGCATTTATTTTTATACTTTTGGTAACTGGATAAGGCCCACTAGGCACAAGTGCCTGTTTTCAGGGGCGACCTGGGAGCACTGGGGTGGTCAAGTGACTTGCTCAGAGGCACACAGTACACACGTGAAGGAGCAGATCTGGGTTTGATTCCCACAACCTCTACCCGTCAAGGGTGCCCCCTGTCCCCTTTGCTGTTTGTGCTGGCGGTGGAACCCTTGGCGGCAGCCATCAGGTCTCACCTTGATATCCAGGGCATACAGCTTGGACAGCACAACTACCTGACTTTAATGTATGTGGATGATCTGCTCCTCCCACTGGCTGATGCCCCTATTTCCATCCCCCCCCCCAAATGGAACTCCTGGAAAGATCTGCTACCATTTTGGGACTCAGGCTAAACCAAGCCAAAACTGAGATGATGCCCCTAAACGAGTACTGTACCTCTCAAATGGCCCTAGAGAAGGGGTTGTTATGGGCTCTAGAAGGTATTACATATTTGGGCATCAAGGTACCCCTGAAACTGGAGCACACTTGGGAGACCAACATGGCCCCACTTCTGGCCAGTACCAACCTTGAATCTGAGCGATGGAAAACTCTCAGGTTGACTCTGGCAGGGAAGATAGCAGCCGTGAAAATGGTCACTGCTCCCAGATTCTTCTACCTCTTCTCCCATCTCCCGATAGAACCTCCTAAACTTTGGTCCCAACCGACTGATTAATAGGTGATTTACTATGGGAGGGCTCAAAACCAAGATACAGCCACAATAAGCTCAGAGCCCACTGGTCCCAGGGCGGATGGGGCCTGCCCTGGTTGGAGGATTATAAATGGGCCTTCCTGACTGCCCAGACTATCCAGTGGGCCAGATCACAGCAAGAAGAGGGGCCTCAATGGGTGCAAATGGAAAAGGACATGACTGGCCCCCTAGATGTCTCCTCACTATTACCCTTACCAAGGAACATCAACCCCTCCAGGCAGCTGCTAGCAGGGGCCTCTACTATCAATGCCTCAGGGAAGGCTTGGAGCATAATTACAACCAAACTCCAAATAGGACCCCTGCCTTTGTCCGCTACCCCACTGTGGCATAACCCCTCCAATACCATCGGGAGTAAAACAGTGGCTTGGCCGCAATGGCAACGTAGGGACATCGGGAAGGTTACTGACCACTATCCGTTGTTCCCTTTCAGGCTTTGCAGCTCCATTGGGGGATACCTCAAACAGAATTCTGGAGATACTTGCAATTTAGAGTGGCAATGAAACAAATGCTGGCCCAGCTTGGACTACCCCCAAAACGTTCTCAATCCAGTCTTGGTTAGACCACCCTAAAGGCTTAGCATGTTGTATCTACTCTAAGCTTTGTGATACCCTACCCTTGCAGTCCGGACTAGCAAAATCCAAGTGGGAAAATATGATGCAGTGTACTATCATGGACCTCCACTGGGAGCAGGCCTGGAGAGACTGTCATGAGTGGTTTAGAGATGTATGCACCACACTCATTCAAAACAAAATCTCCCACTCTTGGTATAACGCCAGCAGCCCTTTTTAAAGCTAAACTTCTTCCATCAGATGCCTGCTGGAGATGCCTAGGCTCTGGAGCCCACCTGTTTCATATCCTCTGGTCCTGTCCCAAATTACAGGGTATGTGGCAATAGGTATGCCAGATGGCATCACTGGTGCTGAGAAAGCCCATCTCTCTGTCTCCTACTTTCTTTCTCTTGGGAATCAACGGGGATCTTCAGAGTCTCTCCTCTCAAGAATACAGGTGGCTAGCACTGCTGGCCATCCAAGCCAAGAGGGCTATGGTCTGCAAATGGCATACCACACTTTCCCCATGTGTGGTGAAGTCCTGGTGTCTCTCTCGAAGTTTCCTACCCTGGATAAGCTCTCTCACCTGTGGAACTTTCAGCTGTCCAAATTCTAAAATTGCTGGGACCCATACTTGTGTTATCTCAACCCAGTGACTGGCATTGGCAGATGTGGGAGGATTGCTGACTGGCCCATCTCTGTTTACCCGCAATGCCCGTGCTCACTGGGCGGGACTGGAGACAAGGGGTAGGACCCCCCTCGTCTCCCCTGTCCAGTGGACTACTGCTCTCCATGGTAACTTGACTGTGACTGTTAGCTAGATCACATCCCCCGGACAGGCCCCCCCGTCCACATGATGATGGGGATTGCTACTGTTTTAGCTTGCTAGATTTTAAAAGTTTTTCAGGACATCTAGGACCCAGTTCTCTGTAGCATAATCTTTCCTGATTTAGGGCTCACTGTCTGACTGGCCACTTTAACGGACACCATGCCTACCTGGGTTCTGCCAAGATGCCATGTGGAAAGGACAGAATCTTCCTTTGGCCAAGCCACCATCACTGAGGCCTGGAACTGGACCTTCAGATTCCCACACTGTGAGTACCCATTTCCTGGTTCCTTTTCTCTATCCTTATATAGTACTATCCTAGACAGACTGGGTAGGAAGCATTTAGTATCTCAGTCAGAGTAAGTTGGTACAGAGCTGGACACTCTGTCGCTTTCAAACCTCCCCCCGCCCCCCCATCCTGTCCCCTTTTTCCAACAGTACTTACTCCTGAATATGCTGCTTTGCTTTGATTATCAACTGATTTCTGCGTCATACTGTACTGTAACCAGCTTCTCACTGAAACACAGAAACATAGATTTTGACGGCAGATAAGGACCACTTGGCCCACCCAGTCTGCCCATTTCCCTACCTACTGGACAAACTGCAGATTCTAGTTAACCAACAGGCTACTTCCTGCAATCCCCCACTATAACTGCCTTATGTCTGTCCCATGCATGTTTGAATTCCTCCACTGTTTTAGACCCAACGACCTCCTCAGGAAGGCGGTTCCATGTATCCACCACTCCCTCTGTGAAAAAAATAATTTCTGTTTTCATCCTCCCCGATCCTCTCCCTTTCCTATGCCCCCCCCCCCCCCAGTAGGTTTGATCTTTGTATGTATGCACAGATTCTGCTCATCTGGCCTGTGTATCCTTTGGGCATTTTGTATATGTTTAAAAATTCATTGAAAAAAAAATGACACTCTATAGACTTGCACGGAGCATGTCCCCGCTCTAGTCCTATAATGACATCACAAAACAAGTAAGCGCGGGGACGGCATCTGAGATCAGAAGTGAAAGAGATCAAGTGGCTAGCCCCCTCGGGGGGCAAAATATGATCCCTTCCCTTCCTTAGGGAGGTAAACATAACATTTTACAACTGTTAAAGAGGAACTCCCATTCAGGTAAAGGAGCCTCCTGTTGATTTTGCAATGCACTGAGAAAGGTGCTCTTTAAATAAAAGATTAAACACCTCCCATGCTCTAAATTCTGATCATGTGTCCTGCAGCTGATGGCAATGACAACTCATTTCACGAAAAGGGGAATGGAACAGACCTACTGGGGAAATTATTTAACCATACAGTCATTAAATTTATGAGGTTACTATCCACTAGGCTAGAGAGAAGAAGAAAATCATCCTGAATTCTTGACAGAGATGAACACTTTTTACAAACACAACTTTTTTTTTTGTTAAGGTTCTTACCCGTTCTAACATTCCAATAATGTATTTAGTGTCAGTGAATGGTCCTATTTCCTCGTAACATTTGCCATAGACAATAGCCAGTGCTTGCAAACATAAACACTTCATATTCGTTTTAGGCGTGAGTAAGAAGCGATGGTAGAGTTCATTGAAAAATTCATACCTACAAAAAAAAATAATAATAATATTAAAGCTTAAAGTATACAGACTGAATATCTAAGACTTCAAAAAAGCAGAGATTTTCCAAACGTGGTAAACAAAGCACATTCAGTGTACACGGATTCTTAGTACAGGGAGGGGGTTAGACCTTTCAAGACGCTAAACAGAACTGGGACATTCCTGGGGAAAAGGATGGCTCAGTGGATTGGCAGCAGGTTAATAAAGGCCATGCTGTATGGACCTAGAACTCTAGGCCCGGATAGAACCCAACTGCTCCCCCTTTTATCTTCTACTGGTATACAAACAGCGTTTGTTAGCTTATAAGTACCTAGGTCTTGTCCTTGACCAAGGCCTCAATTACAAATGCAATGTGGACCATGTTACCAGATCCATACACCAAAAAATAGGCCTGATATATAGGCTGAACTCACAGCTTATCCCAGAAACCAGGAAAAATATAGCAAACAGCATCCTCCTACCCAACCTTACCTATGGTGCTCCAGTCCTACAGTCACTTTCAGTAAAGGAACTTGGTAGAATGAAAACACTACGTAACAAGATTGCTTGATTTACAACCAAATCTCACTCAAGGCGCCATCACTCTGAGGTACTCAACTCACTGAACTGGCCGTCCCTAACTCAATGGCTCCAGCGCACACTACTATGCACCACCTACAAAATTATAAATAATTCCCAACCAGCAGGTCTTGCTAGGCTACTGGTCCCCATGCGTCAAAGCAGACTGGTCCACACCTCCTGCAAGAAGCTCCTGGATGTCCCTAGGGTTAGGACGTTAGCAGGTAGCAAGTCCTTCTCCCATGTGGCTCCGATACTATGGAACAATCTCCCTGACCAGCTGTAAAATGCTGGTTCCCTGGCTTCTTTCAGAAAAGGGCTAAGAGAGCACCTACAGGAAAACAGCATCTGCACATGCCTGGGATAACTCAGTAAGCAACCACAAGCAACTTACCATACCTGGGATGTAAAAACCCCAGCAAGAAAATTGCACAAACTATATAAGATGAATACTGTAGTAACAGTCAGCGTGGTATGTAATCTGTTACCTGGAACCGTAGTAATGTGCATTAACGAAATGTTATGAGTGCAAGTCATTTCCTGTATAGTACTATGTGTAAAAAAAGAAAAATACATAAATGTCTAGTCGTATGTGTACAAAAAATGTCTTCCATAATGTATGTCACTTTTAATTGCTATGATAGCTCCTTAAATTGCCTTGTCTCACTGAAATGTCCTATATCCAACAGGTTTTCATGTAATTAACTTCAGGTCGCCCCTAAAAAAACGGACTTCTTGGACCCAGTGGGCCTACCCGGTTAAGAAAACTAAATAAATAAAACAGCTTTTCACCTTGAGATCAAATCCACACAGGTCGGTAGTGGTCAAAAGCCATTATCACCTGAGGGTTGTTTAGTGGCCTATGTGAAGCAAGTTGCATGGTCGCAGTCCTGTTCCCAGTGGGCGGGTGCACATATCACACAACTGCCACCGACACCCTTGTTGACAGTCTCATATGAGAGGCCAAGGACTGAATGGGCATGAAATTTGAACTACCTTCTCACCTACATGGTGATTCCTCCATGACAGGATTGAGGTACACTGGCAGGGCAGTGTAGGGAAGGTTGCACTGTGATCACCTGTGCTGTACCTGTCATCTGGATAAACAGAGGACTTCAAGTTACAGTGCTGTCAGTCCAGCACCTTTCATGAGTACTAAAAAAAAAATAAAAAAAATCACAGAAAAACAAACAAAAAAACTGGGATATTCCCAACTTTCATTTTTTTTTTTTAATTACTCACAGGTCAGCTCTCACATAGAGAAAAAGGGGGAGGCAAGGGCGATCCAGTAACATCCTCACTCCATACTATTATCATGCAGAAAAGGCAGGGGCAAAACCATATGATGACTCAAGTGGCAGCACACCTGCGAGCACAATGCTTGGACTGCTCACTGAAAGCCAGGCAGCACTGGACACAGGTATGGGAAGCCGTTCAATTCAAAATTACAGTTTTCAGAATATGATTAACAGTGAAATGTCTATAACTAACAACAAAATGTTTACAGCATAATATTATGAGAATGACAAACATGAAAATGAGTATATCACACACTGAAATGGTTATGAGACCTTCTGAAACGGTTATGACCCATACCAAACTGGATATGACATACACCAAGACAGAAATACCACATATTAAAATAAGTATGACATATACCAAAATTGCTAGGACGCATACTGAAACAGACAATATGCGTATCAAAATAGATACGACACATACCGAAATGGGTATGATACAAACCAAAATGGATATGTTATACCAGAATCGGTACGATGCATAAAAAATTATTATGACACATATTGAAATGGTTATGGCCCATACTGAAATGATTATGACACATAGCGAAATAGGTATGGCATACAGAAATGGTTATGACACACACCAAAATGGGTTTAGCACTAACTGAAATGGATATGACACACACAGAAAATGGTATGACACATGCTGAAATAATTGTGGCACATATCCCGAAATGGATATGACCTATACTGAAATGGCTATAGCACATAGCAAAATGGGTATCAAATACCGAAATGGGTATAACACAGACTGAACTGGATATGGCACACACTGAAACTGATATGACACACACTGAAATAATTATGACACATACCCAAATGGATATGACCCATACTGAAATGGATATGACACATAGCAAAATGGATATGACATACTGAAATGGGTATGACAGACACCAAAATGGGGATTGACACTAACTGAAACTGGCATGATACACACTGAAAATGGAATGACATGCTGAAATAATAATGACACATATTGAAATGGATATGACCCATACTGAAATGGCTAGGACACATAACAAAATGGGTATTATATACACCAAAATGGGTATGAGATAAACTGGACTGGATATGGCACACTGAAATTGGTGTGACACACATTGAAATAGTAATGACACACATCTAAATGGATATGACCCATACTGAAATGGATATGACACATAGTAAAATGGGTATGACATACCAAAATGGTTATGACATACACCAATATGGTTACAGCACAAATGGATATGACACACAACATGGGTATGTCAAATACTGAAATAATTACGACAAATACCAAAATTGATATGTCACATGTTGAAATGAGTATGGCACATACCAGAATGAGTAAGACACACACTAAAATGGGTATGACAAAACACAAAATGTGTGTGATATGCACCAATATAGATATGACACACACTGAAATAATTATGACACATGCTGAAATGGATATGACCTATTCTGAAATGGATATGACAGATAAAAAATATATATAACACATACTGAAATAATGTCACATGCCAAAATATATATGATCTATACTAAAATGGATACAATACATAATAAATATGGTATAATGTATACCAAAATGAATGACATACTGAATTGTACATCATATTTGATATATTAATACTCTTAATAAATGTGTACTGTAGTAAGTAAAATGGTTACAAAATACTGAAAACAAAATAATATATTAAAATGTGTATGCTGCATACGGAAATGAGCATATAGCAAACTGAATTGTTGCCAAACTTGCAAGGCATAGACTGAATAGAGCGTAACATGTGCCAAGGTGTGAATACAGCAAACTGAAATGAGTATAACACATACTGAACTGAATATAACACAGTGAAAAACACATGACTTGTGTAACCAGAGTGCAGCATCACCCCCTGAGATTTTGTAGGACTCCACCAGTTCTTGTTCAGCTCTACTGCAGGTAAGAGCTCCTTACATTCTGTTAATCAGGAATATGCACAATGTATATTATTACATTGTTATTTTGCTACTGTACCAGTTTTATTTTTATTTTTTTAGTTTCTGTTAAGATGACCTTTGTTTTCAAAAGTTTTATCTGATTTTTATTAAAAAAAAATTACTGTTATATGTGTTCTTTGTGTAAGGTTATATTTATATCCGATACATCCATCCTGCACTTGTCTTCTTCCAATGTTTTGCAAAGTTATACAGTATGTTGTGTTGTATAATGTTTTTATTTGCCCTGTAAAAGAGGGGGCATTACCAAAAGATCTGTAGCTCCAGGATTATCCAATTCCTGTGTGTTTTAACTGAATTTTACCAACTTACTGACGGTTAGAGTTTTTCTTTGCTGCATTCTGAAAACTAATGTCAGTATTTTACCACTTTTATGAACAGTAACTTACATACATTAGCCATTTTTACTTTGCAAGAATAAATGCTAGGAACACATATTTTACACTACTGGAAAGCTGAGAATCTCTAATACTATAACCCAGTTGTTTGTTAGCAGACCCTCCAACATTTCATTAGTCAAAATAGGTACACTTCTGTGTTTCAGTGAGTGGAGGGCATATTAAAGTCGGGGGCGGCCCTCAGAAGCTCTGGGGGTTTAGATGCTCTGTGGTAAGTTTTGGGGCTTTTATTGAAGATAAAACACACTTTTGATACATCTTTCCCATCCCTGACTTGAGGTAACCAATAATGTTTCCCCCTCTAGTTAGGGTTGTCTCTGCAGGAGACTCAGTGGCTTTAGAGCAGCTGGCTTGCCAACAATGACATCCACCCACCCTATGCATTATTGTAATGAACTGTGAAAGATTCTTATATTAAGATGGGATCAGATAGTCTAGGCTTTAGTCTGATCTGTGGTGAGTTTTCGTTTTTTTTCTTTTTGCAGTTACCATGGAATCATATGATCTCAGTATCATCCTGGTTGCCCCTCCTCTGGACCCTCTCCAGATGAGCAATGTCCCTGTTTAACAGGATAAAAATCTCCAGAACAGCAGGCAGCATGGGTTTGTCTCAGGCAGATCCTGCCAGACGAACTTGGTTGATTTTATCGACGGGTTATGAGGGCACTGGGCAGAGGACATGCTTTGACTCTGTGCCACACAGCAGGCTGACCTGCAAGTTGTAGAGTCTAGGACCAGAGATGAAACTGGTCAGGTGGGTCGAGAACTGGCTGCAGGGTAGACAGCAGAAGGTAGTAGTGGGGGTGGGGGAGACATCTCAACCCAAGGCAGTAACAAGTGGTATGCCACAGGGCTCAGTGCTGGGACCGGTTCTATTTAACATTTCATAGCCGACACTGCAGTGGGGATTAAGAGCAAGATCAGTCTCTTTGCAGATGACACAAAGATTTGTGCTGAGGTAGATGGGGGAGGGAGCAAAAGTACTTCAGGATGATTTGGTAAAACTAGAAGAGTAGTCTCATACATGGCAGCTTGGTTTCAATGCCAAGAAGTGCAAAGTGATGCATTTAGGAGGCAAGAACCCAGGACAGAAATGCCGGCTGGAGGGTATCCTGTTAACAAAATCCAAGGAGGAGAAGGATCTGGGAGTGCTGGTAACTGGGGAGATGAACTACTGTGATCAGTGCAGTAAGGCAGTAGCGAAGGCAAACAGGATGCTAGGGTGTGTACTTAGCAGGGAGGTCATCTTTCTTACACAGGTCCCTGGTGAGACTGCACCTAGATTACTGTGTATAATTCTGGTGCCCCTACTTGAAAAGGGACAACAAACTACTGGAGGGGGCACAGCGTGAGGCAACAGAAATGATCCTGGGGATGAGGGACAGATCATATGAGGAGAGACTGATCGAGCTCAATATGCATATCATTAAGAAAAGACAAGAGAAATATAAATGCATAAATATAAAACCTGCAGGAGGCAGGCAGTAAGTAACAGGGAAGGGGTATCAGGCGTCTCCCAAGGGGTCATAGTACCACAGATGATGTTAGGGCACCAAGGAGCTAATTTTATAAGGGGGAGGGCTACATGGTCCAGGAAGTCCCATACATCATTCTGCAAGAGGAGTGCCTGTCCTGGCCTGCCCCCACCCCCCCACCTGCAAGAACCACTGGCCACATCCAGCATTCTGCAGGAGGAGTGCCTGTCCTGACTGCCCCCACCACTTGCAAGCAGCTGTGACCAGCAGTGCTGTGACCACCTCTGGTCACCCCCCTCCCAAGAATGTTGTTGTGTGCCGTGGATGTGTGCTGGGATGAGTCAGGGCACACAGAGGTTCAGATTTTATTTTGCTTATTTTTGGAGGAGTAGATTGTACTTACTTTAGCTCTACCAGACATCAATTTTCCGGTCCTGAACTCCTCTCTCTGTTGTGCCTCCGAGCACAGTTGTGGCCTGCGGTGAGCTGCTGCTTTAAAATGCTTTCTGTCCCCACTCCTGACTGAATTAAACAGTCAGCTGGTGATGCTCCAATAGTTTTGCTGCTCAGTGACAGCTGAGCTGACAGGCCTGCTCCTGATGACAGCTGATCCGCCCAGACGGGGCGGCACAACCAGTCACAGACAAACCACACACTATCGCCACCGCAACACAGGATAGGAGACAGGACGGAGCAAAGACGAGCGAAGGGAGAACACGGTAATCAAAAGACTTGGCGCCACATCCGACTCAAACACCAGCCTGCTAAATAACTTTCCCAACCAGATCTAGCTGCAGGACTTAGATGTCTTACTTGTCTGCCCACTGATCTGCCAAACAGTCAGTCACTGACCTCAGGGCTGCAGCTTCATGCAAGTAAACTCATGGCTGTGCTCACTTCTCCCGCCAGTGTCTGTCAGCAGCGGTCAGGTCTCAGCAGTTGAGAACACAGCAGCGGACTTGGTCCCAGTCAATCAAAGGAAACACTTGAGGTGCTCGAACTGTCCTGGGGATTCATGTAAGGCACCCTCTGCAGGGTACACCCTAGTAACACACCAGCAAAATCATCTGTCTGGTGGTTACCATGGGGACGAGCAAGGGCGTCCCACGACTGGGACTGACCGTGCTGCTGACTAGTGGCAGTCATCGCTTGGCTCAGGCATAAGAAACGTCAATCAGTGTCAAGTAAGGGGGAACTTGGAGGCTTTTGCTGCAAATTCAGTACATGGTACCAGTGAATAAGGATACGGTACCATTGTTTAAAAAACAGTATTGTATCGGCAAAACCAGTACAGTTGGAGGGTCTGTTGTAGCTTGACATTATGGAACATACAGTCCCATTATTAATGTCCTATTTACTTCTAAAAAAAATGGCAGTTTGTGAATCTAGTTATTCATCAAATTATTCATTTCACTGCCCTTTCTCCCCAGATTTCCTGACCTTTTATAAGAGGAGTGTTACATTTTTACAGGCTTCAGTACATGTGCTGAACTACTGAATCCACACCCAGGTTAGTGAGCTACTGTTTTTTTTGGTTTTTTTTTCCAGACTGTATTGGTGAGGATAACTATTTATAATGCTGGGACAGCATATTTAGTAGGTTATTCATTTGCTTACATTGCCTGGTTTATTGCCACTATTATCTTCATTGCATTGTGAGCAGCATTGTGGGGTGGTAGTCAGGTAACTGTATAGTAAATCTTGAGGTGGTAGTTGGTGAAAGACTCTTTATTTTATTTATTTAGTTTTTGTTTACCGGGTAAGTGCACTAGCCATAACAATGACTATTTTCAGGCACGACCCGGGAGGATACAGAACAACGAATCAAGAAAGACATGCAGATACCGGTACAATAAACGTAATTTACAAGTTTCCAAGCAGGTGTTTGCTAACAAGGAGTGGCACACATATACAGTGCTCAACAGAGATTTTTTTTACAACAGTTTACAATCAGGTTGACAAACAAAAATAAATAAAGGTTAGCTCGTCTGGAGCCGTACAATAATTAAAATCTCCCCACAGAGTACCTTGAGGAGGAAAAGATACTACAGAAAGACTATTACCAGCACTAAGAAGGAACTGCACAGTTATCTTGGGGAGAATAACAGAACAGAAGTGCAGAGCATGTAGGGAGGCAGATCATAAGGAGGGATAAGGCTAGGAAGACAAGAGCTAGGGAGGTTTAAAACATGAACATTTGTGGGAAATTTCAAAATATATATGTAACCCTTTTTTAAAAGACGCATGGGATGTTGATTGGCTCAAGGTTAGAGGAAGGGAGTTCCAGTATTTGGGGGCATGGCAGGCGAAAGCACTAGCACCTTTTGTGGTACAGTGTCTGGGGATGAGCACAGAGGCAAGTTCGGCGGAGCGCAATCCATAGCAAGTAGTAAGGTTTTGAAAAGGGCCTGCCATGGATTTGGGTGTTTGTAGACGGACCATATTGTCAATGATAGAGCCATAAGCATGTAGTCTTAATTCATTGGGAGGAAGCCAACCTAGGTCAGAATAGAGGACACAGTGGTGTTTCAGTCGATGTGAGGAGGAGGCATAATGACAGATGTTGTTATAAGTAACATCCCATTTCCTAAGGGTAGATTTGCAAGCAGTGGTATATGTAGCAGCACCATAGGTAAGCAATGGTAGGAGAATGCCACGGGCAATGGCAAGCCTTGCAGAGGGAGTGACCATGTAGCTGGTACGGTAGGCAATGCCAAGTTTGGCATGTACTAGTTTGCAAGTTAGATTGATGTGTAAGTCAAAATTTAACAATGGGTCAAGGGTAACACCCAGATATTTAAAAGAAGTTACTACCCCGACTGCAGAGCCAATTAAGGAGGTGATTTTAAATTTAGGATTGGCCTGCCTGAGCGTCACATTTGATCCAAAGAGCATAGCTTGGGTTTTCGACTCATTTAATACAAGTTTGTGATTAAATAGCCACTTTTGTATTTGCTGGAAGTCAAGAGGGAGTCGTTTATTTATGTCATCAATGCTTTTTGTACTAGTATACAGCACAATGTCATCAGCATAAAGCAGGGAGGCTGTCCCGTGGAGGTCAACGGAGATGTTATTTATGAAGAGAGTGAAAAGTAAGGGCCCAAGGATGGAGCCTTGTGGCACACCAATATTTGTGTTTTTTTCCGAGAGGGTCGAGTTGTATTCGACAATTTGAGACCTATCCGTTAGGTAGTTCCTGAACCATCTAACAACATTAGTAGAGAAACCTAGAGATGCCAGGGTGGTCAAAAGGATGGAGTGATCAACTAGGTCAAACGCCTTGGTCATGTCAATGAATACTGCACCGGTGAGGAGACCTTAGTCCATGGCCATTTGGGCATCAGACATGAATTTGAGAAGGGCAGTAGTGGTGCTATGGCCTTTGCAAAAGCCATGCTGGGCACTGGAAAGTAGGTCATGCTTCAGCAGGAAGTCAATTGTCTGGGCAGCTACAAGCTTCTCAAGAATCTTATTTAGGACAGACAGGATGGCAATGGGCCTGTAGTTTGAGGGATCTCTACTATCTCCTTTTTTAAAGACAGGAGTAATCCTAGCTTTTTTCCATATGTCAGGGATGTGTCCCTGGCATAGGGACAGCGTGAAAATTCTGGCTAGGGGGGCAGCAATGAAAGGGGCTGCAATCTTTAGGAGCCGCGTCTATAGATTGTCTGAGCCAGCTGCCGAGCTGTCCACGATACGGTTTAGCAATCTTAGCACTTCACTTTTTGTGACCGATTTGAAAAACAACTGAGGACCACTTGCAATAGTTTGGGTGGACACACTCGGTTGGGCAGTAAAGGAGGAGGTGTAGTTGGTTAGGTCAGAGAATTTATTGTTGAAAAAGTCTGTAATGGTTCTAGGGTTATTACAATGTACCCCATCAAGTGACATGTCATTAGGGGCAGATGCCAGATTAGAACCAAGGAAGAACTTAATATGTTACCAAAATTTTTTTGGGTCCCCATAGGAGTTTGTCAGTAGGTCTTCGCAGTATGAGCTCTTGGCTTTTTTAATGTCCTTTTTGCATGCATTTCGTAGAGACCTGTAGCAGTTAAGGTCGGAGACAAGCCCTGACTTTTTATAGTTAAGCCAGCATTTGCCCTTAGCTTAAGCTTAGCTAGTAGGTCAGCTTTCAACCATCGGGTCTGTCTGTTTTGTACCCTATGGGTAACGAGTTTACAGTGTTTATCCTGGATCAAAAGGAACTGTTTCAAGAGCAAGTCCAGGGCAGTCTGTGCATCATCAGATAAGAGAATGGGAGACCAATCAGTCAAGGTAATGTCGTGCAGGAAAGATTGAGAGTCAAAATTTGCATAGTTACGGAAAGTAATGAATCGAGGGCCCATTTGGGTGGGTTTGCCTTTGCCCCATATACAGTACACTGGGGAGTGATCGGTGATGGCATCTGGCAGCACTCCAGAGGCAATTATATTTTCAAGGCGACTGGTCATTACCCAGTCTAGTAGCGTGCTGGAGCAAATGGCGTTTTTGGTAGGTTCACCTATAAGCTGGTGCAGGTTAAAACTCTGCAACTTGGTCATTAATGTGGTTTGGTTTCTGCCCAGCCAATTTATGTTTAGGTCCCCAAGTATGATGACCTCATTTCTTCCGACAAGGCAAGCGATTTGTTCCAGTAACTCATCCAGCCCCCTACTAGCCCCTTTGCAGGGGGGCTGTAGACACATACAATGTGGAGTTTTTTGGTCCCAAGAGTGAGCAGGGCATGCAGGGCCTCACAGTGTGGTAGAGCAGTTGTATGAACCACTGAGACATCAAGGTGATCTTTAAAGTAGACAGCTGTTCCACCCCCTCTTTTATGCACAGCCCTGTCAAGTCTCAGTAGGTTATAATAGGGAAGGCAGCATAGAGTCTGGTATGGAAGGCTTTAGCCACGTCTCGGTTAGACAGATGATATCAGGCTTGAATATGGTTGTCCAAGGTTCAAGCTCAGCAAGATTGTGAGCAAGGCTCCTGTGATGTGCAATGATCAGGCCTCTGGTGTTGGCAATAGCGTCAGGTAGAACATTGGACGGTCCAGGATTCAACTGAACATCGCCGGAGAGTAGAATAGCAAGCAGGATAAGGTACCAGAGCTTGCGGTGCAAGAATGAACCATGGGCACATAGGTGTAGATGGCATTTCTTATGAACGTGGGCAGCTATGTGGTTTCAGATCCCATTTACCAGCACTGGGGAGGGGTCATAGCAGGGAGAAGGAAGTACCAGGAGATTAGAGTAGTAGTAATCCTGGTACGCGAAGTGGGGGGGAGTTGTTTTACTGTGGAGTACCTCAAGCAGGGACAAGAGGAGTAGAGGTAGTGTGATCATAAGATACAGTAGCATCAGTGGGATCATTTCTGGTAGTACTCTAGTGGGGCTGTGACTAAGAGAAACACCGTCCAGGAAAGTTGAGAGTCAGCCGGATAAAAAAAGGTATAATTAGTAGGGAGTCTGGCCAAAATTCACAAAGAGGTGTCGTGGCTATAAAGTAGAGGATCAAGCCGAGAATTAGGTGAGATGGTTATCACTGCCCTAGCACAGATAGTGACAGAGGGAGGACTTGTGAGGGAAACAGACAGTTTGAGCAGCCTAGGTGATTTTTGGTAGTGGGTGAGTGTGGCAGGCCTGCAACTATAGTACAAAAGAAGCAGTTGGGGTTGCTTTCACCTCTGTGATGATCTCCGCTCAGGTTAGTTTGTAGAGAAGCAAATGAGAGGAGGTGGGAGGGCCGCGTGGGAGGAGCTACGTCCTATTTAATGGTGGCCTGGGAGGGAGTGGTGGGGGTGGGACAAAAAAAAACGTATTCCAGTTATAGAAAATCAGGCCTGTCTCGTGCTAGAGTTTTAGAAAACAGCCCCAATAACAGTCCAGCAGCAAAGCGCTGCTCTGTCAGCCCACAACGCCAAAGGAAAAAAGGCGCACCAATCAGCAGGGAAGTCCTTGGCCAGTGGACCAATCAGAGACAGCTCAGGAGTAGCCGCACCAATCGGGAGAGAGCCCCAAGGAAGAAGCGGCAAGTACCTGTGTGGCGATCTGGGCTAGGGGATCAAGCAGGCAGCTAGGAGTTGATCCAGATCTCGGGAGTGCGGCGGCTGGCTGACGAGACGGCTGCTCGGCACCGCCTCAGGTTGTGGGGCACCTCTTCAGCGATGACTGCCTGAGGGGAAAAAAGGAGAAGGGAAAAATGAATCAGAAAGGAGCTGTAATCAGAGCAGTCTGGGAATGGGAGGCGAGGGGGGGGGCGGTGGCAGACCTTCAGCAGGAGGTGGAGGAGATCACGGTCAAAACAAAAGGACAGTAGTTTAGGATAGATGGGGTGTGGGTTCCAAGAGATAAAGAAAGTAGTTAGGTAAATTACAACAGCAAAGGGTCAGAGGCCAAGAGAGGTGGAAGAGAAGAGGGGTAGGGAAAGTAGTTGGACTTCACAGATAGGGAGAGGCTTTGAGTGGTACAAATGAGAGCAAATTGAGAGAGGGAGAACCTTTATGGGCCTGGCGAGGCCCGAGAGTGGGGAGAGTGAGATGGGGACCCCCCAGAGGGGGTAGAAGGTTGCCCCGACAGACACCGCCCCACCCTATGGGAGAAAAGATGGGTTCTCCAGTAAGCAGAGGAAATCACCCTATGCTGGGCCAAGGATGACAACCAGGAAAGATGCAGCCATGCAGTCCGTCTAGTGCACACTGCTGTCCCTACGACCCTGGAAGCTACCTTGATGGCGTCATAAGATGCCCTCGCTTGGTGCCCTGCTAGCTCCGGGCCATGTGCAGAGAGTGCAATGGCTTGTCTGGTTACCTCCATATCAGGCACAGAGGCTAGGAGTTGACCTAGCCTGGACCACAGAAACCTATCATAGGTTGCATAGTGGGCCTGATGTGCAGAAATTGAAAGAAGCAACCGTGCCAAGTAGAAAGTCCTCCTCCCCAAGAAGTCAAAATCCATGGAATCGGGATGCAGGGGCTGGTCACGGTGGAGGGCGAGAAGACCACTGGGAGTGTCCAGCAGCGTCAGTCCTGACTGAGGATTAGCCATACTACCTGGAGACTCTGGTGGGGCACAATACCTCTGGCTCAGGTCCCTAGGGGCTGGGACTCCGGAAAAGAGCCTCTGCCAGAATCGCAACGACGCCTCCTGGAAGGTAGCAGGCCAGGTGGGCACCACAAGGGTGTCCACACTGAAATCGCCTAAAAAGGCATGCGTCGAATGCTCCGGATTGTGCTGAGTGGGTGGCTTGACATGCAGGTCCTCCATCATCCTCACGAGGAAACGCTGGTAATCGGCGAGATCAGCAGCAGGAGAGATGTGGACAGAGGGCTCCTCTCCCCCTGAAGAGGGGGATGAAGAAGCAGAGGACCTCGGAGATCCAGGGGTTGGTTGCTCAGGGGGAAGGTGGAACACCTGTCTGTCCATAACACTGACATACGAAGGGAAGTGATCAGCCACACCACTGAATTGTTCCCAGGAGACAGGTCCCCTAGGACAAAGAATGCCTGGGAGCGCAGGAGATGGTGACAGAGGAATGCGGACAAGGCCAACGGCAGAAGGCGACCGTCCTATGTTCGGGCAAGGAAGCACACCAGGCCTCAAGAGAAGGAGCTCCGGAAAACTCAACAGCCGACAGCTGATCAACCTTGCTGGAACTGCCTAGGCTATGCCCTGAAGATTCCCCCCAGTGAGGTGACCAGGACCATGGAATTCCAAAAGGATGGTCCCTACCCTCCAAAGACCAAGGCCCTCTTGAGGAGACTGAGAGGGAAGGGCAGGGGTCCACACTACGATTCTTTCCCGAACCCGGGTGGGTCCCAGAAAAGGGTTGCCGCATCGAACCCTGACCCCGACCCGAAAAGAGCCCTCCTCGCGAACCCCAGCCTAGGCAGCTGACAGCCCTGGTCAGTCCCCGAGGGGACCACCCAGAGAGTAGCACCCTCCCCTCCCATAGGTGCTCCAATCCGCCCTAAAGTTGGGCGATCCAGGCACACCACCCTAGGGGATGCCCCAACTGAGGGGGCAGAAAACCCTCCGAGCCCAGGCTGCAGAGCAATAGTGGCCTGCACCACCGCCTGCTGGTCAGCACCCCTGACTCTAGACTCGGGGGCAACTGCCCGCTCCTCAGAGGGAGGCCGGTTCCGATCAGCTGAGGAAACTACTAGGGTGTCCACATGGGCCACCAACTCCAGAGAGTCGGACAGCCAGTCCGACCCAGACTCTGACTCCATCTCCAAGGAGGTAGAGACTAAAGTCCGGTGCCAGACTGTACACGGATGACCACTGCTGTCCCGACCGAAGGGGGTACCAGTCCAGGTGTCTGCACCAGAGCCGGTGCTGAACTCTCCAACGGCACCACAAACGGTGCCCGAAGAAGACATGGCGCCAAGAGCGGTGGCAGAAGCGGAGTCTATGCCTGCCATGGCGCCTTAAGCGGCACCGAAACAGGACGGCGACGATGGCACCGCCAGCCCTTGGCGCCACGAACGCACTGGGGCTACACCTCCCACGGCGCCATCTTCGCCCAGCGCCGCAGCGCACCAGTAGACACGCGCCGCTCCCAGCCTCAGTGCTACGAACGACGCCGAGGAGAATTGGTCAAACACAGCTCCGTAGAACCTCCCAAGGTGCCATCAGCACAATCGGTGCCACGAACGGAGTCAACAGTGGAGACGGCGCAGAGCGGTGGATCGGCTCCAACCACAGTGCCATCTGGACCCATAGTGCCGCAAATGGCTCCAAGGCCCAAGACAGCACCGACGGACGGTGTTGAGGACGGTGCCGACCAAGGCTTCTCAGCCCGAGGAAACAACACCGGGCGATTGCCACAGTGGTGCCTCCTGCCTGCCCCCCACAGGGGACAGACTGGGCCTCCTGCACCGCGAAAGGGGCTTCTGCAATGGCGTGGCTACTAGAAGCAGAAACCCTCCCACCACGGGTCCGTAGACAGAACCGGAAGGGACCTGGAGGAAGGGCCGAGAGACCGCGCTTGGCCTGACGAGTGCACACCCGTCCCCCAAAAGTCGGCGGAGCTCATCCACCTTTTCACACACGTTGCTCGATGACACGACGGTCCAAGGAGAAGTAGGCATCACACAAATCCATGTCGTGAAGTGGGCCAAGACACGTGAGGCAACAATCATGCTGGTCGGTGACGGAGTACTTGCGGCTGCATGAGCACCGTTGCATTAGGGGGCCACCCCATCTTCAACGATTTCTTGCCCCTCGACCAAGATATGATCCATGGCAAAACAAGTTAAACAAAGACTGAACATCGCTGACAAAGAAAAGGAACAGTCTTACCACAGCGGCGTCGAGTGGAGGTGAAAACGGAACTGGCAGGAAAAGTATTTCACAGCGTCAATGACACGGAGTCAAACACCAGGCCTCTTGATAGTAGCTCCTCACAAGGTGCGACCTCTATGGCAGGAGATGAAGAAATGGCGGGAGGGCAGGGTTGACGACACCTAACAGCCAACCCACAAGTGCCACGCAGTGCGTTGGCCTTGAGGGCGGCACCGTCGGTGCGTCAACTCCACCCATCCAAAAAAAAAAAGCTCCCGCAGGGTTGTGACCTCCGGCCAGAACCCACAGGTGAAGACTGACACGTAAGAGCTACTGTTACAGGTGAGTAACCTGTTTTTCTAGGGACATGGATATGTTGTTCACACACACTTATTGGCAGACTCTTAGCAGTTCTCCAGGAGGAGGGAGGCAAGGCACACACACCCTACTTTGGGAACAGAGACCGGAGAACTGAGGTTCCAAAACCAGCATGCTGGCGTGACTCAAGGTTGATGTGGTAATGGGTGATGAAGGTGTTTGCGGTCTTCCAGGTAGCAGCCCTGCAGATTTCCTGGATAGGGATGTTCCTGGAAGCAGCCACCGATGCAGCGGTATGGTGGATGGAATGAGCCCTTAGCCCTACGGGAGGTCCCCTACCGCCAACCTATAGCAGAGATCAATGCAAGATGTAATCTATCTGCCAATCGTCTGCTTTGCTGCAGGTCTGCCAGAAGCGGCTTCAGCGTAGGTGACAATCAGCTGGCGAACCTCTCCCTGAATTTCTGCCATTCTATCCTTGTAATAGGAGACAGCTCATCTCAGGTCCATAATATGGAGCCTGTACTCCGCATCCGAGGTGTAGTTCGGGTAGACCACAGGCAGAGTCAACACCTGATTAAGGTGAAACTGACACCACCATCGGGAGGAATTTCGGGTGGAGGTGCAGGACAACTCTGTCCCTGTGGAAGACAAGAAAAGGAGACTCCACCAAAAGTGCCTGGAGCTCCCCAGTCCTTCAGGCTGACGAGATAGCCACCAGGAAGGCCACGTTCCCCGACAAGCGTGATAGCTCCCACTTGTGCATTAGTTCGAATGGCTTGCCTATGACTTTTGCCAAAACCAGCAGCAAATCCCACGGAGGTGGAGGTTCATGCACCGGAGGGTATATGTGATCTAGGCCCTTGAAAAAGCACCAGACCACCTTCTCCTGTGCCACCGTCTGTTGACCAGCCCACACCCGGTAAGCAGAGATGGCTACCAGGTACATCTTAAGGGTCGAAGACTGCAGACCCCCCTATAGACAGACACCAAAGGTAGTCTAAAATGCTAGCCACAGGACAGTGGGTCCAAGCCCTTGCCCTGACAAGGCACAGCACTTTCTGGTCGACTCCTTCCTGGATGCTTCCACTACTATAAGTACATCCTCAGAGAGACCCAAATCCTGGAACTCTAGCCGTTCAGGTACCAGGCTGTCAGGTGCAGGGATAGAAGGTCCGGATGGAATACCTTCCCCTGATTGACAAATATCAGGTCCGGGCATGCTGGAAGACGCCTCGGGAGCCTGCTGCTGAGGCTGAGGAGATCTGGATACCAGAACTTGCAGGGCCAATCTGGGGCTACCAGGATCACCTGCACCTTGTCCCTCTTCACCTTGAGGAGTACCTTGTGAATCAAGAGAAATGGAGGGAAGGTGTAGAAGAGGCCTGGGGGTCCACGGCCTCAAGAAGGGATCCTCCTGAAGCGATCCCTGCTGAGGGGAGTGGACATGAAACAGCCTTAGCTTGGTGTTTTCCCTGGAGGCAAACAGGTCCACCATCTGTTTGCACCAGTGGGAGAACAGGCTGTGAGCTACTTCTGGATTGAGAGACCACTCGTGGGATGTCTCGCCTATACGTCTGAGAGCATCCGCCAGTTGATTCGAGGCTCCTGCCACATGGATGGCTACGAAATCTGCTTCTAGCCAGCTCACGAGTATCCAGATTCGGAGCGCTTCCCTGCACAGCAGCTGGGAGTGCGTGCCACCCTGCTTGTTGAGGCAGTACATGGTCGTGGTATTGTCCGTCTGGACTTGAACCACTGACGCCGAAACTACTGAGCGAATGCTGACAACACCAGTCTGACTGCTCTGAGCTCCAACAGGTTCATATGGTACCGGGATTCCTCGGGGGTCCAGAACCCGTGGGCCCTGTTGTTTCCCATGTGGACTCCCCAGCCCATGAATGAGGCATCGATCGTGAGGACAACCATCGGCTGGGGGCAGACAAACAGGATCCCTTCCGGCAGATGGTCTAGGATGATCCACCACTGGAAAGCGTCCCACATCTTCTGGGTCATAGTGATCAGCCCGTCGAAATGACCTAGGCGCCGAGTCCACTGGGCTGCCAGCTCCCACTGAAGGGGGCACATATGCCACTAGTCCCAGTGGACCACGGTGGTGCAGGGTGCCATGTAACCCAGAAGGTGCAGAAAGTCCCAGGCAGGGCGCAAGTGCTCAACTAGAAATGACTGGGCAAAGGAGGAGAGAACCTCCGCCCTGTCTGCTGGGAGCTGTGCTCTGGCTCAGCAAGAGTCGTGCTCTACCCCAATAAAGCATATCAGTAGAGATGGCACAAGCTCCGACTTGGCCTCGTTGATCAGGAGGCCAAGTTGAGAGCATGTCTGGAGGGCTAGGCCCCTGGACCTCTCCACCTCTTGCTGGGTGGAACCTGCCAAGAGCCAATCATTGAGGTAAGGGTACGCTCTGATCCCTCAATGCCTGAGATGGGCTGCCACCACTGCAATCCATTTGGTGAAGACCCATGGGGCCGATGACAGGCCGAATGGCATGGCTCAAAACTCGTATAGGGTTTCTTCTGCTCTGAAGCAGAGGAACCGCTGGTGGGACAGACGGACTGGAACACGAAAGAACGTGTCCTGGAGATCCAGTGAGCAGAACCACATGTTTTGCTCCAGGGATGGTATGATCTGGGACAGAGTTACCATCCCGAAGGTGCGTGGCCTGAGATACTGATTCAGGTCGTGCAGATCTAGAATGGGGCTCCAGCCCCCCCAATCCACTTCGGGACCAGGAACTACCTGGAAACGAACCCTGGGTTGACTGGAGGATCTGCCACTCGAACCACTGCCTCCCTGAGGAGGAGCTGGGCTATGTTGTCTCTCAGAGCCGACACAGTGTGGGCTGATATTCTCTCCTCCCATGGGGCGCAGGCTCGGCGGGGAGGGTACTGCTCAAATTCTAGAGGCAGACCCTGGCCAACCATGTTTGAGGCCCACCTATCTGTGGTAACAGTGGACCAGGCGGAAAGGAAGTGACGGAGCCGACTCCCCATGGGAAGACCCAAAGCTGGTGTGATGAGAATAGGGATGGTAACCCCTATCCTGCAACTGGGCAGGCTTGGAGGAAGAGGGTCCAGATTGGAAGCCACCTGAACCCCGACCTCCTTGTCTGCAGGCCGCTGGAGGCCTGGACTTAGGCCAAGGGCACCAAGACTGTACCTGCTGTTGCAGCCCACCCTGAAAGTGGGGCTGCTGGGCTGCAGGGTGCCAAAATGGCTTCTTCTTCTTCTGCTGTTTCTTGGCGCCAGTGGTGTCTTTTTGGGCAGAAGTAGCTGAGTCCAAGGTGGCACTGGCCTGCTCAATTCGCTGAAGGTGACCATCCACTCCTGGGCCAAAGAGATTGATGCCCAGGAAAAGAACATCAGTGAGTTTGTGCTGGGTATCCGCCATGAAGGTGGAAAGTGTCAGCCAAGCCCTGCGGCGCACGGCAACCTCGCCAACGAGCGGGCACAAGAGTCCCTGAAATCCAAGGGCGTTTGAAGTTGCTGCTTGGCAATGGCTCAGCCCTGGTTCTGGACCTGCTTGACCGTAGTCTGAAGGTCCACGGGAAGGTGCAGGACACCTTCATCCAAGGAGCCCAGGAGGGCATGAGAGAAGTGCGCCATGATGACGGCTGAGCTTGCCTGATGGAGGTCTAAAGAGGAGGCTGCATAAACCCTCCTGGCAGAGTGGTCCAGTTTCTTGGACTCCTTGTCTGGAGGTCTATCAGTATCAGCAGAGCTGCCTGTGCATCTGAACACAGAAGCGGTCACTAACCTCTCAGCAGAGGGATGTTCTGTGAACCCTGAGAGGGACCCTATGGGCACCACATACTTATGGGCCAATCGGGCAGTTAGTGCTGGGCAGGAGGCAGGATGCTGCCAGACCTCCAAAGCCAGGCCAACAGTGGCCTTGGACACTGGGAAGGCTTCCGTAGGAGTATCCCCTCTTTTAAGAATATCTGTAAGAGGGTACGCGACCCATTTCTGGACAGGTTCCAGGGGGCCTCCCCGTGGATTTGAAGACAAGGCAGAGAATTCCCATAAATGACAAAGGGCCCTCCTCTGTTAACAGACTACCCATCGACTCATCATCCAGCGGATGCGACTGAAGGTCGGTGTCGGAATCCAATCCAAATCGGTCGGCCACCAAGGTCCCCTTGCACACGCCTGGGATGATCAGGCATGAGGGTGACTTGAGAGTCTACGAGGAAGACCTGGAACCATCCAAGAATTCTGCATAGGAGCCTCTCCAGTGGGCTGTTTAGGTGGCAGCTCCACCACTATTGGTGGAGAGACCGGTTTTGTCCGAACCGGGGGAAGGTTTTACCAGCTTTCTGGGCAGAGGAACCGATTTTACCAGTTCTAACAGAGTCAGCTTCAGCCTGGGAGGCGAAAGCCATGTAATGGCTGGGGTGCAAACTGAAGAGGGCTTCTGCCCAGACAGAATGAGCTGCTGCCACATCAGATCTTCGTAGCATCAACGGAGTTTCAGCCATGGCCTCTCCTCATCCGAGGAGGATGAAGATGAGCTGTGGCGTCACCTCTTTTTAGAGTGCTCGAGGGGGTCCGAGATCTTGACCCTGATTGGACTGGCAGAGTAGGTCATTCCGGGGGAACCGGTGATTTACCCAGATCAGGGACCGGTTCCTCAATGGGAATGCCAGCAGGCTAGGTTTTCTCATCAGGAAGAGGCAGGACCAGGGTCTTGGTGAGCGAGTTGTTGGCCTCGTCGGACGACAAAGGATCGACAGGGTAGAGAGTGATCTCCACCACATCACGAGTGAGACTCGGCTCGCTGCTGGACTAGTCGGCAAAGCCGGTAGTTTATTGAAGCTGAGCAGCAGCAGTCTCTCACCAAAGCTCTAGACTGGAGATCTCTGTGACTGAGGTCGCTTCTCAATCCCAAGAATGTTTTCGCCAAGACGAAGAATCTTTCGCTTCCTTGATCTTTTATGAGACAGGAGGTATGCGATCCCAAAGGTCCTCGCTTTGGTAGGGAGAGAGAAGCACATCTCCTGAAAGGAACCCAGAACGGAGCCCAGGTTGAGTGGAATAAAAATTGGCCAAGAGGAGAGCTCTGCGGCCCGCGCTGCCTCTTCCTCGAAGGCCTGCATCTGTTCTAACTGCTCGGCAGTCCCCGCAGCCACGGAGACCACCCACTGGGCCGCCTTGGATTTCGTCAGTGGATTCTGCTGCTTCAGGTCTGCCTAACCTGAGCTGGCAGCAGACGATCGCCGAGGACGCTGGGTGAAAAGCGAGACACATCTTGCATGCCTGGGTGTCATGGGCTGGCACATGGGTCTGTGCATGACATTTTCTACGCATAGGCAATTGTGGAAAACCGGGGAAGATTTATCTTCCATAATCGAATACCAAAAGTTGCAGTCGCTAGCTCGAATGAGCTTAATCTTCAAGGGATCCGAATATATAGAAGCCAGGGCCTGCAAAACGTGGTAGCGGAGAGGAGGCAACCTGAATCTTCCAGCAGAAAGGAAGATCTGGTGTCATGGGGCAGAGCCAAGGGTTATACCACCCAGGTGGCTGGGAAGAGCCAGCTTGAAGACCTTCTGGCGAGAATTAAAGGGGAAAGGGACATACCAATAAGTGTGGATTAACAACATATCCATGTCCCTAGAAATGTCATTATCTGTGTAGCACCAGGCTGTGTGTTAGAGAAAGTATAAGGTGTTTCTGGGAGTCCCAGGCTTCTAGTCACCTTCAAGTCACAGTTGGTAGTGCAACCGGAATGATACTCCAGGCAGCAAGGCTTCAAAATCCCAGCTAAGGCCCTTATTGCTTTCACTCTTCTGTTTGGTTTCTATATATGTGCATACTGCACCCCTGAACAACTGGAAAGAGATGGGGTGAGGAAGTCCTTCCCACTCCTCAGTAATCCTCACTATAGCATGGGTTCAGTGTAAATCTTGGGGGCCAGTGCAAATTGGTACTACCTTCCTGACTTGACCAGTGCAGAAAAAAAAAGTTATGTGTGAAGCCTGCATATGCTATGTATATTATAAGCCCTGCCTGGAGTTCTTAACTGGATGTACTAATAATACATGTAAATCTAAGTTGCTAATGTCTGTATGTCAAAACTCAATACACAGATTAAAAAAAAAGGCAGGGATATATGGGAAAGCTAGCTTACGATCTTTTGATTGCTCCTGTCTCTTCATTTTCATCTTCTTCCAACAGCAATCGAAGATAATAGTCTCCAATTTTGATCTCATCTGCAAGGCACTCGTACCTAACCTGGGACAGTAAAAAGAGATGCATCAAGCCACAAGTTAGGGCATCCTGGTTACTGCAGTGCAGGTCCCTAACGACCCAGAGTTTTTTCTTTAAACAGGTCTTCATTAGGGATCCCTACCATGGGCATCCATTTTCTGGACCTACTCAGAGAATTATGAAGGATTTACTTTAACTCCAGGGATCCCAGGCCCAGGGATTCTAAATATTAGCACTGTGCTTTTTTTTTTTCCCTGGGGGCGGTCTACTTATATTGTAATGATTTTATAAATTAATTTCTTACGTATGTAATCCCCGGGCCACTTTTTAACAAGTAAGCACACCCTCCATTAAAATCTGGAACACTGCTACCCACATACGGGCATACCAATTTTACTTTACTAAAGATAGGTACCACCCCTGGTGTTAGGATGTGTACCTGGCTCATTTTCTAGAGGAAGAGAGGGGTGGGGGTACAGAAATAAAACAACCTGAACCTTGTGTAAACATTACAACCCAGGTCCTGGGTGGAGGCAGTTAGGCATATGCTAGATCTAAACAGCTGAGGGGGCCCCAGTAAATCTACACAACCAGCGGCAATAATTGGAATGTCCAGAACACCAACTGGGATTCTGCAGTATGGTTTTATTCAACAGATGGAAATCTAAATCAGAAGTGGACCTCCAAGGGTCGGTCTAGGCAGGACAGGTACATTTCACGAACTTTCCTTGCATGCAGTACAGTTCATGAACACACAAAAGAACATCATCTTCCCAGTTTCCCAAACAGTGCATTTAGTGGACACCTAGCCACGCACCTGAACATTTTCCTCCCATGAGTGTCATTTAGTGAATCTAAGCCACATTCTCAGAACTCTTCTTCAAACATAGGTGCAATTAAATGAAACTCAGCCACATACCTAAACCTGAAGCTTGGCTTTTGCGCAGGTATAACTGGTGCCCTTTACGAACCAGGAAGCCCTGCCTTGTAAGCTTTCAGATGGCGTTCCTCCCACCCTTTGCCCCAGCTGACAGTCTCTGCCATTCTTCAGGGTTACACTACTAAAATCCCCATTTCCCACTGAAATGTTGGAGGTCCCACACTAACTGCGTCACACACAGGGGTGACCAAAGAACAAACTGCCCTCACTTGGGTGAACAGTTTTTTTTATTTTATTTATTAGAAAAGTCGAATTTACAACCTTTAAGTCATGGACTCATTTACAAAGGCACCTCGTCGCCCGGGGGGGTGGGGGTAGACAGACTTACGTACTGTGGTTACAACAGTGAGAACAGTACAGGTGCAGAACATTAAACATAGAGTACACATAGGTTACAATAATAATGTTACTTATAATAGGTTACAGTCATATACAAGGTACCCAAGGGTTACATTGGGGGTACAGCCCTGGACATACCTAGATAATACCTGGAGAGGGTGGAGGTAGGGATGGGGAGCGGGTTGGGAGAAAGGGGGAAGAGGACAGGCTGTCTGGAGGATGTTGTTAAGTCAGGGAGGCCTGACAGGAGGATCCCACAGTGGGATTAATTAGGTGCATCTACAGCAACCAACATCAAAGAGATGGTTCCGGAGGGCAATTTTGAAGGGACCAATTTTGGCAATGTTTGTGATGCAGGGTGGGAGGGAGCTGAACCAAGCAGGGGCTCGGTAATGGAAGGACCTCTGGGCTAGTGACGTCTTGGTTCTGGGCACCAGAAAGGTGGCCTTGACAGAGCTACAGGTGGCACCAGACGAGGACACATGCCGCAGGGAAGCAGAGACCCCAAGGGGGAAAAAGCCCCAGAAGAGATTTTCTGGTGAGTAGGCAGGTCTGATAGCGCAGACGCTCCTCAAAGGTGAGCAGGCTGGTGGTGGAGTACAGCGGGCAAGTGTGAGTGTGGCTAGGAACTCCGGTCAGGAGCCTGCAGGCCTTATTGATTGAGAGATGGATTTTAGTCAAGGCGGTATTGTCCGCCGCAGTGTAAATGGGCAAGCCATAGTCCACTAGCGACAGGAAGGAAGAGGTGATGGCCAGCCGGAGGGCAACTTGGGGGAGGCAGTCTCTATGATGGTACAGTAGGCCTATCCGAGAATTTATGGCGGAGGATAAGGCATTGATGTGGGTGTGGAAGGTGAGACCTGAATCAAAAGTGATGCCTAGATATTTGTAAGAGGTGACTTGCTCCAGCGGGTGCAGAGTGCTGGGGACAATGAAGAGGGGGCCATTCCTGGCCTTGTTTTAGTGATGGGAGAAGAGCACTGACTTAGTCTTCTTTAGGTTAATGACAAGTCAGTGGTCAAGGAACCACTTTTCAGCTTGGCTGTAGGTGTGCTGGAGGGATACCTGGAGAGAAGAGGGATCGGAGTGGGAGGCAAAGAGAACCATATCATCGGCATAGAGGAGCATTTTTCCTAGGCAAGAACTGGGTAAGAGTGCTGAGGCAGAGGCTATAAAGTACAGGGCCAAGAATGCAGCCCTGGGGTACCCCGGAACGAACGGGCTGGATATTGGACAGGGAGCCATTTACAGCGCCTTCAGAAAGTATTCACCCCCCCCTTAGATTTTGTCACATTTTGTTGTGTTACTACCAGAATTTTTAATGCATTGAAATGATTTTTCCCCCTTGAATCACACAGCATACTCAACAATTTAAAGGGGCAAAAATATTTTTATTGTGTGACAAAAATTTATGAAACATTAAAAACTTAAACATCGTGTTTACTTAAGTATTCACCCCCCTGAGTCAATACTTTGTAGAAGTGCCTTTGGCAGCAATTACAGCTACGAGTCTTCTTGGGTATGTCTGTATCAGCTTTGCACATCTGGATTTGGGGATTTTCGCCCATTCTTCCTTGCAGATTTGCTCAAGCTCTGTCAAGTTGGATGGGGAGCGTCGGTGAACAGCAATCTTTAAGTTTTTCCACAGATTCTCAATGGGATTCAAGTCTGGGCTTTGGCTGGGCCACTCAAGGACATTCACCATCTTGTTCTAAAGCCACTCCAGTGTTGCTTTGGCTGTATGCTTGGGGTTGTTGTCCTGTTGGAACGTAAATCTTCACCCCAGTCCAAGGTCTATTGCAGACTGATGCAGGTTCTCCTCAAGGATGTGCCTGTATTTGGCTCCATTCATTGTCCCTCTATCCTGACAAAGTGCCCCAGTCCCTGTTGCTGAAAAGCATCCCCATAACATGATGCTGCCACCACCATGCTTCATGGTAGGGATGGTGTTACACGGGTAATGAGCTGTGTTCGGTTTGCGGCAGGCATAGCGCTTTGCATTCAAGCCAAAGAGTTCAATTTTTGTTTCATCAGACCAGAGAACCTTTTGCCACATGGTCTCAGAGTCTGCCATGTGCCTTCTTGCAAACTCCCGGCAAGCTATTATGTGGCTTTTTCTCAGGAGTGGCTTCTGTCTAGCCACTCTCCCATAGAGGCTACATCTGTGAACTGCTGCAGAGATTGTTGTCCTCTGGACAGGTTCTCCCATCTCAGCTATGGAACTCTGTAGTTCTGTCAGGGTGGTCATTGGGTTCTTGGTCACTTCCCTGACCAAGGTCCTTCTTGCCCGGTTACTCAGTTTGGGAGGACGGCCTGCTCTAGGAAGAGTCTGGGTGATTCTGTAATCTTTCCATTTCCTAATGATGGACTTGACTGTGCTCCTGGGAACTTTCAACACCCTAGAAATGTTTTTATACCCCTCCCCAGATCTATGCCTCCTCACAATTCTATCACGGAGTTCTACGGACAGCCGCTTGGTCTTCATGGTAGAGTTTCTGCTCTGACATGCACTGTCAACAGTAGGACCTTATATAGACAGGTGTATTTCCTCTGAAATCGTCAACCATTTGAACTAACCACAAGGGGTCTCCATTCAAGTTTTAGAGTGATCTCAGAAGGAAATTGGATGCACCTGAGCTCAATTTGGAGTGTCATAGCAAAGTGGGTGAATACTTATCAAATCAAGACATTTCAGGTTTTTATTTTAAATTACATGTACAAAATATTCCAGAAGTTTCATTCCACTTTGACATTATGGAGTAATTTGTGTAGATACGTGACAAAAAAATCCCAATAAATGTATTTTAATTTGAGTTTGCAACATCACAAAATGTGACAAAATCCAAGGGGGTGAATACTTTCTGAAGGCACTGTATCTTCACACACTGGGATCTAGCAGAGGTGTAGCTGGAGAACCAGGCAAGGGGACCAGAGGAAAGGCAGAGTTGGTGGAGGGAGTCGAGCAGGAGGGGGTGACAAACAAGTGTCAAAAACCTTGAAGAGGTCTATGAATACTGCGTCGGAGTTAAGAGCAGAGTGCAGGTATTGAGAGAACTCCAGGAGAGGAGTAGTGATACTGTGTCCTTGGCGTAAACCATGTTGTTCTGGGCACATTATGTCATATTTGGCCAGGTACTCAAGAGTGTTGAACAGACACTATATTTTCTAGGGCTTTAGAGAGTGGGGGGGGATAGAGATCAGCCAGTAGTTGTTAGGTGCGGACCAATCTCCACTCTTATGTATAGGGGGTGATTATGGCCGATTTCCAAACACTGGAAAACTGACCGAGGCATAGAGACCAGTTTAGTAGGTCTGTAGGGGGGACTAGGATGACATCCAACACCAGGCGGAGGATCCTGGAGTCTAGGGGGTCACAGCTGGGGTTGTTGCTACCAAGGGCTTTTAGCAGGTGGGGCCTGGCTACATGGGGGGATATAATGTGCAGGTAGAAAGGAGGGTGATCCAAGGCGGGGAGATAGAGGTGGGGATTGGGTCAAAAAGTTGTTTGGGAGGACACAGCTTAGGTCAGAGAAGGTAGTATTGAGGCAATCAGCTATGTGAGTTGGGTCTGTAGTGACGGTACCATCGACAGAGAGCTGGGACGGTGGAGGGGGGGAGCGGGTCTTCCCATTAAGCTCTTTCATGCTGTCCCAGAAAATCCAGGCAGAACCCCAGGTGGATGCGAGGGTGGTCAGGTAGTGCTCTGCCTTGGCCCATCTAATGGCCCAGGTGCACGGATTACGCACCACGTTGTAGGCTTATCTATCAGCCAACTTGCCAGATTCGATAGCGATGTGCCAGAGATTATCCCTATGCTTAAGTGTTTGGATAAGGGATGGGGACAGCCATGCAGCATTTTGTTTTTTTAGTATGGATTCTAGTGTCGGGGGGCCGAAAAGGTCACAAGCCTTGCTGAAGAGGTCTACGGCAGAGTCAATATCAGGGGCGTGATGGATGGGGGACCAGTCTAGCTGTGCTAGATGCAATTTTAGCTTTCTGAGGCCCCCAGGGTGCAGGTGCCGCCGGCGCAAGGTGGCCTGGGACACATATTTCGGTATAGAGGATGACCAGAGACAGAGGACAGGTGAGTGATCACTAAGTGAGTCAGGGAGGACATTGATATCCCAGATTTTATGGGGGCAGTTCGATAGTATTGCGTCTAGGAGGGTGCTAGAGCCACTTGTCCGGTTGATTCTAGTGGGCTGGGTGACTAACTGGGACATGTCCAGGGCAGTGAAGGAGTCCCTGATATGGGAGGCAGTGGTACCAAGCCAACTGACATTAAGGTCACCTAGGATGAGTTGCTTAGCTTTGTGTGGTAGGGAGGGGAGGTGAGGTAGTCGATAAGAGACTGGACCGCTGGGTTCTGGTTCCTCAGGGGTATGTAGGAGACCATGAGGAAGAGTGGGCCCCTGGCTGGGTCAGTGGTAATTTTTAGGGGGCTTGGGCACCACAGTCAAGCTTGGGGGCAGGGAGCGCATGGCTTCCAAAGGTGTCCCGCATGTACATTGCACACCCACCGCCGCATTTACCAACTTGGTCTTCCCTGAACAGGGTGTATCCAGGGAGGGAAATAACGGAGTCAGGGGTTGATTTGGAGAGCCAGGTCTCTACTAATTCAATAATATCGGGTTGGTGTTGTACAACCCAGCACAGGAGTGCGGTGGATTTCTTTAGAAGGCTGCATATGTTCAGTGATGCAACGAGGAGACCGGCTCCACAGTGGAGTATGAGAGGGCTAGTTGGCATAGGTCCGGGGTTTGTGTGTATATTCCCGGAGAGCAGTAAGAGCAGAGTGATTAATCTAATTAGGGGACGGTGGTGACAAGGACCCTTAGTGTGGTGCCGATGTGCGGTCCTGATAGTAGGGGTGCAGTGGATGGATAAGGCACAGAAGGTAGTTATGGCAAGGAAGAGGTGGGTCCAGGATGGGCAGAGGAAGCAGGGGTGTTGGTGGGTGGTGGATGCAGAGGAGTTGGGAAGTATCCAAGGTGGGAGGGGGCCACGTTGTTTGGGGGTGGCTTAGGGGAGAAATGCTTGGGGTGGAGTGCAGGGGCACAGGATGGGGGGTGGTCTGAGCCAGAAGGGTAAAAGTGAGCAGGCCTAGTAGAAGAGTGATGATGCCCACTGTTATGCAGTAGGTAGCTGGAGGTAAAACTGAGCCAGCAATGGTGTGCCAGTTGTGAAATTAGCCGAAGCACAGGGCAATTTTGGTGAAACGCCTGGAAAGAGTCACTGTAATATTGCTTTACTGCATGGGGGTGGCAATGACACTAGTACTAATTTAGTGATATCGTTGAAAATTCAGCCAAGGCAAAGGTGCCAGCTACTGGGATGGTTTGGCTGTGATTGGGTATGTCACCATAGGCAGTGGAAGTGTAAGAATTGAAAGGGTATATAGTCGAATTAGGGTGAGGACTCTAACAATAGGGTGCGTTACAGAAGTAATTGAGAAGAGTTAACTGGAGTGGCTGGAGAAAAACTTGAGAGCAAATGTGCAACCCTGTGGGTGAGATTGCTTTAAAAAGGGGCAGTAAGAAAGTGGGTCAAGTCAGGTGTTGAAGACAGGGAGGCCAACAGCCATAAGAATGTGCAGCAGTGGAGCGAGACCAACCAGCTGCTAGTCTATTTAATACCGGGGGGGGGGGATTCAGTCCAGAACAAAAGCACAGAAAGAGATTTCCCAGAGATTGGGAAGCGCCAGGAGTTGGAAAATCAGCTGCGGAGCAGAAACTGCCAATCAGTGCCTGGCTCTTCCACTGGGCTTCCAGTCAAAACAGCGGCATTCAAAACCATGAGTTTCAGAGGTCCGGTGCATACCTGAACCTGTCCGGGGGTGAGTCGGGTGATCTGTTAGCTGCGGCTGGCTTGGAGAGCGCCAGGGCCACAGCAGCAGCTTGGGAAGCCCACAGATGGGCTGTCTGAATCTGTCAGGGGGTCAGTCAGGCAGTCTGTTAGCTGCGGCCATCTCGTAGAGTGCCGGGGCCACAGCAGAAGCTTGGGAAGCCCGCAGATAGGCTGCCTGAGTCTGTCCGGGGGTCAGTCGGGTGGTCTGTTAGCTGCGGCCGGCTCGGAGAGTGCCGGGGCCACAGCAGCAGCTTGGGAAGCCCACAGATGGGCTGTTTAACAGATCATTCACTCACTTGGGTGAACTGGGGCACTGACAGGTGCAATCCAGTCTCATCTATGGGCACACACACCCCAGACTACCATTCCTTTAAAGTATGTGGAGATCTTGTCTCCTAGAACACTACTCACAACTAGTTGTCCCGTCCACTGGAAAGAAAAAATATTCTCCTGGGTAGCAGATCAAACAGTCTCTCAAAGTACTTTCCAAGGCAGCTGAAACACACACAGAACCTTCAGGGGATTACCCCTTGAGTCCACTGAGAACAAGCAGTTCCTTCCACTTCACTGGGAGCAGATATCAGCAAATCTTGGTATAGTGCTGGTCTCCACCACTTCACTGGAAGCTGGACATTACACTCCACTAGGGTGAGAAATGCTGGGCCCTCACCTTAGAGCCTGACTGGCAGTCCTTCTGACACTCTCCTCCTCACTGAACTGACAACACAGAACTGAACATTCTAAGCTCCCCAGAGCAGCTGTCAACACAGTGTGGCTTATGCTGCTGCGAGAGCTCCGAATGACCTAATCATTCTTCCCTCAGGCTAGCTGAGTAAACAATGATGTCAATAATCTCATTATGTAAGAAGCTCCTAACTAGCTCCCTACCAGCTGCCTGCTGCCTTCCTAACAATAATACTGATAGGATTCTAGTAACCTCAGGGGATTGGGTGGTTACACATACATACATTAAGACTAAACTAAGTACATAAACACACACTCTTGTCCATAACAGAGAGGACAGAACAAGCGGAATACATCCACAATTATATACAACTACTCTGTAACACCCAGGATGGCCCTGTTAACTACACTGTTTACATCTACATGTACACTTCAATACCGAAAATTTAAAAAAATATCATCTCAAAGAATCCTTTTACTTGACAAGTATTAGTTAAGCTAAATATTTGTTTATAATTAACTAATCTGGTAAACCATATGTAGAGTTTTTTATAATTAAAAGGTTATATGCAGCATGTTCAAGAACATGTTAAACTGTTCTCCTGAACCTTAATTTTCAAACTCCATCACTTTTTTACTTCATTAACACATTGTTTCTTATTATCTTTTCTTAATTCTATTAAACACATGCATTCAAGCTTAGTTCAAATAACTTATTGGTTAATCATAAATATGTTACGTTTAAACCATTCACAGTAAGTGCAAAATTATGTATAACAGTTTTTATTTAAAGCAAAGGAGCCTCAGTCATAACAGCAATGACTGACATCTCTTTCACAGACTGAGCTGGAGATTCAAAGCTGTTGTCTTTGGTATCTTTTTCGTGCTGTCCATGTAAAGAGGAAGAAATCTGACAATTTCAAAGAACATGTGATGCCACTGAAGAAAAAATTACTCACCTTAGTAATTGCTTTTCTTCTCATGGAGTCTTGCTATATTATAACAATAGCAGTCAGCCACTGCAGCTGAACTGCCCCGGAGAGGAAGGAGTTAACTCCAGAAGATCTGGAGTTCTATAGCGCGAGGGCGCTGTGCCCAAAGCTCTATCTGGCAGTTTCAAATGAAACTGTCAGATCTTTACGAAGCTAACATCAAAGGACGGAAAGTCTGTGTGGAAAAAACTACACTAGCCCATGGCTACCTACTAGTAGTAATAAAAACAATATAAAGAACAAAGAAACACTCAGAGCCATAATAACAAAAATTGATGGTATTATGGTTCGCTTTACCACCCTTGACAAGCATTATATGAACCCCTTCCCAAAAGACTCAAGTCCAGGAAGGGGCAATATAAATCACCTAAATGAAACAATCTAGATCCCTAACCCAAAGGAAAGAGGGTAAGGGAAAAACTACAATGGCATGACACAGTGCTTGCACCAATTCACCACCCCTACCCAAGTAGAAGTTCTGAGAGGGCAGGAGGAGGGTGGTTATAATAGACAGCAAGACTCCATGAGAAGAAAAGCAATTACTAAGGTGAGTAATTTTTCTTCAAACACCATGAAGTCTTGCTATATTATAACAATAGCAGATTACACAGCAGTACCTCCATGGAGGAGGGTCAGAACCTACTTAGAAATAGGCTCTGAAGCACAGCTGTGCCAAACCGAGCATCTCTCCTGGACTGGACATCCAGGGAATAATGCTTGGTAAAGGTGTGAACTGTCTTCCAGGTAGCAGCTTGACAAATCTCCAGAATGGGGATGTCTCTAGCAGCCGTAGAGACGCAGCTGTACCCCTGGTGGAGTGGGCCCTCAATCCTGAGGGGGGTACTCTACCCAGTTTCTGATAACAGAATTGGATACAAGAAACAATCCACCTTGCAATTGTTCTCTTAGTGGCAGGTTTCCCTTGCCAACCTCGCCATAGGTAAGAAAGAGTTGAGGGATTCAACCCATGACCCTGGTGCGCCTAAATAGTAGCTTAAGGCTCTTTGACATCCAAGCTGTGCAGTCTCCTCTCACCTGAGGAAGAATGCTCAGTGAAAAATACTGGGTGAGAGATAGATTGATTCAGGTGGAAATCAGAAACCACCTTAGGCAAAAACTTTCTATTAGTCCTAAGGACTACCTTATCTCTGTGGAAAGAGATAAAATCTTCTTCCACTGACAGGGCCTGTAGCTCACTTATCGCCTGGCAGAGGTGATAGCTACTAGGAAAACGGTTTTCTGTTAAATACTTGAGCTCTGCAGAAGACAGCGCTCAAAGGGGGTTGTGATTAACTGAGCAATGCAAATATTCAGGTCCCAGGCGGAGCTGGTTCCTAAAAGGAGGGTTAGTATGAAGTAACCCTTTAAAAACTTGGAGAACACCGGTGAGAAGAAAGGGAGGCAGGCTTCCTGCTGACACAAAAGCAGAGACAGCTGCCAGATGAACCTTCAGGGTAGCTGGTCTAAGGCCTAGGGAATTCAGATGGACCAAATAGTCCAGTAGAATGGGAAGATCAGCAGATTCTGGGATAATCTGCCTCTCAGAGCACCAGATGGAAAACCTCTTCCACTTAGAATTATAAGGGTTCTAGTGGAAGGCTTCCTTGAAGCCTTTAAAATATCCATGACACCTTGAGAAAGGTGTAAGTCAGCAATTTCTAGCCCTCAAGAGCCAAGCCTTGAGGTGGAGGGATTTGAGGTCCGGATACCACACTCTCCCTGTGCACAGGCCAGTAAGTCGTGGGACTCTGGGCAGGCTCAGGGCAGGTGGACTGCCAAGGACAGGAGCAGAGGGTACCAGGGCTGTCTGGCCCAATCTGGGGCAATCAGAATCACTCTGCAAGGTTGAGATCTGATTTTACTAGTACCCTGAAAAGGAGAGGAAAGGGGAAAGGCATACAGGAACTTCCCTTTCCAGTCCAACAGAAAGGCCCAGAGGGACTGAGCCCAGAACTGGAGGCCTGCAACAGAAAAGAGGAAGTTGGTGGTTGTCTGGGGCTGCAAAGATCTATCTGAGGAGTGCCCATCTGGCAAAGACAGACCCCAGCACTTGTGGATTCAGAGCCCATTCGTGATGGCCCTGAGAAATTCTGCTGAGGGCGTCCGCCAGGACATTGTCCTTCCCAGGGAGATGAACCGCTATCAGGGAGGTGTTCAGGAGTAAGCCAGAGACCATTAACATTGCTTCGGTGCACAAGGCTGAAGACCGAGTGCCCCCTTGCTTGTTGATGTACCACATTGTGGTGGTATTGTCTGTCCTGACTTGAACCACTTTGTTCTGGACAGAATCTGAAAACACCCGAAGAGCTAAAAAGACAGCTCTGAGTTCCAAAAGATTGATGTGGAGCAGAGACTCCTGAGGAGACCATACCCCCTGAGTGGCAAGGTCGCCCAGGTGAGCCCCCCACCCTAACAGGGAGGCATCCGTGGTGAGGGTGAGGGAGTGAGAAATGGGAATGAAGGGAACCCCCTGTCTTAAATTGCTCTGGACCTGCCACCAGTGGAGGGCTAGGATCAGAGTTTGAGTAACTGGGACCAACTTGGTAAGGGGGTCCTTCCTTTGAGACCAATAGGCCCTCAAATGGAACTGAATGTCCCTCATCTGGAATCTTGCTCCTGCACGACAGCTGTGGAAGCAGCCATGTGCCCGAGGAAGAAAATGCCTTGTTGGTCGAGAAACCCGTAGGGTAAAGGAGGATGCCAGGGCGATGAGTCTGTCCACCTTTCCGAGGGAAGAAAAGCCTGGCTAACTTTGTGTTCAATTCTGCTCTATGAAAGTTAGGACCTGAACTGGTTCCAGAACTGACTTTGGTAAGTTTAGCAGGAATCCCAGGGAAGTGAGAAGCTGCTGGGTGACTTGCAAGTGGGATTTACCTGACCTGGAGACTGACCCACAATGAGCCAGTCGTCCAGGTAGGGAAACACAGCAACCCCCTTGCCTTCTTAAGCGAGCCACTACTACAGCGAGACATTTTGTGAATACCCTTGGCGAGAGGTAAGGCGTAAGGGCACTGCCCTGAACTGGTAGTGGCCTGAGGGCAGTTCGAACCTGAGGTACTTTCGGTGAGAAGGCCTGATCAGAACATGAAAATAGGCATCCTTGAGGTCCAGGGAAGCTAGCCAGTCCCCTGGCCTTAGGGAAGGCAATATCATTGCCAGAGTCAACATTTTGAACTTTGGTTTCAACAGATGCTTGTTCAAGTATCTTAAATCTAGAATGGGCTGCCATTCTCCTGTCTTTTTTGGGGTAAGAAAGTATCTTGAATAAAGCCCCTTGCCCTGATGGCAAGGAGGAACCCTTTCCACTGCTTTGCAGTCCAGCAGAGCAGAAACCTCTGCTTCTAAAGCAAGGGCTTCTGAAGGATTTGCAGGTGAAAATGCCTGGCTTCATCTTTGGAAAGTGTTTGAAGCTGAGAATCAGACCCTGGCCTATTACCTCCAGAACCCATCTGTCCATAGTTAGGGACAGCCAGTTCCGGCTGAAATAGGCCAACCTGCCCCCCACTGGTACAGGAGAATCGGCCCTGGGCACCCCATCAGGGTGCCTGCTTAGCAGCAGCCTTAGGGTTGAGGGGAGGGGGACGGTCTCACTTGAGCCTCGCCTACCCCTGCCTCTGAAGAAACCCTTCAAGTAGACAGCAGAGGAGGCTTGAAATTGGTAAAAGGCCTGAAAAAGGGCCTGCTCCTTACTCTGGAAGCATGCCTTGTGGCATGGCATGCTTCTCCTTAGCCTGGGCACTTGTAGGTAGTTCTGTATTCATCCATCTTTTCATATAGTTTTCTGTTTGCTCTCCAAAAGAGAATTTCCCACTACAGGAAAATCCATAGCCTTTGACTGGGTATCTTGGGACAGATTAGTGCATCTGAGCCATGCCAACCTACGGGAAGCTACAGAAGTGGCCATGACCCTAGAAGAAACATCATTAACATCAACAGCAGTATGAAATTGAACTTTAGAGGCTTCAATGCCATCAGCAGCCACCTGTTCCAACTCACTAGCCAGCTGGCCATGGGTCTGCTTGGCTAACTGCAATACTGTGTCCCACCTAGATTTCTGATATCTAGCTACATAAGCCATATAATTTGCCTGCCTGAGTCCCAAAGAAGCTGCCATATACTGTTTCTTCGCCATGGCATCAATCTTCCTGGAACTTTATCAGGAGGATGTGAGGCCAGAGGAATATTAGCCTTGTCACAGGCTGCAGCTTGTACCACACCTACATGACTACACTGCTCAGTAAGGAAGTCTGTATCCAGCCTGACAAAGTATACCTTCTGTCCATTCTTTTATCTACAGGAGGGACAGAATGAGGATTTTTAAAATCTTTGTTGTTTGCTTCCTAAATGACTTATGCAAAGGAATAGACAACCTCCTAGACTCTGGAATATCCATCATTTCCACATAATCAGGCTCCTCTTGCTCATCCACAGCCTCCTCTAAAGGAAGCTGGAGGGTTTCTGCAACCTTTTGTAAAAATAAAGAAAGAAGGGGACTCAGACAGAATAGGAGGAGATTCTAAAGGTCTGTCTGGAGAAATGTCCAGTTCAATGGGCACGTCCAGACCCCCCAGCACACATATAATGATCAAATTCCTCTCCTCCTGTGGTTCAAAAATCCTCAACTTCAAAATCCTGAACCACTGGGACTGAAACGAACCAACCTTTTTACCAGCTGTTGGTGGTTCTACAGATCCCTGAGACAGTGACTGGACAATCTGAATGGCTTTAGCTTATCTCTGCAGCAGTTGGAGACACAATTTTGGACTCCAGACCTACTGATTTCTTTGTCCTTTACTTGGGACTGGTTCCTCTGAACCAGCCTTCCTTTGCCCGAGGAAGTATCGCCTGGTCAGAGGGCACTCCCTCTGGTCCAGTGGGTACTGGACCGGCTGGCCATCCGGTCAGCGGACTTTTTGCTCTCTGCCCCTGAGCCGCCCAATCTCTTCTCCAGGGTGGCTGCAGGAAATTTTACACACCTGGCAGTCTGACAGGAGGTGGTCAGCCCCAGACAATAAACACAGTGGTGTGTGGGTCAGCCTTGGCAAAGGCGCCCACAGACATCACAGTGTTGAAACCCAGTGGCCCGGTTTTTCTTTTGGGTTTCTCAGACATAATGCCAGCCTAACCAAAACTTGCCCTTTTGATGGCAGTGCTGAGTAAGACACCTTATCGGTTCCTAACTGTCACGGTATTTGAAAACCGTTATAATTCGCTTTTAGAACCGATAAGAACTGGGAACCGCACTCTAAAACCCACTGTACACTTTTAAAATACAGAAAAAAACCGATCGGTTCAAAACCGAACCGATAATTAATTTTCCACACAGACTTAAATTTTTGTACTTACGGTTACCAGATAGAGCTTTAAAACCGAAATGCGGTAAAAATAATAACTTTTGCCGGTTCAAATGAACCGAAAAATACCCGCTTGAACCGAGAATGAACCGAGCTGAAGGAGCTGATCTCCGGAGCGACTGTTCAGTGAAGCGGAGTAAAGAATCTGACAGTTTCATTTGAAACTGCCAGATAGAGCTTTGGGCACAGCGCCCTACGCTCAGAGAACCTCCAGATCTTCTGAGTTAACTCCTTCCTTCCTCGGGCAGTTCTGCTGCAGTGGCTGACTGCTATTGTTATAATATAGTACGACTTCGTGGTGTTTGAATGTTATTTTTACCTTCACCAGTGCCAACAGCTCAAATTGTGGCCCCAACGCAAGAATCCCCTGACGATACGACAGGAACCGATGGTGTCTTTGCTGAGTTACATATGACAAGTCTGGATACATGTAGAATTTTTGACCCTTATATGTGAGCGGATCCTTGATTCTTGCCAGTCTCGTTATTAGATCCCTCTCAGATTCAAATGCAAAAACAGCCATGATGGTAACTTTAGGATCTTCAACAGTCATTTCAGATACTGGCTGTTCTGAAAGTGCATTAGACATTGCAGTTTCTTTCTTTTTTGAAACCTGAACGCTTTGGTCAAAAATGTGGGGATGCCCACAGTAAGTTCAAATACTGTTAACAAGATGAATGCTGTGAAGCCCAAGCTGATCGGTCACCTGGCACTCCAGTTCCTCAGATGGGACATCTTACATTATAAAACCATTTCATTTTTGAAAGCACAACTAAATATAAAAAAAATGAAAGTTGGTGGAGGAGGAAGAAGTGCTGAGTGGAACTGTGAAGCCAAAAGGAGGTCAACACTCAGGAGAAGTCGTCAGGTGGAAATGAAGCAGAGGCTGGACCAAGCATACGGTTGGCGCAGCAACTCATTCTCAAAGGGGAAGACCCAGCAGAAACTGCAAATGCTGGGCCAAAAACTGCAGCAGATAGTTTTTTTTTTTTTTCTCCGACTCATGTTTATTCAAGAGTTTGGAATACATACCATAAAATTAAAAATATGAGACAGACAGACATAATTTGATCTCTGGATTACATATGCACAATTATAGTTTTCTGGATCTCTCATACATACTTTTTTCTTTCCCTATTCTTTTCCTTTTTTTTTTTTAATACAATAATCCATTATATAGAGTCAGGTGTCAGTTATTATCCAGCACCTAGACTTAAGTATAATTGATCCTTCAATACTTATATATAGTGCAATAAGGAATAGTTGTTCAGCTCATTACAAACTCCATTTTCTAACCTAACCTCCTTTCAACAATTAATATGGAAAAAAAAAAGGGAAAGGGGGGGGGAGAATAAAAAACCATAACAGTAAAACAAGAAACTGTTCTACCCAGATTGAAGAGAGGGAACAGACAGACAAACCAACAGTAGGGGACTGTTCACACAGAACTTTCATTTATGATTTTAATCCCCCCTTTTTTCTCTCTTCTTTTCCTTTCCCCTTTTTTATAAATTTATTTGTAAGGGGTGTTTTCCTTAGGGGGTGAGTGATTTAGAGATGAGGGTGGAGACTGAGTGGGGGGTCTTATTAGGCACAAGGGGGGAGGCATCCAGTTCTGCTCTGCTCGTTCCCCTTTTCTTTAGTTTACCCTGTTTTCTCCCTCTCCTCCCTCCTGGGGATCTTCTGCTACCAAACTGGGGCCTGAATTCCGAAGAAGCCAGGGATTCCATACTTCCCTGAATTTCTCTTCTTGGAGACTCAGCCTCGCTGTAAGGCGTTCCATCTCACAAATAGAGTTCACTTTGCCACACCATTCTGCTACTGTGGGTGGGTCCTTTTTGAGCCAGTGGCGTGTAAGACATTTAAGAGCTGCTACTATAAAGATCTGGGCTAGCCTTCTCTGTGGGACTGGGAGCTGCAAGACTGTGGGTAAGCCTAGCACCCATTCAGTCATGACTCCGGGTATGTTCACTCTCATTATGGCATTGGTCACCCTTCTCACCTCCTCCCAAAACCCCCGGATACCCGGGCAATCCCAAAAGATGTGCAGATGGGACCCTACAGAGCCACATTCTCTCCAACATTTATCCGAACTGGATCTTTGAAAATGCTTTGTGACTTTTGGGGTATAGAAAAACCTGACTAGGACCTTCCAGTAGAATTCTCGCCAATTCGTCGAGGAGGTTACCCTCTAGCCCCATGGAGATCCATCTTCTCCAGACATCATCTGGTACTGGATCTACCCCCCCTTTGTGCCAGGCCTCTTTGATATTTTCTAATGGAATAGGTTCTTCTGGGCTCAAGCACAGATACAGGTCTGAGATGCATTTCCCTTTTAGATTTATTTTCGCTGTATGATATATAAAATCCTCCCAAGCGTTCTTTTGTCTACTCACCAGAGTTAAATAGCCCGGCATGTTCAAGTAGTGTCTTATCTGTAGATATCTGAAAAATTCAGATCTAGGAATTTTGAACTTGGTCTGGATCTGTTGAAAGGACATAAGGACCCCATTCTCCACTAACTGAGCACATCTGGTAACTATGTTCCTCTCCCATCTCTCATACCTTGAATCTGTCTTTGGGGGCAAGTAGTCTGGTGTATGTCTAATAAGTGAGAGCGGGCCCAATGTCCCCCTCCCATCTTGTATCTAGTTAGTTGTATCATCCCCATGGTGTGCCGTGTCCACGGGTTCTTAATTTGATTTATGAATTTTCTAGAAAGGTTCAGGCTTGAGAGAGCAACTAGGGGAACCGGGCAGTCTCCACAATTCTCTATCTCATACCACCCTGAATCTAAACATTGTTTTACCCAACTGGTCACCGCTTCCATCTGGGCAGCTATATAATAGGCCTTCAAGTTAGGCCAACCCAGGCCCCCCAATGATTTAGGTTTCTGGAGTGTAGACTGTCCAATCCTGGGTCTACCCCCCCCCCCGATGTATCTGATAATCTCCGAGTTTGTCTCCTGCCAGAATTTCTTAGGGATCTAGACAGGCAAGGAGGAGAAATGGAACAAAAATCTTGGAAGTAGATTCATTTTCACTGAGTCTATTCTGCCAGCCAGAGTCAATGGGAGCAGTGACCACCTAGCTATGTCCCTCTGCATATCATTCCATAACCTGTTGTAATTTATAGCAAATAATCTGGATAACTTTGTGGTCACCAGCACTCCAAGGTACCTAATCTGATTTTGTTTTGCCCAAGTAAATGGGAAAGTTCTCTTGAAGTCTGGAGGGCATGTTCCACCCAAGACCAATGCTTCTGATTTGCTATAATTGATTCGGTATCCTGATACTGGTCCAAATGAGTCGAGGACCCAGAGCAGGTGCGGCAGGGAGGCTTCTGGGTGTCTCAAAAAAAAATATGGAGTCATCAGCGTATAATGCTATTTTATGTTCTATGGTCCCCATTAGAACCCCCTCTACATTCTTATTCTGGCGGATCGCTACTGCCAAAGGTTTAAGAAAAATAGCAAATAACACTGGGGAGAGTGGGCAGCCCTGCCTGGTGCCTCTATGAACAGGGAATCTACCGGTGTTTATTCCATTAACTCTAACTTGCGCCTGGGGGTCTCTATATAAGCTTTTAATTACTTGTAAGAATTTAGGGCCTAATTTCATCTTTTCTGTTGTTTTGTAGAGGAATTCTCAAATCCCTCTATCGAATGCCTTTTCCACGTCCATCGATATTGCCAATTGAAATTTGTTTTGGTTTAATTGAGCCAAAATAATGTTTAATAAACACCTAATATTATCTGTTAGGAATCTTCCTGTTATAAAACCTGATTGGTTTGGGTGAACCAATTTGGGGGCAACCTTCTGCAGGCGATCCACCAGGATTCTGGTGAATAATTTAAGGTCTACATTTAACAGCGATATCGGGCGGTATGAGCCGCACTGCTCCGGGTCCTTGCCCTCCTTATGGATCATGAGATCTCATAATCTCCATGAGTCAGGTATTTCTCCTCCCTCCTGAATATGATGGAAACAGGCCAACGGGGGGCCACCAGTTTCTCCTTTAATGCTTTGTAAAACTCAGAGGGGAGGCCACCTAAACCTGGGGATTTTCCATTTTTTAAATCTGCAATTTTCTGCAGTAACTCCTGTCTAGTAATTACCACCTCTAAGCCCTCCCTCTCATCAGTCTTCAAGTTCCTCAAAGGCAGGGGATCCAGAAAATGATCCATTACGGTTTGGTGAAGATCCCCAACCCCCAAGCTATACAGATCCCGATAATATTCCGCAAACGTCTCTGCCATTTTTACCGGGTCTTCCGTCTTCACATTACCATGTCCCTGTCTCTTAATACTTCCTATTGTTCTATTTACTATCTGTTTTCTCATCGCTGCTGCTAGCACCTTGCCGGCCCTGTTGCCTTCTACATACTGTAGTACTTTTGATTAACTCTACGTAGTATCCCCTCCCCATCTTGCCAAAAGACTTTGAAGCTCTGTTTTTTTTTTTGCAACCAATGATCTTTGTCCCTAGGGTCTAGAGTAATTTTGTGCCTAAACTCCTGCAATTCCTGCTGTAGCTTTTTCTGATTTAACCCCCATTTTTTCTTCCCCCTAGCACTACAGCATATAATCTGCGCCCTGAGGTATGCCTTAAGAGAGTCCCACACTACCGACGGGAAGGGGGCTCCACCTGCATTAGTTTCCAGAAACATCTCCACCTCTCCAGACATGTTCTCTTTGAAATCTTCAGAATTTAAGAGCCCGATATTCAGTCTCCAGTTCGAATTTCTAACTGTCGGGGGGCAATTTTAAAATCATTTGCAGGTAAAATGTTAGAGGTCTGTACAAAAGATAGGTATTCACCTGATAACCAGAACATGTCTATGTGGGAGTAGCTTTGATGTCGTGGAGAGAAGATAAAATCCCTTTCTCCCGGGTGTCTGTACCTCCAAACATCCCTCAATCCCAATTCTTCCATAAGATGTCCAAGACCCTCCCCTCCATTTCCTATTTGTGTACCCTGACCCCTTCGATCCCACTTGGTGGAGACTACGTTATTAAAATCCCCCCCTACAATGTGCAAGACCTCTGGGTCATTTAAAGTCTTCAGTAGCTCTCGCCTGAGGAATCTTCTATTTTCCCGGGGTTCATTCGGAGCGTATATATTTAATAATATACAGCGCACCCCATATATTGTTGTTTGTAGCTTAACATAGCAGCCCTTAGGGTCAGCTTCCACCCCTAAGATTCTAACTGGGGAGTTTCTTCTAAGCAGAATTGCCGTACCTCTCCTATGTGGGTTCTGTGGCCACGAGGCACTGTAGACCTCCCCTACCCACATTCTACGGAGCTTAGAGTGCTCCAACTCATTAAGGTGGGATTCCTGTATGAAGGCCACGTCAGTCCGGTATTTCCCCAGTTCCTGCAGGATCCTAGTCCATTTAATGAGGCTGTTAAGGCCTTTAACATTATATGAAATAAATGTTACAGCCATCCTATGCTATTGGTAAAGTAGGCTACTTGGAACTTGATCTTCCCCACCCAGATTGCTCCATCCCTCCATCCAGTACCCTCTTCTTCCCTCTCAACTTCAATCTGTCTGGCCATTGTATATCTATAACTATAAACTTTTTAACAACAACAGAACTCGAAGGGGAATATTACCTAACAATCCCCCTAATTTGTAACAACTTTAATCGTTGACTTCCAAACGTGTTCACAGAACCTACCCTTCTTGATGCCACTTAGGTAGGATGGTGCAGTAACAACAACTACACCCAGCCCACGCCCAACTGGGCTAAGGGAGCACAAAATCCTGTCAGCACTTGGTTAAACCAATTCTCCTCTTCCCGTCTCCCCCCAGCCCCAACCCCTCCCATATTTATCTAAACCGTCTGTATATTTTTAGTATAGTAACCTCATCACTGGTTATCCTGATGGACATCGACTCCTTTTAATGGTCCCAGTAGAAAAAACAAGGAAACTACTACGGAAGAGACAGTGGCGGGTATGGGACTTGACCTTAATATACCCGTAAACTCTCACCCATGTAGTCCAACTTAATTCCAGGCTCCCTGCTCTTAGGCTTCTAAATCAGGGAGTCGAGAGAAAGAACAGATCCCCCCCAAAGTCCCACTTCATCTGTGCAGGTATGAAATTCCACCTTCATGCAACCACATGCTGTCCCTCAATGTCCATGGCTGACTTACAACCCCTGTAAAATTGTCCCACAGGTTCACAGTTTCTCTTCAGTCCACCCCTGCAGGTAAGTTCCACTGTGCATCTCTCCTTTTCAGCCCCTTATTGCACTTGTTGCTTCTATTCGATCATTGAGGAAGGGAGATGGCTTGCGCAGGGGTCGAAGCTGTGACATCCTCAAGTTGTTAGAGCGGGAGGTTGTCTATAGTGTTCCTTCCAGCCTGCCATGCAGTTTTTCCTCTCGGGCCTACTGCTGTACACCAGCGCCTCCCCTCCAGCTCTCGAATGGTCTCCAAATCCAGCAAAGAGGTAACCGAAATGTCCCACTGCTTCAAAAACTCTGTGGCCTCTGAGATCTTAGAAAAGGAGCGAACCCCTAATTGGTAGTTATTCTTAAAGTTGCAGGGTAGTCTAAGCGCGCTTTAACTCCTTTAGCCCAAAGCAGTTTCAATATTGGGAAGAGCCTCCGTCTTCTATACATCATTGCAGGAGCATCGTCATGCTCAAAGAATAACCTTACATCTCCAAACACCACCTCTTTTTTCTCCCAAGCCCTCTTTAAAACTTCAGATTTAGTACGATAGTCTAAAAATGCAACAATCAACAATCTCGGTCTGGCTTTTGGATCTGCTGGTTTAGCTATTAATGATCTATGTACTCTTACGATATTTAAGGGAAGTCCTTTTCCAGGCCCAAAACTTCTCGGAGAAAGCTTTCAGTAAAAGAGGTCTCTAACCTGACTCAGTTCCCTCCGGTACTCCATGAATTCGGATATTTACCCTTCGGGATCTATTCTCCAAATCCTCTACCTTTTGCTGCAGTCATATTTCCCAATCATGAAGTTGGAGGATGACCCCATTATGTAGATCCACCGATTCTGATAACTCTGTTGCATTCTGTTCTAAATCATTGATTTATTTTTTTTTTGTTCCTTCTGTTCTGATTTTACCTCCGAGAGATCTTTTTGTATGCGGGCTAGGGTATCTCCCAGTCGCTGTAATTCTCTGTACAATTTCTTTGAAGTTATTATAAATGCAGCCTCCTCCTCGGAGCTGTTGTTCGAGCCAGGATCGAAGCCTGAGGCACTCGAGCGCCACGGTGATTTGCGGCCTTCATCCCGTTCAGCAAAGTCTTTATTGCCCTGACCTGTTTTCTCATTTTCAGCGGTAAATTTTTTCAATCGCTGTCGAGTCTTTGCCATCATATCATCTATTTTACGTTGCTTTTCTCTAGAAGCCAGTGTGAGGCACGGATGGGGTTAGATTTGAAAGCAGTCCCGGGGAGCTACAACAGAATCAGTCTGCCATAGATGCTGATGTCACCGGAAGTCCTGCAGCAGATAGTTTTAACTACAGCAATGAATTCTAAGTTAGATGCCCTTACTGGTGCATAGGAACAGTTGAAACTTCTGTTCAAAACCTCCAAGTTGAGATGGAAGATATTTAGTGACACTCTGATGCTTGCATGAGTGCTATGTAACACAGTCAAAGCAAAGTATGTAAATACAGAATAATGCATGGGAAAGTTTGATTTATGAGGATTTTATGCACACCCTAGGTGTGTGATACTCTATAAACCCAGAGGGGTTTATCTGGGCATCACACACCAAGGGTTTTTTATATTTACAGGTTTTTATGGTTAACTGAAAGAATGAGAGATTAAATCTGTTTCTGTGGAGAACATTTATTTCAGTTAAACAGAGTAAACCACGTAAAATAACAGTTTATAAGATTACAAGAGCTGCAGCAATTTTTTTTCTTAACAGGGTATAACAAGTACTTTAACAGAATTGATAATTTTTTTTTCTGAACTTCCCACTGTTTCCCGTTTCAGCTGAGAAACTCTCAAGCTTTTTTTTTTTTTTTTAGTAAGAAGTTTAAGCAGTTCACTGAAATGAAGAACGTTTCTGGAGTGGCAATTTTAGTGTAGAACAGTCTTTTCAGATGTAGTTTTTTTCCCTCATGGTTTTTTCATGACAGTTCTTCGAGACGTGTTTTTCACACTGGTGGTTCTCTGTGAGGCGCCAGCGACCGCTATGTGTGAAGACAGCTTGTTGGAGAACATCTGAGGAGACTCGGGCCGCTGATTTGACTAATTGTGGAGCGAGCGGAACTCCGTAATTCATAAGAGTGAATTACGGAGTTTGCGATGGTCTGCCCGCGGTGGTTTATTGACCCTAACCAGTAAATATAAATCCGTTACTCACCTGTTAGCATAGTTCTAAGAGTGGTAAATAGCTCACATCAACTCTCTAGCAGTTCCACTGAAATAGTCTGATTTGCCAAATGTGTTTAAGCTAAGCTCCTCCCACTTGGGCAGTCACAGCCCACACACACACACACACACACACACAAAACAGGGTAGTTAGCGAAGTAGACACAAAGGTAGAGAAGTCGATAGGCGGCAGGATGGGGTAAATCCAGAAAAAGGCAAAGGCAGTAAGGCCAGGGATGGGCCTAAAAGGGGTAAGGCGATCAAGAAATGGAGGGCGATGAGTACTAATGCCCACAGTCTGGGTAACAAGCTCCCTGAACTAGTGGCCTTGATGGAAGAGGGATGCCTGGATATCGTGACAGTCACAGAAACATGGTACACAGAGAACCATGACTGGGATGTCAACATACCAGGGTATACAATCTACACGAGGGACAGGGAGGGTAAAAGAGGAGGAGGAGGAGTAACTCTCTACACAAGGGAAGGAAACAAAGCAACAGAACTAAAGGGTAAACAGGAAGGGGAACAAGGCACTGTGGGTCACTCTGGAGACAGGAAATGGCACCACAATCCGCACAGGGGTTGTTCACAGACCCCCGTCTCAAGGGGACGCAATGGACAAGGAAATGATAGAAGGAATCCTTAAAATGGCAGAAAAAGGAGAGATATTGTTGATGGGGACCTGAATATGCCAGATGTTAACTGGAGCACCTTTACTGCAGCCACATGCAAGAGCGGGGTCATTCTCAGTGCCCTACAGAGGACATGCCTTAGACAGCTAGTGTCGGAACCCACTCGGGAGGGAGCAATCTTAGACTTGGTACTCTAAAATAGGGATGGAGAGAGAATCTCAGATTTAGAAGTGAGTAGCCATCTGGGAACAAGCGACCACCAAACACTGTGGTTCACGATAAACACAGCTGCAGAGTCAAGTCATACAAAAGCAAGGGTGTTGGACTTTAGGAGGGCTGACTTTGGCAAAAATGGGAGTGTGCCTGAGAAAGGCACTAGCAAACAGACAAGAAGCAGGGGTGGAAGAACAATCGGGAAAAATCAAAACTGCGATCACAGAGGCAACAAGCCTATGTGTAAAGCAAATCAACAAAACAAAATGAAGGAAAAAGCCACTATGGTTCCCAAAAGAGGTGGCAGGGAAGGTTAAGGAGAAGAGGATAGCATTCCGGAAATATAAGGAAACACAGAAAGGAGCAGGACAGAGAACTGTATCAGTTAAAGCAGAAGGAGGCAGGCAATTCAGTCAGAATACCAAAGGCCCAAACTGAGGAAAATATAGCCAACTCTGTTAAGAAGGGGGATAAAACCTTTTATAGGCGCATTAAGGAGCAAAGAAAGACCAAGGGAGGGCTACTGACGCTTAATAAAGGGGAGGGAATGTGGGCAGAGGGCGACAGTGAAAAAGCAGGGATACTGAACGAATACTTCTGCTAAGTATGCACAAAAGAAGAGGAGGGGGAGGTACCTAAACCAAACAACAGAAACGCTCTGGATAGGGGGGTCCATACATGTCCATTCACAGAAGAAAGGGTTCTGAAAGAACTCTTAAAACTGAAGGTGGACAAAGCAATGAGGCCTGACGGGATTCACCCAAGAATTCTAAAAGAACTAAGAGTAGAACTAGTGACACCACCGACTACCCTCTTTAACAAATCATGGGAGGATGGGGTGGGACCCGAGGACTGGAAAAGGGCAGATGTGATTCCACTTCACAAAAGTGGGAGCAAGGCAGAGGCAGGAAACTATAGACCTGTTAGTCTGACATCAGTGGTAGGGAAAATGATGGAATCACTTTTGAAGGAAAGAACTGTTGAGTATCTAGAGGCCAGAGGGGCACAGGACCCAAGGCAGCATGGATTCACAGTGGGAAGGTCGCATCAGATGAATCTAATAGATTTCTTTGACTGAGTGACTGAAGTAGTAGACCAGGGAGGGGCTGTGGACATGGCCTACCTAGACTTTAGCAAGGCATTTGACACTGTCCCACACAAAAGCTTAATATACAAGTTAGCCAGCCTGGGAGTAGGTCCCAAGGTGGTAGCCTGGGTAAAAAATTGGCTGGACAACAGGACGCAGAGGGTAATAGTAAACAGAGCCCACTCTGAAGAAAGAGGGGGTTACTAGTGGGGTACCGCAGGGTTCAGTACTGGGACCAGTCCTTTTTAATGTCTTTATAAGTGACATTGCAGAGGGACTGGAAGGAAAAGTATGTCTTCTTGCAGACAACACAAAGATCTGCAACAGAGTACACAAGGTGGGGTGGAAAGGATGAAAAGGGACAAGGCAAGGTTGGAGTAATGGTCAAATGTATGGCAGCTTAGATTCAACGCAAAGAAGTGTGAAGTAATGCACCTGGGAAACAAGAACCCAGGGGAAGAGTACACAATGGAGGGTGAGACACTAACAACAGCAGCAATGGAAAGGGACCTGGGGGTAGTCATATCAGACAACCTAAAGGTGGGAAGGCAATAAGGAGAGCTGGGGGGATACTGGGATGCATAGGGAGAGGCATCACCAGCAGACAACAGGAACTTGTTATCCCTCTGTACAGACAGTTGGTAAGACCCCATCTGGAGTACTGCGTGGAGTTCTGGAGACCCCATCTCCACAAGGACATACACAGGATAGAGGCTGTCCAGAGGAGGGCAACTAAAATTGTGCAGGGTCTGCAACAGAGGACATACAAAGAGAGACTAAAGGAGCTTAATATGTATACCCTCGAGGAAAGGGGGTGCATGATAGAAACTTTCAAATACCTCAAGGGAATCAACAAAATCCAAGAGGGTAGCATCTTTCAGAAAAAGATGTGAAAGAACAAGGGGCACAATTTGAAGATAGAGGAGGGACGGCTCAGAGGTAGTGTGAGGAAAAACAGGTTACTCACCTGTAACAGCAGTTCTAGGAGTGGTATATGTTCTTCATTCACACTCTTTGGCATGTCCCCATACACTTTAAGAAGAACCGGAAGTCTTCAAGCTGGCTCCTCCCACCCACCCGGGTGGTATATACCTTGGCTCTGCCCCAGGACGCCAGATCTTAGCCCACTGGAAGCCTGGTTGTGTGCGTCCGCAGCCGGAGAGCTCGGGTGTATCAGTGTGGATGAACAAAATATACCACTCCTAGAAAGATCAGTTACGCAAAGACTTTTGCTGTAACAGTAGATCTTCTAGGAATGTCTCTTGCAGCAAGTCATTACTTTTGGGAGTTCCTGATAGGTGGCGCTCTAACACGGTAGTTCTCTTCTAGCAGTATCCCCATCGGGGACCACCCACATGACCTCACTTCCTGGGCTGTGCCTATAAGAGAGGGTGATCCCTGGTAGTCTCCATTCTCCGCCGGTTTCAGCTCGCAAAGGCGAGGGTCCGAGGGAACCGAAGTACCAAAGCCTCCTGACCCTACATCATTTTCCCTGTTGCAGAATGGCAGGGGGTCAGAGGGAGGGAAGCTACTCACTGCAAGAGACATTCCTAGAAGATCTATTGTTATGGCAAAAGTCTTTGCGTAACTGATTTATCTTCCATGGAATGGTCTCTTCCAGCAAGTCATTACTTCTGGGAGATTCCCAAGCAGTTTTATGGCAGTGGGATGGCCAAATATGGCATTCTGCATTACACAGTGTGGTCTTAGGACCAGTAGGCGCGGAGAGTAGTATATCAGCATATAAAAATAATTTTGTATTCTATCTATAAGTACTCCATTACAGTATTCGTTATAGAGTTATGGCTGAAAGATAAGCCAGACTGGATATTACTGGGCATTGTCAGATGAGTTAAAGCAGATGTAAACCTGATCAGGATATAGCCTATCAGAATACTGTGAGAATTCAGAGGCAATTCAGCCATATAATGGAGTGATTGGTAAGTCTCAGTGGCATGCACTGGAAGAGACAGTATATGTCAAAGTCCATTGGGTTCTGAGTTTTGAACAGTAACCCAAATAATACAATGTTATTATTTTGTAGTGCTACAATGTAGCAAGTTAATAGGTGTTTTTTTTTTTTGCCAGGTCTGTTGTCATTAGAAAATGTATCCATTTTGGCATAACTAGGCTACATAAGTAGCAACTGATGTGAAATGAAACAATATATCTTCTTCATACTGGAATTTAGTGGCTCGTCAGTAGTATTGTTGTAGTAAATATTGTACTCGTTGTAGGGTAAAGATATGGAATGCAACAGAGTGATGTCAGTTCCATCGTGTATTAGTAATCTCATTTGCAAGGGGGTCTCAAGTATGTCAGGGCCTGCAGCCTTTTTAGGTGTAAACCTGAAATGCTGGTATAGTAGGCCCTCTATTTGTGTTGCCTGGTGAACAGAAGTTTAAATAATGACCTGGATAATTGCAATTATAAGCCATTAGATCTCAGCTTTGAGATTCCAAACACGTTAATCTGTGAAAAAAAAAATCATTTTTTTTTTTGGTCCACATAGTGCAGATCAAAATATTGAGAAGTCTTGCAGAGTTTATAAAGTTTATAATATATATGTACTCACCACTGTTTCTGTGGCCTTTATCTATGGCCAGATGAAGACTGCATGTAGCAGTATAAGTTTGGTAAGAATATTATGATCTATACTATAATATTATCAGGATATATTGATTGTTTCTCAGCATGTGAGTAGTAGTAGGCTCTGTTTGTGGGAGGGACATGAGGGTCCGGCGCACAACAGGCCAAGGGGTATCCTGATGAAATGGCCGTAATGGCCTGTAACACTGATACCTCAAAAGTGGCTAGCTGTATAAAGCCTCATGGAAAAGGCCTCAGTATAAATTTGAAACGAAGCCCCCAGAAAAAAGTCTCAGAGGCCTAGAAGAGGAGACTGGGGCGTATTCTGAAGTTTTTAATGAGAGGAAGAGGCATCCGGCCGTCCTAAAGGGCGGTCATGGGTCGGTTTAGATGTGTTCCTGGTCATTCGTTCTTTGCCTCTCAGGTTTCGTTTTTTGGTTATAGTAATTTCCAGTTTTGTATGAATAATTATACTGAGGGCGTGGTTTGTGGTACATATATTGTACTGTTTTCAGTTGTCTGCCTGAGGCTTGTAGGTTGTCCAGTATTGTTTGTGCCCCCGGGCCAAAGAGATGGTCACCAGAAAGAGGGGCATTAGCCACTTCTTGATGAATATCAGGTGCTAGCCCTGAGAGTCAGAGCCATGCCTGACGGTGTATAAGAATACAGACTGCAGAGGCTCTAGTCGAAGTGTCAGCAATGTCATAGCTTAATCTTCATAAATGTAGAGAGAGGGAAGTGTAGTAGTAGGCTCTGTTCGTGGGAAGGACACGAGGGTCCGGCGTACAACAGGCCGAGAGGCATCCCGATGAAGTGACCATAATGGCTTGTAACAATGACACCTCTTTATTAAATATGTATATATGAACATGATAAACATGTTACCTTCCGCCGAGGTGTGCCTCTATAATATTGGTGAGGTTATCCGCAAGGCATAGGCGATAGCATGATGCCTTCTTAGTCAGCTTTGGGTCCCAAATAGCAGACGCCAAAGAATCTGATATGTTGATTGTAGTAAAATATGAAGTTGATGACGAAATAAGCCACTTTGAATAGTAGGGGTATGCCCTATAATTGTTGATAAATAGTCTCATAGTTGTATACATTGGCGTCGTCGACTGGTGGGTTTTTTGCTCCGTAAAGGAGTGTGAAAAAGCCCTCTACCCTCGTTGATAGAAGAGGCAGCCAAGAGACACCTGTCGAAGGGGTACACCCTGTTGATGAGAATATGTAACCATGTTAATGTTCGGCTGACGGAAAAGGTCTCCCATTAATAATATATATATATTGTAAGGCATGGTCTCTGGACGGTGGAATGTTGGTCACTGATGGCGGGATCATCCCCGTCAATGGTGTGGAAGGAATACCATGCCCTGTAGATGGTGGAATGAAAGCCGTCTATGGTGATTAGTAGAAATCGTGCTCCGTCGACAGTGGGTCATTAGCTGTCGACGATGAAAAAGGGGGAGCATGTCCCGTCGATGGTGGAATGTGTCTCCAACAATAGATGAAGATAATGTGCCTCGTTGACGGGGGTTGTTCCGCCCATCGATGAGAGAGGTTTATTCTTATATGAAGCCACCGTTGATGGTAGTCTAGGAAGAGGCCTCCGTCAATGGGGAATGAACTGCCCATCGACGAGAAATATGTAGGAGGCCTCCGTCGAAGGGGATTATGCAACCGTCAACAGGAACATAGTGTGAGCCTCTGCAGAATGTTGTTGGAGGCCTCCGTCGACAGAGATTATGCATCCGTTGATGGGAATATAGTGTAAGCCTCTGTAGTCTGTTCTGTGATGAAGATGATGTAGAAATGCCTGCTGTCGACGGGGTATTTGACTCCCGTCAACAAAGAAAGTCTTCCTGATAATATATGTTTAGCATATATGACCGTTGAAAGGCATTCAGGCAGGACTTAAGGTGAAGGAATACCTTCCATTCCAATGCTTCTTGAAAAGGTCTCAATGTTGTCGGAGCCTGTTAATAGAGCTCCTTGAGTCGTCCATTCTTAAAACTCTTGTTCGAGTATAGGAATATGGCACCCCAAGCTATGAGTTCAATCCATGTTGTAGACTGCTGGCAGAAGAGTAAGCTGTTGTCAGAGCTGAAGCTGGCGGGAAAATGAACGGAGACTACCAGGGACCACCCACTCTTATAGGCACAGCCCAGGAAGTGAGGTTGTGTGGGTGGTCCCTGATGTGGATACTGCTAGAAGAGAACTGCCGCCTTAGAGCGCCACCTACCAGGAACTACCAGAAGTAATGACTTACTACAAGAGACCATTCCGTGGAAGTACTACTGTTACAGGTGAGTAACCTGTTTTTCTAGGAGTGTGGATATGTTGTTCATCCACACTCATTGGCAGACTCCTAGCAGTTCTCCGGGAGGAGGGAGGCAAGGCGCACACCCCCTACTTACGGAACAGAGATTGGAGAACTGAGGCCCCAAAACCAGCATCCCGGCGTGACTCAAGGTCGATGTGGTAGTGGGTGATGAAGGTGTTTGCTGATTTCCAGGTAGCAGCCCGACAGATTTCCTGGATAGGGATGCCCCTGGAAGCAGCCACCGATGCAGCAGTATAGTGGGTAGAATGAGCTCTTATCCCTCTGGGAGGCTCCTTGCCCACCAACTCGTAGCACAGACCTATGCACGATGTGATCCATCTTGCAACAGTCCGTTTTGCTACAGGTCTGCCAGAAGCGGCTTCAGCGTAAGTGACAAACAACTGGCGAACCTCTTCTCGAATTTCTACCATCCTCTCCTTGTAGTAGGAGAGAGCACATCTCAGGTCCAAAGTATGGAGCCCTTATCAGCCTCTGAGGTGTAATTAGGGTAGTATACTGGCAGGGTTAACACCTAGTTAAGGTGAAACTCTCACACCACCTTCAGAAGAAATTTTGGGTGGGAGCGTAGGACAACCTTGTCCCTGTGGAAGACCAGATAAGGGGAGTCCACCGAAAGTGCCTGGAGCTCCCCTGTCCTTCTGGCAGACATGATAGCCACCAGAAGCCGTCTTCCATGACAAGTGTGACAAAGCACACTTGTGCATTGGTATAAATAGCTTGCCCATGACCTCTGTCAGTACCAGCAGAAGATCCCATGGAGGTGGAGGTTCACGCACTGGAAGGGATGTGTGATCCAGGCCTTGGAAAAAGCGCCCAACCACTGTCTAGTGTGCCAACGTTGGTTGACCAGCCCATGCCCTGTAAGCAGAGATGGCTGTCAGGTGCACCCTAAGGGTCGATGACCGCAGACCCCCTTTGGAGAGAGACCAAAGGTAGTCGAGAATGTTAGCCACTGGACAGGATAAAGAGTCCAGGTCCCTGCCCTGACACCAAACAGAAAACCTTTTCCATTTGAAGGCATAACATTTCCTGGTTGAGTCCTTTCTGGATGCCTCCATCACGGTGTAGATATCTTTGGTAAGACCCAAAGCCTGGAACTCTAGCCACTCAGGTACCAGGCTGTGAGGTGCAGGGATTAAAGGTCCAGATGGAATACCTTCCCCTGACATAGTGATATCAGGTCCAGGCATGCTGGAAGCCGCTTCGGGTGCCTGCAGCTGAGGGTGAGGAGATCTGGATACCAGAACTGGCGTGGCCAGTCTGGGGCTACCAGGATCACCTTCACCTTATCCCTCCTCACCTTGAGGAGCACCTTGTGGATCAAGGGAAATGGAGGGAAGGCGTATAGGAGGCCTGGGGTCCACGGCCTTGGGAAGGCATCCCCCTGCAGTGAGCCCTGCTGAGGGGGACAGGTATGAAACAGCTTCAGCTTGTTTTCCCTGGAGGCAACAGGTCCACCATCGGTTTGCCCCAGTGGGAGAACAGGCTGTAAGCTACCTCTGGATGGAGAGACCACTCATGGGATGTCTGGCCAAAGCAGCTGAGAGCATCCGCCTGCTGGTTTGAGGCTCCTGCCACATGAATGGCTACGAGATCTCCCTCTGATCGGCTCACGAGGGTCCAGATGCAGAACACCTCCCTGTACAGCAGACAGGACAGCGTGCTGCCTTGTTTGTTGAGGTTGTACATGGTCGTGGAATTGTCCGTCTGGACTTGAGCCACTTGACCCCGGAGCTGAGAAGCGAAAGCTGACATTGCCAGTCTGACTGCCCTGAGCTCCAACAGGTTGATGTGGCATCGAGATTCCTCGGGGGTCCAGAGCCCGTGGGCCCTTTTGTCCCCCATGTGGACTCCCCAGCCCATGAGAGAGGCACTGGTCATGAGGATGACCATCTGCTCGGGGCAGACAAACGGGATCCCTTCCTGCAACCGGTCTGGGGCGGTCCACCATTGGAGAGCATCCCACATCTTCTGGGTTACAGTGATCAGCTGATCGAAATGACTATGGTGCTGAGTCCACTGGGCGGCCAGCTCCCACTGGAGGGGGCGCATGTGCAACTGGGCCCAACGGACCACTGAGGTGCACGCCACCATGTAGCCTAGAAAGCGCCGAAAGTCCCAGGCTGAGCGCAATTGCTCAACCAGAAATGATTGGGCAAAGGAAGAAAGAACCTCCGCCCTGTCCACCGGGAGCCAAGCGCTGGCTCCGCCCCGATGAAGCCCATCACCTGAGAAGGCACAAGTTTCGACTTGGCCTCGTTGATCAGGAGGCCGAGTTGGGAGCAGGTCTGGAGGGCCAGATCCCTGGACCTCTCCACCTCCTGTTGGGTGGAACCTGCTAGGAGCCAATAGTCAAGGTAAGGATAAATCCTGCCCCCCCCCCCGAGATGGGCCGCCACCATTGCAATGCATTTGCTGAAGACCCATGGGGCCGATGACAGGCCGAACGGCATGGCTTGGAACTTGTACAGGGTCCCTTCGACCCTGAAGCAGAGGAACTGCTGATGGGAAGGACAGATCTGGATGTGAAAGAACGAGTCTTGCAGATCCAGTGAACAGAACCACATGTTTCGCTCCAGGGATGGTATGATCTGGGACAGAGTGACCATCCGAAAGGTGCATGACCTGAGATACTGATTCAGGTCGTGCAGGTCTAGAATGAGGCACCAGACCCCATCCGCTTGGGCACCAGGAAGTACCTGGAGACAAAGCCTGGGTCTGCTGAAGGATGTGCCACTGGAGCTACTGCCTCCTTGAGGAGGAGCTGAGTGATGTTGTCTCGGACAGCCGACTGGATCTGAGTGGATACTCTTTCCTCCCAAGGGGCATGGGCTTGGAGGGTACTGCTTGAATTCCAGAGGAAGTCCCTGAACGACCACTTCAAGAATCCACCTCTCCTAAGTGACAACGGACCAGGCGGAAAGGAACTGACTGAGCCGGCCCCCCATGAGAGGACCCAGAGCAGAGGTGACAGGACAGAAGTTGACAGCCCCGGCCCCATCACAGAGCAGGCTTGGAGGAGGAGGCTCCAGGACCTGAACCTCAGCCTCCTTTACGGGCCTGTTGGGATCCGGGATTCATCCGGGGGTGCCAAGCTTGCACCTGCTGCTGATGCTGATGTTGTCCACCTTGAAAGGAGGACTGCTGAGCCGCAGGGGAAGAATGTCGAAAAGGCTTCTTTTTCTTCTGCTGGTTCTTGCCCAAAGAACCCTTGGCAGAAGTAGCATCCAAGGTGGCACTGGACTGCTCAATGCGCTGAAGGTGACCGGCCACTCCTGGGCCGAACAAATCGGTCCAGAGGAAGGGCACGTCAGCCAGTTTGTGCCGAGTATCCGCTGGAAAGGAGGAGTGCCTCAGCCAAGCCCAGCGACGAGAGGCAATTGCAGCAGCCATCGAGCGGATACAAGAATCCCCAATGTCCAGGGCTGTCTGAAGCTGCTGTTTGGCAAAAGCTTGGCCCGGATCTGCTTCACCATGGTCTGTATGTCTGCAGGGAGGAGTGGGCTGACTTCATCCAGCAACCCTAAAAGGGCGTGAGAGAAGTGTGCCATGACGATGGCTGAACTTTGTCTGATGAAGGCCCAAGGAGGAAGCTGCATACCCCTTCCTGGCTGAATGGTCCAAAAGCTTGGACTCTATCAGGTTGGTTGGTCAGTGTCAGCAGAACTGCCAGTACACCTGAACAGAGAGGTGGTCACCAGGCTCTCGGCCAAAAGGTGCTCTGTGAACTGTGCAAGGGACCCCATGGGCACCGCATACTTGTGGGCCATGTGGGCAGATGGAGCTGGACAAGAGGCAGGGTGCTGCCGAAGTTCTAGAGCCGGGCCAACAATAGCCTCAGCCACAGGAAAGGCCTCCATCGGGGTAACCCCTCTCTTAAGGATGTCCGTAAGAGGGTATTCCGCCTTTTTCTGGATTGACTCCAGGGGCATCCCTGTAGATCCAGAGATGAGGGACTGTAGTGATAGTATAATATGTTGATTATTGTCACTCCATTTTGTATGCTATTTCATGTAATGTATGTCATTTTATACTCCATTTTGTATTGTGTGACTCCATTTTACATGCTGCTTCATTTAATTGGTGTTTTGCTCTTTAGATAGCCTCATTATTATGTTTTGCTTCAGACAGTGTATTTTGCTGACTTGAAGGTCGCATATTATCAGGCAACCTGTTTTTGCAGTTTTTGTTTTAAACTTCTGCTTAGCTCATAGTGTTCTAGGCACCGGCCAGTGTTTGGAGCACAGTGACCTAGCAGGTGTGGGGAATTCTGAGCAGTCCTTATCGTGTGAATTGCAGCATCCTGGGGGCCCGGCAATCTAGAATGTGGGAAAACAACACTATAAAAGGCTGCACGGTTATTTTTAGCATAGAATAAGATATAAATGTAGCTTTCTCAATGCCTGGTTGGAAGCCTCATCTGCAGGGTGGACGCATCACTGTGGAACTTTCTCCCGGTTCAAAACTCCTGGCCAGGCTGTGAGATGATTTAGGCTTCCCCAGCTACTGGGAAAAGGCTTGGATAGTGCTTTATTGAATCGGTGATGTATCATGTTTTTGCTTAATTGAAGTATATATTAATGCTGATAGTAATATTGCTAATGAATGAATGCTAAAGTGTAATCATTAATGCTGATAGTGATATTGCTGCTAAATGAAGTGTAATTATCTTTTTGCTTGCAATAAATTGTGCTGATGTGTGAATGCCAAGTGTGATTATTCCTTTGTGACTCTTCGATTAGGGCAAGACAATTTGGGTTAGTCGGCAGGATTCATAAAGTAAAGTACACTAAGGTGAAGTAAAAATGTTTAAAAGAAAAGAGTCTAATGTTGCATGTGCACAAGTGGAAATTCCTGGTTGGGAAAACCAACCTTATGCTGATTTAGCCACTGAGTGGTCATGTTGTGCAAGGGTTGAGTGAACACTGGGAATCCTGTTTAAAGGATTCTGAGCCTGCAGATGTTGTTACATGTATGAAAAGAGTGCCTGTGGCAAGGGAAAGAATATTGCTGCCTTGGGGCGTAGGGGTGGATTTTATTGTCTGACTATAGGAAGATGTAGAAAGGTAGTGGGACTTCTAGTGAAAAGGCAGAGTTGGACGAAAGGTTTGTGATTTGGAAAGTAAAGCTGTGATTTACAATGTCAAAATCATTTGCTGAGTGATAAATTGATACCTATCGGACAGTTGCAGAAAATGCAGCTGTCCGAGTGGCACAGTGCAAGTATAAAGAGGAGGGGCAGAGTTAGTAGGAAAGGTAAGCCTAGCAATAGCTAGGGCAGGAGCCATTGGGATCCTGAAACATGGGATGGAGATATTTGGTTTTCTACAGATGAGGAAAGGTCAGCCTCAGATAAAGAAGAAAAGGCTGAGGGCGTAGGTTCCAATACTGCATGCACAGCCAGTGTCTAGAAGACGTACTGAAGTGTTGGATCAGGAAATCCTAGGAATCTAGATGTAGTGGAGGATTTTTCTCAATAGGAGGTATCAGACCTCCTGGGACGATTTTACCAGAGGGGAAGAGTTTGTTGAGATGGCTGGTGAGGTTGTATGACACAGGGGCGGATGGAGTGTTTAGATGAAACTGAGTGCCCCTAGGTTTTCTTGTCACTAAGCTATGACCCCTGTAGTGAAGGAGGCGTTTGGGACCCACTCAAATACAGGGGCAGGGCTATCTCCACGATACTGGGCGTGAGTGGCTATGGCTTGCAAACACAAGTATCCGACAGTGAGTGACTGGCGGAGGATAGTAAACCATGGTTTACCTTAAAGGACTGTATACAAAATTATTAAAATGGAAATGATGACGTTGGTTCCACAGAAGACCATGCTGATTTAATGAGTGTTATGTGTGCCAGTGTCTGTCATGCATAAGATTATCAAACTGCACCACCTGCATATAAGGCAGTAATGATGACTTTGTTGATTAATCAGGGGGAAAACAGTAGGAATGTAGTGCTAGAAGCATCTGCAGATTAGAGACACTAGGAGATTGGGGACCCAAAGGGTCTAGTTTATATGATTCTTCAGGACAGGATAAACAGCGGTCCAATCCTGAGGGTCGAGTTTCTAGAGAGATATGTTCCTGGCTCTCTTAAAGGATGGGGTGGAAAGGAAACATTGATGGGATCAGTACCCTGATATGTGGAATGTACAAAAGAGGATTGAACACTAAAGCTGAGTAAATAAGCAGACCAATTCAGTGTTAAGACAGATGTACATGTCTCTCTTCAGAGTCTGTAAGTCCAACTGCTCCCCGGCAGAGTTTGATGATGAAAGTATGTCCCAGGGTGGGGGGCTCCCACTCAGGGATCCATTGAGTCACCCCGACCGGAGCAGGAATATGCAGATCTGTATCCTAGTGATTTGTACCCGGTTAGGGAGTTGCAGCAACTGAAACACCAAAATATGACTGAAATGAAGGCCAAGCCCCAGTAGAAGGGTGGGCTAGGAGGATTTTAGACTCATGTAGAGTTGGAAATTAATTGGAAGAGTGGCTCACCCCAAAAAGTACGAGCTTTAATTGACACTGGGGCGGAGGCCTCATTAATTTATGGGAACCCAGCAAAACACAAAGGTCAGCGAGTGGTAATTACAGGATTAGGAGGTAAACAAATTGAGGCAGTACAGACCATTTTGGAACTGAAAATAGGTCAGCTGCCCTGGAGAAAAATATTGTGTAATGATTGTTCCAGATTCCGAATACATTATAGGAATAGACATACTAAAGGGGATGAGCGTTGCAATTGTCTCGATGGACAATATCAATTTGAGTAAAACCTTACATTTCAGCAAGACCAGTAGTAGTGGGGAAGGTGCAGATGCCTCCAGTAGCCATTCCACCTGCTACAAAAAATTATCTGTATGAAACAGTATAGAATACCAGGAGGGCATGAGGAGATAACTGCCACTATTAAGATCTATTAGAGACAGGAGTGCTTAAACCCACAACAACAGCTTGGAACAATCCTGTGGCGGTCAGAAAAAGTGACGTGGTCATGGCGGATGACAGTAGATTATAGGAATTGAACAAGTACACCTCATTGGCGGCTGCCGTTCCAGACACCTGTCACCCTGATAGAGCAAATACAAAGGCACAGATGGGTATGGTATGCAGTTATTGATTTAGCTAATGCATTCTTTACTATTCGATTGAGGAAAAGTTTTGGGACCAGTTTGCCTTCACATGGCAGGGGAGGCAATATGCTTTCACTAGATTACCTCAGGGATATGTACATAGTCCACCATCTGCCACCGGATGGTGGCAGAACACTTGATGAGTTGAAGCTGCGGATGGCATGCAGATTTCCATTACATTGATGATATCTTGATCCAGGGGCTGATCAAGATAAAGTACAGCAGTTACTAGATGAGACCATTGATCATATGAGGAAGAAAGGATGGGAAATTAATCCAGACAAGGTACAGGTCCTTCCCAAACAGTAAAATTTTTGGGAATTCAATGGAACAGGGCATAGAAATATTGCCCAAGGCACGACAGAAAATACTGGACTTTTCGACTCACAAGACAAAACTGAAACACAAAGATTTGTGGGTTTGTTTGGATTTTGGCGACAAGCATATACCTCATTTAGGGCAAATACTAGCTCCTTATTAAAGTGACCAGAAAAAATACGAGTTTGAATGGGGGATGAGCAACAAAAGCATTTGATAAGGCTAAGGAAGCAGTGCAGCAAGCCTTAGACCTTTGGCCCTGCAGGAGGGGAGGTAGAATTAAATGTGTCCGTAACTGGGCAGTATGCAAACTGGAGTTTGTGGCAGAAGCAAGGAGACAGAAAGTGCCACTTGGTTTTGGAATAGGAAACTCCCAGAGGTAGGTAGCAGATACTCACCTTTTGAGAGACAACTACTAGCATGCTACTGGGCTCTGATAGAGACAGAACAAATGACAGTGGGTCATGAGGTAGCATTGAGACCAGAGATACCCATTATGCAATGGTAAAAGCTCCCTAGAACTCACAAAATAGGACATGCTCAGGAAGCTAGCATTATCAAATGGAAATGGTATATTCAGGATCGAGCAAAGGTAGGAATTGGGGAATAGCAGCCCTCCATGAGAAGGTAGCTGAAATTCCTCTAGAGGAGAACAGGTTGAGGAAAAATGCCTGAAATTCAAGAATCACCTGTGAAATGGGGCAAGCCTTTTGATGAGCTGCCCGCTTCTGACCGAAGCACATGTATGGTTTACAGACGGCTCAGCCAAATATGTGGGAAATAGGAGATACTGGAAAGCAGTAGCTTATTGTCCACACACTGAAAGTTTTGGTAACATCAGGAGAAGGAAAAGCAGTCAATATGCTGAGTTGTATGCAGTATATCAGGCTTTGAGACAAGAAAACCCAGGTACATGTCATATTTATACTGATTCATGGTCTGTAGCCAATGGTTTAACAACCTGGCTGCCCACTTGGGCTAAGGATGAGTGGAAAATTTATTCGAAAGAAATATGGGGAAAAGAACTGTGGCAGGAAATATGGACTATGGTGCAAAATACTCAGACTACTGTATTTCATGTTGATGCTCATTGTGCTTCAGATACACTAGAAACGATGGTATAATTCTATTGCAGATGAAAGAGCTAAGATTCTTCCAGTGGATATTGAAGAAACTCAAAGTCAGCAGTTATCAGGGCTGGCAAAATGGGCACATCAAAATGTGGACATTTGGGAGAGAAAGCCACTTACAGGTGGGCATATAGTAGGGGTGCCTAACATTGGATTTAGTTAAAACTGTTATTTCTCAGTGTCCTATATGCCAACATGGGCAACAAAGACCAATCCCTCATATTGTGAAAGGACAATTGGGGAGGGGAAAATTACCGGGACAAATCTGGCAGATTGATTACATTGGACCTCTACCCCTTAGTGGAGGATGTCGATATGCTTGCACAGTTGTAGATACATATTCAGGGTATTTATTGGCATACCCTTGTAAACAAGCTACACAGAAAAACACCATTAAGGCAATTGACTTAATTATGTTGTACTATGAATACCCTTGCAGATACAAAGTGACAATGGTTCCCATTTTAGGGGAAATGGTACAAGCTTATGCTCAAGCCCATAACATACAGTGGGTATTTACATCCCTTATTACCCACAGGCAGCAGGGTTAATTGAGAGAATGAATGGATTGCTGAAAGAACAGTTTAGGAAATTGGGGAGCCTAAAAATGGAAAGAGAAGTTGCATGAAGCATTACAGATTTTAAATAATAGACCAATTGGAGAATCTGAGACCCCTTAATGCGAATGATAACTCCTAATTTGCAAGTGCAGGCTTACTCAACTACAGAAACAGTGTTATATTGGGAAATTACACCAGAAGCTCTGTCTCTCTTGCAGGGCAACCCCAGAAGCTGCTGGACTTGATTTACATGCCCTTCAAGAATACAGAATAAACAGCAGAAACATTCAAGTGATAGAAACTGGTATTGGAATACAAATTCCACGAGACATTTTGGTTGGATAGCACCTAAATCAGAACTAGCCCTCAAGGGAATACAAATTTTGGGAGGGTGATTGATTGTGATTACCAAGGAGAAGTGAAAGTAATTTTGTTGAATAGTAAAGAACAAAATCTGTTAATTCAACAGTATGACAGAGTGGCTCAATTGTTAATTATTCCAGTTAACAAAGTGACCCCTATAAAGGGACAAGCCCCCACACTCTTAACAGCAAGGGGGATAAAGGTTTTAGATCTACAGGAGGTTTTAACAATGGTGCCAAAATATGGGTTACAAACCCAAATGGCCCTCCTGAACCAGCTGAGGTGATAGCCACCGGACGAGACAACACAGTGTTAATTATCAGGTCAGGAAAGAGAGAGGAATATGTACCAGCGAACACGTTATCTTCAGAATAATCAGTCTGTGTATTTTCTAGGTTCTTCAATGGATTCTAAAAGGAATAACACCTCTCTCACGGTCCATTCGGTAAAGCCTATTACCCTGGTGGAAGAATATTGAAGCTTGACGACCCACTTGTACAATGGGGTTGGAAATCTTCCATCAGTTTAGAGTGCAAGACAACTTTACTTTGCCCTGAAAACCAAGGATGTCCTACAGTGAACATTACTTTTCACCAGATGTGAACATTTGAAACCAGTTGAGACAATGGCAGGATGCCAACCTATGCAGGACACAAATTGGATTAAATTACAGAACCAGACTGCTTATTAGATGCTGCAACTTACCGAATAGTTGCATGGTGACTGTACAACATAGACTTGATTGCTGCATGAATCAAACAGACATTTTCAATGCAAGTATTACTTTGATTGACATAGACACGTTATTCTGCATGAATGCTACTGCAATAACTAATAGAACTACTTGGGCAGATCACATTACAGTGTTGAAAATCATCCTGTAATTAGCAATGATAGTATAGTTAAGGTTCCATCCACATGTACATCAGTAGGCAAGTATCAGAAAATGTAATCCATTTTAACATAACGTTTATGTTTAGTAGAAAATGCAAATATAAAAGAGCTTGGTATGATCACGCTATTAGGTGGAGCAGGGGCAGGCATGGGAATTTTAAATAGTGTTGATATAGAAACACTGACTAACAGGCTTCAGGCAGTAGGAATTGATGTATTTAGCTTAATTAACTTACAAGCTCAATGGATGCCAACTGTTTTCTTACCCCAAAGATTAACTTTGAATTATGATTTTGAGTTCTTGCAGTTATTTAATGCTTCACAGGTATGGGGAATGGGAGTAGCAGAAAATATTTCACATTTATTGATTGGACAGAATGCACAATCGATATATGTATTCTATAATGCAAAGAAATAAGGGCCCAGAGTGATTTAATGAGTAATAATGAATATGTGTGGAGGACCGTGTTACAGGATGGTCTCCATCAGCTACAAAAGTGTTAAATATTCTGATACATCCTATCATAATCATTGCTGTAGTGACAATTATCTTGCTTATTTGGACTTGTTACTTATCATGTTATATTAGTAGTAATTTTGCTATGGTACCAATATCATACAAATCGTATTCACAATAATCAAAGGACCGAATGTAGTGATAGTATAATATGTTGATTATTGTCACTCCATTTTGTATGCTATTTCATGTAATGTATGTCATTTTATACTCCATTTTGTATTGTGTGACTCCATTTTACATGCTGCTTCATTTAATTGGTGTTTTGCTCTTTAGATAGCCTCATTATTATGTTTTGCTTCAGACAGTGTATTTTGCTGACTTGAAGGTCGATATTATCAGGCAACCTGTTTTTGCAGTTTTGTTTAAACTTCTGCTTAGCTCACAGTGTTCTAGGCACCCGCCAGTGTTTGGAGCACAGTGACCTAGCAGGTGGGGAATTTGAGCAGTCCCATTTCCGTGAATTGTGAATATCCTGGGGCCCGCCAGCTTTTAGAATGTGGGAAAACAACACCATAAAGGCTGCACGGTTATTTTTAGCATAGAATAAGATATAAATGTAGCTTTCTAATGCCTGTTGGAAGCCTCATCTGCAGGGTGGACGATCGCTGTGGAACTTTCTCCCGGTTCAAAACTCCTGCCAGGCTGTGAGATGATTTAGGGGCTTCCCAGCTACTGGGAAAAGGCTTGGATGATGCTTTATTGAATTGGTGATGTATCATGTTTTGCTTAATTGAAGTATATATTAATGCTGATAGTAATATTGCTAATGAATGAATGCTAAAGTGTAATCATTAATGCTGATAGTGATATTGCTGCTAAATGAAGTGTAATTATCTTTTGCTTGCAATAAATTGTGCTGATGTGTGAATGCCAAGTGTGATTATTCCTTTGTGACTCTTCAATTAGGCAAGACAGGGACCTTCCTCCGTCTCCAAGCCAACGGATGATTCATGATCACCTGGATGAGAATGCAAGCCGGTGACGTCCGAATCCAAGGAATCCGGGTATAATGGCCGACCACCCAGGTCACCTTCGACCAGTTGAGGGCAGTCTGGGGTGACCATGAACAACAACTGCCAGGGAAGCTCGGTGTCTGGTCTATCTTCCTTGGAAGTAGCCCCTCCCACAGGCTGTTTGGGCGGTGGTTCCACCACAATCGGTGGAAAGACCGTTTTGGGATGAACTGGTGGTTTTGCCAGCTCCGCAGGCTGAGGAACCGATTTAATCAGCTCTGAAGGAGTCTGGTTCGGCCTAGGAGGCGAAAGCCAGGTAACGGCCGGTGTAGAAGCAGGAGTCAGCTTGTGCCTGGTCAGAATCAGCTGTTGCCAATAGCACCAAAGGAGTTTCCACCGGAGCCTCTCCTCATCCGAGGAGGACGAGGATGACCAATGGCGTTGCCTCTTTTTAGAACGTTTATGGCTCTTCCTCGGCCTGCTGGTTGAGGGGGTCGAAGACCTTGTTCGAGATCGTACAGGCCGACTCGGTCGCTTGGGAGACACCGGTGGGACTGGTGATTTCCCAGGATCAGGGACCACTTCTTTGATGGGAGTCCCAGCAGGGTGGGTCTCATCATCTGGAAATACCAGATTAGGGGTTCGATCGAGGGAATCATCGACCAGAATCGGGGAGGTCGGATCAATCACGAGTTCAAAATTGTCTATCGATAATTCGGTCGACTGACCAGACGGCAAGGCCAAAAAGCCAGTGGCCGAAGAAGCAATCTCGACCGAAGTCGAGACCACATGTTCCTGGGATCGAGATCTCTCCTGCTCCCAAGAACGTCTCCATCAAGATGAAGACGATACCGGATCCTTCTCCCACTTACGGGATCGAGAGAAGTGCGAGTCCACAGGCGCCTCTCCCTTGGTTGGGAGAGACTGGCACAACTCTCGGAAGGAACCCGAGAAGGTGGAGCCCAGGTTGAGCAGAACGAAGAAGCTCCGAGAAGTCTCTGCAGCACAAGCTGCTTCCTCCTCGAATGCTTGCATGCGTTCCAATTGCTCGGCGGATCCCGCAGCTGTGGAAACCGCCCACCTTGGATTTTATCGGAGTGTTCCTCTTCTCCGGCCTCCCCAGCTTCAGGCATGTGAGACAGTCGTTGAGGATGCTGGGATGAAAGGCGAGACACATAGCGCATTTCAAGGTGTCATGGTCGACACCGAGGCAATAGACACACACGGTATGGGGATCAGTGCACGACATTTTCTGGCCGCAAGAGCACCGACAAAATCCGGGGGAAGACTTGTCTTCCATAATCGAAGCAGCAAACTTGCAATCGCTGATGTGAATTTTTTGAATAACCGAAGGTTTGAAAGCCAGGGCCTACATGATGCGTGAGCACGAAGGAGGCAAGCGGAAAGGAAGATTTGGCATCATGGGGCAGAGCAGAGGTATATACCACCCGGGTGGGTGGGAGGAGCCAGCTTGAAGACTTCTGGTTCATCTTAAAGTGGAAGGGGCATGCCAAAAAGTGTGGATGAACAACATATCCACGCTCCTAGAAGTATTTTTTCATGGAGAGGGTTGTGGATACATGGAAGAACCTTCCTGAGGTGGTCGTGGAGTCAAAAACAGTGGAGTAATCCAAGAATGCATGGGACAGACATAAGGCAATTCTAGTGGGGGGGGTAGGAGGACGTCGGCTGTTGGTTAACTAGGATCTGCAGCTTATCCATTAGTAGTGAAATGGGCAAACTAGGTGGGCCAAGCGGTCCTCATCTACTGTCAAATTCTATGTTTCTAGTACATCTCTGACTCTGCCCTGTGATGTAAGACCTTGCACATTGGAAGCAGAGATCCAGAGAAGGTCAGGTGCATGGTGTCCACTTCTACAACTACAGTTACAGATGAGTAACTTATTTTTCTAGGGGCATGGACATAGTTCACTATCCACACTCTGGCAAACTCCCTGCAGATCTCTGGGAAAAGAGGCAAGGCGCATACTCCTATTTGGTGAACATAAACTAGAGAACTGAGGCCCCAAAACCAGAATCCCAGCATGACTCGAGGTCAATTCGACAGTGGGAAATGAAGATGAGTACTAATTTCCAGGTAGCAGCCCTGCAGATGTCCTGGATAGGGATATCCCTGAAAGCAGCCACCAAGGCAGCGCTATGTCTGGTGGAACATGTTCTAAGCCCTACAGGAGTCTCCCCACCAGCGAACCTATAGCAGAGGTTGATGTAGGATGTGAGCCACCAGCCAATAATCCATTTTACTGCTGGTCTGCCAGGTGCAGCTTCAGCGTGACAAACAACGGGCGAGTTTCTCCCCAAACTCCACCCGTGCGCTCTGCATAGTAAGACACTGCACTCTGTAGGTCCAGGATATGGAGCCTGTGGTCAGACTCAGAAAATGGGTCGATAAAGCATACCAGTAAGTTAATCACCTGGTTAAGGTGAAACTCTAATACTACCATCAGGAGGAACTTCGGGTTGGGGCAAAGGACGACTTTGTCCCTGCAGAAGACCAGGTAGTGAGACTACATACAGAGCACCTGGCGCTCCCCAATTCTTCTAGTTGAAGTGATGGCCAACACGAAGGCTGTTTTCCACAACAGGGGTCACATCTCACATGTGTGAATAGGCTCATGAAGCTTGTCCATGAGCACAGCCAATACCAGCAGTAAGTCACACGGTGGAAGTGGTTCTCAAACTGGAGGAGACACGTGATCCAGGCCCCTGAATAAATGCCCAACCACCTTCTCCTGGGCCCCTATTGGCCTACCAGCCCGCGATCAGTAAGCAGAGATGGCTGCCAAGTGCAGCTTAAGGGTTGTCGCACGCAGCCCCAGCAGAGGTAGTCCAAGATGTTTGTCACAAAGCAAGCAAGGGGATCAACCTGCTTTCCCTGGTATCAAACAGAGAACCTCTTCCATTTAAAGGCATTGCACTGGCGAAGTGACTCTTTCCGGGAGGTCTCCACAATGTGGATCACTTCATCCGAAACACCAGCCACTCAGGAACTAGGCCATGGGGTGCCGAACCATGCCCTGTTGTCTGGTCAGCAGATCAGGGCAAAGAGGCAGCTAGATGGAGGTCTGCTGCTGAAGCTAAGATGATCTGGGTACCAGAAATGGAAATTACGTACCTAACATAATTCTTGATTTTCTTGGACGAAGTCTCCACCACTCATTCACACTGATGGGACTATGCCAGAGGCACTAGGACGCAGCAGGAGCCAAAAATCTTCAGGAGGGCCAGCGCCAAGGTAGGGCCGAGAGGAAGCGGCACCGCAAGTCCATCCTGTGCCGTATAGGCTACCTCGGCGTTGACCCTCCAACTGCCTCAGTACCTTTTTTCCCCAGAGGAGGTGCAATGTAAACTAACCTATGTCGGACATAAGATAGTCCAAATGACCTGTGTAAGAAGGGCCAACACAACAGAGTCTTCGCAGCCCAGACATCAAGGGTGTGAAGACCACAAACAGATAAGTGAGCTCGGGAGATGGTGGGCGGGCGTGTGAATGAGTGGTGGAGATTTCATCCAAGAAGATCAAAAATTACAGTAGGTATGTAATTTCCATATCTTCCTGGACATAATGTCTCCACCATTCATTCACACTGATGGAAGAGTACCGAGCTAACATAATTCCCCCACCCCGAGACAGGCGAGAAAAGAGGTCGCTCAGGACAGAAATCCATTAGGATTGTCTTGCCAAAAGACAGATGCTGTCTGGCATGGACATCCAAGGCGTAGTGCTTTACGAAAGTGTGCTCGGAGCTCCAAGTGGCCGCACTGGGCACGTTGCGAATTTCTGCCAGAGATGCAGCAACTGCCCTGGTAGAATGAGCGTATACTCTGCTTACCAGCTTGAACTGTGCCATGGAGTAGCAGTGGTGGAGGCATGCCACTAGTCATGCTGAAATACACCTGACCACAACAGACTGACCCAGCCAGATCGTGCTGAAGGAGACGAACAGTTGTTTAGATGTGCGGATTTCCTTAGTCCTGTCCAAGTAGAACTGCAAGACTCTCTTCACATCCAGGGAATGTAGGGTATGCTCTCCCTCATTCTGGAAGTTGGTGAAGTAGGTAGGAAGGACCGAGGGCTGATTCAGATAGAACTCTGAGACAACCATGGGAAGAAACTTGGAGTGGGTCCTGAGAACCACCTTGTCTTTGTGAAATACGGTATACGGAGGGTCTGTGACCAAGGCATGTATTTCTGACACTCTCGGGCAGAAATGAAGGCCACAAGGAAGGCCATCTTCCAAGTCAGAAATTTTAGATCGCAAGTAGCTAGGGGCTCAAAATGTTTATGGGTGAGCATGTCTAGCACAAGGTTAATGTCCCAGGGTGCTGCTGGTCATCTAACTGATGGCCTGGTATGCAGAATGCCCTTAAGAAACCTCAAACACAGGAAGCAGAGCCAGAGATATAAAGAGTATGGGCCCGTGGTATGCTGAGATTGTACAAAGGTGAACCTTAATGGTGGAGTATTGCAGGCCTGTTTTTGAGAGGTCTAGAAGATACTCTAGGACTTTGTTTAGTGGGCAGAAAAAGGGGTTCCAGGAGGATTTTGCATACCAGATGGAGAAACGCTTCCACTTAGCCATGTAGGTTTTCCTAGTAGCCGGCTTACGTGCCGCTAATAGAATATCAGAGACTCTATGTGACATGTTAAACCTGTTCACTTCTATCTCCTCAGGAGCCAGGCATGGAGGTGAAGGGACCTCAGGCTGGGATGGACCACAGGGCCCTGGGTCAGTAGGTTCATCTGAAGTGGAAGCAGTTTCGGGGAAGTTTCTGATAATCTGCTGATTAATGGAAACCAGATCTGATGAGGCCAAAATTGGGCGATGAGAATCAGTCTACCCCCCCCCCCCCCGGTGCCTCCAGTTTGAGCAACATCCTCTGAACTAAGGGGAGAGGAGGAAATACGTACAGAAAGCATTTTGTCCACCTCAGTCTGAATGTATCCTGACAAAAAATGCCAGGTCCTGGATTTCTGGAGCAGAAGAGAGGCAGTTTTGCATTGAGTGGGGATGCAAAAAGGTCCAGATCCGGAGTTCCTCACTCTTCAAAGAGTGATTGCATGACGCTTGCGTCGAGAGACCAGTCATGAGGATCTGCCTCTGTTCTGCTGAGATGGTCCGTCAGATCGTTCTGGACTCCTGGCAGGCAGACTGCCTGGATCAGAGCTTTGTGCTCTAGGCACCATTCCCACACTCTCATCGCTTCCCTGCATAAGGGGTAAGAATGTGCTCCGCCCATTTTGTTGATGTAGTACATCACTGCCTTGTTGTCCATTTGAAGGAGAATGGTCTTGTGACAGAGTATATCCTTCAAGGTCTGGACTGCGTATAGGACAGCTCTCATTTCCTGAACATTTATGTGAAGTTGAGACTCGTCCTGGCTCCATCAATCCTGGGTGTCAAGATCCTGGCAGTGAGCTCCCTATCTCAGTAGGGATGCATCCGTGGTGATGAGATAACCTTCCCAAAGGTTATCCTCCTAAGACCACCAGGTGAGCGACCGTTTCAGCGGTTCAGTCACCTTGATGTGAAAGGACTATGGGTGTGTGGTTGGTGACCACTGAGTGCTGAGCAGCCACTGAGTAGTTCTCATGTGAAGACAAGCAAGAGGCACAGTGAACACTAAGGATGCCATGAGACCCAGCATCCACTGCATCTAGAGAGCTCGGACTGAGCTGCTTTCTCTGATGAAGCGGGACATCTGGAGGATGTTGCTCCTTCTGTCCTCCAGAAGAAAGGCTTTCACATTGGAGGTATCCAGAAGGGCTCCTCTGAAGAGGAGCTGCTGGGAGGGCTATAGCTGAGACTTTCTCAGGTTTAGCAGAACTCCCATGGACATGAGGAAGTCTGAAGCCGTAGCTATAGCTTCTTGAGTCTCTAGTCTGGAGGGGCTCACAAGAAGCCAAATGTCCAGATACAGGAACACCTGAATTCCAATTTTCCTCAGATGCACTGCGAGAACTACAAAGCACTTTGTAAAAATTCAAGGCACCAAGGAAAGCCCAAAGAGCAGGACTCTGAATTGGTAGTGCTGACAACACCACGAATCTGAGGTATTTGTGATGGCTTGGGTGAATGGGGACGTGTTGCTAGGCATCCTGCATGTCCAGAGAGGCTAGCCAATCGTGTTGATGAATCAGAGGTAAAAGTGTACTGAGTGATATCATCTTGAACTTTTCCTTGAAAAGGAACTTATTTAACTTCCTGATTTTCTTTGGAACTAGGAAGTAATGGGAGTAGAAACCTGTGTTATGCTGATCCAGCGAAACTCTCTCTACTGCCCTGTTGGTCAGAAGGCCTTGAATCTCAGAGAAGTAAGAAGGTCTGTGAGCGACAGACAGCCTGGACTGTCGTTTGGGTGGATGATCCGGAGGGGTTTCCGACAGATTTAAAGAGTACCCCTCGCAAATTATTCTGAGCACCCATTTGTCTGATTTGACTGACTTCCACCAGTCGTAAAACTGAGTCAGACGCCCTCCTACCGTCGAAGAAGAGTCACCCTCAGACAGCTGATGTGGGACTTGGGCTGGGATCTCAGAGGGTGGCACTAGGCGCTTTGGGGCCCTGTGCCTTCTGCTCCATTTTCTTTTGTGGCTGAGGGGTATGGTTTCTGTTAAAGCCCCCTCTGCCTTTACCATGAAAGGACTGACTGTTCTGAAACAGACGACTGTTCCCACCCCTTTGAGGGGCTGCAGGAGGGGGGTCTGGCTGTTTTGATGGCCATTCTAGTCTTCTGAGTGGCCTCCAGCGCCTGCACGACCTGAGGACCAAACAGATACATACCATCGAAAGGCAAGGCCATAACTGTCTACTGGGCATCATTTGTGAAGCCTGAGGTGCGTAACCAAGAGTGGCGACGGGTACAAATACCAGCCGCCACTGCTCTGGAGGCAGTGTCAAAGGCATCCATGGCAGCTTTAAGTAGTTGATTATTGGATTCAATACCCCTAGTAATGGTTTGAAGGAGCTCTGAGTTAACCTCCGAATCAGGAAAAGCTTCTACCGTAGCCTTGAGCGAATGCCAGACAGTATACTCATATTGAGTTAAGTAACCCTGGTAGCTAGCAATACGCATGCCCAGGGTGGAAGCAGCAAAGACTCACTTTCCCAAAGTGTCTATCTTGTGAGATTCTTTGTTTACTGGACATGCTGTAGATTCCTGCAGAAGAACAGCCATGTCATTCTCCGCCAGAATAACGATGGCATCAGCAAAGTTTTGTGAGGCCAGAATGGGGCGATCCTTGGGAGGGGCATATTTCCTATCTATGGACTTAGCTACAGAGGGAATGAGTGTCAGATTATCCCACACCATCTGCGAGAGAGTCTTAAAAGAGGGTTAGACCGGTGGGGTCAATTCCACAGGAATATCCAGGACGTGCACGTCCTGCAGGTGCAGCAACTTCCCAGGATCGATATCCGCAGTGTGGAGAGAGAGTGTGGTATTCAAATGTCTGAGCAGAGACTTAAAAGAAAGGTCCACGACCAAAGGCTCTGTTGAAAGAGGTTTATTCACTGCCCCTAGGGAGGAATCATCGTCGAAGTCATCCCCTAATCGAGGATCAGGATCGGGCTCAACATTATCTGCTGCCAGTCCAGAAGGGACTGCGTAGATAGGAAAAGAATGAAAAGAAGAAGGAGCAGAGAGAATCTGCGTCGAAAACCCCAGTAACTCATGCAGTACCGCATGCGCCCTTGGCACCATAACAGGAGGCGGCGCTGGCACGGAAAGCAGAAGTGAGCACAGTGCCGGTGCCAGAGAAGCCGGTGCCACAGCAGAAGTTCCCAACCCTCAACTCACAGAGGAGAAACAAAGAAATTCAGCAGGAGATAAAGGCACCGGTGTGGACCCCTGCGCCGCAGCCATGTGAGGGGGATGAACACCAGAGTGCGGCATCAATGGCACTGGAGATGGCGCCATGCGACTAGGAAGCTCCAACCACCCTGCCCGCAGGTCCAAGATTGACAGGACCGAAGGCCCCAGGACGGACCCACCGGTTCAGGTAGCCAGGACAACCACCGCACCCACTGCTCCACAAGTGCAGCCTAATGGTGAAACTGCTCACCAGAGGACCCCCCCCCCCCACCGGGCAGGGAGGGACTCTGGAGTCGAGGATGCCAGGCACCAGAGACAGAAACTGGAGGGGACCCAGGAAAAGATGGAGTCTGATCTCTGCCTCCAGAAACAGACGATCGATATACAGACATACCAGAACACGACCTCGAGCAGTGCAGTTTCTTCTTCAACCGGGAGGCCGAAGAAGAGCTCAAGGTTGAGCGGTGCCAAGAATAGGACCACTTCTTTTTGTGCTTTTGGGAAGTCCACCCATCCCGAGCACTGGAATGCCGGTAGTCAGAACCCCCCCCCCCCGTAGAGGGCGGCAGATCAGACCCAGCCCGGCTGACTCAACAGCTTTTATGTAAAGTCTCCCTGCTGTCACCTGCCCCGTTCATGGTCGACTCCATCGAAGGAGGGCTGAAGACGTCTTCTGCAATGTTACTTAAACAAAATTATTTTTATTCTCTAGAAAACAATAATATCTAAAGATAAACTAATCAAAACTGAAGACTATAACTGCTGTCATGTAGACTGGAAGTTCTGAACCCCAGCGGGCAGGTGAGCGAGGTCACTGAAGCGCACTCGACGGCGGGAAAAAAGGCACTGAGGCAGTTGGAGGGTTGATGCCGAGATAGCCTATACGGCATGAGCTGGGCTTGCGATGCCGCTTCCTCACGGATCTACCTCGGCACCAGCCCTCCTGAAGATTTTTGGTTCCCGCTGGGTCCTAGTGCCTCTGGCGTAGTCCCATCAGTGTGAATGAGTGGTGGAGACTATGTCCAGGAAGATATGAAAATTACGTACTCACCGTAATTCTTGATCTTCTAGGAATATCTTCACCATTCTTTCACACTGATGGGTTCTCAGATGGAGGCACTAGGACCCCAAAGGAGCCAGAACTTTTCAGGAGGGCTGGCACAGAGGCAAGTTGCATGTATGCGCGGTAGCACGAGACTGGCTTGCACTGCATGATTTACCTCGGCAACAGCCTTCAACTATCTCAGTACCTTTTTTACCACGAGGAAGTGCAGCAATACCTAATTAACACTTACGCATTAAGCCAAAGGGCATAAGATAGACCTGGTGACCCATGTAGGAAGGGTCAACAAACCAGTAACACAGAGCCTCCACAGCCCAAACCAAGAACAAGGGTTGAAGACAACAAACAGACTGGCAAATCCCAGGGGATGGCGGGTGTGTGAATCAATGGTGAAGATATTCCGTGAAGGTCAAGAATTACAATGAGTATGTCATTTTCATATCTTGCAGGACTCTATCTTCACCACTGATTCACAATAATGGGTCAGAGCACCAAGCTCACACTAAAAATCCCCCATACTAGGGCAGCAGGAGCCGAGGCTCACTCAAAACAGAAGTCCATTCAGGATGGTCCTGCCAAAGGAGGCATGCTGCCTGGCATAGGCATCAAGGGCATTCTCCTTGATTTATTGATTGATTTATTTCAGTTTTGGAATTAATACCTTAGCCAAAAGCTTGTTTACAAAGGCTTCAAGTCAAAAGATACAAAATAAAAGGACAAGGTACATACAGGTGAACAATAAGTTAACATAGAATGCTAAGTGCTACAACAAGTGCAGTTCAGATTCAAAATTTTGATTCTTAACAGTAAATACATGATTTACAAAGATGAGCAAATTATGTAAAACAGCACTGCAGGAGTGCAGTACAGAACTTAAGAGAGTTCATATGGCAGTCCAGGGCAGAGGGGCCCAGGCTACCAAGTGGTAGGGAGGTGGATGCAGCCAAAATGGCCTTGTCGGTAGAGATGCCCGGGGGGGGAAGATGAATGGGTTGAGGCAAGGGGTGGGGGATGAGACTGGGGGGGGTGGAAAGTATCCAAGGGCTTTGATAGGGCAGGGTAGTAGGATGGAGGATGGGGGAAGGAGAGAGTAGAGGGTGGGCAGGTGGTAGGGGGAAGAGAGAATGATGGTCAGGGATTAGATGTGTACCGTGCTCCAAGCTGTAGCTTTGCAACTATCACTGACAGGAACAGAGCGAATTCTCTGCCAGGGACATGGCAACCACTCCTGTGGACTGAGCATGTACTTGGCCTTCCAGCCTAATCTGCACAACAGCATAGTAGTTATGAACGCAACTGACAATCCAAGCAGAAATGCATTTGATTTTAACAGGTTGTTCCATGGGATTAGGATCAAAGGAGACAAATGGCTGTTTTAGACTGGCTGAAGTCTTTAGTTCTGTCTAGGTAGAACATCAGGGCTCTCCTGCCATCCAGAGAATGGAAAATATGTTGTTCTTCATTCTGGAAGTTAGGAAAGTAGGTAGGCAGCACAAAAGGCTCATTTAAGTGAAATTCTGACATCACCTTGGGTAAGAACTTGGGGAGTGTGTATGTGGAGGACTGCCTTGTCTTACCTGTTGGGCTCCGGCCCGGTGTGCTGCCCTCTGGCGTACCACAAGTGGCCCTGGTGGAATCTGAACCCTGGTGGCCCAGACTGTGCTCCGCATCTGCAGCTGCAGTTTTCCGTTGTCTATGCCCCATCTTCCAAAGGGGGCAGAGGTCCAACAATGTTTTCAGCACCTCCGGGCACGTGGGGAGTTAATACGGTGGTCCGGTAAGCACCGAGAAGCTGGGACTGCCTGTATATAAACAAACACAGCTGCCATGCCCTGTGCGCATGCATGGTCACCACCTAGTGAACATTTAAAGGCATAAGATAGTCCGATTGACCCGTATAAGAAGCAACAATTTAAATCATGTCTTCACAGCACAAACAGACCAAGGGAGTGAAGATCAGGAACAGACTGAGTGAGCCCGGGGGATGGTGGGCGGGCATGTGAATAAATGAAGACTTGCCCAAGAAGATCAAGAATTACAGTAAGAACGCAATTTGCATACTCTATCTTCCTGGACTCTAAGTCTTCACCATTTATTCACACTTCTGGGTTAGAGTATCAAGCTAAACCAATCCCCCAAGCAAGACAGTAGGATACAGAGCCCACTCAGGACAAAAGTCCATTCAGAATGGTCCTGCCAGCCGACCTGGTGGTGCTAATGGTTGAGGCGCTGGATGTCACACCTCGCGCCATGCCAGCGACCCGTGTTCGGGAACCGACTTGGGTCACTCGGGGGGTCGGCAGAGGTGAGGAAGGACTGAGCGGTTGTAGACATCTCTTCTTCCTTGGGTAGGGGGAACAGTATGTCACGCTGTTTGCCTGACACCCAGCAGCGGTTGGGTGTCAGCACTCTGCTTGCGAATCAGAAGGAGAGACCCACGCACAGGGCATATGGCTGCCTCGAGGCGGGTCAGCCATCTCTGCCATTGCACATATGGAGGTCAGGGGTACAGGGAGAAATACCAGGAGCCAGCAGGGTTCTGTGACGTCCGATGTGCCACTGCACCAGCAAGCCCACAATTCTGGATTGTGCTCTGGGGTGGGGAGTAATGCCGGCACTCCTCTCCCTGGCCCCGCCATGGAGGGTTATCCCCGGGGGAACTCCAGGGCATGGGTGGGTCAATCGAGGCCAGAGAACTAGCCCCTCCAAGGGAGGGCTGGAGCCGCCTGCCAAGCTCTGCGGAGGCAGGGACAAAAGAGTTAAATATTAAAAAAAATAATTGTCCTGCCGAAGGAAGTATGCAGTCTGCCATGGACATCCAGAGCATAGTGCTTTACAAAAGTGTGCACCGAGCTCCACGTTGCTGCTTTGCAAATGTAAGCAACAGCCAGGGATGCCACCACCACTCTGGTAGAGTGGGCACGCACCTGGCCTTCCAGCTTAACCTGGGCTATAGAATAGCAATGGTGTAAGCATGACACTACCCAAGCAGAAATGCATCTGATGGATACCGGCTGACCCATCCTGGCCGCGCTGAAGGACAAAAAGAGTTGCCTTGTCCATGCGTATGTCCCCAGTTCTTTCAACGTAGAAGCGGAGAGCCCTTTTGACGTCCAGGCAATGAAGGGTATGTTCCCTTTCATTCTGGAAGTTAGCGAAATAGGTTGGGAGAACTAAGGGCTGTTTGAAATGGAAATCTGAAACCACCTTTGGTAAGAACTTAGGGTAAGTTTGGAGGACCACTAGGTCCTTGTGAAAGACAGTATACGGAGGGTCCGTGACCAAGGCATGCATCTCAGACTCTACAAGCGGAAGTGAGGGCTACCAGGAAGGGGAATCTTCCAGGTCAGAAACTTCAAATCACAGGTAGCTAGAGGCTCAAAGGGTTTGCGAATGAGCATATCTAGCACTAGATTGACATCCCATGCAGCCACTGGTTTCCTAATTGGAGGCCTTAAGTGTACAATGCCTTTAAGGAATCTTTTGAACATAGGTAACTGAGCCAAGGACATGTTTTGGACTGGTTCATGATAAGCAGATAGAACACAGAGGTGTACTTTGACAAATGAGTGCTGCAGTCCTGCAACTGAAAGGTCCAATAAGTACTCCAACACTTTGTCCGGGGAACATTGAAAAGGATCTAAATAGACATTAGCGTACCATTGTGAAAAGCATCTCGATTTGGCTGTGTAAGTCTTCCTGGTGGAAGGCTTCCGCGCCGCCAAAAGTATGTCTGCAATTCTCTGAGAAACTTTAAACCTGCTCATTTCTGTCTCCTCAGGAGCCAGGCATGGAGGTGGAGGGAGCGCAGACTGGGGTAGACCAGAGGCCCCACAGTCAGTAGGTCTGACCGTAGACGCAGCTGTTTCAGGGGGACCTCCGACAACCTGCTAAGTAAGGGAAATCATATCTGTCGAGACCAATAAGTGGCAATGTGAAGCATCTTGCCCCATTGTGCCTCCAGTTTGAGTAGCACCCTCTGAATTAGCGGTAGAGGAGGAAATGCACGTAGAAAGTGTATTGTCCACTGCAGTCTGAATGCATTCTGACAGAAAATGCCAGGTTCTGGATTTCTGGAGCAGAATAGAGGCAGTTTTGCATTGAGTGGGGAAGCAAAAAGGTTCAGGTCTGGACTGCTCCACTCATCTAAGAGCGACTGCATGACGTCTGGTGCAGGTGACCACTCGTGAGGATCTGCTTCCGTCCTGCTGAGTTGGTCCGCCAGGTTGTTCTGGGCCCCTGGCATGTAAACTACTTGGATCAGAACCTCGTGCTCAAGGCATCATTCCCATTCCCTCACGGTTTCGCTGCATGGAGGGTAGAAATGTGCTCCACCCTGTTTGTTGATGTAGTACATCACCACCTTGTAGTCTGTCTGGACAAGAACCACCTTCTGACTGACGATATCCTACAGGGGTCTGAGGGCATACAGGACGGCTCATCTCTAGGACATTTATGTGGAGATGAGACTCCCCTTGAGTCCACACTCCCTGAGTGTGTAGATCCTGGCAGTGAGTGTCCCAGTCAAGCCGTGACGCATCCGTGGTGACAGTGATCTGAGTTTCCAGTGGGGCAAAGGGGAACCCTTGTAGTAGGTTGTCCTCTTGCATCCACCATCCCAGTGACCTCCGCAGTAGCTCAGTTACCTTGATGGGACAGGACTGCGGATGTGCTACCAGGTTCCATTGAGTGCTAAGCATCCACTGAGAGGTCTTCATGTGCAATCAAGCTACAGGCACTGTGAAGACAGAGGCAGCCATGAGACCCAACATCTGTTGCATGGAGTGAGCTCGTACAAGGTTGAAACTCCCTGATGAAACAAGTCATCTGAAGAACGTCGTTCCTCCTGTCCTCTGGGAGGAAAACACTTGCTTTTGCAGTATCAAAGAGGGCTCCTATGAAGAGGAGTTGCTGGGAAGGCTGGAGCTGTGATTTTGCCAGATTCAGCAAGACCCCCATGGAGGTGAGGAACTGAGATGCTGTAGCAACAGCGTCCTGTGTCTCCTGCCTTGACAGGCTCACCAAAAGCCAGTTTTCTAAGTATGAGAACACCCGAACGCTGAGCTTTCGAAGGTGTGCAGAGATGACTGCAAAACACTTTGTAAAGACTCGAGGCAGCAAGAAGAGCCCACAGGGCAGGACTCTGAACTGGTAATGATGACCCAAGGCCATGAAGCAAAGGTACTTGTAGCGCCGTCAGTGTATCCAAACGTGCTGGTAGGTATCTTGCATATCCAGGGATGCCAGCCAGTCGTACTGTTGGAGGAGTGGTAGTAGTGTCCCTAGGGAGATCATCTTGAACTTCTCCCTGAACAAGAACTTGTTTAACTTTCTGAGGTCGAGAATGGGGTGCATGCCACCTTTCTTCTTTGGAACCAGAAAATAATGGGAGTAGAAATCTATGTTCCTTCCTGCCCAGGGAACTACTTCTACTGCCCTGTTTCTGAGAAAGCCCTGTATCTCGGAAGCGACAAGGTCTGACTAAGTGACTGAGAGACTTTTGTCGCTTGGGTGGAAGATCCGGGGGAGTCTCTGCAAAGTTGAGAGAGTACCCCTCCCGAATAATCCTGTGGACCCATTTTTCTGTGATGATCGACTTCCACTGGTTGTAAAACTGAGTCAGGCGACCTCCCATTGCCGCAGAATTGCCCACCTCAAGCAGCTGAGGTGAGATTGGAGCAGTGTCTTCAGAGGGTGGCACTGGGGGCTTCCGGGCCCCATGCCTTGTGCTGCATTTTCCTTTGCAGCTGAGGCTAATTCCTTTGAGGGCTTCCTCGGCCTCTTCCCAGAAAAGGTGGCTTGTTGCGAAAAAATTGACAGTTCCTGCCTCACTGATGTACTGAGGAGCCGGCCTGGCAGTTTTAATGGCAGTCCTAGTCTTCCAAGAGGCCTTCAGTGTTTGTTCTACCTGCGGGCCAAACAGATAAGTGCCATCAAAGGGGACACTCATGATCCACTGCTGAGCATCAGAAAACCCTGATGTCTGGAGCCAGGATTGTCTCCTGGTAGAGATTCCAGCAGCGGCTGCTCTAGAAGCTGTGTCATAAGCATCTATAGAAGCATTAAGTTGATGGCTATTGCACTCAGTCCCCTGGATAACAATCTGTAACATCTCCACTTTGGAGTCACACTCTGGGAGATCCTCTATGAAGGCCTTGAGAGTGTTCCACAGGACATATTCATATTGACAGAAGTGCCCTTGACAGCTGGCAATCTGCATGCCCAGTACTGCGGCTGTGAATGCTCTCTTACCCAAGGTATCTATCTTACAAGACTCTTTACTGATAGGACAAGCTGATACTTCCTGCGGAAGAACAGATTTGTCATTCTCAGTAAGGACAACCAGAGCACCCGCAATGGGTTGTGATGCTAAAATGGGTCTCTCCTTAGGAGGGACATACTTTCTGTCTATGGACTTGCAGACAGCCAGAATAAGGGCCAGCCTTTCCCACACTTCCTTGGACAAGGTCCTGAAGGATAGGGGGACTTGAGGCGTAAGGTTCACTGGAATGTTAGGAACATGAAGTCATTCCAGACATAAAAACCTACCTGGATCCACAGCAGAGGTCTGTAGATCCAGGGCTGCCCTCAAATTCCTAAGGAGAGTTTGAAAGGAAAGGTTTTCTACTGGTCTTTCAGGTGGAAGCAAAGGTTTATTGTCTAAACTACAGAACGAGTCTGTCACTTTCTTCAGAAACTATGAGGTATGAATCGGACTCATCCTGCTCCTCATTGCCCTCAGAGGGGATGGGAGCTACTCCACACAGGCCATTGCCCAGCCTGGGCAAAGGAAATACAGGGGACACTGGAACCAGTGCCATGTGGCACCATACAAGCAGGAGAGAAAGATGGTACCTGTGCCAGCCCCTGTGAAGAAACAGAATGAGGAGGGAGGACACATGGAACCGGCATTGGCGGCATGGGCATCGGCAAGGAGGAATAAGTCTGTTGCTGTAACCAGATGCTCAACCTGCCCCGAAGATCCCCACTGCGGCTCTGAGGCCCAAGGGCCCTGGAACTGGATCCAACAGAAGGGGCAAACAAGACAGACGCTGTACCCACTGCTCCATAAGGGCAGCCCATTGGTGAAACTGCCACCGGAAGCCCCACCAGGGGACAAAGAAGGGCTCCAGTGTCGACAGTCTTAGCAGCTGAAAGCACAGGCCATCAGAGAACAGGGAACCGGAGTTGTCCAACCACTCCCTGCCACCGGAGACCTCTGGACAGACAAGCCAGAGGGCGACCTGAGAGGTAATTTTTCTTTCTCTTCCGACAGGAAGAAAAAGAGCTCAAGGCTGAGCAGCGCCGGGTCCCCGACCTGGATCAGTAACAGTCCTGCTTCTTTTTGTGTTTATGGGAGGACTGTCCTCCATCCCCAATACCAGACTGTCTGTAGTCAGACCCCCCAGGGCAACAGACTGGACACAGCCTGACTGCCAGAGCAGCCTACCAATGGAGAATCCATACCGTCACCATCTATGGTTGACTCCCTCGAACGGTAGAGCTGTGAGGAAATGTTCAAAAATGTCTTTTTTATTTTTTTTTTTTTTAACAACTAAACAATAAACAATAAAATCTGAACACTGTTGCTGTATAGACAAGAAGATTTGACTCCTGGCGGGCTAGCGACATCTGTCACTGAAGCACACTTGACGGCGGGGAAAAAAAGGAACTGAGGCAGTTGTAGGGTTGATGCCAAGATACATTATACGGCAAGAGGCAGTCTCGCAGCACCGTGCATGCACGGCCCTATCTTAGCGCTGGCCCTCCTGAAGATTGTTGGCTCCCGCAGGGTCCTACTGCTTCTGGCTAGAACCCAAAACTGTGAATAAATGGTGAACACTTAAGAGTCCAGGAAGATCTGCAGGTTTTGCTGCCTCTGAGATTAGCTCAGCAAATCCTGGAAAGTCATTTCCAATAATCACAGGTACAGACAACTTAGGTACTATCCCCACTTTCATTTGGTGCAACACCCCATTAATGTTCAGAGTCACTTGGGTGGTGGGATGGTATCAAGTGTCCCCGTGGATGCATATGACATCAGTACCCAGTCCTTTTGCACAGTGTTTTCCCAGCACTTTAACATGCACCAGGGTCTGTCTGTTAAATACTTCCCCCAATTTGCCAAGGACAAATCTGCTCCAGTATTATTTTCCTTATTACGGCACTTTTTTGCAGTATGGCCTGGCTCATTACAGTTACAGCAAATAAAGTCTTTGGGTACAGATCTGTTACCCTCACCAGAGTTCTGATCGGACTTGGAGTTAAATCGGGAAAAAGACTGTCTTACCGGTGCTTGGCTGTTACCTCGCTGCTGTGGCATTTGTCTTGCCATCTGGTAGTCCTCAGCCATAGAAACGGTCTTTTCCCCACTTTCTGGTCACTGTTCTTTTACCCAAAGCTGCACGTCTGTAGGCAGGACGTTGATCAACTGCTCTACTGCAAGTGTGTCGATGATCTGTGAGACTGTTTTGCCCTCTGGTTGGAGCCATTTAATAAACAGTTCTCCCAGCCGGTTGAAGGCTTCTCGAGGAGGGGTAGGCAAAAGGGTGGATCCTAGCCAGTTCAATGAGGACAGGATAAGAGAGAAACTAGGAAGGTTAAAGGTGGACAAGGCAATGGGGCTGGATGGCTTACATCCTAGGGTACTCCGGGAACTAAGGGAGGAGCTGGCAACACCACAAAGAGGCTGTTTAACTTGTCCCTGGATACCAAGAGACTGGACGAAGGCTGACATGGGTGCCACTACATAAGGGAGGCAGCAGGGAGGAGGCTGATAATTACTGCCCAGTAAGCCTCACCTTGGTGGTGGGTAAGGTGATGGAGGTACTAATAAAGGAAAGGTTGGTAAACTACCTTGTAGACAGCGGACTGCAGGACGACAGGTAGCATGGCTTTAAAAATGGGAGGTCATGCCAGACGAACCTAATATAGAGTTTTTCGACTAGGTAACAAAGGTGGTCGATTTGGGGAGGGGGGCAGTGGATGAGGACTATCTGCACTTCAGATAGGTCTTCGACATTGTCCCTCACAAAAGGCTGGTAAATAAGCTAGAAAGCTTGGGGTGGGACAGAAAATAACTAGGTGGGTGGAAAACTGGTTGAAGGACATAAACCAGAGGGTGGTGGTAAATGGGGTACATTCTGGGGAGATGGGGGTGACGAGCGGGTGCCCCAGGGGTCGGTTATGGGACCCATTCTTTTAATATCTATTATAGTGATATAGCAGAGGGACTGGAAGGGAGGGTGTGCCTATTTGCAGATAATACAACGTTCTGCAATAGGGTGGACACCCCGGAGGGTGGTAGCCACAAGGGAGGTCTTGAAGATTTTGGAAAGGTGGTCAGAAACATGGCAGCTGAAATTCAATGCCAAAAAGTGTACAGTAATGCACATGGGGCATAAAGACCCATAAGCCATTTACACACTTTTGGGGGTGGAGGATATTAGGCCAACAGAGCAGGAAAGGGATATGGGGATTATAATTTAAAATAGCCTTAAGGTGGGCAATCAATGCAGCAAGGCAGTGGGCAAAGCAAATAGAATGCTGGTGTGCATAGGGAGGGGCATAACTAGCAGAAGGAGGGAGGTGCTGATGCCTCTTTATAAAACCATGGTGAGACCTCACCTGGAGTACAGGGTCCAGTTCTGGAGACCTCACCCACACAAGTACATAGATGGAATTGAAAGGGTTCAGAGAAGGGCAACCAAGATGGTGCACGGTATGGATAGGAAGCCCTATGAAGTGAGGTGGAGGGAACTGGATCTGTACCAATGGAGACTAGAAGGGAGCGGGGGGACATGACGGAAACATCTAAGTACATGAAGGGGATTAATAAGATGGGGGAGAGGAGCTTATTTACAAGGAAGGAAAATGCTAAAACTAGCGGTCATAGTTTTAGATTAGAAGGAGGAAGATTTTAGGGCAATGTGGGGGGTGTTAACACAGTTAACAGTCTTCCCAATTTGGCCTATTATTACTCTTCCAGCACTTCCACTACATCCCTCCTTATACAGTATCCCTAACCTGTACTACACTCCCTTCTCTCTCCCCTCTTTCCTCATTACCTTCTAGTATAGTATGTACCTTGATGTGGGACAAGCTGTGCTACACCATAGGTGGATAAGCACTTTTTGTTTTTCTGCTGCCTTATTAGTTTTTGTGTCTGTAGCTAGTTATTCTTGTATTGTACAATAAAGTGGAACCAAAACCTGTACTTTCCCTCGTGCATTACTGTAAATGCTCACTTTGCTTTAATTCACTGTTTTTTATATATTTTTTTTATGTATCTGTACCATCCAGGACCATTTTGCAAATGAGCTTGCTCAAAGGTGTAAAGCCTGGTTAAATAAAATTTGACTGATTGTTACTTCACGGAGAGGGCGGTGGAGTCCTGGAACAAACTACCGGAAGAGGTGATGGGGTCCAAAATGGTGGAAGGATTCAAGAGGGCATGGGACAGACATAAGAGGTTGACCAATGGGCAGGAGGGGACATCCCTTGGCAAAAGTGACGAGTGTGAGTTGGGGGGGCGGGGGGTTCAGACTTGATGGGCCAGAGAGGTCCTTTTCAGTCGCCAGATTTCTATGATTCTATGATTGTCGACTGAATGGTACTTCAGGGACCAGAATCTTTGCCTGTGGATGTCTTCTGAGATGTCATACCTCTTCAGGATTTCGCTTTTCACCAGGTCATAGTTTTCTGACTGTGCAGTGTACATACTGCTGTAGGCAAGTTGGGCTTTACCGGTCAGGTAAGGTATGAGTATGATGGCCCATTGCTGCTTTGTCCACTGGCTGGCCATGGCAGCCCATTCAAAAGTTGTCAGGTATGCTTCTATACCATCAGAGGGACACAGCTTTGCAAGTTTAATGTCTTTTAAGTTTTTTCTGTCTTGTTGTTTTGCTGGATCTGTGCCAGATCGTCCAGCTTTGATAGCTTGCAAGGCACCCAGGCATTTGAAAAAGGCAGTCAGGCTTTCAAGTTCTGCTGCTGCCTGTTCATTTTCTATCACTGGTGCTAGCTGTACAGTCTGAGCTTGGACTTCTGTCTTCGCTAGTTTGGCTACCATTCTCCTGGTAATCACTCCTGGGCTTGCTGCTGCAGAATTCATACCTTTCTGTTATGCTTCCCTGGTACCACGTTTAGTACCCACGCACAAAACTCCTGGGTTAGAATATGCACAGCGTAAATCCCACTTCTCATACCATCTCTCACTGAGGCACAGGTCAGGAAGGATAGGAAGACCAGGAGCAGTTGTAAAATCCGCAAGTAGCATTTTATTATTATTATCAAAAACAGTACAATAAAAATATATAAAATTGTTCAGTATAACTATTTACAAAAACAGTACAAACAGAGAAAACAAAGTCCTTCGTCTGAGGGTATATAATTACAAGTTTCAGTCACTCACTCCCTCTCTAGCAAAACCACTGCTGCTCTTTTTATAAGTCTTTGGGAACTTGAGAACATCCTGTTTCTCACAAAATGTTCTTGTCAGTTTCTTTGCAAATAGAACAATGTCCCAAGCAGGCCTCTTGCTGACAGCTCTGCAAAAGAGTTTGCAAACAAGTCTGAGAGGAGCTAAAACTGCTCAGGTTAACCCCCTAAATTCCAAATAGCTTCTTGCAATCATTTCAACAATATAACTATATATATTTCAAAAAAAGGGATCACATTTTCACATAAAAATTTACATACATTTATATAATTGCAGATATGCAAGGGGGAAGAAAAGACAGAAACAGCAAGTGAAGGCAGAGAGCTAGCGAGAGGTGGAGAATCGCAAGACCATCAGAGTGATCAGTTCCTAAGTTCCACTAGAGCATTTGTTGTGCAACCAGACAGACAAGAGACAGAAAAGGAGAGGATAGAAATGAAAATTACGTACCTACCGTAATTCTTGATCTTCTTGGACGAGTCTCCACCACTCATTCACACTAGTGGGATCTGCGGCGGAGGCACTAGGACCCATCGGGAGCAAACTTTGCTGGAGGGTCGGGCGAGAGATGGCGCGCGAGGCATGGCCTTGTGAGCCTGGCTCATGGCGTAATGACTATCTCGGCGACTCACCCTCCAACCGCCAGTACCTTTTTTACCAAGGAGGTCAGCGAACTAACATAAAGAGTAAACCTAACCTTAAAAACGGACATAAGATAGTCCGGACGACCCGTGAAGAAGGGTCAGCAAAGAAGTCTTCACGGCCTAAAGATTTGAGGGAGTGAAGACCAACACAGCGGTGATCTCGGGGGATGGAGGGTGGGCGTGTGAATGAGGGGTGGAGACTCGTCCAAGAAGATCAAGAATTACGGTAGGTACGTAATTTTCATATCTTCCTGGACATAAGTCTCCACCACTCATTCACACTAGTGGGAGAGTACCAAGCTGATAATCCCCCAAAAGGGCAGCGGAGCCAGAGCTCACACGTCTAGGACAGAAGTCCATTAAGGATAGTTCTGCCGAAGGCGGAATGACGCCTGGCATGAACATCCAGTGCATAATGCTTAATGAACGTATGCACTGAGCTCCAGCTGGCGGCATTGCAGATATCTGCAATTGGAACATTGCGAATTTCCGCTAGGGATGCCGCGATCGCCCTAGTAGAGTGAGCGTACACTCTACCCTCCAATTTAACCTGTGCCATGGAATAGCAATGTCGAAGACATGCCACTAACCATGATGAGATGCATCTGATAGCGACAGGCTGACCCAGCCGGGTCTCGCTGAAGGAAACAAACAATTGCTGAGTCTTGCGAAAATTCTTGGTTCTATCTAAGTAGAACAGCAAGGCTCTCTTAACATCCAAGGAATGAAGAGACCGTTCTCCTTCATTTTGGAAGTTGGCAGTAAGAGGGAAGAACCAGAGGTTGGTTTAGATGGAATTCTGACACAACCTTGGGAAGAAATTTAGGATAGTCACGAAGAACTACTTTGTCCTTATGGAACACAGTATCACGGAGGGTCCGTAACCAGGGCATGTATCTCAGAGACCCTGCGGGTTGAGGTAATGGCCACTAGGAAGGCTGTTTTCCAGGTAAGAAATTTTAGCTCACAGGTAGCTAGGGGTTCGAAAGGCTTCCGAGTGAGCATGTCTAGCACAAGGTTAATGTCCCAGGCTGCGACCGGACGTCTAACAGGGGGTCTGGTATGCAGAATTCCCTTAAGAAATCTCTTCACCATAGGTAACTGAGCCAGAGACAAGGAAGAAACGCCTCATGGAACGCCAAATGGCACTAAGGCTGAACTTTAACCGCGGGAGTACTGGAGACCTGAGTTTGATAGGGTCCAAAGGTACTCCAGAACCTTGTCTGGAGGACAGGAAAAGGATTCCATGAGGACTTTGCACACCAGAGAAAAAGCGTTTCCACTTAGAAGCATAAGTTTTTCGGGTAGCTGGCTTCCGAGCAGCCAGAAGGACGTCTGAGACTCTATGAGAGACGTTAAACCGGTTCACTTCTACCTCTTCAGGAGCCAAGCATGAAGGTGAAGTGACCTCAGGTTGGGGTGGACCAACGAACCCTGAGTCAAAAGATTGATTTGCAAGGGAAGTGGTCTCGGAGAGGCTACCGACATACTGTTGAGTAGAGGAAACCATAGTTGCCGAGGCCAGGAGGAGCAATGAGAATCATCTTGGTCCCGAGACTCGAACTTGAGGAGACTCTCTGAATTAAAGGCGGTGGAAAGGCGTAAGAAAGCGTTTTGTCACGCAGGCCTGACGCATCCTGACAGAAAATGCCAGGCCCTGGATTTCTGGAGCAGAAGAGAGGCAGTTTTGCGTTGAGTGGGGATGCAAAAAGGTCCAGGTCTGGAGTCCCCCACTCTTCGAACAGTGACCGAGCTACGGCTGGGTCGAGAGACCACTCGTGAGGGTCTGCCTCCGTCCTGCTGAGGTGATCTGCTAAGTCGTTTTGTACACCCGGCAGATATACAGCAGATTAGAGACTTGTGCTCCAAGCACCACTCCCACCTCTCATTGCTTCCCTGCAAAGGGATAAGAATGAGCACCGCCTTGCTTGTTGATGTAATACATCACAGCTTTGTTGTCCGTTTGAAGGAGAATGTTCTTGTGACAAAGGACATCCTTCAACGCTCGGATGGATAGAGGACCGCTCTCATCTCCAGGACATTTATGTGGAGCTGAGTTTGAGCGGAGTCCATACACCTTGAGTGTGAGAGAGAGACAGTGAGCTCCCCATCCCATTAGCGATGCATCTGTGGTGATGGAGATCTGATGATCCAGAGGAGCAAAGCGGAATCCTTCCAGGAGATTGCTCTCTTGAGACCACCAGGTGAGAGACCTTCGTATGGGCTCCGTCACCTTGATGGGATAAGACTGGGGTGAGAGGTCGGTGACCACTGAGTGGAGAGCATCCATTGGGTGGTCCTCATGTGTAACCGAGCTAGGGTACAGTGAACACTGAGGGCGCCATGAGACCCAACATCGTTGCATCGAGAAGCTGTGACCGATCGGTTCTCCCGATGTAGCAGGCCATCTGAAGGATGTCGAGTCTTCTGTCCTCTGGAAGGAAAGCCTTCGCGGAAGAGGTGTCCAGAAGAGTCCCTATGAAAAGGAGCCTCTGGGAGGGCTGCAGTTGTGACTTCTTCAGATTTAGCAGAACTCCCATGGACGTAAGAAGGCGAGAGGCCGTTTGAACGGCTTCCAGAGTCCTTTGGCTGGAAGGACTCGCTAGGAGCCAATCATCTAGGTAGGGAAACACTCGGAGTCCGAGCTTCCTGAGATTTGCTGCGAAACTGCACAACACTTTGTAAAAACTTCGCGGGCGCCGAGACCAAAAGGCAGGACTCTGAACTGATAATGCTGACCCAGAGCTACAAACCTCAGGAATTTGCGATGGGTCGGGTGGATGAGGATATGCTGGTGGCGTCCTGCATATCCAGGAGGCCAGCCAGTCGTGCTGATGCAGCAAAGATAACAAGGTACCTAGAAATCATTTTGAATTTCTCCTGGGGAGAATTTGTTTAACTTTCTGAGGTCTAGAATGGGGCGCATCCCCCCAGATTTCTTTGGAACCAGAAAGTAATGGGAGTAGAACCCTGTGTTTCGCTGATGCGGGGGCACCAGTTCTATTGCCCTGTTGTTTAGAAGGCCCTGGATCTCGGAGGTGAGGAGGTCTGACTGAGAGGTCGACAACCTGGGTTGTCGTTTGGGAGGGCAATTCGGGGTTTTTTCCAAAAGATTGAGAGAATAACCCTCGCAAATTATCCGAAGGACCCATTTGTCTGAGGCTATGGACTTCCACTGATTGTAGAAGTACATCAGACGACCTCCCACCGGAGGAGAAAGTTCCATCTCGGGCAATGTGGATGGAACTGGGGCCGGCAATTCATAAGGTAGCGCTGGGGGCTTTAGGCCCCTGTGCTTTCTGCTGCGCCTTCTTTTGAGGTTGGGCAGGTTGGCTTTTATGGAAGCTTCCTCTGCAAGACTGGCGACTATGAAACTGACGTTTACCTACATGCCCCCAAGAGGGAGTAGGCGGGGGTCTAGCCAACTTAATGGCCGACCTAGTCTTCTGAGTGGCCTCTAGGGCTTGCTCTACCTGAGGCCCAAAAAGATAGGAGCCATCAAAGGGCAACGCCATTACCTGCTGCTGAGCATCATTTGTAAAGCCAGAAGTACGCAGCCAGGAATGGCGTCGAGTACAAATACCTGCGGCTGCTGAACGAGAAGCAGTGTCAAAAGCGTCCATGGCGGCTTGACCTGTTGGTTATTGGACTCAATACCTCTGATAACAGTTAGAAGGAGCTCTGACTTGGGAGTCGGAATCTGGAAGAGCTTCAACCATTCGTTTCATAGAGTGCCACAGGATATACTCATACTGAGAAAAATAGCCTTGATAGCTGGCAATACGCATACTTAAAGTGGAGGCAGCAAAGACTCTCTTACCTAATGTATCAATTTTAAGAGACTCTTTGTTAATAGATTCGAGCTGTAGTAACTGAGGAAGAAACGACCTTGTCATTCTCTGCCAGGACTACAATAGGATCCACAAAGGCTTGGGATGCCAAAATGGGACGATCCTTGGGAGCTGAATATTTCTTATCAATGGATTTAGCCACTGAAGGAATAAGAGCAGGATTATTCCATACCATTTGAGACAGCGTCTCGAAGGAGGGTTGAATCGGAGGAGTCAAATCCGTAGGGATCTCCGAAGCATGAAGATACTGGAGTCTTAATATTTTCCCAGGATCGATGTCCGTAGTCTGGAGAGAAAGAGTGGATCTCAGGTTCCTCAACAGAGACTTAAAGGATAGGTCCTTGACCACAGGCTCTGTAGCAGTGAAGGATCCTGTTTCCTCCACTTCATCACCCAACCGAAGGTCTGGGTCAGGCTCAACATCATCACCTGATAGTCCAGGAAGGACTGCTTGGACAGCAAAGGAGTGAAAAATAGGAGAAGAAGAAAGAGCAGATAGAAAGGGAGAGTCCCCGAGGGCCCCGGTACCGAGGAGGCGAAAGGAGTCAGCGGTGCGCGGAGGTGCAGCGCGAAGAAGCATCTTGACACCATAGCGGCACACCACGTCTTGGCCCAGCCATGAGACCACCGGCACCGGGGACGGTGCCATAAGATAATGCACTGAAGGACCCGCATGGCCCTTGACAGCGCGCCCGTGGGGTCTGTGACCCAGCGGGCGCCGAGACACCCTGGACACCTGGAAGCAAGAGAGGAAAAAAAAAAACGAGGAGATAAGGACATCGGTGTTAGCAGCCCTGCGCCGCAGCTGTGTGAGGGGAAACACCTAAGCAGGGAGTCGCTGGCACCGAGAAGGGCAGGCGCCCGCGACTAGGAAGGTCAACCGCCTGCCTGATCGCCCGACGAGCCCGAAGGCTCCGGGGCAACCGAGCCAGGCAGAAGAACCAACCTCCGAGCCCATCGCTCCATAAGAGCGGCCCACTGATGAAACTGCTCATCTGGAGCCCTACCTATAGGTGGGGTGGGGCTCCGATGTCGAAGACGGCGGAAACTGGAAGTTGGCGACTCCGAAGGAGGAGACCGGCAACTAGGTACGATGACCGACCGTCGGCAGCATGAGCGTATCAGAGGCGACCTCGTGATGCCTTCTCTTTTTGACCTGTGGGCGAAGAAGACTCGGCCGGAACAGTGCGAGAATGCGACCGTTTATTTTATGCGTATGGGGACCGCCCATCCCCAGGCATCGGACTGACCGTTGTCAGAACCCCTGCTGAAGGAGGGGGCTGACCGGACCCAGCCCGACTGACTGAACAGCTTTCACGGTCTCCCTACCGTCACCTGACCTGCTCATGAGTCGACGCTCCGTCCAGTAGGCGAGACTTCTTTACTATAAGTTAAATTTTAAAATATAACAGAAATAGAATAAAATTAGCGATACTACTATCGAGATAAAATTACAAAAAATAAACTGAAAACTATGCGCTAGTTTGAAGTTTGACTCTCGACAGCGGCGGCGTTGTCACTGAAGTGCACTCGGGCGGGAAAAAGAACTGAAGGCGGTTGGGTGAGTCGCCGAGATAGTCATTACCATGAGCCACCTTTCAGCGGCGCCATCTCACGGCGCCATCTCGCGCCGACCCTCCAGCAAAAAGTTTGCTCCCAATGGGTCCTAGTGCCTCCGGCGCAGATCCCACTAGTGTGAATGAGTGGTGGAGACTTATGTCCAGGAAGATCAGATCCTTGCGTTTAACTCCCTCTGTATAGCAAATAGAACAGGGCCTTATTCAACCCTGTCATAGTGCCTCAGCCCTTTGCACCACCGGGCTGGCGCAACTGCACAGATTCCTGCAGCAGAATAATTCCAAAAACTACAAAAGTGGCCATGCCTCTAGTGCAATGACCATGAACCACACCAGAAAGTTATTTACTGTACTTCCTGTAAGAGCATGTAACACAATGTGCTAACCATTTGGACACGCACTGTTTAGAGGCAACCTCTTTCCCAAGGGCCAATGAAACAAAAAGCTGCAAGGACTTTCTATAGTCCTTTGTATGGTGTGTACAGTACCGGAGTATTTTATGCACATCCAAGGTATGTAGCAATGCTTCCCCTGGACTGGCATGCTCTGAATAAAACACTAGTAGGTGAATGGCTTGATTTGAAGTAAACTCAGACACCACCTTTGGTAGAAACTTAGGATCAGTATGCAAAGACACCCTGTCTTTCTTGAAAGTCAAGTAAGGAGGCTCACACATTAGAGCCTGCAGCTCTGAAATCCTTCGAGTAGAAGTGATTGCAACTAAAAATAATGCTTTCCAAGAAAGAAAGCGTAAGCCATAAATTGTTGCTGGCTCAAAAGAAGCCAAAGTCAGCTTTTGCAAAATAAAATTCAGGTCCCAGGCTGGGACTGAATTTCAAATGGGAGGCTTTACGTGTAAAATACCTCTCAAGAACATATGGGCTACCTCCAGCTGAGCAACTGCATGGCCATCCACAGGCACATGTAAAGCTGATGTAGCAGCCAAAGAATACTGCAAGCCTGAATCCAATAAAGACAGCAGATATTCTAGAATATGATTTACCAGACAGGTAAACAAATCCAGGTTATGTGAAGTGGCCCACAAAGCAAACCACTTCCATTTCATTAAATGGGTGTGTCTGGTGGATAGTCTTCTAGCAACCTCCAGAACATCCACCACTTTCTGAGATGCCCCAATGCAAGCAGTGGTTATCTCTTCAGGAGCCAAGCATGCACATTTAGGGACTTCAGGTCTGGATGGACCAGGGTTCCTTGCTCCTGCGATAGCAGACCCTTGCACAGGGCAGAGGAGTGGGGGCTCCACTGAAAGCTGTTGCAGCAGAGAATACCAGATCAGCTGAGGCCATAGGGGAGCAATGAGTATTAGGTTGCCCCCTCCATCTACAGTTTGAATAGTACTCTCTGAATTAGAGGAAAGGCGTACTGAAACCTCCCTTTCCAGGAGAGGGACAATGCAACTCACCAGAAAACTCCAAGCTCTGGAGAAAGCGAGCAAAAATGCAGCATTCTGCATTGCGTGGTGGTGCAAAAAGCTCCAACTCTGGATGACCTCATCTTTCAAACAGATTGCCGACCAGGAAAGTGAGCAGTTCGCACTCGTGCACCCTAGACTGAGATCTGCTTAGTTTGTCTGGCAAGATGTTTTGGATGCCTGGAACATGTACTGCTAATAGTTCTACACCATGTTCCAGAGCACAGTACCAAACTCTCACTGCTTCCCTGCACAGCAGGTAAGAATGAATCTTCCTTGTTTGTTGATGTAATACATCACACTGGCGTTGTCAGTACTGACAAAGCACCAGGGGACAAGTGATCCTGAAATGCCTGGAGCCCATATAGGACTGCTTTCATTTCCAGGACATTTATATGTAAAGCGCACTTCACTTGGTTCCATGTTCCTTGTGTCTGAAGAGACACCAGGTGGGCTCCCCACCCTGATCTCAAGGCATTCATAGTAATGTGGAGTAGGAATCAAGAATGATGCGCCTTAGAGCAGGTTACTGCGTTCCGTCCACCACTTCAACGCTTTGCGCAAAGGCGACCTAACTAGAACCATTTGTTCTAGATTATCTGTCAGTTGGTCCCACTGGACTCTCATATAGTCCACTGTGGGATCTGCACGTGCAGCCTGACTAGTGGCATTGGAACAATGACTGCTGCCATAAGGCCCAGAAGGCATAGAAACATCCTTGCTAAGATACAACAGCTGTGTGTACCAACCATGCTTGTGCAATCATGCGTTCTGCCCCGTTCAGCAGCCAAAATGCTGAACCCTGGACCGTATCTAGAAATGAAAATTACATACCTACCATAATTATGATCTTTCTGTGTATCTTCACCATTCATCACATTTGGGTACTTGGCTGGAGGTCAGGACCCCGTGGGAGCTTTTTTTTTTTTTTTGGTAGGTGGAGCCGACGCGCTCTCAGCACCACCCTCAAGGTCGACGTTCTACGTGGTGCTCGTGGGTTGGCCGTTAAGTGCCATCGACTCCCCCTGCCTGCAAGTTCTGAGTCACTGGAGAGGTGAGGAAAAAAGGGGGTTGGAAGGGTGGAACAAGGAAGTCCAAGGGACAGAAAAAGGAAAAGACATAAAACCAAAAGGAGAAATAAACGACAGAGGACAGAGCAGGAAGAAAGATCGAAATGCTAAGGAGATTGGGAAGGGGCCCCAATCTCTGGAAACAGAAAAGGGCAGGAGTTAGGAAGGGACAGGGAATTTATGAAACATAAAAGTTTAGCATGGGGGAGAGAACACCAGTAATATGCTGGATTCTGTCCTGTCTCTAGATTGTATAGGAACTGCAAGGAGTAGCCAAGAGGGTTCATCGCCATAATTCAAGGCATAGAATCAATGGAAAAAGAAACTCCTTTAAGGTAGAAAACGGATCTTCTAAAGAGGACAGGGAACAGAGGATTCCCCCCTCTCCCATGGAAAAATGAAATTTTAAGTAGGGATAAATCTCCTTTAAAACATGTCCAGCGGACAAGTAAACTGAGGTTTGAAGAGGAAAGAAGGAGGTGAGGATGGAGGGCAACCGCCCACTCCCACTCCACAGAAGTGGAGCCAGAGCACTAGAGAGGGAATGCCGCCCCATCCTGACCACTCTCTCCCCAGATATACCATCCCACCATGTGCCCCAGATTGCCCCCCCTGACAGAGCCGGGGGGGGCAGGAAAGGCACAGAAAGGGAGGGGGATCCAGAGACTGCGGCCCTAGGGGGCTGGCAGGTGGGTTTGTGATGAATGGTGAAGATACACAGAAAGATCATAATTATGGTAGGTACATAATTTTCATATCTTATCTGTGTCAGTCTTCACCATTCATCACATTGAAATGATGCGAGGCCCCGAAGGGGCTTCAAAACCCTAAGGGACAGAGTCCCTTAGCTCTCAGTGGGTGACACACTAAGAGGAGAACCTGGGCCTGGAGGCCGAGTGGGGAGAGTGAGGCAGGGACCCTCCCGGAGGCTGAAGGGAAGTGCCCGACAGGCGCCTTGCCCACCTGTGGGAAAAAAATATAGGTCCTCTGATGCTGCAAGTAACCACCCTCGGGGCCAAGGTGACAACTGGGAAAGACGCAGCCATGCCGTCCGCTTAGTGCAAATCGCTGTCCCTACAACCCTGGTAGCTACCTCATTGGTGTCATAAGACACCCTTGCTTGGTGCCTTGCTAACTCCAGGCCATGCGCAGAGAGTGCAATGGCTTGTCTGGTTTGCTCCGTGTCAGGCAATGAGGCTAGGAGCAGACCCAGCCTGGACCACAAGAACCTGTCATAGGCTGCATAGTGGGCCTGATGTGCAGAAATAGAAAGCAGCAACCGTGCCGTAGAAAGTCCTCCTACCCCAGAAGTCAAAATCCAAGGAGTCTTGATCTGGGGACAGGTCATGGTGAAGGGCGCGAAGCCCATCGGGAGTGTCCAGTTGCGTCAATCCTGACTGAGGATGAGGCATGGAACCTGGAGGCTCGGGGGGCGGGGGGTGCAATACGCTGGCAGAGATCCCTGGGGCAGGAACTCCAGAAAAGGTCTCTGCCAGGAATGCAACGATGCCTCCCAAAGGAGCTGGCTGGAGGGGGGGGAGGTGCTGCCAAGAGGGTCCTCACCGATGTCACCGAAAAAGGCATGCACGAGTGCTCTGGATTGCTCTGAGTGGCAGGAGAGAGATGCAGGTCCTCAAACATCCTCATGAGGAATCGTTGATACTCCGCGAGACTGGCAGCTGGGGAGATGTGGACAGAAGGTTCCTCTCCCCCAGAAGAGGGGGATGAAGAGTTAGAGGACCTCAACTGTTCAGAGGGTGGCTGCTCGGGGGGAGGTTGAAAAACCTGTCTGTCCATTGCCCTGATGTAAGCGGCAAAGCGAGCAGCCACAGCTCTAAACTGCTCCCAGGATAGAGGCCCGCTAGGGCCAAGGATGCCTGGGAGCGCAGGACAGTGTGGCAGAGGGATGGGGACAGAGTTGAGAAGAGAAGTTGGCTGACCTCCGCCTGGGCTAGGGAGCAGACCAGAAGCGCCAGAAGATGAAGGTGCTCTGGAAGACTCCACAGCCGACAGCTGAACAACCATTTTGGAAATGCCTTGGCTGTGAGGCGACCAGGGCTGTATAGGTCCAGAAGGACGATCCCCTACCTCAAAAGAACGGGGCTTTCTCAAAGAAAGTGAAGAGGAAGATCGGATATCCGCACTGTGGCTTCTTCCATAGCCCGGGTGGGCCCCCGAAAAAGGCCTCCGTGCAGACCCCATGCCCCCTCGACCCCATGGAATCGAGTGTGCCCTCCTCCTCGAGATGGCCAGCCTAGGTAACTGGCAGCCCTAGTCAGCACCCGAAGGAGCTATCCAAGGCACAGTACCCTTCCCTCCTGTAGGTGCTCTGATCGGCCCCAAAGTTGGGCAATCCAGGCACACCACATGAGGGGGTACCACCGCTGCGGGGTCAGTGAACATGGTGCCAGAAATGGAGACTGTGCCTGAGCCGGTGCCAGTGCCCTCCGCAGCACCATGACGCGGCCGAAGGACCGCGGCTCCAGCCCGAACAACAAGCCAGGGTAGAACCTGCCCACGACACCACACCGAGCAGTGCAGAGCGCAGAGACAAGCGACAAACTGCTCGATGGCACTTTAAGTACACGGACGGGCGCCGTCAGGAAACCCGGATGGAGCTTATCTGAACCCCCACGGCGCCATGCCCATGTCCGGCGCCACGAACAGCTCCAGAACTGGACATGGCTCCATGGTGAGGAAGAAAGGATGACACCGTAGAGCTTCCCACGGCACCGTTAGCACTCATCGGCGCCGTGAATGGCGCTGACAGCAGCCACGGCGCGTGTGACAGACTGGCACCAATGACAACTCTGCCAGGGCCGCTAGGGCGGGCTGGGCGCAAACTGACGGGCGGCGGGAGGCGGCGCTGACCGGGCCTTGCGAACCGCAAGTCCAACACTGGGGAGCCTTAAGCCCGAAGAGATTGCCATGCGGTTCCTCCCGTCAAGGGAATGGACTGGGACTCCTGCACTGCGGGAGGAGCCTCGGCCATGGCTAGGCTACTAGAAGATGAGGCTCCCTCCTCCTCGGTCCATATAGAACCAGGAGGGGACCCAGAGGAAAGGCCGAGAGATCGTGGCTTGGCCAGACGAATGCACACCCGGCCCCCGAAACTCGGCGGAGTACCCAATTGTGATGAATGGTGAAGACTGACAGATAATATCTGCCTCTATACACTGCAGGCACTGGCAGGGTGTCAGTACAGACTCTGAAATGCTGATAGTCACCGCCAGAGCATTGAACACCTGTCTAGTTCCAGTTAGGGTCTGCAATAATTGGTCCCTGGAGTGGGCTTTTAATAGTCAGTCGTCCAGGTAAAGGAAGACATCCAGGCCTTCCCTGCAAAAGGCTGCTGCCACCACTGTTAAGCATTTGGTAAAGACTCGGAGTGCAGAAAAGAAGTCAAAGGACAACACTCTGAACTGCTAATGCTCCCTCTGGAACAGAAACCTGATATTTTATGTGAGGTTTCCTGATTTTTATATGGAAGCAAACATCCTTTGTATCCGGGAGCAAATCCAATCTCCTGTCTGCAAGCAGGGCAAGGAGATCCTACAGGGAGACCATCCAAAAATGAAAATTACGTACCTACCGTAATTCTTGATCTTCTCTTGTATCTTCACCATTCAGTACTGCTTGGGTTAAGCCGGAGGCACTTATCCTGGATGTTTTTTTTTTTGGAGTTGGCTCCAAGGCGCCGCCCTTGAGGATGACGATCGTGTCATCTTGAGGCGGCCGTTAGGTGCCGCAGACCCTCCTCCATCTCAGTTCTGGTAGCCGGAGGCGAAAATAAAGTGTAAGAAAAAGAAGTGAGGCAAGAGAGCCGAGGATAGAAAAGGAAAGGAAATAAACTGAAAAGGAATAAGCCAATGGAGAATAGACAGAGGAGAGAATTCCTACCCTAAGGGACATGAGGCCTCCTGTCAGGGCGGCTCTGGGGAGGGACAGAGAGAGGGACAGGAGTAGAAGAAGAAGAAAGAAAGAAAGAAAGAGGCATGTTAAGAGGGAGAACAGTGCCCATCGAGCACTGTTGGTTGAGAGGCTTAAAGGCTTGAAACTAATAAGGGAGCAAGAATCCCAGTTGCTAGGACTGAGAGAAGGTTCCACCGAACCTCCTGAACAGATCCAAGTGAGGGCAGACTCTCTGAACTCTCAACATGCCAAGTCCCTTCCTCCTAGGTGAGGGCTCCTAGACTGTCCGAGCAGAACCTGTTCCGGTAGAGCGCCCATCCAGGAAGAGGACCAAGTCCCTTAGCACCTTGTTAAGTGCTAACACAGAGTGTATGGGATAGACTATGCCTTCTCGAAGGCAGTTTGTATGAAAAGTAGAGAGGAACTCAATCAGACTTGCTAGGGCAAGGCAGACAGAAGCTTGAAGCTGACAAGTTTAGTCAGCAACTGGAAAAGCTTGAAAAATACCTGCCAGGGGGATTCCAAACTTTGAGGAGGCCAAGACAGGGCATGGCCACCAGGCTGTGAGACTACATGACCTGAGGAAAGTAGGGAATCGCACCATAGGGCAGTCAGAAAGAGTTCCCTCAGAATTAAAGAAATTTGCAACCATACTCGTTCCCTCTACCTTGAGGAAAAAAGTGAATCCATTCACAAGAATGGGGAAAAAAAACAGAAAAGTTTTTTTTTTTTTTGTATAAAGGCCAAGGGGGGAGAGAGGAATGAGATGGGAGGGGGAGACGCCACAGAAGGAGGCCACTGAGGGGAAGGTGGGTGGGTATCAGTAATGAATGGTGAAGATACAAGAGAAGATCAAGAATTACGGTAGGTACGTAATTTTCATATCTTCCCTTGTCAATCTTCACCATTCATTACTGCTTGGGTGAGTACCACGCCCCTTCCCCCCTTGAAAAAAAGGGGGGTAGAACCCTGAGGGAACAAGACCCCCTGCCTCCTGTTGGTGAAAAACAGAAGGGGAAGACCCTGGCTAATATGGAGAGAAGCCTAAGTGGGAGAAGAGCTAGAAGGTGCCCCGAGGGCGGGGAGGCCGGAGGAAGCCCCTGCAGAAGTCTCCTAGCTCTGGAGGAAAAAGACAGGTCCCAGGCAGGCGAATCACCCTCGCACGGGCCAGGTGACAACCTTGAAAGATCAGCCATGCTGTCCGCCTAATGCAGATCGCTGTCCCCGCAAGCCTGGAAGCCACTTCATTGGCGTCATAAGATGCCCTTGCTTGGTGCCTTGCCAGCTCCAGGCCTATAGCGGAGAGGGCAATAGCCTGTCTGGTTTGCTCCGTATCAGGCATTGATGCTAGGAGCTGGGAAAGCATCGACCACAGATGCCGATTGTAGGCAGCGTGGTGAGCCTGATGTGATGCAATGCAAGCCACGCGCAAGAAGAAGAGAACACTCTTTGCCCCACGGTCGAACTGTAGGGAATCCAAATCCGGTGGGCGATCGTGCGCCAGGCGGCGGCGCCTGGAAGGAGTCTCTAGGTACACCAAACCCGAGGACGGGTTGGGAAGGGTACCCAGGGATTCCGAGGGGGCACAATACCTTCGACAACAGTCTGCCGGGGCTGGAGAAAGGGCGGCTGGCGACTGCCAGGAACGGATAGACGCCTCCTGGAAGGGGATAGGCCAGGAAGGTACCACCAGGTGCTGGGCACTGAATTCTCCAAGGAATTCACGCGTCTCCCGTTCAGTATTGTCTCGCCTAACGTAAGAGATTCGAAGATCCCTCACCATCCTCGAAGGAATCGCTGATATTCCGTGAAATCAGTGTCGGAAGAAAGATGAGCAGGGGTTCCTCTCCCTCAGAGGAGAAAGACGAGGATGATGGAGAGCTCGAATGTCCAGAAGATTCCTGCGGTGGTGGGGAGAGTCGAAAGACCCGCTCATGCATGTATCTAACGTATGAGGGGAAGCGCGCAGAAACCTGAACTGCTCCCAGGATAACAGACCTAGGGACCGACATGGCCTGGAAGAGCGGGGTGGATGCAGAGGTACTGGAGAAGGGCACCTGAAGAGGCAACTGACCTCTGCCAGGGCTCTGAAATCCGCGAGCGGAGCCCGAGCTGGCGGGATCCCGGACAACAAACCAGGCCGCAAGAGGGACCCTGAGGATGTGATGCCTGGAAGAGCCCAGGGGAAACCTCCCTGCGAACCCGGGACTGCATGGATCCAGAAGGGCAGTCCAGCAACGCCACGGAGGGAACCCCGGGCCCAAGAGGAAAGGCGGGGTTCAGCGCTAACTCTAGCCACCCCACGAGTGTGTCGGAGACTCCCGGCGACCGTCCCCAGCCCTCGACCTCTCGGACTCGAGGCGCCCTCCTCCTCGACTGCAGCGTTCCCCCACCCTGAGAGGCGGCAACAGCACCCGGGAGGGTAGCTGTCACAGGCCCCCTAGGAGGGGGAGCCTCCCCCTCAGTCCCCACCACATCACTCTCCCCCGGGACCCAGGGCCACCCCTAGCCCGAGGGCCCTCAGGAGAGGACGGAAGTGGGGACAGAGGAAGGGGCCCGCTTCGCCGCCTAGCACCCTGTGCCACCGGGGACCCTGACCCCGAAGAGTCAGGGTGCCAGGATGGGTCCACATCTGAGTCATCGACCTCCGAAGAGGACGAGACCAGCAGGACCTCAATGCTGGCAACCCTAGGGGTCCCCGGAGCAATAGCGCGGTGCCAGGGATGGCGCCGGACGACCCCAGCCCACTCGCGACAGCCAGGCCCGGTCCTGGCCCCCCGCCACACCAGGTAGGCCCACGGCGCCGCTCCCGGCGTCGGACCCCAACCCAGCGCCGCCAAGAGAGCAAACTGGGCCTGCGGCGCCAAAGGCCAGGGAGGCACTGCCTACGGCGCCGTCTCTATCACTGGCGCCGCAAGTGGCGCCGGGATCCAAAACGGCGCCGGAGGGCGGCGTCGAGGGTCCACCGCTGCCAGGCCCAGCAATCGTGGGCCTCGACACTGGGGGAGCCTGCACCCCCGAGGAGGTGACTGCCGAGGCGGTGTCCCCGTCACGGCCCCGGGAGGGACCACGACGTTCCCCCGACACCGCGAGAGAAGCTCCCTCTTCGGCAAGAGAAGAGGAGGAAGCTCCTCCAAGGACCGTATAGGCCCAGGAGGGGACCCGGGGAAGGGCCTAGAGACCTTACCTGGGAATCCCTAGAGCGACGCCGTCCCCGAAGGTCGGCGGGGCCTTGCTAAGCTTAAACGTGCGGACTTCGAGGACACGACGGTCCATGGAGAAACAAGCGTCGCATGCGTCCATGTTGTGGTTGGGTCCCAGGCAATGGAGACAGACATCATGCCAGTCCGAGACGGAAAAAATGCCGGCCACAGGAGCATGGGCGCGGCCTGCCTTCGACTTACGCCTTGCTCCTGAACCGGACATGATGCGAACTAAACAAGGAAAAAAAGACAATAAAGCACTCGGCGCCGCAGTATAGAAAGAAAAGGAACGGTCTTACCGGATACGGCGTCAAGTGGGACGTGGAAACTTCTGAGAAGTGAGGAGGTTGTTGAGGAAACCGAGAATACTAGCGCTACCGCGTAGCAGGTGCAGCCTCGACGGCGGGAGAAACAGAACTGAGATGGAGTCGTCGTCTGTGGCACCTAACGGCCGCCCCTCGCGCATGACGCGATACGTCGTCCTCGAGGGCGGTGCCGTTGGAGCCGACTCCAAAAAAAAAAAAAAAAAACTCCTGTAGCGGGTGCGCGCCTCCAGCTTAACCCAAGCAGTAATGAATGGTGAAGATTGACAAGGGAAGATCTTCCATTGTATGAAGAGATTTAGGTCCAGAATAGGCCTCAGATATTCGGTTCACTTTGGGACAAGGAAGTATCTCGAGTAAAACCCTCTGTGCCTCTGTCTTGGAGATACAGGTTCTACTGCCAGTTTTGAAGCAGGGTGTCTGTACTTCCTCTAGCAACAGGGACTCATGTCCCAGTGGGTTTGTTGTCACAACTGGCAGATGATCTGGAGGGCTGTCTAGATGCTCCAGAGCATGACCTTTCTCTATAATTTCCAGAACCCATTTGTCTGTTGTTGCTGTTCTCCACTGATCCAGGTGGAGGGACAGATAACCCCCTACAACCACCCCTGGAGATAATGGTGGTTGGGGGGAGGGGGGTTGTATGAGGAGTCATGCTGAACTGGGGCGGGGGGGGGCAGAGCCACTGGCTCTAGCACCTTTAGTTGCTTTTGAGTGGTCACCTGGAGTTGGGAAAAGGACTAGTAGGGCCACCGCACCTCTGCCTCTACCCTGCTTGTCTATAGGCCTGATGGTGTCCTCTAACAGCAGACTGCCAAAAATTACTCCTGCCCCAACCCCTACACTGGGTGTAGTACAGGGATTTCACTTACTTCAAAGTCTTGCCAGATGATTGAAGACTTCTCAAAGCTTCTACATCAGTGCCATAGAGTTTCTGTCCCCCCTAAATGGAGCACAGAGAACTATTTGCTGCACACCTGTGGTAAATCCTGCTACCCTGAGCCAAGAGTAGTGCCTGAGACAGGTGACAGAGGCAGCAGTCCTGGCATAGGCATCAAATATATCATATGCTGTGTTGATAAAGTGTTTGCCCACATCTGCACCAGCATTCAGAGTTTTGATTAACTCATTTAGCAGAACCCTGAGACAAGGCCTGTGCAGCAACCTTAGCCTTTCTCCAGAGGGTGTCCTTATATTTTATCACATGGGCCTGGCAACTGGCAATACATAGGCCCAGTGAGGTGTCTAGATGCCCTAGATCTATTATAGGCAGCTGTGATCACTACTGATTTAGTCTCAGGCTGGTTAGCATAATAAGGTTTGCCAGAGGGGGCAAAATACATTTTCTTTGCCTTTCTAGGCACAGCTGGTATGTTGTTTGGCCTATACCAGAATGCATAAGTAGCATCCTCCAAAGCTGGAAACAGTGAAAAAGCAACAGTAGAAGGAGAGTCTGGTATCTCCAAATTTCTTTACTTGGGTGCTCCGGCCCTTGCTCGCCCTGTCCATGACCTATTCGATCATTCACTCCTCTTCAGCACCATACCGGACAAATGGAAGGTGGCGGTAGCTGTTCCAGTGCACAAGGGTGGTCCCAATACTATTGTCGATAACTTTAGACCCATATCCATCCTCTGCCCATTGGCTAAAATCCAAGGGCAAATTGTATACAATCACTTTCAGGACTACCTGGAACATCATAATCTGCCCCCATCAACATGGCTTCAGAAGGAATCACAGTACCCTTACTGCCTTGATAAAAGTGACCACAGACATATTTCAGCCAACGGACCAAGGTTCTGCCACTGGTTCCATCTTTGTCGACCTTGCAAAAGCATTCGACCTGGTGAATCACTGTCTTCTGCTCCATCAGCTTCAAGTTCTTGGTGTGGACTGCAGTGCATTGAACTGGGTCAAAAGCCATCTGGCCTGCCATTCCCAAAGAGTCAAGTGGGCTGTCTCTGTCTCTAATCTTAGGCCTATAACCCATGGTGCCAAGCAAGGCTCCATTTTGGGTCCAATGTTATTCTTTCTATTCACTAACAACTTCCCCAGTTTCTGTGCAGGGGCATCCGTACACCTGTATGCGGATGATGCAATCATCTATTGCTCCTCTCCTGATATTGATCTGATTAATAGAGAACTTGCTTCTGACTTCACTTCTCTTGAGGGCTGGTTTAAGCACAATCATCTTGTTCTAAATATGAAAAAAACTAAATGTGTGCTATTTACGCACCTACCCTCCTCCATGCATACTCTTCCCCTCTTAGCACTCTCTCTCTCAATGGTCATACCCTTGAGCTTGTCCATTCCTTTAAATACCTGTGCATTACATTGGACTCCTCATTCTCCCTTAAAACATGTCTTCAACGTTACTAAATCTCTGAATCGGAGACTAGGCCTCCTCTGTCGCATCTGTCCCTTCCTCTCCTCTGCCTCCTGCCTTAAGATCGCCTCATCATCCTTACTACCTCTCCTAACCTATGGTGCTCCTTTACTGCTCTCAATGAATTCCTCGACTGTGTCTCTCCTCTCCCACGCTTATCATAGGATGGGAAGGTTTGCACTGGGGGTTAATGAGTGCTATCACCACTATGACATTCTCTCCTTGCTTGGCTGGCTACCTTACGAATCTAAGTTGAGGAATTCCTCCCTGAGCTTCTTGTTTAAGCTTGTCCACAAATTCACATCTCCTTGCATCAGTGAGATTATACATCTCAGACAAGCTCCTCGCACCCTCAGATCTGCCTCCCTCCCCCTTCTCATAAAGCCTAAACTGTGTCTTGCCATCACCCTCAAGCCATTCTCCTTCGCGGCAGTATCTGACTGGAACTCCCTTCCTCCTGTCCTGCTCCTCTCTCCCCAAGTTCAAAGCTATTCTGTATGCCTCTCTCTCTGCCTCTGTATCATGCTCCTGCTTCCAATGTTGCTTCATCTATTCCTCATTCCTCCCTGTTCCTTTCTCCTAATCCTCCTACCTAACCCTTGAATCTTGCCCCTTTCCCCGCCTTCTGTCCTTATCTACTTGCTCTATCTGCTCATTGCCTGACCTCTCCCCCACCATCCCTTGAACCTTGCCCCTTTTCCCATACCCACAATTTTATCTTTTAGCTTTAGGTATTTAGCCTGTAGTCTCAACTGTCTAATACCTTGTAATTTATGATTTTATAGACGTGTCTATACCTTCATCATATTTTGCCTTATTTACATATATGTTTTAATTTTTTTCATGCTGTATGTCTATTTTTCGCCATCTTGATTTGCTTCTCCGTTTTATTGCACTGTGTTGTATTGCTTGTTGTAACACCAGGTCAACCCTGAAAAAGGGACTGTAATTGTCTCAGTGGACTTACCCGGTCACCAAAACCCAACTAAATCAAACTCCAGCAGGTTCTTCTTGGTGGAATCCTGCTCCTCTAAGGTGGAACACATGGCAGCCTGCATTAGCTGCAGCATGGCCAAAAATGAGGGGCCCTCTGGAGGAGATCTGGCTGTATTCTTTACAGAGTCCTCACTACAGGAGGAGACTGTGGAGCTGGTGCCATGTACATATTGACTATCTTCTGCATAGTCTTCCTCCTCCCCTTCATTCTCCTCCATTATGAGGTCAGGATTATATTCACATTCATTGTCGTATCCCTCATCGATGGGAATGAGCGACTGCGCTGGCGATGTCAGCAGTGGTAGAGGAGGACCATTGAGCATGGTATTAACTTGAGAGGTTGACGGGGTAGTTGTGGGCAGCCACCTCGAAGGGCCCCATGCAGCAGGCAGGCCTGGCAGTAGATGCCATATTATGTCTGAGAATAATGGGTGTACTGCCTGTGCATTGGCGTCACTTTGAATAGCAGCCATGACTGCAGTAGTCAACAGCAGAGGTTGAGTATCTGTCCATGACAGCAACATACTGGCTGTAATAAGCCCAGTAGTGCATATGCCACACTCGGACCTTGGTGTGCATGGTCGACAGTCGGGGCGGTGGTCAGCACTGCCACCAGAGCAGATGGAGCTGTAGTACAGGTCGTACCTGCAAGTCCACAGGGGCAACCTGGATCTCGCCAAGGAAGCCTTGTCTTTGTCCTGGTGCTTGTGTTTGTGGCTCCCTGATGAGGATTTATCCTGGGACTTCAACGATCGTGATTCAGTTGATGGGGCAGGCAATGCAGATTTTCAGTGCAGCTGCTACTCCATTGCTTGCTTCCAAGGTCTTTTGAAGGAGGAATTTCTCCAAAGCCCCCTTCCTGCATCACCTGGTAGCAAAGTTGAACTGCCAGCAAATCTCACAGGCTTTCATGTTGTGAGAGAGGCCTAGGCAACAGACACACACTTTGTGGGTGTTATCCTTGTAGATTTTCTCTCCACACTCGCAGTGCTGGAATAGCTTGGACAGTTCTTTTGGTGGCACACAGGTCACCGAAAATCACTCTAAAAGTGATTCCGATTTTTATAAGGAAACGGTAGCACTTTGCAGCAATGTTTGCAATGGCAGAACCAACAAGTCTGATCAATGGTAGGAAAAAAACAAAAGAGAGGAGGGACCACCTATGTTTATGTAGATGCTGATGCAGGACGTTGACGTTGGTAGCCCCTGCCTGACTGCTTGCCAAAGTTTCCATGTGGTCTTAGCGCTGGCACAGGTATAATTCCAAAGGTCGATTTGATGAAAGAGATATCCTCGAAGGAGATCTAGAAAAACTTTGAATACAAAGTTTGACTATGGCGCACTAGATCTTAAGGGAGAGCTGCAAAGGAAGAGACCTGTTCTTCCAGCAGAAACAAAGATCGGATGTCATGGGATGGAGCTGGGGGATATACCGCCCGGGTAGTGGGGGTGCTTAAGTGAAAGACATCGTGCAAATCAGACTGTTCCAGTGGAACTGCCAGAGTGTGGATAGAGAACTATATACACACCCATAGAAAATTAAAAAATCAAATCATCTTTATTTTTATAGCGCCTTTCAAAACCAAGGCACTGTACATAAAAACCATGCACATAAAGATGAAATTTTAAAACAAACATTAAAACAAATCATCTGTAGCTAGGAAAAGCTAAACTAAATAAATAAGTCTTTAACTCCATTTTGAATCTATCGACAGTTGGGCATTCTCTCAACCAACGAGGTAGAGAATTCCACAGGGTTGGCGCTGAAAAAGCGAAGGCACGAGATCCTGATGTCTTTAATCGAACCCTGGGAATCTCCAGCAATCCCTCGTTGACTTACTAGACAAATGAAATGTTGCTACTATGTTGTAAAATGATTACTACTTCCTTGCAACAAATGTTATAACACAGATAAAAACAAAGGTGGACTTTTGGTGGTCCACTAATGCCTGCCACTTCATCCACAACACCTAATTTCTTCTTATATAACATGATGGCGTGCGCCTCCTGTTGATGGCATGGAAGAGACCCTCACCTTCACCAATCTATGCCTGGCATTCTGCCCTTTCTAAATTAGCCCTGTTCGAATAACTATCTCTGGTTTCTACAGGTAAGCTAGAGTTATACTACAATAAATGGAACCCCTTTTTGTATTCACAACTATGTTTGGTGCCCTTGCTCGCTCCCGCTACCTCCCAGTTACTTAAACCTCTAGATGCATGACTCCAGCCTATAGATCTCTTTCCCTTTGGATGCCCCCTCTCGACACCTCCCCACGTACGCTGTTTTGTGAACTGTGCATTTCTGTTATTGGCCTTATTTAGTATCTTATATCTGTAGTTTTTATTACACGGATATATATTCTGTACTGTTCGTTGTATATGTTGTCGCATATCTTAGCATGCTTTATTAGCCCCCAGTGCCTTACTTAGTGGTTAGTTTGTTAACTTTTTGAGGCTGTTGCCCAGGTTTGACTCTTGTTTTTGTACTGTTTTCAAATTTCTTAATATAAAGGTTCATGTTAAAAAAAAAAAAAAAATATGATGGAATAAACCAGCAGGGAGCACTGAGCCAAGCATCTAGGCAAACTCCAGAGGAAACTTGGTTCATTTACCAGTTCACAGCAGAAATGGAAAGCTGCCTGTCTCATCTCCTAAAATCAATTTATGCTGTATGCCTTACTTCAAACTCCTGATAGTTCCATGAGATGACAGTGGCACTGCCAAGTTCTCGGTCAATGTTAAACGCCCTCATTTCTCCTTCCAGGGCATCTCTCAGCTCTTCTCGTGTTTTGAAATTCCAAATTAGATTAGACTTGGCATGATCTTGTTGAAATCTGAGCAAGGAAGAAATGTTTTGCTGTTAAATTCTTATTTATTACGAATTAACATTTCTTATCAAGTCAAGCTGGACATGCACTGAAAATAAAAGGAAAAATGGACTCTATACACTTACTCGTATGCAAATAAATGATGGGGAAGGACTGGTTAATAAGGAGAATAATTCCAGCAAGGTGTTTCCCCGAACTGGAATTACGGTACTCTCCAAGTGTACAGTACGTCCTATTGTTTGCTACATTGTGTGTGTGTGTATATATTTTTTTTAGCTAAACAAGCATTTGTCAATGCCAAATGTTTGCTTGCAGGTTCTCATGCCTCCCCTATCCCAGGTGTCAGGCTCCTAATATAAAACAATATAAAAAAAGGACCCCCAGCAATGGCGGCCCCTAGTCCTGTCTGCGATGAGAGAATTGCAGTATACAAGGTAAACAAGAATTGGCATCAGTGTCAAAGAGGCACAGGTCAGGAAGCATAGGAAAACCAGGAGCAATTGTAAAATTGACAACAAGAGTTTTATTGTTGATAACAGTAATACAAAAAAAAAAAAAACAGCTGTTCAGTATAGCTATTTACAATGGCTGCATAAACAGAGAAAGTCCATCTGGGTTTCTTCCCAATTTCCAATCTCAGTCCCTCTCAGTCTGTTTTTCTCTTGCAAGAAATTATAGCTCTGTTTTTATAAGTCTTGGCAACCCCCTCGCTCGTTGAGAAAACAGCACGCTTCTCCCGTGTTCTTGTAAGTTTCAACAAGTGCAGCAAAAAGAACATTGTGACCCAGAATTGACCTCTTCCTTACAACTTCTCAGAGAGTCTGCAAACAGGTTAACCCCTTGAGTTCCAAACAGCTTTTTGCAATCATTTCAACAGTATAACTTTATACATTTCAACAGTAAAACTATATATATTTCTAAACAAAGAGACTCCAGTATCAGTTACATTTCGACATAATTACTCACGTATATTTTTATACTAACAGATATGCAAGGGGGAGAAAAGACAGAACAGCAAGAGAAGGTAGAGAGATAGTGAGAGGCAGAGAATTTCAAGACTGTTGGGGTGATCAAGTCCTAGGTTTCACGAGAAAATTTAGTTGTGCAACCAGAGTGAGAAGAGACAGAAAAGGAGAGAACAGAACAGATCCTTGCATTTAAACTCCTGTTCCATATCAACTGGGACAGGGCCGTATTCAACCCTGTCACAGTCAGGTACGGTAATCGGAACATAATTAGTAACATAATTCTAGCATCCCCCCCAATCAGCCCATACTTTACTGTATCAATATTCAAGAATATCCCTGGCGATCTAGCAGATCCCCTGGGCCTGATCCCTGTCATATCCACATACCTCATCCCTGGTGAACTAGGGGCCTTCCACCCAGAGCGCCCCACCACCCCGCTCCCCCCATCCTGAAACCGAGCCAGCAACTGGTACAGCCCAGCTCTTACCACCGCAGTCAGCTGCCGACTGAGCACTCAATGAAACGACGCTCACTGAATGCTCAGTCGGCAACTGGCCGCAGTGGTAAGAGGTGGCCTGTGCTAGTCGCCGGCTTGGTTACGGGAAGGGGAAGTAGGGTGGTGGGGCAATGCAGGTGGTGGTCCCCAAGACCACCAGGGACGAGGTATGTGGACATAATGGGGGAGGGGGAATCCTCAAGATCACTAGGGATATTGTTTAATACTAATACAGTAGAGTGCAGGCTGAGCAGGGGGGTGCTATATCACAGTGTCAATCTGGACTTTATTAAAAAAAAATTTTAATTTTTTTTTTTCTAAACGTTTTACCAGGACAGTCACACAGTGCATAATAGTCACATTTAGATGTGACCTTGAGGGAGGAGTAGGGATGGGAGGAGAGGGAAAGAGAGGCACAGTGCTGAAATACACATCAAATATGCAATATATGCAAACATACAAAGGTAGCAAGGCATGTCGAATATCAAGGCAGCAGATGACAGGAGAGTTGCAGTATACAAGGTAAACAAGAACTGGCATCAGATGATACAGTACTCGCAACAATTAATGCAAGCAAATCAGTCAGGTACGGCACTCACAAGTTGGTAGACAGTGTTACTTTTTTTTTTTTTACTGCTGAGGATGGAGATATAATAATGCTAATGTACACTGGGGCAGATCGGGGTGGGGGGGCACTAGCCACCAGGGGCTGGTGCACAGCCACCCAGCAGCTTGTGGCACACCATGCAGATGCGCAGTCTGTTAGGCATGGTTGGGGTGTGTCTGTGTGTCTGTGTGTGAAGAGCGACATAAGAATGCATATACTAAAAACTATTCGATTTCAGCAGTACCATCAGCATGAACTACTCCTTTCTTCTTTTCCGCTTTTCCTTCACCTCTTCCATTTTTAATTCATGATTCTCTCTGACACGTCCATGGCCAGTACAGTGCAATGACATCAATGCAAAGGTCGAGCCACTGTGAGGTGGGAGGTGGAGACTTGAGAATCAATTGTTTAAAAAGAATGAACCATTCTATCTCACAATTTGTGAGAATATACTGACAACTACAGAGATGAAATGTGAAGGGAGAAGTGGAAGTGCCAAATAAGGAAAGAGGGCCACCAATCAAAGTTCAAGGTAGAGAGGTGAAGGGTTCACTAGATGCTTTGATATGCAAATGATAGGAGCCAGCCGGTCTCTGAATGGAGCGGTTGACTATTTTCAAGTACACAAAGTTTATGCCCCCAGAAGAGAAGCACATGTCAGGATCAGCCTTGCTGCTCACTGGGTTCTTACTGACAAGCCATTGCAGTATGAACTGCATTGTACCCGACAGAGACGCACACCTGAAATGCCATTTTTTGTTACAAAATGTTCCTTTTGCATGCACAAGCGAACATAAAAATGGTTTGATTTTTGTGGCATCACTCTTTCGGGATGGTTAATTAGTTTCCATTAAGCAAGAATTTGTGACTGTTTCTATGGTATTTAATTACTGCTGATTAATCTTGAGATGAAGTGCTTTCGTGGCGGCAGCAACATGGATTCTCCGAGTCTGCTGTAGTTTCAAAGTGCTTCAACCTGTCTTTTTTGTGGTGAATCACATTTAAAGTATTCTATTGAGATCTGTGTGTTTCACATTAAGTTGAGCAGCTGCAACATGAAGTTTAGTCATGTGCTAGAATATGAAATGTTTGTATTATGTGTTGTCATGCATTTCACAACGTTGTTTTTAATCTAGGATATCAGCTACGATGTAACATTTTATTTTTACCAGGGGTCTGGATTTTTACCCATTTCCTTTATTTAAAAGGACTCTGTCAACCCTTTTTCCATCATAGTATTTATTGTTGAAAGCCCTCATTATAGTGTATGGTGGAACGTTGTTAGGGATGGGAATCCAGCCTTTGTAAAACCTTGTTATGCTGCACTAGCTACATCAGCTAGTTTATTATGTTGCAGTAGCTACATAGTTAGTGCAGCATGACAACTTGGAACGCAATCGCGCAAGCACGATCTACAGCCCCCTGATTCTCAAAGGACAGACACAGCAGTGAGAGATGGTCCAGGAGGCAAGCGCTGGCAAAAAAAGGGCAAAAGTAAGGACACCCTTCACCATAAGAAGTGACCACACACTATAAAATACAGTTTATGATTGCTCAACCAGGCCAGGGATAGTTTCAAACTCTTGAGGTTTCCATGGTAACGGTTACCACAGAAACCTTGAGTGAAAAATATCCCTGTTGTGTATGAGCGATCATACACTATCCTCTATTTTATGATTACCTTTTCTTTAAAACGCACTGCAGCTGCTGGTTGGTTGAGCTGCTTCCTTTCTTAGTAGAACTGAAATACATGTTAATGGTACAATTATACTCAACCTTGTGTTGCTTCAGATCCTTGACTCTAAATGCACACATCCCATACATTAGGCACACCCATGATGCAATAGTTTCCTCTCCTCCTACAAGCATCATGAGTGGCCAGATTGTGTTAGGAGCATTTCCAAGTCCAGATAAGATGCAGTGGAAGTAGATCAAAGAATATAAACAAACATGTTTTTGTGTGGTAACACCAGTATGGTGGGCAGTCTGCTTTTTTCTAAAAGAAAGCTGTCCAAAACACTCTTGCCAATTATCAGGGCTGCTGAAATGCCCGTTTAGCACTACCTTTACATGGTTACAAGTTTCCAGCTAACTTGTCATTATTAATTTGCCCCATTTCAGTGCCTAAAATGTGGTACCGTGTTCTGTGCTGAAGCTGCCATTTGGACACTGCCACCACACCGGAAGACTGAGTGTGTACTCCATTCAGTAGTTTCCTTCTTACACTCTGCTTGAATGCTCGATCATAACAAGCTGGGCAAACTTTTATGAAGGAAAAAGAACTGATGGGCATGTACTACTCTTAACTGAACTTTTAGAAGTAAGCCCCGCTGAAAACGGAGCATGGGAACCGGTTTAATTGAAAGTTGAAGTTCTGAGTTTGGGCATGCACATTAAAAAAAAAATGAATCCGAATGAAACTACCAGCTACATCAGGAAATCTCTATAGAATGTGAGCAATAATAACATGTTTTTTATCTAGGGAAAATCTGAGGCCCAAGGTTGCTGACAGTACCCTTTAACAGAGGAAGCACTCAGCAGTCAGACGAGTTGTGAAAGGTTACAAAAAGTGCAATTTTAAAATCCTGTCAATTTGCAATGCCATAACTCTTTGATTTGCAAGGTTTCGTAATACTTCACTGGTATTTTGATAACTGTATGATTTAATTTTCGATAAACTTATGTTTTCCAGTGAGTCTAATGAAGGACGTCATATTTGATTAATTTGCTTCATTTATGGGGTGGTAAACTTGCAGTTTCCTTTTGGGGCAAACTATAACTGTATTACATTGTGTTAAAATGCATCTTAATCTCTAACACTTTAAACTGCACAAGATTTTTAAAGAAGAAGAAACCCTGAGTATCTATCAGCCATGCTTTTTATACAACCACAATACTCTCCATGTACCATACCATTTTCTGGGCTGTTCTCCACGCTGTCACACTGCAGACTACTCTGTCACTTGCTCAGACTTACTATATGTGCCTCACTAGTGCACCTCAGTAATAACTAGTTGCTGTCTGGATTAACACATGTAAAGGATAAAAAAGCAACCTAACATAGGTTTAGAAGTAACAGCATATTTAGGAGAAATACATATATATCAAAACAAGCAACACAACAGCCTGCAGCACAACAAAGTGGCCAGGAACATGGTGTAGTGCATTAAAGGTATCTTGACTGTATAAAAAAGCTTCTCAAGTCTCAGATCACAAGAGAAAAATTCTAAGTGCTCCTGAGCAACTAAATCAGGTAGTAAAGGACCAACAGATGAAAGCAGAAGGCTAAAGGTACACATTCCCTTTATGGACAAAAGCGACTCCAGGTCCATCAGATCCCAGCTCCCTCCAGCTTTATAAGCAGGGCCTAGTAAGTGCGATGTGCAAACTTGTAATAATGTATAGGGATTCTCCACACGTGCTTCTATCTAGGGTACCTTGTTATTCACTTGGTAAACAGAAATTGGGCCAGGCTTATCGTGACTGAAGGCCTGTACGGTCTTTATATCCAGAGTCTCCACTGAAAGGCTGCTTCACATGCTCACCAACCTCTGGGAGAAGAGATCCCATCCAACATTACCCATAACTTAACAGCTTAGAGCTTCAGGGCATTCCCCCGCATCCTGTTGGAGAACACCAAATCAAACATCTTTGACTGTTAAAGTCCCCTCAACCTATTTTTCTGTATACCTATGTAATTTGAAGGCATTAACACAGATTCCCTCTCTTGCATCCCAATTTAAATATGAATGAGGTTGTTTCATTCTGTTTTGCGTTAGTGTGAAAAACGCAGCTTACTCACCTGTAACAGTAGTTCTAGGAGTGGTATATGTTGTTTATCCACACTTGATCGCAGTGCCTTGTCCTCTAATTCTTGCCGGACGGTCTTAAAGCTGGCTCCTCCCACCCACCCGGGTGGTATATCCCTTGACTCCGCCCCATGATGCCAGATCTTGCCCACTGGAAGTGGAGGTTGTACATCCAAGCCAGGAAAGTTAGGTGGATCCGTGCAGATGAACAACATATGCCATTCCTAGAAAGTACAGTTACGCAAGAGCTGACCTTAACAGTAAATCTTTGTGGAGTGTCTCTTGCAGCAGGTAATACACTTGGGTCATCGCAAAGAGGTTGCTGTTGCGTATGACAGCTCTTCTAGCAGTTTTTTCCAGGGGCTGCCCATACATGACATCACCTTCCTGTTTCCTACATAAATGTGGGCGGTCCCTGGTATCCTCAGTTTCCCCCCACCAAATTCAGCTCGCTAAGCAAAGACCGAGGGGAAGCCGAGGTACCATAGGTATCCCAACCCATAAGTCACTGGACCAGAATCTGTTCTCCTAGAGAAGGAGGGGGATGGATCGTACCTGCTGCAAGAGACACTCCTCAAAGATCTACTGTTACGGTAAGGGCTTACGTAACTGTACTATCTTCCATGGAGTGGTCTCTTGCAGCAGGTAATACACTTGGGATGAATCCCAAGCAGTAAACCCAAGAAGGGTGGGTGGTCATTATGACAGGAGGCCTTGTAGGACAGCTTGGCCAAAGGCCGTCCTCAGGCGTCAAGCAATGTCTAAGTTGTAATGCTTCATGAAAGTATGAATTGTGGACCAGGTAGCTGCGTTGCAGATATCTGTGATAGAGGCCCCTTTAAAGCAGGCTGCTCTGGTGGCCATAGCTCTGGTAGAATGGGCTTGGACAGGTCCCGGTAATGGCTTGTTGTACTTTGTGTAACAAAATGTGATACAATGTGCTAGCCAATTGGAAAGGGTCCGTTTAGTGACTGTGAAACCTTCACTGCTTGAGGCGAAGGTAACAAAAAGCTGAGAGGTTTTTCTAATCTAATTAGTTCGATTAGTATAGCATCATAATATACGATGGACATCTACAGTATGTAGGAGGTATTCACCACGATTGGAGAGTTCAGGGTAATATACTGGTAGCTCCATGGATTGATTTAAGGTATATTCAGACACTACCTTAGGGAGAAAGGAAGGGTTGGTACAAAGTGGCACTCTGTCATACTGAAAGTTAAGTAAGGTTCTCCACATGAGGGCATGAAACTTGGAACTATGTCGCCCTAAAGTGACAGCCACTAAGAACAGTGTTTTCCAAAAAAGAAAATGGAGGTCTCAGGTGGCAGCCGGTTCAAGAGTTAATTTCTCTATTAGAAAACTGATGTAACCCCTCACCCCTGCCTTTTTGCCAAAATGACAGGTGGCATGCTGTTGAAGCTGACAGCAGTACCTGGTGGGGACTGGGTTCGGGGAGGATGAGGTTACTCGACACAGGGGAACCTAGGTTTGGCTACTCTGCACAGAGGTACCCAAGTAAACCCGAACACAGGAAGCAATAACTGTAATGTCCAGAACCAGGAATGGGATTCTTCAGTGTGGCTTTTATTCACATCCAAGCTGAACAAACAAAGCATAGACGGACCCCCATGGGGCTACATTTCCTGGTAATGCAAATTAGAGACAACAGAACACTTTTTTACTATTTCCAGCCCTCAGGCTCTAAACCCACCAGACACACAGCCCGGACTTGCACGCAGCTTTGGGTACACAGCCCGACTTGTACACACTTGGGTCTTCCCCACTGGCCCAGCTCCCCTGCCGGCCACTTGATCCACAGTCCATTTGAGGAATGAACCAATCATCCTGTTGTGGCTCCCCAAACCACACTAGAGCCTTCGACTCCTAGAGAGAATTTTCCTTACAATCCCACATCTGGGTACTTCCCTCATCACTGGCCAAGTGCCTGAAGCAAAGTAGAAATCCACAGAAGAAATCCGTAGAGGTGGACCTGGTCACTAAAGATGGGGGGCCACCCACCTCCAGCTCCCACAGCCCATACGCGGCCATTTCTCTGGAAACTTAATTCCTTTACTGAAACTTTCAAATGTAGATTCTGGGTAGACGTCTGTCACATCTCCTCTACATATCATTTGCATCCCAACAAGCTCTGGACTTGAACCTACTTTTACTTTGTTTAGCCCATTACTCTAGGCTTCCTAATATTTAGCAGTTCAATCCACACACTTTCACACAAGTCCCAGGGTGAAAAACATAGGCCCTTTCAGCAAGAGCAGACACTCACCCTACATTGCAGGTGCCCCACAGGCGACTCACAAATCTTCTTGTTCTCCAAAATAAACACTGGAACACATAGGCAGCTTTTCCTTCACAAGCAGAACTAGGGGGTTGCCCCAGGAATCTGCAGGGAAACCTTTCCTGCCCCCCCCCCAATGAAGGGGGCCCTGGGACCCGGAAACAGCAGTCTCCACCACTTCAGTAATCTTTTGTGTCTCTCTTTAAGGTGGAGACACACACCCTTCTACTTAAAAGTAGCCCTCTGTCAGGACTGAGGCTCCTAGAGCCTTCACTGAGCTGCTTTCTCAGCAAGTTCCCTTCTTCTCACTCACTCACTGAAGACTGACTTGAAGACTGACTGAAGACTGAACTCAAAACCTCCCAACGTTCTAACCAACTCCCTTGCTGCAGATTCCAATGTGGCTCATGTAGCTGCGATAGTTCAATTGGTGATGTCATCCCTCAGTCTCAGCTGAGACTGAGAACAGAGTGAGAGTGTGAAACCCATTTAACTGGAGTTTCACAAGCTGCCTTCCCTGCTTACCACTAGGTCTTACTGGGATTCCAATAACCCCGGGTAACAAGGGGGTTACACTGAGATCCCACAAAGGAGTGGGTCTTCTGATAGGTGACTTAATATGTAACATTCCGCTTAAAAACATTTTGGCTAGATGACGTTGATACAGTAATCAACCATCAAGAGGTTAATGTAAGGCCGAAATGGAGGCCAAATGGACTCTGATAGAGGAATAGCTTAATCCTGTCTCAGCAATCGAAGCCAGGTAGTCCAGGACTTAGTGGACAAGAATAAGGATCCAATGATCAGGAGGCAGCCCAAATGGAAAAATGCTTCCGTTTGGCATTATAAGTTTCCCTGGTCACTGGTTTATTTGAAGCCAGTAAAATACTAGCAACAGGGGAAGAGACTTGTAGACGTGCTATGAAGCGGCCTCAAGAGCCAAGCGTGAAGGTGTAGTGCCTTCAGGTTGGGATGTAGAAGGGTCCCCTTGATTCGAAGTCAAGTGATCTGGTCTTATTGGTAATGGGATGGGTTCTTCCACTGAGAACTGCTGAAGCAGGGGGAATCACACCTGCCGAGGCCACAGAGGGGCTATGAGAATCATAGTGGCAGGTTCGAGCTGTAATTTCAGCAGAGTCCATTGCCCGGGGGGGGGGGAACGCATATAAGAAGAGTCCTGTCCATGATTGGGACAGGGCATCTATAGACCATCCCTTTTTGTTCGGGATAATGGAACAGTATCTGGGGAGACAGTGATTAACTAGGAAGGCAAACAAATCCAGCTGCGGGGTCACCGCAGATGGAAGATTTTCTGAAACACTTTGTGATGAAGTGTCCATTCATGTGCGGACAACTGATGACTGAGAAAGCTGACCAGGAGATTGTGGTGTCCTGGTAGATAGACAGCTATCAGTACAAGGTGTTGCCGACCTCATGCCATACTGCAATCGTCTCTCTGCATAAAGAATGGGATTTCGTACCTCGTTTGTTGAGGCAGAACACTACTGTGGTGTTGTCCGATTGAATCAGTAATGGTCCCGGGGATTAGTGAAGCTAAAAAGCCTGAAGGGCTAAGCGAACCACCCTCATCTCCAGGAGACTTGATGTGGAGAGGAGGGACAGAAGTGGTCCACTTGCCTTGTGTCCTATAAGGACCCAGGTGCGCACCCCACCCTTTTAGGGATTCATCTCTGTGGTCAATGTCTGCAGAGGTGGCGGGGGGACTGGAAGGGCATGCCTTGACAGATTGGTTCGGAGGGTCCACCATTCTAGGGCTGACCGCAATGTGGGAGTGACTGATTTTGTCTTTGAAATTTCCTGTTCTTTGAGACCACTGATTCTGGAGAATCCACTGGACTGGTCTCATGTGAAGATGAGCTAGTGCTACCGTAGGGATGGTAGAGACCATATGTCTTAGGAGACATAAAATACATTTGGCTGTGACTACTTTCTGCGTTTATATCTGAGAAGCCAGAGATAGAAGCTTGTCTTGTCTGTTGGCCGGGAGGTAGGCCCTGGCGGAGACAGTGTCTAGGACCACTCCTATTTATTGGAGCTACTGTGTAGGGGTCGGATTGGACTTTGGTCAACTGACTGTAATCCCTAGAAAGTGGAACAGAGTTAGGGTTGTGTGTAGAGAGTGAAGCAGAGAGGTTTTGGATGCTGCATTGATGAGTCAGTCATCCACATATGGGAAGACGAAGTGCCCGCCCGATCATAGGGTTGCTGCCACTACCACTAGGCACTTGGTAAACACTCTCTAGGCAGATTAAAGGCAGAATGGAAGAGCCCAGAATTGGTAGTGTTGTCCCAACAGGTGAAACAAAGAAAAGCAGTTACACAAGAACTTACCGTAACAGTAGATCTTCGAGAGGAGCTCTTGCAGCAGGCTATAACAATAAGGACTATGCCTCAAGCACTAGGACCCTCTGGTGAAAACTTTAGCCAGCAGTACACAGCAGGGACCTCCCCCGACACTGGCCCCACCCCATCGTCGGTCTGGGTAGAAAATGGGGTGGACCCAGCTCCACCTCAGTTCTCCTGCCAAGGCCCAGAACAAGGCCTGACAAGAGAAGGAGACGAAGCGACTGTAGAAGAAAGACGGAGATGTAAATGAAGATGGATCTGCACACTCGGGGGAGGCAGGTGGGAGTAACACCTGCTGCAAGAGCTCTCGAAGATCATTGCAGTAGTTCTTCTTACGTAATTGTACCATCTTGCGCCAGTGGGGAGCTCTTGCAGCAGACAACAACAATAAGGACTGAATACCAAGCAGTCCCACACCAAAGAGGCAGACGACCCCGGGAGGTGGAATATGCTGACTCCAGAGGCCTCAGGACAGAAGCCCTTGCAAAACAGCTAGGCCGAAGCCAGTTCGGCGTCTGGAGACGATATCCAAGCTGTAATGCTTGTCGAAGGTATGCACCGAGTTGCAGGTGGCGGCCGCACAAATATCCCTTATAGAGACATTTCTCAGGGCGGCAAATGAAGCAGACACTCCTCTGGTGGAGTAACCCCTGACCGGGCCCGGTAGGAGCTTATTGTGTTTTTCATAACATGAAATGCAGTGAACTATCCACTTAGAGATAGTCTGCTTGGTCACCGGTCGACCCAAGCATTGTGGTGCAAAGGCCACAAAAAGTTGCTCCGATTGATGGTGCGTAGCTGTCCTCTTGAGGTAATACCTCAAAGTCCTGTGGACATCCAGTGTGTGGAAGAGAGCCTCCCCTCTATTGGAAGGGAAAGGAAAATAAAAAGGAAGGTCAACCGACTGGTTGAGGGTCAACTCTGAGATCACTTTCGGAAGAAACTTAGGATTCGTTCTGAGGGAAACCCTTTCCCTGTGGAAAACTAAATACAGCTCTTTACACATCAGAGCCTGAAGCTCAGAAACCCTTCGAGATGAGGTGACAGCAACTAAAAAACAAACCTTCCAAGAAAGGTAATGCAGCTCACAATCCACTGCTGGTTCAAAAGGAGGGAGGGTGAGTTTCTCCAACACACAAAGGAGGTCCCAGGGTGGGATAGGGTCCCGAATGGGAGGTCTCGTATGCAAAATTCCTCTAAGAAAGGTGCAGGCGACATCCAATTGCGCCAATGCCCTATCTCCAACGAGAGCATGATAGGCAGAGATAGCCCACATATGCACCTTGATAGAGGAGTAACTCAGGCCCTTTTGATATAAGGAGAGGAGATACTGCAACGCTGAGTTCACTGGGCAGGTGACAGGATCCAAACGCTGTGGTGATGCCCAAAGACAAAAACGCTTCCACTTCATAGCGTAGGTGAAGCGGGTAGAGGTCTTTCTTGACGAAGCTAGGACTGCCGCCACTTCCGGAGAAACCCCATCTCACGTGAGCTACGTCTGAAGGAGCCAAGCATGTAGGTGTAAGGACCGAAGGTCCGGGTGGACCAGAGACCCTTGGTCCTGGGACAGTAACTGCGAGCATATGGGCAGCGGAATTGGAGGTTCCGTTGAAAACCGCTGCAGGAGTGGGAACCAAATCTGCCGAGGCCATCTCGGGGCCACGAGGATAACTCGGGCCCCTTCTGCCTGTAACTTGAGCAGCACTCTCTTAATGAGAGGGAAGGGCGGAAAGGCATAGAGAAACCTCCCTGCCCAGCAAAGGGATAACGTGTCTGGCCAGAAAACTCCAGGCACGTGCTCTCGCAAGCAGAACGTTGGCAGTTTGGCATTGTGTGGTGACGCAAAGAGGTCCAGCTCTGGAAGACCCCACCTGTGGAAGAGCTGGTCTGCTACGGACTGTAGCAGCTCCCACTCGTGCGCTCTGGATCGCGACCTGCTGAGGCTGTCTGCCAGATTGTTGAGGATGCCTGGAACGTGCACTGCGGACAGCAGAATGCCCCGCTCCTGTGCCCAGTACCAGACTCTCATCGCCTCCCTGCAAAGGGGTTACGAATGAGTACCTCCTTGCTTGTTGATGTAGAAGACAACAGCCATGTTGTCTGTCTGAACCAGAAGAGAGCCTGGCACCAGGTCCTCCTGAAAGGCCTGTAAGCCATAGAGAACCGCTTACATTTCCAGTACACTGATGTGAAGGGACCGCTCCTCGGGTGACCAAACTCCTTGCGTTAGACGAGGACCCAGGTGCGCCCCCCACCCCAGGTCCGATGCATCTGTTGTCAGGGTCTGACCTGGTGGCTCCGGACGAAAGCTGACCCCTTTCCCTAAATTCCTGGGGTCCATCCACCAAAGCAAAGTTCTCCTGACTGGCCCCGAGATCTTGACCGGGGAGTCTAGATCATTGTAGCCTTGGTCCCACTGCACCTTGAGCATCCACTGTGGGACCCTCATGTGGAGGCGGGCCAAAAGAGTGACAGGAATGGCCGCCGCCATGTGCCCCAGTAGCCTGAGGAAGTTCCGAGCTGGAACTTGAGGTGTTATTGAGATCTGTTTTGCAATCTCTCGCAGGCGATCTCCCCTGTCCTGGGGGAGTTAGGCCATGCCCTGGATGGAATCCAGGATCTCTCCGATGAAGGTGAGCTTTTGACTGGGCTCCGGGGATGATTTTCGCAGATTCAGGGTAATCCCCAGCCCTCGTAACAGAGTATAGGTGTCTTTGAGGGCACAAAGAAGGCCTACCCTCGACGGGGCCATAAGCAGCCAATCGTCGAGTGAGGGGAACACATAGTGCCCTATGCGCCTTAGAGCTGCAGCCACCACTGCTAAGCATTTGGTGAAGACTCACGGAGTGGAAGAGAGGCCGAACGGAAGCACTCGAAACTGGTAGTTCTCCCCTTGGAAGTGGAACCTCAAACTTCCGGTGGGGAGGGTAGACCCCGATATGTATGTACGCATCTTGCATGTCTAGGGAGCAGAGCCAGTCTCCTTGGTGCAGCAGAGGAATAAGTCCTTGGAGGGTCACCATCCTGAACCTTTTGTACTCAAAGACATTTAGAGGGCTGAGGTCCAGAATGGGATGAAGGTCCTGTGTTTTTTTTGGAACCAGGAAAAAGTGTGAATAAAACCCCTGTCGTCGCTGGTGCAATGGGACTATCTCTATTGCCCTTTTTTGCAAAAGGGTCTGGATCACTCCTTCTATTGGTGGGATGTGAGAAGGAGGATAACGGGAGAGCTTTGGTGGCATGTTCGGGGGAAACTCCGTGAACTCCAGCGTGTGTCCCTTCCTGATGATGTCTAAGACCCATTGGTCCGCATTATTGACTTCCACCCTGAAATGAAGGGAAGCTGCCCCAACTAGCTCCCTGGATCTTCCAGCGGAAGTGGGGCAGAAGAAGTCATTGAGCTGAGCAGGGTGTAGGCAGTGAGGCCTGGGAGGACTTGGGCCTACGGGCGGGAGCTCCACCAGGCTGCTGGTTCCCAGATCTCCTGCGAAAGCCTCCTCTCTGCCCCTGCTGGTTGCTACGGGCATGACCTTGACTGACTGAGGACTTACAAAAAGGCCGTTTTTGATGTCTTCGCTAGTCACCGCGGTACATCTGGCAGACCGACCAGACAGACTTGCCCGACTCCTGGAGACGAGAGATCAAGGCTTCCGTCTCCTGCCCAAACAGCACAGTACCCTGGAAGGGCAAATCCTTGATACCAGCCTGCAAATCCTGGTGAAAGTCGGAGACTCTCAACCAGGCGTGGCGCCGTAGGCACACCCTAGAAGCGGCTGCCCTGGCTGCCGTATCTGCCGTGTCATACGAGGCTCTCAGGACATGGGATCCTACGTCTGAGCCTGATTTTAGGACGTCCAGGAGCTCTGTCTTCTGGGCAGAGTCTGGAAGGACCTTCAGCAGCTCTTGTCCCCTCTCCCAAAGCACATTCTGGTACTGGACCATATGCGTCAAGAAGTTGAGGGAACGTATGGAACAGGTGGAAGCAGCATACACCTTCTTGCCCACCTGGTCCAAATAGTGAGACTCCGGGTCGGGAGGCTAAGAGCTGAGGTGCTTCGGCTGCCTGGACTTATCATGGGCAGCCATGATCACCGAGGAGTCCGCCTGAGGGTGTTCGGCGAGGAAAGCCTCTGCCCTCGGGGCCTTGTAGAGCCTATCCGACTTCTTTGGAATAGCAGGGACTGAAGCCGGATGCTTCCAGGTAGTTCTAGTGAGGTCCTGGAACGTATCCACTAAAAGAGGGATTACCAAAGGTTTAGGCTCCTTCTGCCTCAGGTACTTTGCTAGCCTCCAGCGTTCCGGGTCCAGGTCCTCTGTCTCCCACTCGTTGGAGGCCTGGATGTGCCTCATGAAGTCCATAAAGGTAGGATCGTCTGGAGGCGAGCGAGGCTGGTCCTTCTCTCCCGGGGAGCGCTGCAGACTGAGAGAGGAAATCGAGGAAGATCGACTATAGGATTTTGAATAGTCTGACCTTTCTGTGTGACCAGGCTCCCACTGTCATCGGTAGCTAGGGGACCGATGTAGGCCAGAAGACTGACTCTGGTCCCTGGACCGGCGACGGAGCAGGGGCAGACGTCGGGAGCGTTCTCACCTAGAGGACCGAGAAAGGCTCCTAGAGAGCGACCTGGACCGACAACGGTCACCAGAGGCCCTGGAGTGTCGTCGGTGGTCCCCGGACCTGGTGTGGGAACGAGCCCTAGAGGGAGGTGTAGGCGGGTGCTCCGGCATCTTCCACGGGGAAGGCTCACCTCCCGGCTGTGGATTTTCTGGTGGGTCCAGTACCAGTGTCTGGGCCGGCGGGGGGACCGCTTGCGGGCCTGCCACCACCAAAAGGAAAACAGTTCCTGGAGCTCATCCTTCATGAAAATCTCTGCCGCCCGGCTCAGAAAGGAAGTATCCGGGACATCGGGGCATGAAGGAGAGCCCTCCTGGGTGCCCAGAGGGGAGGAGGACTTGGGCAGCGGGGGACGTCAGCTCTCTTCCACAGCCAATCCCTCGCCCTTCCGCCCCTTCAACGGTGTCAGTGTAGGTACCGATGGCAGAGGTGCCGCCCGGGCGCGGAGGAGATCCATGAGCTCCGGGCGTGCCTTGGTAGCGCGGTGCTGAAGGTGGAGCGAAGCATGCACCTCCAAGGGCTTCATGGTGACCTTAGCGGGGTCACCTTAGGCTTATGAGCTTCTCCCAGAGGACCAGCCTTGGCCTGGCGGTTGGGGTGCTCTCCTGATCCCGAGGGACGGGCCTTCTTTGAGAGAGGCCCACGGTGAGAGGGACCGGTGCGGGACCGACTACGGTCTTTGCTGTGCCGCTTCTTCTCTTTCGTTTCCCCTCCGAGGAGTGCAGATCCATTTTCTGCTCCAATAGAAAGGCTTTCAGGGCCTTAAGGCGGCGGATGTGGGTCCTGCTGGTGAAGGCCTGGTAGTCGGAGCAGTTTGCGGTGTCGTGGTCCGGGCCTAGGCAAAAGACACAGCGGTGATGGCTGCACTTGGCCGGGATCTGCCGCTCACACTCACACTTAATTCAGGTGTTCGGGCGAGGCCGACGCCCGAGAAGACATCTGTCGGACTTCCAAAAACCGTCGAGCAATGGCTGACGTCAGTAACCAGAAGAAAAAACCATTGAAAAACGGTTAAAAGTCGACGGACAGCAGTCCGACGTTGATGGAGAAACTAAGAAAAAACGGCTTAAACGCGGGTTTCTTCCTTGATTGAAGAGTTTTGCTGTAACTGGCAAGCAGAAGCTGTTCTTCCTTGTTCACGTGCGGGACACGGCGGGAAAGAACTGAGGTGGAGCTGGGTCCGCACCCTTTTCTACCCAGACCGACGTCGGGGCGGGGCCAGCGTCGGGGGGGCAGCCCCTGCTGTGTACTGCTGGCTGAAGTTTTCGCCGGAGGGTCCTAGTGCCTGCGCCATAGTACTTATTGTTATAGCCTGCTGCAAGAGCTCCCACTCAAAGTAAGATCCTGTGGTGGGCAGGATGGATAAGCAAGGCAAGGCAAATTTTATTTAAAAAGATGCCCATCCCGGAGGCTCTGGGTGCCATACATCAATTAATAAATACAACACATCAAAACAATAATCAATTACATACAATACTCTAAACAAATTAAAAAAAAATTTGCTATACAATTAACTATCCTCAACTTCAGCTGCATTTAAAGTCTCTAAGACTAAATTAACAACAAATTTATCTTTATTAAAAAGACAGGTAAAGACTATAAAACATAGTCCGGGAAGGCCTGATTGTACAAAAAGGCCTTGAGGCAGGCCTTAAAAGCCTCAACAGACGGGGCCTCCTTAACAGCTAGAGGAAGCGAATTCCACAGGACGGGGCGGCAACACTAAATGCTCTGTCACCAGAAGCTCTTAGCCTCGTCCTGGGAATTGCTAGGAGACCCCTAGAGAAGGAGCGGAGGGAGCGGACCGAGACAGCAGGTGCAAGACGGTCCTTCACGTAGCCAGGGCCCAGGCCGTGTATGGCCTTAAAGGTGAGCAAACCCACCTTAAAGAGGACCCTCCACCTAACCGGCAGCCAGTGCAGTTGACGCAGCACCGGCGTAATATGACAGTATTTAGACTGTCCTGTCAACAGCCTAGCTGCTGCATTCTGCACCACCTGCAGTCGGCGCAGGGTACCCCCAGAGACCCCGAGATAGAGTGCATTACAGTAGTCAAGCCTGGACGTCATGAAGGCATGCACCAGAGTGGGGAGGTCCAGTGGCAGAACTAGGGGCTTTATCCTGGCGTTATTCCTCAGATGATAGAAACTGGTACGGACAACGGACGCCACCTGACACTACAAGTGTCAAACCACTGTCAAGAATAACACCAAGATCACGCACCCTAGAGGAGGCCTTCAATGGTACAGAGCCAAGACAAAGTCCTGTCTCTGCACCAGAGGCCAACCTATCACGCCCTCTGTTCGACTCCACCACCAGTACCCCCGTCTTACTGGGGTTCAGTCGCAACCAGCTGGAAGCCATCAAGTCATTGATTTCAGCTAAGCAGCTGTTAAGCACTTCTATTGCGCAAGATGTTCCAGGGGCAAAGGAAAAGTACAGCTGGGTATCATCCGCATAGCAGTGAAAACCCAGACTGTACTTCCTAATGATCTCTCCCAGGGTAGCATGTACACAGCAAACAACATCGGTGACAGGACTGAACCCTGGGGAACTCCGCACGACAGGTTGACAGGGGAGGAGGATAAATTCAACATCACTTTCCTCTGCCTCCTGTTAGATAAAAATGACTCAAACTAGCAGATAACAGTGCCGGCAAGTCCACAGAATTCCCTTTAGGCGGTCAAGTAACACTCAATGGTCCACCATGTCAAATGCTGAAGAGAGATCGAGAAGAACAAGAACTGTCCCCTCCCCTTGATCTCTAGCCCTAAGGAGGTCATTATGCACCCGAACTAGTGCAGTTTCCATGCTATGCCTCGCACGAAACCCAGACTGGAGCGGCTCATACAAATCATGAGCCATGAGATGCTCCTCAAGCTGAAGCGTCACCACCTTCTCAACAGTCTTACCCAAAAATGGGAGATTGGAGATAGGATGATAATTTGCCTTGATGTCAGGGTCCAATGATGTTTTTTTCAGAAGTGGTCTCACCAATGCCTCCTTCAAGACATCAGGAAAAACCCCCTCTGACAGGGAACACCAGTCAATCAAGGCAAACACCGGACCAACGGAGTCAACACATCTCATTAAGAAACGAGTTGGCACTGGGTCCAGTTCACAAAAGGTGTGCCACAGCTTGGAAGCAATGTCACTGACCTCAGCCACCTCCACCTGTCTAAACTCACCCCAACTAGGCGGAGTGCTCTCCCGTCGCCCATGGTGACCACTGTCGACCAGATTCTGGTCCACTGACGGAACCTCCTGCCTGATGGCAGACACCCTGTCCAAGAAGAACCGAGCAAACTTCTCGCATAATGCGCTTGAAAAAGCTACATTCGGCTGTAGACAGGAAGGATGAAGAAGCCTGTCCACAGTCCGAAAGAGCACAGTTGGTCAGTTCTTCCCAGCAGAAATCTCCCTGTACAGGAATTCTGCCTTCTTACGGTTGATTGCCCCCTGGTATGCACAACACTGCACACGGAGGGCCAGTCTGTCTGCCTCCAGGCCGGACATCCGCCAGCAGCGCTCTAATCTCCGACACAAGGTCTTCATCACATTGAGCTCTTCATCATGCCAAGGGGACCTCAAGTGAGAAGACCTGGGTCATACACAGACTGGTGCGAGGGAGTCGAGCGCACCAGAAAGAACCTTATTATAGTCACTGCACCCCCAATGTATGCACTGTCCACACTAGATAGGTCAATCACCGTCAAAAACCCTCAGGGGTCAACCCTCTCAAAGGGCGATAACTGACCATCTCTGCAGGGGGAGGGCTACCGGGGGGACCCTGAACTGGAACTTCACCGTGCAATGATCGGACCAAACGATCCTGTCAATGCTGAGACTATTTATCTCAAGCCCCAGTGAGAACACCAAGTCCAACATGTGGGATATGTAGGCAAGCGTCCTTCATATCTAGGGTGCATAGCCAGTCCCTTTGTTTCAACACTGGCATAATAAAATTTAGGGTGACCATGCGGAACCTTTTGTACTGGATGTGAAGGTTCAATTGTCTAAAATCTCCAGTTCATTTGGGCATTAGGAAGAAGTTGGAATAAAACCTTTTTTGCTGGTCTGCCGGTAGTACCGGATAAATGGGTTTCTTGGTCAGAAGAACCTGGAGTTCCTCCTGGAGAATAGGAATGTGGTCAGGTAGACACTGGACAGAGCAGGGGGGAGGAATGGAAACAAGTTCCAGAGTGTGACCTGTCGGAATAATCTGAATTACCCACTCGTCCGATGTAATCATTTGCCAGGCCTCTAAATGGAGGGCAAGACGACCACCCATGGCATCCAAGGCCTGATCGAGGAAGCATGGAAAGAGCCCCAGTTGGTCACTGAGAGGCAGGCTGACCAGTCCCACCAGAAGGGTGGGAGCATGAGCTCTTGGTGGCAGAGATGTTGGTTCTGGAAGACTGGAAACAACCTCTGAATCCACATCTATGTAAGTCTCTGTATTTTCCACCTCTTTAAGAATAAAAAGAGGATTGAGGACAGTACAATGGCTGGGATGTATGGTACGTGCCATGTACCGTATGTAGTGTCCGACCGGAAGACTGGAGATCATCTCTTTTTTTTATTTAGTCTTTTTATTTAATTTATAAATGCAGCAATTTTACAGGCAGCAATACAACACTTATTAATACCAGTTGATAACATCACAGTACATTACATGTATACTTGTAGCAGTCATGGTGCAGGAAAATAAATTAACATCTTATTACTTTGGTATCCAGAGAATCATAGTTACTCATTTTAAGTTCAGTCTGTGATCCACTCAAATCAAACCAGGCATAGCATGGTGGGCCCTCCCCTCTCCCTCCCAGATTTTAGTCCCATTAAAATTCAAGGAACATCACAGGTCACATCCCGAGTAACTTTTCAATGCAAAAGAACAACAACATTTACATGTTCAGTACACAGCTTAAGGTACAAAATCATCATAGTGTTTTAGTTGATATGATATCCACTTTTGCCAGTGTACATCAAATTTCTGAACTTTGTCCATCATCTTGGCAGAGAATCACTCAAGGGTATATATCTCCCCGGACAAAACAAGCCAGGCTTTTTAAGTGGGTATTTTATTTGTAAACCACAGACAAGTGAGAAATTTGTGGGCTGCTGCTATAAATTTTACAAATTTTTTTTAGCAAATTTTTATCAATTCGCAGACCTTCTGGTTTAATAAAAGTCAATATAAAAAGATCATCTATCAGTGTTTGGGTACCTGGGCCGAAAAGTTTAGATCCATTAAAGGGGGCATTGACCACTCTATGCTGTACATCTGGTGTAAAGCCTGACACACAAAGCCAAGCATAGTGACGCAAGTTAATGCCGAATGCTGACATACAGGGTCAAAGGACTGATCGCATCGTATCCCAAACGAAGTAGGTGCTGATTTATGGAATTGCCAGTAGATACTGTAGCCAGTAATTGTTCCCTTTCCTGGGAAGGAGGGAGTTTATTGACTAATTCTATGGCAGAGGATCAGAGTGTACGCTGGTATTTAACCACATGTCCCATATAATTCAGGATTCTGAGATTCATGGTACCTGCTTGGAATACCTTTTTTCTCAGATAGTCTATCCTATGGGAATTTTTATCAGGAGGTAAGGAGCTCATGTGTTTTGGTCATTTAGTATAGTCATGAGCGGCAGTAATCACTACTGAATCTGTTTAAGGAGTAGTGGATAGAAAAGGGTGATCCAGAGGAGCCTGATAGAGGACATCCACTTTGCAGGGAACAGCCGTAACAGAGGAAGACTGATTCCAGGCTACAAGAACAGCATTTTGGTATATTTGTACAAGTGGGTGTACCACTAGTACTGGTTCCTCTGGTAATTCTAGACAGTCTATCATATCCTTACGTTGTTTGTCATGTTCGGTAGTGGAGAAACCCATGACTTTCTGGATTTGGACCATCATCTCAAGGAAGGATGGGACATCAGGAGGACAGGCAGCTGCCTGGTGGGATAAAGTCTCATTAAGTAATGAAATATCTGAAAGAGGGGACTGGGGTTGCAAATTCAGGTCCTGAAAATCATCATCCTCCAAATCTCCAGTGAAATCTGCTGGAAATTCAGCCTCGTCTGATAGGTAGTAATCCACGTACGAGGGAGGTGACCAGTGTGGTGAACGGTCTCTGTTACCCTGGAAACATTTTGGCGGAGGAGTAGGGAATGGGACAGATGACTCTGCTCCCCTGGATTGGAGGACTGAGTATGCCAGATGGCATGCAACACCTGTTGAACTACTGAGGCAACGTCCAAAGGGAGATCTGTGGGGGAGGAGGAGGGGGGGTTCTGGAAAACCAAGGGGATTGTAGAGGGGATCAGATATATAGTTTGAGAAGGTCTTGCACCTGGGTGGTAAAGCCCAAGGTCCCGATCCCTGTCTGCCTGGCCCCTATGGGAGTGCACCCATAAGGTTGGTGGGGCAGAATGCATGGAAAATGCAGTAGGTTTCGCCATTGGAATGCGACCCCTCGTCGATGGAGCCGCTGGGGAAACATGAGTACAATGTGAAAATGAAGTCACAGTCGACGGAAGAGAAGCCCTCGCTGATGGAACTCAGAAGGGTTCACCATAAACTGCGTTAAAGTGCTGAAGCACTGGCGGCGAAAGTGTAAACTCCTGTGACGAAGCAGGCAGTGTGTGATATCGTCGATGGTGGGGCACCTGTAACGGTGGCCATCAACGAGCGTTTGGGCACAGAGGTTGAGGGGGGCTTCTTCTCTTTAGTGCCGTTTGTGAGAAACAGCGGATGCGGAGCTCTTGGGACGAGCCCAGATTCTTCATGAGACAATTTCTGCTTCATTAGAAGATTTTTTATTTCCTGCAGCCGTCGACGATGGGTTGCCTGGTTCAAATCCTGGCAATGTATGCAGGAGGTGGTGTCGTGTGTGAGTCCCAGACACCTTACACTGGTAGTGTGGTTGTCAAAACGGTAGATCTTTCTACGCAATGGCAGAAACTAAATAGCTCTACCTTACTTGTAGATTCTTTGGACATTCATCGATGTTAGCTCAAATTCTCATCGATGACTGCTACGGAGTTGCACTAGCTGCTGCGTGCGAGCTGAAGGGGGCAAGAAAATGAACTGAGGGTACCAGAGACCAGCCACACTTATATAGGAAACAGGAAGGTGATGTTAGGAAACAGGAAGGTGATGTCATGTGTGGACGGCCCCTGGAAAAGACTGCTAGAAGAGCTGCCATTTGCCACAGCGACCTCGGGTGATGACCCAAGTGTATTACCTGCTGCATGAGACCACTCCATGGAAGATCTACTGTTACAGGTGAGTAACCTGTGTTTCTAGGGACGTGGATATGCTGTTCTACCCACACTTGATGGCAGACTCCTTGCAGTTTTCCAGGATTGGGGAGGCAAGGCACACAGCCCCTACTTAGAAAACAGACTAGAGAACCGAGGCCCCAAAAATGGAAATGACGTTCCTGCCGTAATTCTTGATCTTCTTGGACGAAGTCTCACCACTCATTCACACTGATGGGATCTCACGGAGGCTAGGACCAGCAGAACAGCTTATTTTGCAGGAGGTCGCCAGAGATGGAGGCGCGAGGAGTGGCACCGCAAGCCTCGGCTTGTGTGGCAATGACTGTCTTGGCGTCGACCCTCCATCCGCCTCGGTACCTTTTTTTCCGAGGAGGTGCAGCGTAACTAACCTAGAAGGATAGCCTAACAAAAACCGGACATAAAATGGTCCGGAAGACCCGTATAGGAAGGGTCAAGAAAGAAGTCTTCACAGCCTCAAGATTGAGGGAGTGAAGACCAACAACAGAGGTGAGCTCAGGGGATGGAGGGTGGGCATGTGAATGAGTGGTGGAGACTTTGTCCAAGCAGATCAAAAATTACAGTAGGTACAGGGGGATCATGTGATGAGCCAAGTCTGAGAGGACGTCTTCTGTGCTGCTCCTAGGCCCTAATATGAGTAAACGGCAGTAAAGTCTCTAGGGACCTGTAACTTTCGGCTAAATATTCTTACCTAATTGGTGAGGTGCTGCAGGCTTGATTTCCTGCAGAACCGCTGAGGGTTTAGGCGAAAGAAAGCAGCAACGATTTTCCCGACACTGCGCTCTCTGCAGCAGTAATCGGCCGATCGGCAGCATCGGGGTGGAAGATAAAATTATGGACCCTCTGGTGGCGAGAACCCCGGCAATTAAAAGACCAAAGTGCCTGTTGCCTATCCCAGATGAACAGGAGGGCTCGTTAGACAATGATGGGGGCACTAGCAAGACTACTAAGGATATTCTAGAAATTAAGCAAATGCTGCAGGGGCTGGTGATCGATTTTGCCGCAGTCAAACCGGCACTGCACTCTCTAGCTCAGAGAATGGGGGATGTAGAAGCTAGGATTTCCTCACAAGAATGGAAAGTATCCACTATGGAACAAGAGCTGGTGGCTGTATGAAAACAAGTCAAGAAACTTGATGATAGAATGGAAGATCAAGAGCCTAGAAGTCGGAGAAATAATCTTATACTAGCAGGGCTCCCAGAAAGGGCTGAAGGGTCGGATTGTGTTTCCTTCACACAAGACCTGCTGCTTAAATTGCTGGGCCCTACTCCGTTTGGGGAGGCTTACAACTTGGAGAGAGCTCACAGAGCACTAAGAGAGATGCCCCCTCTGGGATCAAGACCTCGGGTCTTAATCATGCGTTTTCTGAATTACAAGGAAAAGTCTCATGTGCTTTTTACTGCTAGATAGAATAAGGTTCTACACTGGAATGGTGAATCTCTCTGGCTGTTTCAGAATCAAACACCAACAGTTAGGGACAAACAGAAGGAGTATTCAGAGATCAAGAAAAAGCTGTACCTTGCTGGAATTAAATCTTGTTTACAACATCCCACGACTCTGAGGGTACGACTTCAAGCTGAGGAGAAGAGATTTTTGACTGTGCAGGACGCCTTGGAGGGCCTGCGGTTGGAACTTCCACAGTTATTCAAGTCACCGACCTGAACTTCTGCAGACAAGAAGGGGGTTGGTCTGATCTAAACAGTTGGGACTTTTGAGACTGAAGGGAAATGCCAAGTTTATTTTTCTGTTCAGGTTTTTCCTTTAATTGTTGCAAATGTTTGGTTAAAATGTTCAAAATAAGATTGTTCAGTTACTGGGGTTCAATTTGGGGGTGAAGGGAGATCGACTCCAGTTTGGAGTTGTAAGGTTTGAATTAGGTGCGAGCAAGTTTAGCTGGGAGGAGGGCTGGCTGGGGTTATGAGGTAGGGCAATGTGTGGCTGGATGTTGAGGGGTTCCTGTGGGCATAGTTCAGAGCTCCAAGGGGACCCTCCCTCGAGGGGCTGATTTAGGAAGGAAGGAAGGGGGAATGAGAAGGACTTGTTGGGTAAAAGTCAATCGATGGAGGAAGGGAGGGTTGACCCCTCACCCCATGGTAGGTGGTGTGAGTGGCATCGGGGGGTGAGACTAATGCTCAGCGGTTTAATGTTAGCTCTTAATATGTAGGTGGGATTTCCCACTTAGTTGGGAAACAGTGAGTGGGGCGTTGTTCTGCTCTGTTAACTCCCTGCCAAGCTGGAGCCCAGTGGATAATATTTAAATATATTTACCCACGCTGTATAAGGGCAGATTCTGAATCCTGCGGGGCATGTGTTGAGGGGTGAAGGGGAAAAGGTGGAGAACTGAGGAGAGCGGGATACAGGGGAGAAGATGTAAATATGTCTTAGATGCTTTTTCGTTATTGGCAGGGTCCTATGAGCTGCTTATTTAATTGGAGGGGCTGGGGTGGGGAGCACAGAAATGGGTTAATCCGTGTATCGATATCTGAAAGGAGGGCGATCTCAGGATCGGGGACGGAGGGGGGGGTTAATGGGATCTGGAAAGAGAGAGAGTCCAATATAGTGTGGGAGTGGGATGCAGACCTTGAGAGGGCACAGAATGATGGTTTAAACATAATACTTTTTATACCTAATAATGTTGTGTAAAAATAATTTCATGGAATACTAAGGGATTCAGGGGTAGACGCAAAAACATGGTAATTTTGAGACACATTGGTCAGACAGGGGCTCGTATAGCTGCTCTGCAAGAGACCCACTTATTGACAGAGAAGTTGAGTTTCCTTAAGCGGATGTGGGTGAGACAAGTTTTTGGGGTAGGTAAAGAAAGGGCATCGGGAGGTGTGGTGATCTTAATAGGGAAAACTTGTCTGTATAAGGTAGAGCAAGTGATTTCTTCGCACCCCCTTATTTTGGCAGGGGACTGGAACATCTGTTTCAATAATCGGGAGGATAGGATATTCACCGTCCAGAGGGCCTTTCTCCAGGACTCAGATTGCCTTGAATAGATTACTAGAGGTTACAGCCCTGGTAGACCCGATCAGAACTCACTCTACTGGGGGCAATAATATGGCATTTCACTCTGCGGCCCATAAGAGTCAATCTCGCATTGATTTTTTTTTGGTAAACAGGGAGGCACTCAGGGAGGTTAAGGAACAACATAATCCTAACATACTTGTAATTGTTGAGACCTGGCTAACACCTAGCACTCCAGATCATGCAATCTCGCTCCAAGGCTACAACCTCTTCAGACTTGACCGGGTAAAAAGAAAGGGGGGTGGATGTGTTATCTATATAAAGGACTACCTCTCGTGCCACCTTGCCAGTTTCTCCCCAGAAAACACCCTAGTATAACTTCTCCCTATCAAGCTTCTCCTTGGTGCCCATAACAAAGTGCTTACCTTGGCTGCAGTCTATATCCCCCCTAAAGACCCACGAGCCGGGCTCCAGTCTATCCTTGAATTTGCAAGATTACAACCTCCTGACTCTGAGCTCCTCCTTCTCGGGGTGATTTCAATATAAATTGGCTTGCCTCAGATATCGGACCCAGCAGGGATACTGTCCTAGCAACCGACCTAACACAGATGGTCAACTCCCCTACTAGAAAAAACTGCAAGACTGGAACCAGCACTCTCATTGATTGGATTCTTACTAATCGCCCGGACCGGATAAGAAACACCACCATTCTCTCGACTCCCTCAGTGACCACTCCCTGTGATCTGTATCTGGACAAATAAATTCCACAAACCACCTCCTAAAACTATCCTAATCAGATGCTACAGACGGAAACCTTGCTAAAGACCTGCCTCCTACAACAAGACTGGTCCCCTATCTACAATAACTGGATGTGGGACGCTGCCTAGACTTCTTCATTAAAACTTTCAACACTGCCTGTGACACCCACCTTTCAAAAACGTAAAATCAAAGCCCTCTCTAATCCCTGGCTAACAGCCAAACTACTGAGCTCAGTTAAAGCACGTGACCATCTTTGGGCTATAGCCAAGGCCACAGGCTCCATAACAGACTCACTGAACTATAAACAGGCACGCAACCTATGCACTTCACAAATCAGGCAAATGAAGAGCTCCTATTTCAAGAATGCTCTAGAAACCACCTGGGGTGACGGGAGATCCTTCTGGGACAATATACGTAATATTATGGGCAAACAGTCTAAATCCTCTCCCACGGCAATGAACATTGATGGCTCCACTACCTGTGACCCTAAGACTATGGCCGATGCCCTAAATAAAACCTTCATTGACCTCAGTGGTGTCCTCTCACCAGACTTCTTCCAGGACTTGTCAGTTCCAAAACTCGTATCCCAAACCACCTCGCCAGACAAACCGCTGTTTCACTTTAAAATAGTTAAAGACATATGAAGCCTACAGATACATAAAAAAGGCCTGCTCTAAATCTAGAAATAGCAGTGACACCATTGATCTAAAACTTCTGTCCCTCACCTTGGAAGAAGTGATCCACCCCCTCACCAAAATTCTCAACCTCTCCCTGTGCCAAAGTCAATTCCCCAACACGTGGAAGGCTGCTATAGTCACACCAGTGCATAAAGGGGTTGACAAATCCACACCAGGGACTATCGGCCCATATCTATACTTCCACCCCTCTCCAAAGCTCTTGAACGGATTGTGGCGGATCAACTATCAGACTACCTGCAAAAGTACGATCTATTCTGCATTCAGCAACACGGATTTAGGAAAGGACACAGTACGCTGACAGCCCTACTTGATTTCTCTAGTGATAAGGGTTATTTAACCGGAGCCGTTTTCATAGACCTCACACAGGCCTTTGACACTGTTCACCATAGCCTTCTAATCTCTCTTCTGCTCAACATTGGGCTAGCCGAGGGACCTGGAGCCTGGGTAAAAAGTTACCTGGCACAACGTTCTCAAACAGTAAAAATCTCTGAGGTTCTCTCTCTTTCTCCAAACCGGTCCTCTCTGGTGTCCCCAGGGCTCAATTTTAGGTCCTCTTCTTCAGCCTATTTCTAAACTTGCTTCCCAAATCCTGCCCTGAAAAATTAATACTCTATGCTGATGACGCTGTAATCTCTCCTCCCATAAGGATCCAAATCCACTACGACAGAGCTTGCAGCTTGCTTTCTCATGTGTTGAAAAGTGGTTCCTTGAGCACAAACTGGTCCTAAATCAAAAAAAAAAAACAAAAAGTCATGATTTTCGCCAGTCATCAAAACAGAAATAGGCATACTCCACTCGTCATAAAAACTTCTCTTGGAAATACACTAGAACAAGTGAACACCTTCAAATACCTTGGTATCACTTTTGACGAATGTCTTACTTTTGAAGCCCATATCGATAACACTGCAAAAACAGTGCACCAACGCATTGGAATTTTGTACCGGAACTGTCAATTTTTCAACCAAGCTGCCCTGAGGATTGCTGTTCAAAGCTCCGTCATCTCAATCATAGACTATGGTCTAATTGTTTATGGCTCAGCCACTACCACTGCACTAAAGCGCATCTCAACAGCACTAAACAAAACCTGTCGACTCCTCGCCGGAGCACAGAGACGGACCCACACTTGTGACCTCTACACGGAAACCGGTTGGTTGCATCTTTCCAATCGCCTCATGTAACTCCCTCGTGATGGCAAAAATCAATTTTGGGACACTCCTCCATGTATCCGGGACCTGCTCTGCCTGAACAATGGCACTGCATTCACCAGAAGATCTGACCACCAACCTTTCCTTGTCCCTAGATGCCGGACTGCTCAGGGACAAAGATCTTTTACATATCGTGCCCCTACCTGGTAAAATGCCCTTAACCTGCCCTCCCTATCCTCCATGACATTGGGAGCCTTCAAATCCATACTTTACGCTCACCTCACAGCCTCCAGCTCCTGTGACTGCTTTGACTAAAGTCTCATCCCACTGAGTGCACTTACATTTGTTTCACTCAACCACCATGGTCTCCTCTTTGACAAAGAGGACCTGAGTACCACTAACCTGGTTCTGTCTACTCCTAAACTTCTTATTTCTCCCTCTCTTCCCTCTCAAGCTCTCCAATCCTTATTCCTTGCCCTTGACACTGCCTCCGAGTTCCTTTTTCTTTTCTGTACATAAATGTTACTGTTTAAGTTGTGGCCTTGTTAAACGGCTTACTGATTGTAACACTGTCTACTATGTTTTTGTACTTAATGACGTGGAACCTTTGTAAAAGAGCCTTGGCTCAAAGGTATTAATTCCTAGAACAATAAACTAAACTAAACAAGGGAGGATGGCAGAGGGATCTCTCTCTTTGGTACCCTGTCCGGTAAGGCACTTTCAGTTGCTTCTATCTATGGTCCAGCTCCCTCTAACCCTGCTTTTTTTGCTTCATTAGAGCGGAATATCGCTGTTTTTTCTTCGCACTCCCTTATTTTGGCAGGGGACTGGAACATCTGTTTCAATAATCGGAAGGATAGGATATTCACCATCCAGAGGGCCTTTGTCCAGGACTCAGATTGCCTTGAACAGATTACTAGAGGTTACAGCCCTGGTAGACCCGATCAGAACTCACTCTACTGGGGGCAACAATATGACATTTCACTCTACGGCCCATAAGAGTCAATCTCGCATTGATTTTTTTTTGGTAAACAGAGAGGCACTCAGGGAGGTTAAGGAAGTGACAACCAGGTGTAGAATATTCTCGGATCACTCCCCTATTCAACTGATGTGGGAACCAAACCCTACCCCTCCTAGACCATATAGGTGGAGGCTGAATGATTCCCTATTGACAGTGACCTCAGTTCGGAATAAACTAGAGGAAGCCCTTCTAGAGATCATTCAGCAACAACTGCCTACGCTGCAGAATAAAAACCTAGCGTGGCCAACTTGTAAGGTGTTGTATGCAGGGGTTGTGCAGGGTATTGCAGCACAGAGAAACAGAATGAGAAGGGCAAAAGAGGAATTCATTTTGGGGGCGACTGAATCGCTGACTCCATTGGAAGGGTCCTCCAGGGAAATAGATGCTGAATTTAAAAGCCTAAGAGGGGAAATGGCGGACATCCTGTATGGTAAAGTGGAATTCTGGTTAGAAAAGATTCAAGCTAAATATTTAATACAGGGAGACGTGCCTGGGTGCCTTCTAGCAGCTAGAGTTAAGGAATGGGAAGCCACTAGAACAGTCACTTCTATACAGTATGCTGGAAAGCTTTTAATGGACCCTCAGGAAATGGCGGACGCCTTTGCGTCCTATTTCAAAGAAATATATCAGGCAAGAAACCTTGCTGGTGAGGAGGAAATCAGAAAATTTCTGGAGGGAATTCCGCTACCAGTCTTAGACTTAGTACAGGACAGGGAGTTAGCGGCTCCCATAAGAGCATCTGAGATAATTGCGGTGGTGCAATCTCTGCCCTCTGGTAAAACTCCGGGGCCGGATGGACTTACGGCTAAGTTTTATCAGGCACATCTCCATACTATACTTCCCATACTTCAGGATTTTTTAGTACTATAATGCAAGAAGAGGTGTGTCACCTCCTTTATACCAGGCATATATTACACTTGTTCCAAAACCAGACAAGCCTAAGGACTTACTCTGGCAGTTACAGGCCTATAGCCTTGATGAATTAAGATATTAAGATCCTTCGACGATTTTGGCAATAGAATTCTGAGCACTGCCCCAACTTTAATTAGTCAAGAACAAGTGGATTTATGTTAGGGAGGGGCTAATGACGTTTTAGAAATTACACCATATACTAGTTATGCTACCGGATTCCCAACTATCCCTAGCTTTGATATCTTTAGATGCAGAGAAGCCTTTGACAGGGTCTCCCATCCTTTTCTTTTTGCTACAATGGAGAAGATGAATTTTCCAGAGGGCCTGCTCAGAGGTATCAAAAACTTATATACAGCCCCTACGGCCAGAGTACTGTGTAATGGCTATGTTTCTCAAGAGATTCAGCTAGAAAATGGGACCCGACAAGGATGCCCTCTCTCACCGATATTGTTTAAGATATACTTGAAACCCCTGTTGGAAGCCATCAATATGGACACTCACATAAAGGGGATTAAAATAGTGGGAAGGGAGCTCAAATTTTCAGTCTTTGCAGATGACATACTTCTCCACTTACAAGACCCGGCATTAAGTTTTGAAAGAATAGTTGAGTTAATCGGGCAATTCTCTAAAGTCTTGAATTATAAATTAAATCTGACTAAGACTCAGATTCTCCCTCTGACACCGTATGTCTGCAGGGCAGATTTTGCACCACTGCAATTACAATGGGTGACAGACAGGATTAAATACCTGGGCATATGGATTACAGCTAGTATGGAGGAGGTCCTGTCAACAATTACAGGGGACATACTAAGATGGAATAAGCTTCCTCTGAACTTTGCGGCTAGACTGGGACTCATTAAAACGAACCTACTGCCCAGGTTGTTATATCCAGTATATTTAGCCTCATATAGTATTTCCAAAACCTGGTTTATTACAATTAGGAAGCTGCTCTCTGAATTTCTATGGAATTCTAAACCTCCTAGGAAAATGCATAGTATTCTGTGCCTACCGCACGCAGTGGGGTGAGATTAAATTGCCTGATCTTCATGTATACTATGTGGCGGGGCAGTTGGGTCTTATGATTCGATGGGTTCGAAGTCTGGAAGGAGAGACCTATATACCAGTCTGACTACAAATAAGAGGCTCAAATGTTAAATGATTCCAGCCTCTCTCCGGAGGCGTTGCATTTTGCTAACTTAGAGAAAGGCGTTAAAAGAGTATCCTGGAATCCAATTGCTAAATCGGCAAGGGCCTGGTGGTCATTCCTTACTCCTGCCCAGAGAAAGGACCAAATGAAGGCCCGAGACCAACCTGTGCTAGGTAACCCTAATTTAGTAATTGGGGGTCAGGTAATCAACAAACGCTGGCCTGATCAGTTGTTGGGTCTGAAACAAAAGGATGTTATCAAGGGCAATAAATAGGGTGGCTCTCCCAGCCCGGTGTGAAGGAATGTCTTTTTTTTAGAAGGTTGCAACTTACATGAATGCTGGAGGGGGTAGGGAGAAGGCTTGGGGACCTTACGGACAATTTGTTCATTTGGGACTATTTAAAGGAAGTCGATCCTATATCTAACTCTCTCTCTCACAAGTATATAAGGTGCTTCTGGACTATCTTAGCCCGAACTCTCCTATAAAGGTTTCATATTGGGACAGAACGATGGCCCCCCCCGGACTCTTGCCTGGGACAATATCTGGAAGAGTAACAAATATATACCTATACCCAAATACAAGAGTATGCAATTTTTTATCATCTCTAATACATATTTTACCCCTGTGAAACTATGTGATAGACATCTTAGACAGAAAGACCTGTGTTTTAGATGTGAAGTGGGAATAGGTGACCTCCTGCATGTGTTGTGGGAATGTAGTAAAATATTGCCTCTCTGGGATGAAATTAAACAGCATATGGACCCATTGTTGGACTATTCAGAATTTATAATACCGGAGATTTGTATTTTAGGTGACCTCTCACAAATCTCAAGTGCCACACCCAAATACTATCTCTCTTTGATGACAGCAATTGTCAAATCCTTTTTACTACAACATTGGAAAGATGACCATGTATATGCTTATGATCAACAGATGAGAGATCTTATTGGGGCTTTGGGTAGAATAAAGAGGCATCTTTACTCGGAGGGTAGAAAAGGGCTATATGCTAAAGGATGGTAGACACTGGAGGCGATTTATTTGCTGCAGGGTAGAAATACCCAAACACAGGCCTGTCTGTCGGGTTGTGATTAGCAGGAGAAAATTATGCTGGAGCGAGATACAGTCTTCTACGGAACTATGTTGGTCTAAATGGCCATATGAACAGCTTTTTCTGGGGGTGAGGTGGTTTAAGTACAAGGGTAATAGGATGACAGTCTTGGTTTGCTAGGAATTATAGGGGGATGGGGACTCTCTTTCCAGGGGACAGAGCTGGGAGCCACCTCCTGGGTGTACTGCTACTTAGGCTGAGGCTCTGGTTTGATACCTTTTATGGGGTAACAGGATTTATGTTATAGGGGTTATATTTATGTTGATTAAGTTTCTTTGCTGATCCGGTTACTCTAAGATACAGATGCTATAGGAATATATCATCATTATGGAGGATGGTCCCAATGGCTGTGTATGTATATAGGTGTTTTGTATATAGTTTACACAGTCAGTTTGGGATTGTGTACTTTGGTCCGTCCAGGTATATGTATGTCTGTCTAAAGTTTGGAAAATAAATAAAGAAGTTTGGAACAAAAAAAAAAAGAATTACGGTAGGTACGTAATTTCCATATCTTCCTGGACATAAAGTCTCCACCACTCATTTACACTGATAGGAGAGTACCGAGCTAATAATCCCCCGAGAGGGCGGCAGGAGAGACCAAGAGCTCACAAATTTAGGACAGAAGTCCATTAAGGATGGTTCTGCCAAAACGAAATATGTCGCCTGGCATGGACATCCAGGGCATAGTGCTTGACAAAAGTATGCACTGAGCCCCAGGTAGCAGCATTACAAATATCTGCAATGGGCACATTTCGGATTTCCGCCAGGGATGCCGCGACCACTCTAGCAGAGTGAGCGTACACTCTGCCCTCCAGCTTAACCTGCGCCATACAATAACAGTGGCAAAGGCAAGCCACCAGCCATGCTGAAATGCATCTGATAGCGACAGGTTGACCCACCCGGGTCTCGCTGAAGGAAACAAACAGTTGCTGAGCTTTTCGAATTTCTTTTGTTCTATCTAAATAGAAACGCAGAGCTCTTTTGACATTCAAAGAATGAAGGGAACGCTCCCCTTTATTTTGGAAGTCCGCAAAGTAAGTAGGAAGGACCAAAGGTTGGTTTATATGGAATTCTGAAACAACCTTAGGGAGAAACTTAGGATGGGTCCTAAGAACTACTTTGTCTTTATGAAACACAGTATACAGAGGGTCTATGACCAAGGTATGTATCTCAGAGACCCTGCGGGCCGAGGTAATGGCCACCAGGAAGGCCGTTTTCCAAGTGAGAAATTTCATCTCACAGGTAGCTAGAGGCTCGAAAGGCTTTCGAGTGAGCATGTCTAGTACAAGATTAGTATCTCAGGCTGCAACTGGATGTCTGATAGGAGGTCTGGTATGCAGAATTCCCCTAAGAAACCTCTTAACCACAGGTAACTGAGCCAGTGACAAGGAAATTACTGGCTAATGATAATCTGAAATGGCACAAAGGTGAACTTTGACTGTGGAGTATTGCAGAGGTCTAAAAGGTACTCTAGAACTTTATTGGGTGGGCAGGAAAAAGGATTCGAAGAGGATTTTGCACAACAAAGCGAAAAACGGTTCTATTTGGCTGTGTAAGTTTTTCTAGTGGTTGGCTTGCGCACAGCCAGTAGAATATCTGAAACTCTGCGAGAGACATTGAACCTGTTCACCTCTATCTCTTCAGCAGCCAAGTGTGAAGGTGAAGTGATCTCAGATTGGGCTGGACCACAGGCCCCCGAGTCAGAAGGTTCATCTGAAGGGGAAGCGCTTTCGGAGGGGTTTTCGACATACTGTTGAGTAACGGAAACCATATTTGTCGAGGCCAGAAGGGAGCAATGAGGATCATTTTGTCCCCCTGGGACTCAAAATTGAGAAGTACCCTCTGAATTAGAGGAAGAGGCGGAAAGGCGTATAGAAAGCATTTTGTCCACTGCAGCCTGAACGCATCCTGACAGAAAATACCAGGCCCTGGATTTCTGGAGCAGAAGAGAGCCATTTTTGTGCTGAGTGGGGATGAAAAAGGTCCAGGTCTGGAGTTCCCCACTCTGTGAATAGTGACTGAACTATGGTTGAGTTGAGAGACCATTCGTGAGGATCTGTCTCTGTTCTGTTGAGATGGTCTGCCACTTTGTTCTGCACTCCCAGCAGGTAGACCCGCTTGAATTAGAGCCTTGTGCTTCAAGCACCATTCCCAGACTCTCATCGCTTCCCTGCATAAAGAGTAAGAATGGGCACCGCCCTGCTTGTTGATGTAATACATCACTGCTTTGTTGTCGTTTGAAGGAAAATGTTCTTGTGACAGAGAATGTCCTTCAAAGCCCTAAAGGACGGCTCTCATTTCTGAGACATTTATGTGAAGCTGGGACTCGTCCTGCATCCACGTACCTTGAGTGTGGAGATTCTGACAGTGAGCTCCCCACTCCATCAGGGACATATCCGTGGTAATGGAAATCTGATGATCCAGGGGAGCAAAGTTACCCTTCCAGAAGATTGTCCTCTTGTGACCACCAGGTGAGTGACTTCTTCAGAGGTTCTGTCACCTTGATGAGAAAGGACTGAGGGTGAGTGGTTGGGGACCACTGAGTACTAAGCATCCATTGAGAGGTTCTCATGTGGAGGTGTGCTTGGGGTACAGTGAACACCGAGGATGCCATGAGACCCAGCATCCGTTGCAATGAGATAGCTCAAACCAAGCTGTTTTCTCTTGATGTATCGGGCCATCTGTAGCATATCGCTCCTTCTGTCCTCTGGTAGAAAAGCTTTTGCACAGGAAGTGTCCAGAAGAGTTCCTATGAAAAGGAGCATCTGGGAGAGCTGCAACTGCGATTTCTTGAGATTTAGCAGGACTCCCATGGACGTGAGATAGTCTGAGGCCGTGGTTACGGTGTCGAGAGTTCCTTGCCTGGAAGGGATTGCTAGAACTAGTTGTCTAGATATGGCAACACTTGTATTCCGATCTTTCTGAGGTGCGCTGCGAGAATTGCACAACACTTTATAAAAACTCGCGGCGCCGAGGATAGCCCAAAAGGCAGGACTCTGAACTGATAATGCTGGCCCAAAGCCACGAACCTTAGGTATTTGTGATGCCTTGGGAGAATAGGAATATGTTGGTAAGCATCCTGCATGTCCAGGGAGGCTAACCAGTCATGTTGATGAAGAAAAGGTAACAGGGTTCCTAGCGATATCATTTTGAATTTCTCTTTGGGAAGAAATTTGTTCAATTTTCTGAGGTCCAAAATAGGGTGCATGCCCCCAGATTTCTTTGGAACTAGAAAGTAATGGGAGTAGAACCCAGTGTTCTGTTGATCCAGCGGAACTACTTCTACTGCCCTGTTGTTCAGAAGGCCTTGTATCTCGGAGGCGAGAAGTTCTGACTGAAGTATTGACAATTTTGGCTGCCGTTTGGGGGGACAATCCGGAGGGTTCTCTGAAAGATTGAGGGAATATCCCTCTCGGATTATCCAGAGGACCCATTTGTCCGAAGTTATGGACTTCCACTGTTGTAGAATTGAGTCAGACGACCTCTCACTGCTAAGGAGTCCTCCTTAGGCAGCTGAGGTGGGATTTGGGCCAGAAACTCAGAAGGCGGCACTGGGCACTTTGGGCCCTTGTGCTTTCTGTTGCGTTTTCTTTTGAGGCTAAGGGGCTTGGTTTTTATTAAAATCTCCTCTGCCTTTGCCTCGAAAGGACTGACGGTTGTGAAACTGGCGTTTGTTAACACCCCAGAAGCCTGAAGTGCGCAGTCAGGAATGATGGCGGGTACAAATGCCCTCTGCCGCCGCTTGGGAGGCAGTATTGAAGGCATCCATAGTTGCTTTAACCTGTTGATTGCTGGATTCGATACCCCTGGTTATGGTTTGAAGAAGCTCTGAATTAGCGTCCGACTCCGGTAGAGCTTCAACCATTTGTTTGAGAGAATGCCAAAGAATATGCTCATATTGAGAGAAATAGCCCTGGTAGCTGGCGATACGCATACCCAGGGTGGATGCAGTAAAGACTCTCTTACCTAAAGTATCTATCTTACGAGATTCTTTGTTTATAGGTCGAGCTGTAGTAGTCTGAGGAAGGACTACCTCATCATTCTCTGCCAAGACTACAATAGGGTCCGCAAAAGCTTGAGAAGCCAAAATAGGTCGATCCTTGGGAGCAGTATACTTCCTATATATGGACTTAGCCATGGAAGGAATGAGAGCAGGGTTATTCCATACCATTTGAGAAAGTGTCTCAAAGGAGGGTTGTACCGGGGGAGTTAAATCCATAGGAATGTCTGAAACATGAAGGTATTGGAGTCTTAAAAGCTTCCCAGGATCAATATCCATAGTCTGGAGAGACAGAGAGAGAGAGTAGAATTAAATTTTTTTTCAGCAGAGACTTAAATGACAGGTCCTCAACCACAGGCTCTGCAGCAGGATTAGATCCCGTCCCTTCTACATCATCACCCAGCCTAAGGTCTGATCAGGCTCAATATCATCTCCCGACAGTCCAGGAGGGACTGTATGGACAGGAAAGGAGTGAAAATCAGAACGAAAATAGGAGGGAAAAGGGTTCGGAGTCAAGGAGCCCTGAAGACTGGAAGACGTTCCACCAAGTCTCGGCGCCGAAGAGCACGGCGTCGCCTGGCTCAGCACAGCGCTGACAGAGCCCTCGGCACAGAGGACGGCACTGAAAAGCTGCACGGCGACGAGGGCAGTGCCGAAAAGACGTACGGCACCGAGGGAGGCACTGACAATCCCAACGGCGCCAGATGTATCGACACAGAGGACAGTGCCGAGCAACCCATCAACACCGACGGCGCCAAAACCAATGCAGGGCCCCGAAAACCAAGATTTGAGGCAAAAGAAGAAAAAGTAGCAGGAGATAGAGGCATCGGTGTGGCCCCCTGTGCCACAGCCATGTGAGGGGGAAGAACACCTGAGCACGGAGTCGACGGCACCGAAGAAGGTGCCACGCGACTAGGGAGGCCCAAACGCCCTACCCGATCTCCTGAAGGGTCCGAGAGCCCCTGAGTGACCGGGCCAGGCAGCTGGACCAACCTCCGAGCCCATTGCTCCATCAGAGTGGCCCACTGATGAAACTGCTCATCTGAAGCCCTACTAGAAGGCGGGGAAGAGCTCCAATGTCGAAGAGGTCGGAGACAGAAACCAGCGACTCCAGAGGAGACCGGCAACTGACCCCAATGACTGACTGTCGACACGCAGACATACCAGAAGGCGACCTTGAGTGATGCCTTCTCTTTCTGGACCTACGGGTCGAAGAAGAGCTCGAGGCCGAACGGTGCCGAGAGTGCGACTGTTTTCTTTTATGCTTCCGGGGGACCGCCCCTCCCCCTTGGCATTGGACTGTCCGTTGTCAGATCCCCCTCCGGAGAGGCGGGCGGACCAGACCCAGCCCGGCTGACTGTACAACTTTCATACGAAATCTCCCTACCATCACCTGACCCACTCATGGTTGACTCCGTCAATGTAGGCTGAGACTTCTTTCTTATAATAAATTATAGTAAGCGGTACTTTATTCAAGAAATACTACAAAATGAAAAAGAACTGAAAACTATGCTGCTAGTTTGAAGTTTAACTCTCCGGCGAGCGAGCAATGTTGTCGTTAGCCAGTTACTCGGCCGGGAAAAAGGAACTGAATCAATTGAGGGTCAACGCTGAGATAGTCATTGCCGCACGAGCCGAGACTTCCATGGCGCCTACCTCACAGCTCCATCTCTGGCGCTGACCCTCCTGCAAAAAAGTTTGCTCCTGCTGGGTCCTAGCACCTCCAGCGTAGATCCCATCAGTGTGAATGAGTGGTTGAGACTTTATGTCCAGGAAGATCCAGCATCCCAGCGGGATTCGAGGTCAGTGTGGTAGTGGGAAATGAAGGTGTGTACCGACTTCCAGGTAGCAACCCTGCAGATTTCCAAGATAGGGACGTCTCTAGAAGCAGCCACCGACACAACGGTATGGCAGGTGGAATGAGCCCTTAGCCCTATGGGAGGCTCCCTACCCGCCAATCTATAGCAGTGATTAATGCAGGATGTGATCGACCTGCCAATCGTCAGCTTGGCTACAAGTCTGCCAGATGCAGCTTCAGCGTAAGTGACAAACAGCTGGTGAACATCTCCCCGAATTTCAGCCATGCGCTCTTTATAGTAACCGAATGCTCGCCTCAGGTCCAAAGTATGGAGCCTATGTTCGATGTCTAAAGTGTGATTCAGGAAGAACAAAAGTAGAGTCATCAGCTGATTCAGGTGAAACTCTGACACAACCTTTGAGAGGAACTTCAGGTTGGGGTGCAGGACAACCTTGTCCCTGTGGAAGACCAAATAAGGAGACTCGACTGAGAGTGCCTGGAGCTCCCCAATCCTTCTAGCTGACGTGACAGCCACCAAGACGGTCGTCTTCCACAAGTGTGACATCTCACACTTGTGCATCGGTTCGAATGTCTTGCCCATGAGCTTTGCCAGTACCAGCAGTAGATCCCACAGTGGTGCAGATTCATGCACCGGAGGAGATATATGTTCGAGGCCTTTAAAAAAAGCACCAGACCATCTTCTCCTGCGCCGAATGCTGACCGGCCCACACCCGGTAAGCAGAGATGGCTGCCAGGTGCACCTTAATAGTCATCAACCAAAGTCCCCCTTTGGAGAGAGACCATAGGTAGTCAAGGATGCTAGCCACTGGACAAGACAAAGGGTACAACACCTTACCCTGACATCAAATGGAGAATCTCTTCCATTTGAAGGCGTAGCACTTCCTGGTTGATTCCTAATGAGATGCCTCCACTACAGTGAGGACTTCTTTGGAGAGACCCAAAACTTGTAACTCTAGCCTCTTAGGAACCAGATTGTAAGATGCAGGAATTGAAGGTCCAGGTGGAGTACCTACCCCTGACTGATGGACAGCAGGTGCAGGCATGCTGGAAGATGCCTCGGGGAGCCTGTTGCTGAGGAGATCAGGGTACCAAAACTGGCGGGGCCAGTCCGGAGTCATGAGGATCACATGTGCCTTGTCCCTCCTGACCCTGAGAAGCACTTTGTGGATGAAGGGAAGTGGAGGGAAGGCATAAAAGAGGCCTGGGGTCCACGGTCTTGAGTAGGCATCCCCATGCAGCAAGCCCTGCTGAGGAGGTGGGCAGAAAACCTGCCCCCCCTCAGCAGGGGGCATATGTATGTAATTTGCATTCTCCCTGGAGGTGAACAGGTCCACCTGAGGGTTGCCCCACTGGGAAAACAGACTGTGTACTACCTCTGGCTAGAGAGACTACTCATGGGATGCCTTACCCCAAGCTGACTGGAGGCTCCTGCCACATGAATGGTTAGGAGATCTGCCTCCAGTCTGCTCATGAGAGTCCAGATGTGAAGTACTTCCCTTGCACAGAGGCAGGGGAGTGCATCCCGCCATGCTTGTTGAACAGTACATGGTCATGGTATTGACTGTCCGGACCTGAACCACTTGACCCTGAACAAACAGAGCAAATGCAGTCTGCACCAGCCGGACTGCTCGGAGTTCCAGCAGGCTGATGTGACATTGGAATGCCTTGAAGGTCTACAGAGCCCATGGACCCTGTGTTCCCCCAGGTGGGTACACCAACCCGTGAGAGAGGCGTCAGTCAACTGTCGGCTCAGGGCGGACAAATGGGATCCCTTCCTGCAGGTTCCCTGGGGTGGTCCACCGCTGGGGAGTGTCCCACATCTTCTGGGTCACAGTGACCAGCTGGTCAAAATGACCTAGGCACTGAGACCACTGGCTGGCCAGCTCCCACTGCAGGGAGCGCATATGCCACCAGGCCCATCAGATAATGGAGGTGCAGGCCACTGTGTAGCCCAGAAGGTGCAGGAAGTCCCAGGCAGGGTGCAAGTGCCCAATGAGAAATAATCAGGCAAAGGAGGCGAGAACCACCACCCTGTCCACCAGGAGCCGAGCTCTGGCTCGGCAAGAGTCAAGCTCTGCCTAGCTGAAGCAGATCACCTGTGAGGGCAGCATGAGTTCTGACTTGGCCTTGTTGACCAGGAGGCCAAGGCTGAGGCAGGTGTGGAGGGCCAGATCCCTGGACCTCTCCATCTCCAGTCTGGAGGGACCCGCTATAAGCCAATTGTCCAGGTAGGGGTACACTCAGACCGCGCAATGCCGTAGATGCGCCACCACCACAAGGCATTTGGTGAACACCCTGGGGGTCAATGACAGGCCAAATGGCATGGTTTGGAACTCGTAGAGGGTTCCTTGGCTCGGAAGCGGAGGAACTTCTGGTGGGACGGACGGATCAGAACGCGAAAGAACACGTTCTGTAGATCCAGGGAGCAAAACCACATATTTTGCTCAAGAAATGGTATGATCTAGGACAGAGTTACCATCCGGAAGGTGCGAGACCTGAGAAACTTGTTCAGGTCGTGCAGATCTAGAATGGAGCACCAGCCCCCTGTCCATTTCGGGATCAAGAAGTATCGTGAAACAAACCCTGGGTTGACTGGGGGGTCCTCAACTCTGACCACCACCTTCTTGTGGAGCAGTTAGGTAATGTCGTCTTGGAGAGCCGACCGAGGATCTGCGGATACCTTCTCCTCCTCCTCCTGTGGGGCGCAGGCTCGGCTTGGTGAGTATTGCTCGAATTCCAGAGGCACACCCTGGCCAACCACTTCCAGAACTCACCTGTCCGTGGTAACAGCAGACCAGGCAGAAAGAAGTGGTGGAGCCAGACCCCGATGGGAAGACCCAGGGGAGGCGTCACAGGCCTTGGGCTGGTTGCCCACATCCTATCACTGGGCAGGCTTGGAGAAGGAGGAGGATCTGGCAGAGGGGCCACTGAGTCCCTTCCCTCCGGGCTTTCAGACCATCGAAGCCACCTACTTGGGTCGAGGCCGCCAAGACTGAGCCTGCTGCTGCCCAGACTGGTACTGGGTCGGTCTGGCCTCAGGGGCAGAAGGCTGAAAGGGCTTGCGCTTCTGCTGCTTGGAACTTTTAGATTCCTTCTGGGCAGAAGCAATGGAGTCCAAGGTAGCACTGGACTTCTCGATGCATTGTAGGTGGCCATCAACCCCAGGACCGAACAGTTCGGTACCCAAGAAGGGTACATCTGCCAGTTTGTGCTGGGTGTCCCCCGTAAAAGTTGAGACCCTCAGCCAAGCCCTGTAACGCATGGCGACTGCGGCAGTCACTGAATGGGCACAGGAGTCCCCAATGTCCAGAGCCGTCTGGAACTGCTGTTTGGCCACAGCCCAACCCTGATCCCGGACATGTCTGACCACGGTCTGGAGGACCGCGGGGAGATAAGGAAGCAACTCATCCAAAGAGCTCAAAGGGGCATGGGAGAAGTGTGCCATGACGATAGCCAAGCTCACATAGTGGAGACCAAGTGAAGAGGCAGCATAGACCTTTTTGGCAAAGTGGTCCAATTTTTGGGACTCCTTGTCCTGTGGTCTATCAGTCTCTCCCAAATTGCCCAAGCGCCGAAACATGGAGTCTGTCACCAACCCATCGGACGAGGGGTGCTCAGTGAACCTTGAAAGGGAGCCGATGAGCACTGCGCATTTGCGGGCCATCTGGGCCAATGGTGCAGGGCAGGAGGAAAGGTGTTGCCAAAGCTTCAGGGCCAGGCCGACAATGGCTTTGGCCACTGGAAAGGCCTCCATCAGAGAATCCCCTTTGTCCAGGATATCTGTTAGGGGATATTGAGCCCGATTTTGAATGTGCTCCAGAGGCATCCCCATGGATTCAGAGATGAGATGGAGAATGTCCATGAAGGACGTAGGACCCTCCTCCATTGAGAGACCCTTCCAACGACTGCTCATCGAGAGGACGGGAGTGCAGTGAGGAATCCTCAGACTCAGTAGAGTGCAAACAGAGCAGCCGACCACCCGAGTCACCCTGGACCAGCTGGAGACGGTCGGGCATAAGAGTGACCCACAGCCTGTCTGGAAAACCCTTGGTGGGCTGAGACTACATGACTGAAGCCCCCAAAGGAGGCTGTTTGGGTGGTGGCTCCACCACTGTCGGTGGAAAGGATGGCTTCGGCCAAGCCAGGAGGCCTTTCACCAGCTCCACGGGAGAAAGGATGGTGTTGACCGGCTCCGGAGGTGTCAGCGTAAGCCTAACAGGTGATAGCCATGCGATGGCTGATGTGGGAGCCGAAATTGGCTTCAGACAGCCACCACCAACTGTTGCCACATAAGGACCTCGTAAAACGCCCAGAGTGGGATCGATGGGATTTTTTCGACCATTCGGACGAGGAAGACCTCGACCACCGGAGATGCTAGGAGGCAGCCGGTGAGAACCGCGGTTCCTCCGGGTGATGGTCAGGGACCGGAGGGAGGTTCACAGCGGGCTGGGTCTCCTCCTCAGTAGGTCCGGGTAGGACCGCAGTCCTAAACAGAGAATTGTCGGCCTCATCGGGTGACAGTGGGTCGATGGGGTCGATGACAGTTTCAACCGGGTCGTCGTCCCACATCTTTGCCGGCTGGCCTGACGGGGACACCGCAAAGCCAGCGGCCAAGGCTGCAGTTTCGACTGAAGTCAAAACCAGAGATTCCTGAGACTGAGAATGTTCTCTATCCCAAGAACGATGACAGCAAGTCGTCTTCTTTTCTCTCGGCTCCTTCGACTCTTTTTCCCTTTTCGGGAGCGAGAGCTGTGTACCGCAGATGGGCCCTTCCCCTTAGACAGGAAGAGACTGGCACCGCTCCTTGAAGGAGCCTGCAAAGGTGGAGCACAGTTTCAACGGAACAAAGGCAGAGGCTGAAGAGGACTGATCGGCGGCCCAAGCTACTTCCTCCTCGAAGGCCTTCATCTGCTCTAGCTGCTCGGTGGACCCTGCAGCCACGGAGACCACCCAGTGGGCTTCCTTGGATTTGACCGGCAGGTTCCGTTTTTCCAGATGGCCAAGCTGCAGACGGGCAAGACGAGTGTTGATAATGTTAGCTTGAAACGAGTGACAAAAATCGTAGGCCTGAGTATCGTGCTCGGAACACAGACAATCAACAAACGTGGCGTGTGGGTCGGTACGTGACATCTTTTGCCTGCTGGGGCACCGGTGAAACCCAGGTGAAGACTTATCCTCCATCATGGTTGCAATCAAAGATAGTTCAGAAAACCTCTAATGAGTTTAAGTTTTGGAAGTAAATCCGAAGATTTGAGCGCCAGGGCCTACTCAACGTGGGAGCAGTAAGGAGGGAATATGCTTCTTCCAGCGGAAAGGAAGATCTGGCGTCACTGGGCAGAGCCGAGGGATAAACCACCTGGGTGGATGGAAGGAGCCAGCTTTAAGACCTTCTATCAAGAATTAAAGGGGAAAGGACACTGCCATCAAGAGTGGATAGACCATATCCGCGTCCCTAGAAAAAACAGTTACGTTCTTACTGTAACAGTAGATCTTCGAGAGACTCTCTCATCAGGCCACACCTATGGAACTATAGATGCCAGGCTCTAGGACCACACAGGAAGTTTTCTGTAAGCAGTCCACCAGGGGCCACCCACGACAACATCTTATGTCGCTATCCTTTGTATATAAACGTGGATGGCCCCTCTCCCCCCTCAGTTCCCCCCAGAGATCATACTGAAAGGATCTCCCTCTAGGAAACCAGGAGGGAGCTGAAATTTCCAGCTACCAGGTGAGGCCGGAAACAGCAGGTAAGTGTATCCTGGAGAAAGACACAGAAGCAAAGAGGCTCTGAGTCTAATGGGGACAGTGAGTGGGACAGCATGGCCTAATGAAAAAGGTTTCTCTCAAAGATCTTCTGTTATGGTACGTACGTAACTGTTCTATCTTCTTCGAGGATCTCTCTTTCATCAGGCTGCACCTATGGAACAAGTCCCAAGCAGTACTGACAGAGAGAGACAGTCTGGGTGACTGGAGGCTACAGGCCTACAAAAGGAGGCCTTGAAGTACAGCCAAGCCGAAGCCTGCTCTTCTTCAAGAGGCAATGTCCAGACTGTAGTTTAGTGAAAGTGTGGACAGTACTCCAAGTTGCAGTACCACAAATTTCTGCAGCTGATACATTTCTGAAACAGGCAATGGAAGTGGCCATGTCTCTGGTGGAATGGCCACGAAGAACCCCAGGAAGTTCCTTACCATGCTTCTTATAACAAAAAGTAATACAATTGGCCAACCATCTGGACCGGTACTGTTTAGAAACCAGTACACCCTCTTTCCCCAGGGTGAAGGGAACAAAAAGCTGTGAGGACTTCCAGCAGGCCTTCATATGGTGAACATAATATTTGAGTATTCTATCTACTTCTAAGGTATGGAGCAATGCTTCCCCTGGACTGGTACACTCAAAAAAGTAAATTGGTAGGTAAATAGTTTGATTCAAAGTAAACTTCAACGCTGCCTTAGGAAGAAATATAGGACTGGTCTGTAAAGACTCCCTCTCTCTTTTTGGAAAATCAAATAAGGAGACTCACATATAAGAGCCTGAAGCTCTGAAATCCATCGAACAGAAGTAATAGCAACTAAAAATAACGCTTTCCAAGAAAGGACAAGTCACAGCTGGCTCAAAAGGCACCAAAGTGAGTTTCTTTAGGACAAAATTCAAGTCCCAAGCCATAACTGGATTGCGGATGGCAGGCTTCAAGTGCAGGATGCCTATCAAGAACGCATGGACCACCTCTAGCTGTGCCACCATACAGCCGTCAATAGACACATAGAAAGTTGAAAAAAGCAGCAAGCACACTTTGACAGAAGAGCACTGCAATCCTGTGCCTGACAAGGACAACAAATACTTTAGAATCTGATTCACTAGACAAGTGAAGGGATCCAGGTGATGGGAAGCAGCCCACAATGCAAACCACTTCGGGTTCATGGATTAAGTGGCCCTGGTAGAAGGTTTCCTGGCAGCCACCAGGACATTAGCCACCTTTATAAGACACCCCAAATCTCGCAAAGGCCATGCCTTCAGGAGCCATGCATGAAGACGAAGTGACTTGCGGTCCGGATCGACCAGGATTCTTCGTTTCTGTGATCACCAGCCCTTGCACAAGGGCAGAGGGACTGGGGGTTCCACTGCCAACTGCTGCAGCAAGGGGAACCAAATCTGACCAGGCCACAAGGGAACAACAAGTATCAGAGTAGCTCCCTCCATTTAAATTACTTTGTGATCCATCTCCCTACTGTATGCTATGTATTCCGCTCTGGCTACTGTATGTTATTTTCTCCCCCACTGTTGCATCCTCTTGTTCCTTTGCTGGTTATTCCTGATATATGTTTCAACTGTATTTGTGCATGCTATGTACACTCTATGCCACCTGTTAATTTGATGTTTATCATGTCATTGCTATTGACCTTTTTCCGATTTTGTACTTTTGTTGTCTCATGTTACTACACCTTGTTTTGTATTTCTATTATGCTACTTTGTAACCTCCTGGGTCGTGCCTGAAAATAGTTATTTCTCTAGCTAGCGCACCCACCCGGTTAAAAACAAAACTAAGTAAATTTGGAGCTTGATTAGCACCCTCTCAATCAGAAGAAAGGGAGGGAAGGCACAAAGGAACCTCCCTTTCCAAGACAGGGACAACGCTTCTCACCAGAAAACTCCAGGCCCTGAAAAGAGAGAGCAGAAAAGTGGCAGTTTTGCATTCAGTGGGAATGCAAAAAAGTCCAACTCTGGACGATCCCACCTGTCGAACAGATCTTCCACTACGAGGTCACCAGCTCTCACTCGTGTGTTCTGGACTGCGATCTGCTCAGTCTGTCTGCCAGGATGTTTTGGACACCTAGAACATGCACAGCTGCCAGTTCTAGACTACGTTCCAGAGCCCAATACCAAACCCTCATCACTTCCCCGCACAGGGGTTAAGAGTGAGTCCCCCCCCTTGCTTGTTCATGCAGTGTACGACACTGCTATTGTCCGTCTGCAGCAGAAGATGCCTCTGGAAGGTTTGCAGACCATACAGAACGTCCCTCATTGCCAGAATATTTATGTGGAGGGAACTCTCCACTCTGGTCAATGTTCCTTGTGTCTGATGAGGTCCCAGATGTGCCCCCCCAAGCCCATCCCCGACGCATCTGTGGTGAGAATCTGATGAGGGGATTAGGAAAGGAAACCTGTTCAGCAAATTGCTGGGTTCCATCCACCACTGGATCACCTTTCTGACACAAGTTACTAGAACCGCCTGTTCTAGATCATCAGTGAGCTGATCCCACTGGACTCTTAATGCCTATTGAGGGGATCCTCATGTGCAGCCTGGCCAGGAGTACCATGACAATGGCTGCTGCCATCAGTCCTAGCAGTCTCAGGAATGCCCTGGCTGTGACATACCTGTTGTAAATTATCTGGACCTGTGCCATTAGGCACTCTGCCCTGTCCTGGGGCAGGAAGGCTAAGCTTTGAGTAATGTCCAATACAACCCTTCTGTACTGCAGATGCTGAAAAGGGGTCAAGACTGACTTGGGCAGATTGATCATGATCCCTAGAGCACTGAACCAGCTATCTGGTATGCGTTAGAGCGTGAGACAATTGCTCCTTGGACTGATCTTTGAGCAATCAGTCGTCTACACAGGGGAAGACATACAGTCCCTCTTCTCCTGAGAGCGCTGCCACAACTGCAAAGCATTTGGTGAATACCTGTGGCACAGATGACAAGCCAAAGGGAAATATCCTCAACTGGCAGTGCTGCCCCTGAAACAGGAACCCGAGGTATTTCTGGTGGGGAGAACAAATCCTGATATGCAGGTAAGCAACACACATATCCAGGGAGCATATCCAGTCCCCTTATTGCACAGTGACCATCCTGAACCTCTTGTACTGAATATAGAAGTTCAGATTCCTCAAATCCAGAATGGGCCTCAAGTCCTCTGTGGAGTTGCAGATTAAAAAGAAATTAGAACAGAACTCGCTGTTCCTAGGAAACTGGTTCTCTGGCCCTCTTCTGCAGCAGTGTACGTACTTCCTCAAGTAGCACTGGTATGTGGCCTGCAGAATAAGTTGAGGGAATTGGTGGAAGGTCTGGAGGCAACTCCAAAACTTCTAGAGCGTGTCCCAGTTTTATTAACTGTAGGACACAAGCATCTGTTGTAACCTCCCTCCATGGTTCCAGGTGGCGCAAAAGGTGACCACCTACCACCACCTCCGGATTCAGTACTGGAGGGTGGAGATCTAAGGAGAGTCATGTTGAAGCAGAACCTGCAGCTGCACCTTCACCTCTAGGTGGTCTTGAGCGGGCACCTTGAGATTCAATGAATGGTTGACAAACTGGTGCAGAGCAATTGGTTTTGGATTAATTGGAGATTAGGGGTCCACCCAGAGGGATACAGGCCTATACTGGCGCGATGGACTGCTGCATCTGTCCTGGAGGGGAACCAGGATCCTAGGTGATAGGTTTAAATACTTCTTTGACAAGCATTTAAACTAGCCAAGGGAGGAGGCACTGAAAAGGAGCAGGGTAATCCCAGCCCCAAAAACAGGGTAGTTACCAAGGTAAACACCAAGGTAGAGAAGTCAATAGGGTGCAGGACAGGGGTAAATGAAGAAAAAGGGAGTAAGGACAGGAATGAGGCAAAAAGGGGTAAGGAGTACCAATACCCATAGTCTGGGTAACAAGCTCCCTGAACTAGTGGCCTCGATGGAAGAGGGATGCCTGGATATTGTGGCAGTCACAGAAACTTGGTACACAGACAAACATGACTGGTGTGTCAACATACCAGGGTATACAATCTAAAGGAGGGACAGGGAGGGTAAAAAAGGAGGAGTAGTAGCTCTCTACATAAGGCAAGGGATCAAAGCAACGGAACTAAAGGGTAAACAGGGAGGAGAGGAGGCACTGTGGGTCACTCTGGAGACAGGAAATAGCACCACAATCCGCAAAGGGGTTGTATACAGACCCCCATCTCAGGGGGAAGCAATGGACAAGGAAATGATAGAAGGCATCCTTAGAATGGCAGAAAAAGGGGAGGTACTGTGGATGGGGACCTGAATATGCCAAATGTTAACTAGAGCTCCTTTGCTGCAGCCACATACAAGAGCAGGGTCTTTCTCGATGCCATACAAGGGGCATGCCTCAGACATCTAGTGTTGGAACCCACTCGGGAGGGAGCAATCTTAAACCTGGTACTCTCAAACGGGGATGGAGAGAGGATCTCGGATTTAGAAGTGGATAGCCATCTGTGAACAAGCGACCACCAAACAGTGTGGTTCACGATAAACACAGCCATAGAGTCAAGCCATGCAAAAGCAAGAGTACTGGACTTCAGGAGAGCTGACTTTAGGCCCAGTGGCGCAGAGGGTTGAGGCGCTGGATGCCTCACCTCGCGCCACGCCGGCAACCCAGGTTTGGGAACAGACCTGGGTCATCGGGGGTCTGCAGGGGAGGGAAGGGATAGAGCGTCCGGAGGACTGCTCTCCCTTCTGGGGAGGGTTCCAGGGTCTGTGCTCCTCCTGGGCGGCCTCTGATGGTAGTTGGAGGCAGCACAATGGAACATGCAGCGCTAACGTATGCGGAGGTGGAGCTGTGGCAGACGTTGGCAAGTTGTGCCACGGATGTCACTGCCCATCTGAGCTCGGGGGGGGGGTGCAACAACAAGCAGAGAAACTCCCCTGTCTCGGGGACAGACGAAGGCTCCTCCAGTGCCATGACCACACTTTCACAGTCTGGCCAGGCGCATTAAATTGTAGATAGAGTGCCAGGGTGACAGTGGCCCCACCTTGGGGGGTTCAGAGCCGGGGGATTCGCCGGGCTGGAGCGGACCTGGTGAAGGGCTTCAGACGGGAGGTAGAGTAATTGGTGAGTGAGGCAACTAGAGAGAGTTCCCCAAGACAGGAGCAGAAACAGAATAAGGGAAAAAAAAAAAAAGGAGGGCTGACTTTGGGAAAATGCCTCAGAAAAGCACTAGCAAATGGGCAAGAAGTAGAGCTGGAGGAACAGTGGGGGAAAATCAAAACAGCCACCACAGAGGCAACAAGCCTTTGTGTGAAGCAAATCACCAAACGAAGGAAAACAAAAAAAACACTATGGTTCTCAAAAGAGGTGTCGGGGAAGGTTAGGGAGAAAAAGGTAACATTCAGGAAGTATAAGGAAACACAGAAGGAGAAGGACAGAGAACTGTACCAGTTAAAGCAGGAGGAAGAGGGGAAGGCAGTCAGAATAGCAAACACACAAACTGAGGAAAAGATAGGCAACTCAGTTAAGAAGGGGATAAAACCTTTTATAGGTACATTAGGGAGCGAAGAAAGACCAAGGGAGGGATAAGTGAGGCTTAATAAAGGGAAGGGGTGGGTAGAGGGTGACAGTGAAAAAGCAGCGATACCGAACGAATACTTCTGCTTAGTATTTACAAAAGAAGAGGAGGAGGGGGAGGTACCTAACCCAAACAATAGAAGCACTCTGGATAGGGGGGTCGATACCAGTCCATTCACAGAAGACAGGGTCCTGAAAGAACTAAAACAGAAGGTGGACAAAGCAGTGGGGGCCCAATGGGATTCACCCCAGAATTCTAAAAGAACTAAGGGGGAAAAACAGCAGTTACTTAAGAATTTACCGTAAAAGTAGATCTTCGAGAGAAGTTTCTGCAGTAGGTCTTCACATATAGGACTGCGCCCCCTGGTGTCAGGACCGACGCAAACTTCTAGAAGGCACCGCCATGGGGACCGCGCCGCCAAGGATGGGACATCAGTGTGACTATAAAAGAGGCAGTCCCGCACCCACCTCCAGTTCTTTTCCACCGGAGACCTAAATAAAGCAAGCAGAAAATGGAGTAACAGACTCCTATCACCCTGAGCCCTGGAAGAGACAGAACCCTGGGCACGGAACAAGGTAAAAACTCAGGAGCTGGGGGAAAGGTGGGTGGGAAACTAGACCTACTGCACGAACCTCTCTCGAAGATCTACTGTTACGGTAAGTTCTTACATAACTGCTAAAATCTTACTTTGAGAGGGTTCCTGCAGTAGGTCTTCACACATAGGACTGAATACCAAGGAGTCTAACAAAAGAAAAGGAGTCAGAGATGAGGTTCCGGGAGGAGAAAGAGATCTGTCAACTAAGGGTCTGTCTAAAGACAGAAGACCTTGCAAAACTGTAAGGCCAAAGCCAGCTCGACGCCTAGAGGCAATGTCCAGACTGTAATGTTTAGTGACGGTGTGGACAGAAGACCAAGTGGCCTCTGCACAGATATCTGCAGTGGACGCATTCCTGAAAAAGGTGGTAGATGTGGCCACACCCCTGGTGGAGTGTCCTTTGACCACCCCCGGAAGGGGTTTGTCGAACTTCTGGTAAGTGTAATGGATAGAGTTAGCCAGCCACCTAGACAGAGTCTGTTTCGGGATCGCTTTTCCCTGACACTGGGAGGCAAAGGCAACAAAGAGCTGGTTCAAATTTCGAACCTCAAAGTCCTGTGCACATCAAGGGCGTGCAGAAGGTATTCCTCCCTGTTGGAGTGCTCTGGAAAAAACACCAGCAATTCAACACTCTGATTTAGTCTCATTTCTGAAACCATTTTCAGAAGGAATGAAGGATTAGTCAGCAGAACCACCCGGTCCCTGTGGAAAATTAAATAAGGCTCTCTGCAAACTAGAGCCTGAAGCTCTGAAACTCTTTCAGCTGAAGTTATGGCAACTAAAAAGAGCGTTTTCCACAGTAGAAAATGCATATCACAACTTGCTGCAGGTTCAAAAGGGGGCAAAATAAGCCTTTCCAACATAAAATTGAGATCCCAGGGAGGAACAGGATTCTGGACTGGAGGTTTTCAATGAAGGATCCCCTTCAGAAAGGTTTTAGAAACCTCTAGCTGAGTTACAGTTTTGCCCGTCACTGGAAAGTAGTAGGCCAACACCGCAGAGAGCTGGACCTTCAGTGAGGAGTAACTGAGGCCCAACTCTGAAAGATGCAAGAGGTACTCCAACACCTGGGAGGCCGAGCAAGAAAAAGGGTCTAAGCCATTCATAGAGGCCCAGATAGAAAATCTCTTCCATTTCCTGGCGTACGTGGATCTAGTGGAAAGCTTCCTAGCTTCCATTAAGACCTGAGCCACCCCCGCAGAGACTCCACAGTGAGAAATCGCTATGTACACAGGTGCCACGTATGAAGATGGAGGGACTTCAGGCTTGGATGTACCAGGGTGCCCTGCTCCTGGGACAGAAGGTTGTGAGAGAGAGGCAGAGGTACTGGTGGTTCCAAAGTCAGTTGTTGTAACAGCGGGAACCATATCTGCCAAGGCCACAGAGGGGTAATGAGGATCATGTGAGCCTCCTCTGCTTGAAGCTTCAGCAGAACCTTCTGTAATAGAGGAAAGGGAGGGAAAGCGTATAGAAACTTCCCTGTCCAGGATAGAGACAGTGCATTTCGCCAAAAAGCACCATGCCCGGGAATGAGCGAGCAAAAGTTGGATAGTTCTGCGTTCAATGAGGAGGCGAAAAGATCTAGATCTGGTCGACCCCATTGAAGAAACAGGTCTTCTACTACCTCCAGCTTTAGTTCCCGCTCGTGAGCCCTACCGACTGATCGGCTGAGACTATCCACCAAAATGCTGTGAACACCCAGCTCGTGGACTGCTGTCAACAATAGGCCATGCTGAATTGCCCAGTACCACACCTGCATCGTCTCCCTGCAGAGAGGGTATGATCGGGTGCCTCCCTGTTTGTTTAGATTTCAGACAGTGGCCAGGCTGTCTGTCTGAATGAGGAGTGTTCCCAGAATTAAAGACGACTGGAATGCCTGGAGAGCATAGAGCACCACTCTCATTACCAGAATATTGATGTGCAGGTTCTCCTCCATGGGAGACCAGAGGCCTTTGGTTCTGTGGTCCCCCAGATGTGCTCCCCATTCCAAGTCTGAGGCATCCGAAGTGAGGATTTGAGAGGGAGATGGAGGGTAAAAAGGAGGCCCCCACCAAGAGATTGGTGAGATCCTTTCACCAGAGGAGATCCTTTTGAAGGTTGCTGGAGACCAGGACCCTCTGGTCCATGTCGTCCAGGCGCTGATCCCACTGGACTCAGACAGACCATTGGGTTACCCTCATGTGCAGCCTGGCCAAAGGAACTCTGGGTATGGCAGCCACCATCAGACCCAGAAGTTGAAGGACTGCTTGAGCAGTGGTCCACCAAGATGAAGCTACAAATGTGGCTTCTGAGATTAAGGTCTCTACTCCGGTCGACTGGAAGGAAGGCCTTGCTCTGGACCGTGTCCAGCACTGGTCCAATAAAATGAAGGCACTGGGAGGGTATTAGCTGGGATTTGGGGAGATTGATAGAAATTCCCAGACTGGAAAAGAGGCCCAGAGTGAAGGAGAGGGATTCCTTCAGGCTGTCTGGTGAGGGGGCTGAAAAGAGCCAGTCATCCAGGTACAGGAACACATAGATGCCCTTGTGTGGCGTAGAAATGCTGCGACTGCTGCTATGCACTTGGTGAAAACCCGAGGTGCTGAAGAGAGGCCAAAAGGAAGGGCTCTGAATTGGAAATGATCCTCCAGAAAGGAGAATCTGAGGAAGCGGCGGTGGGCCGGGAGAATGGAGATATGGAGGTAGGCGTCCTGTATATCCAGGAAGCACAGCCATGTGTTTGGTAGGAGCAGGGGTAACAGTCCCTGGAGTCTCAGCATGCAGAATCTCTTGTACTCCATGAAGAGACTGAGCATGCCGAGATCCAAGATGGGTCTTCGATCCCGTCTTCTTTGGAACCAGGAAGAAGTGGGAGTAGAATCCCCGTCCTGTCTGTCCCAGAGGATCGGGCTCTATAGCTTTTTGTAGCAGAGCCTGAATTTCCTGCCTGACCAGCTGGAGTTGGTCTGACGGGTAAAAAGACCTCCTTGGAGGGTTGGGAGGAGGTCTCTCCAGAAACTCTATTGAGTGACCTCTTTCTATGAGTTGAAGAACCCATGCATCTGTGGTGACAGCCTTCCACCTGTCCAGGAGGAGGTAGAACCTCCCCCCTTCTGGTTCCTCTGAGGGAGTTGGAGGGAGTGGAAGGAGGGGTAGGGAGTCAGGACATGGAGGGAAGGTTAGCCTTTCCTCCGGAGGCGGGTTTGGAAAACTTGGCCTGAGGAGTTTGGGCGCCTGAACCTGGGGCACGATGTTTATTTTGTTGTTTGCTCTGGTTCTGTCTGTTCCACTTCCATTGGCGGTGAAAAGGCTGCTGCCGTTGTTTCTGTCCGGAACGGTACATGAAGCGAACGTCCCGAAGGGACTTGTTGCTCTCCTGAAGTCCAGTTATAATGTCTTTAGCGTCACCATCAAACAGAACTGAACTCCTGAAAGAAGCATCCTGGAGAGAAGATTGAACATCCTGTGCCAACCCTGCCAGCTGAAGCCAGGGTAAACGTCTGAGACAAATCCCAGATGCCGCTCCCTGAGCCACCAAATTGACAGAGTCATACATGGCACAGAGGGCATGGCGGCAGGATGACTTGTTCATCCTGACTTTTTCCAGCAGTTTATTCCTGAGCTGTTCATCAGGAATCTCGTGAAGGTCTTTCTCCAGCTCTGCTAGGGAGGACTTCTGAAATGGAGAAAACAGGTCCAGGATGGGGTGCCATCCCCCCATCCACTTGGGTGACAAAGTATCGAGAAAAAAACCCTTGCTGAGATGGACTTTCTGGAACAGGCATCATAGCATGCAGTGACAGGAGTCTCTGTGCCATGCAGCGACAAGAGTTTCTCAACTTCTTCCTGAAGCAAGCTGACTTGTTAGAAACCATTTTCCAGAGGCACATGGGGCACACCAAGAGGCACTGTCTCAAATTCCAGAGACAGACCAGAACCAGTCACTCCTAGAACCCACCAGTTTCAGGTGATTGTGGACCACTCTGGAAGGAAATGGCACAGACGTCACCCAACGGAAAGCTGCATACAATCTGGCAGCCAGAACCACCTCTGCCATCACTGTGTTTAACCTGTTCCAGTTCCTCGGCATGAAAAGGCTCGGTGGGGTATAACTGCTGCCTTTGCTGCTGCTGTGGTTCACAAAAGGAGCTGTGAAAGGATCGAGGGCCTTGCTGAAGCCAATGGAGATTTCTCTTTCATGGCTGATGTGATGGAACTCAGAATAACGCTGGACTTCTCAATACTGATCAGTCAGCCCTCAACCCGAGGACTGAAAAACACCTTTCCCTGTGAACAGGAGATCCAGTATCTACTGCTGGATCTCCTGTGAAATGGGCAAGATATGCAGCCACAACATGCAGCACATACCACCTTGCCCAAAGGAAGTGAAGGGCAACCAAGCGCTGGCATTTGGCAACCCGAAAATCTATACTGTATTCCAGATGTCAGTGAGGTCCTGCTGGCAGCTCTGCAGCAGTATGGGCCACAGCTCCAAATCTCTTTCAAACCACTCTTGGCTGTCATCGGGCCATTTAAGCAGTAGAACTGGCTTTCTGCATGCCCAAGAACGCAGCTGCACACACCTTGTAGCCAAGGTGATCCCGTTCCTCGGACTCATAAGGAGGTAAAGAGGACTTCTCTCGGATCTTGACCTTACAAACACTGTAACTGCCACAAGACTATTAGAAAGATGTATTCTAGGGACTCTATGAACCCCTCCAAACCGACTGCATATCTGTGGTTCGACTGCCTAGGAGAAGATCGTCAAGAAACTGTTCACTCCCAAATGCTGAGAGTGGGCTCATTATTACGAGTACTGGGAAAGACTACCCTGAGAGAGGTTCCCTAATCCAGGATATCTATCAGGGGACAGCAGGTAGGCTTCGGCAAGACTTCAAAGTTGGGGATATGTAAGAGCAGAAGACATTCTGTCTAAGAGCAACGTAAAGAATGACAAGTTGCTTTAAGAGATAGCAATATCAGATGAAAGACTGACACCTTCACAGCTACAGGACCGCCCCTAAAACCCCATTACCACCACCAACTGATGACATGACTGACTGGATTGGTGCCAGAGTCCTGGTGCAGGGAGCTCTCACTGTCCAAGTGCCCTCTAGGGAACTGGACCACAAGTTTCGCTGGGGTGACCACCACAGACAATACCCTGCCCTGTAGTCCCTTGGAGTTCCAGGAGCTCTGATTAGGGTCCCCATCAGTGACTGAGGCAGAGGGGGAACAACCTGTACCGATGCTGGGGCAATCAAACAGCGCAGCACAATTGCTGGGTGGGTCCAGACCCAGGTTCCTGCATAGCTGCTTCCCCTCTCCCCCAGAGCCTGCAGGAATAGCAGTAGACAGCCCAAATACTATGGTTGCTACTGATCCACTGTCCAAGGCTACCAGTCACTCGGTACACCCACACACCACAGTTTCCCGTAACAGGCACTTTTTCAAGGTGGTGTAAAGGAGTACTGCATGACTGCTGTTAATGCTGCATTTTTACACAAATTTTATCAGTGAGTAAAATAAAGTTTACGTTTTTGCACTAAAAAAAGGTATATATTGCTGTATCCGGTGGCGCAGAGGGTTGAGGCGCTGGATGCCACTCCTCGCGCCATACCGGTGACCCGTGTTCGTTAACGAGCATGGGCCACCGAGGGTCAGCAGGGGAGGAGATGGATTGAGCGTCTGACAGACTGCTCTCCATCTCCAGGAAGGGGGGGAACCAGCAGCCACCGCACGCCTGACCCCTAATGAAGGCTGGGGCTCAGTGCCATGGTGCGGAAACAGTGTGGGGTGACAGATGTTTCACATGGATGTGCACGGGAGCATGTGCGACCCTGTAGCAGGTGTTACTGTACGCTGCGCTCTCACAATGGGGAGCGAAAACAGGAAAAAGGTAGTGCAGTAGGATGAAGAACGACACCTCAAAGACCTCGCTCCCAGCTAGCCACAGCGCCAGGCCACACTGGATCCAGTCTCTGGTGGGGATTGGGGGTGAGTGCTGGCGCCGGCTGGTGGATGCCAGGGGACGGGGCTGGGGGTGCCCTGCAGATGGGGGCTGCACTAAGGCAGAAGAAACATACTAGCAAAAAAACAAAAAAAAAAACAAGGGTATATAGTGCCATTTGTGGGTTTTCACGTGTGCTCGGCTCCCTCCCTATAAGACTGCTGCTTTCGCAAGTGGTACTGTAACCTATGTACTCTGAGCAGCCTTTTTCCCTTGTACCACACCATATACTGTAAATGCAATGCCTGAAATAAACCGGGGTTACTTTTGTGGGTACTGAATTAAATTCTTCATCCCACCTAAGATACCATAAATCAGTATATTTCTCTTACCTGTAGTAGAAGAGATCCCAATTTGCCTCTATTTTAATTCTTTGTCTTCTCTTTCTTAATACAACCGGCTTTAGGTTAAGGTTCTGCAATCAGAAAGCATGAGGTGTAATAGAAGAAGCAAAACAGCCAAATGCCACAAGCACCATTTCTGATTCAGTGTAGTTTAGACAGCCAGATAACTGTAAGTAATTACTCTCATGGGTGTACTCCAAGGTGTACAATTTTATTCTGGAGGTGAAGGGGGGAGGGCAACAACACGACTCTGCACCTCACCACTGTTTCATGCAATACAGCACCAGCCAGCTGATTTTTTTTCTGCAACTTCATTCCTGGGAGTTTAAACTGCAAGGGCTGGCCACTGACATGGTCTTTGCATCCAAGGGACAAAACAACATTATAGGTCCTGGGGGTGTTACGCGACTGTCTAAGGAAGTAATGTATGGGACAATCTATGTCATGGTGTACAATAATTTGTTTATGTTGTCAGATGGAGCAACAAACCTGGTAATGGTGTACACATTCTGTCTGACTACACCCAATTATTGTAAACTTCCCTCCATCATCCTGAAGAATAACTGCTTAACAGGGAACAACCTTTCAGTCTGCCATGACAAGATCTGTTACTGCAAGTGCTGCAAGTATCTATATTATTTTGAACTATGTCAGGATTTAAATTTAGGACTTCTGGATATCCTCGTCTTGGCAGACGTCACTGTGACAGAGTTGAATAGGATCCTGTCCCAGTTGTTATGGAAAGTTTGAATGCAAGGATCTGTACTGTTCTTTCCTTTCCTGTCTCTTGTCTGGTTGCGCAACCAAATTTTACTGTGAGACCTAGGACTTGATCACCACGACAGTCTTGCAATTCTCTGCCTCTCACTGTCTCTCAGTCCTCCCTTGCATATCTGCTGGTATAAAAATATATGTTAATCTTTATGTGGAAATGTAACTGATATTGGGATCCCTTTGTTTAGAAATTGTATAGTGTTACTGTTGAAATGTATATAATTATAGATTGAGATGACTGCAAAAAGCTATTGGGAACTCAAGGTGTTAACTCGAGAGCAATTTTTAAGCCTTTTACAGAGCTGTGGAGAAGGGGCCTCAGTTCTGGGACATTGTGTTCTTGCTGCACCTGCATGAAGTTGACAAGAACATTTTAGGAAAAAAAAGAACAGGATGCTTGTAAGGAGGGTTGCAAAGACTTAGAGCACCGAAATGTTTTGGGAGAGACACAGAGATTGAAGGAATACTCAGATGGATTTTCTCTGTTTATTCTGCCTTTTGTTAATAGTTATTCTGTACAGTTTTATTTTTTGTATGTTACTGCTAGTACTAATAAACACTTTTTGCAAAATCTACAACTGCTCCTGGTTTTTCCTATGCTTCCTGATCTGTGCCTCGATGACAGTCACACTACACGAGCACCCAGCACCTGAGGTGGAGTCCTTGATTTTCAAAGGATGGACTATAATAGGCTGATGGAGTTGGTCAGGGATAGTAAGTAAGGGAGGAAAACATAGGTGAGGTGGAACAGAGATGGGGCCTTTCTCGATGTATCTAAGGTGTGCATAAGAATGGTAACCAAGATAAACAGGTTCAAGAGACTGCTATTGGTTTTCATCAGGGAAGCGGCGATGGCCAAGAAAAAGGCCTATAAATATAAAGAAAAGAAAGTGGAGAAAGAATGGGGAGAACACATACTGCAAAATAGGGAAGAAAAGAGGGCCATTGTGGAGGCAAAAGCAAGCACAGAGCTGCATATTGTAGAGGGGGTAAAGACCGGAGAAAAACAGTTCTTCAGATATATTACGGAAAACAGGAGGCAGAATCTTAAGGTAGCTGGGGGGGGGGGGTAAGGTGATAGAGGAGGACAGGTAGAAGGCCACCGTTCTTAAGTTACTCATGCTCAGTTTTCACTAGGGAGGACTGTGGGCCCTTGCTAAGGAGTTGCACCAAAGCAGCCACTAAGCCAATATTTACGATTGAAAGGGTCCTGAAAGTGCTGACTGACCTAAAAACAGATAAGACCCTGGGACCAGATGGGTTGCATCTGAGGACACTCAGGGCACCTGCAGCAAAACTGGCTGACCCCTGCTACATCTATTGAACAGCTCACTAAGGACGGGGGTGGTGTCCAAAGGACTGGAGGGTGTCAGATGTAGTTCTGCTCCATGGGGGAGACAAGGAACATGCATGGAACTACAGACCTGTCAAGCTTACCTCTACTATAGGGAAGCTGATGGAGTCACTAATTAAAGAGGACCTCTGGAGAGCAAAAGTCTCCAGGTCAGTAAACAACACAGACTTGTGGCAGGGAGGGTGACAAGGGAATTGGTGGCCACACTGCTGATCTGCTCACTTCAACTTCAGCAAGGCTCTGTGCCTCACAGACATTTGCTGAAGAAGATGGAGGATCCTGGTGCAGCCAAGGTCACATTAAACTGGGTAGGTCATTGGCTACAGGGGAGGCAGCAGAGGGCTGCCGTGAACGGGTTAAATCAGAAGAGAGGAAGGGAGGTCATGAGTTGGGTACCACAGGGGTTTGTCCTGGATCTGGTCCTCTTCAACATAATCATCAGCAACATTAGTGAGGGAATCCATAGAAACACACTGACGGCAGATAAAAAACGCTTGGTCCACCTAGTTTGCCCATTTTCCCACCTACTGGATAAGCTGCAGATCCTAGTTAACTAACAGCCTACTTCTCCCTACCCCCCACCAGAATTGCCTTATGTCTGTTCCATGCATTCTTGAATTCCTCCACTGCTTTAAACCCTATGACCTCCTCAAGAAGGCTGTTCCATGCGTCCACCACCCTATGTGAAAAAATACTTCCTCACATTGCCCCTGAGCCATCCTCCCTCTATCTTCAAATTCTGCCCCCTTGTTCTTGCACATCTCTTTTTCTGAAAGATGTTATCCTCTTGGATTTTGCCGATTCCCTTGAGGTACCTGAAAGTTTCTATCATGTCCCCCCTCTCCTTCCTTCCTTTCTTCGAGGGTATACACATTAAGTTCCTTTAGTCTCTCTTCGTATGGCTTCTGTTGCAGACCCTGCATCATTTTAGTTGCCCTCCTCTTGACCGCCTCCAGCCTGCCTATGTCCTTGCGGAAATGGGGTCCAGGGCAGGTTTTGTCGCTTTGCAGATGACACCAAGTTCTGTGGGAGGGTGGATAATGATGAGGGAATAGAGGAAATGCAGAGAAGACTTACAAAAGCTAGAGGGGTGGTCTAAGGTTTGGTTGTTAGAAATTTAATGCCAAAAAAGTGCACAGTAACATACCTCGGGAACAAGAACTCCATGACAGAGTACTGGATGGGAGGGGTGACATTTAGTGCTACAACTGAGGAATGACACCTTGAAGTTATCAGTGACTCCCTAAAGCAACTGAGTCAGTACAACAAGGCACACAGCAAGTCAAGTAGAATGCTGGGATGTATCGGGAGGGGTACTGACAGCAGAAAGGGAGTGGTAATACTTCTCCTATATATAATAATGAAGCACACCTGGAGTACTGCACCCAGATGGGTAGTGAGCTGGCCAGGCAAATGGTAAATGGCATCCACTCTGGAGAAGGTACAGTGACCAGCAGGGTGCCACAAGGGTCAGTAGGAGGCCCAGTCCTCATCAGTGTCTCTATTAGTTACATTGCAGAAGGACTGGAAGGGAAGGAATCGCAAATGACACAAAATTCTGCAACAGAGTTGACACACCAGGGGGTGGAAAGAATGAGGGAAGATCTATAAAAGCTGGAAGAATGGTCACGATGATCACGAGCTTGGCAGCTGGGTTTCAAAGCAAAGTGCAAAATCATGCACTTGGGGCTCAGAAGCGCAGGGACAACATACCAAATGGGAGGAGAACTGCTAGCAGACACAAAACAAGAAAAGAGACCTGGGGGTAATCATTATTAATGACCCGAAGGTGGGTACACAGTGTGACAAGGCAGTGGGAAAGGCTAGCGGGATGCTTGGATGCATAGGCAGGGGTATAAGCAGCAGAAAAAGGGAGATGATAATACCCCTGTGGCCGACCCAGTGGCACGGAGGGTTGAGGCGCTGGACGCCACACCTCGCACCACGCCGGCGACCCAGGTTCGGGTACGGACTCGGGTCGTCAGCAGGGGGAAGGAGGATTGAGCATCCCAACTGATGCTCTCCTCCTCCGGGGTGGGTTACCAGGGGTGCTGTATGCACCTGATGTCCCTGGGGACCAGTGGGAGCACTGTCTCTCACGGGGTGCTGGCGGCTCCAGAAGGGCTGGAGTCGGGGAGGGGAGGACATTGTTAGGCACTTGGCAGGCGTGTGTCAGCACGCACTGCCAAGCCGACGCCCTCGGGAGAGACGGGAAGCACAGAAAACGGAAACCAACCTCGCCATTTACATGACGCCGCCTCCAGCTGCCCAGTCCAGGAACCACGGGCAGACCTCATGGTGCTAGGTGCTCCACGAAAGACGGGAGGAAAGGTAGAGTCACCCATAGGCACTCTAGGGGCAGACTCAGTGTTGGGGTGGGTAGCATGAGCGAGCCCGAAGGAGTGAAACGACGGGGCGACAGGAGGGGGTAAAAGAGAAAGTAAAAAAAATAAATAAATAATACCCCTGTATAGATCACTAGTGAGACCTCACCTCAAGTACTGTGTACAGTTCTGGAGATTCCACCTCCAAAAGGACATTAACAGGGTGGAGGTGATACAGAGGAGGGCAACCAAAATGGTGCAGGGCCTGCAACAGAATCCCTATGAAGAAAGGAATTAAATATGCACTCCCTAGAAGGAAAGAGGGAAAGGGGGGATATGACTGAAAGATTCAAATACCTCACACGTATAAACAAGGTAGAAGGAGGGAGCATCTTCCAAAGAATAAGATGCTCATTTGCAACGGACCACACTATGAAGTGGTGGGGGGGGAGGTTCAGAGGTAATGTGAGGAAGTACAGTACTTCTTCACGGAAAGGGTGGAGGATGCTTAGAACAGCCTCCCAGTGGAGTTTGTGGGGGCTAAAATGGTCACAGGGTTCAAGAATGCATGGGATAGACACAAGGGGATCTTAGGAGGCAAGGGAGGTTGAAAACCAGAGACCAAGTAGGGTCTGTTGTGGCACTATAGGTAGGAAAAACAGGACAGATTAGGTGGGCCAGAAGATCTTTATCTGCCAACATGTTCTATGTTATGTTTCTATGTTTCACAAACCTGCACCATTACACATATGCCAGCCTTGGGGACGGGGCAAAGGTATATGCACCACTCTACTTACATAGAAACCTAGAAATTGACGGCAGATAAGTACCACTTGGCCCACCAGCAGATGTCATGGGGGCTAAAACGGTCACAGGATTTAAGAATGCTTGGATACATGGCCCGGTGAAGAGGACGGCCGAGGCGCTGGATGCCACACACCACGCCATGCCAGCGACCCATATTCGGGAGCAAGCACGGGCCGCTGGGAGTTGGCGGGGGGAGAGAGGATCGAGCTTCTGGAGGACAGCTCCCCTCTCCCGGGGAGGGAGGACTGGCACTCTCACCAAACGACTGCCCCAGGTAGAGGCCAGAGGGTAATCTAGGTCTGAGGGGCCAGAAAAAAGGAGGGTGCTGCGGGACTTTTGTGGACGCATGCACACCTCCAAATATGCGCATCCTGTGTGTGCACCACAGCAATGGAGAAGGCAGGAAAATGGATGAAAATACCGGCTGCGGATGAAGACTGACCCCTCGCAGGCTCCGCACCCAGCTACCGGACAGGGGTAAGTCCCGGTGATACCGGGGTGACGGAGCTGGGGAGGTTGGTCAGAAGGTAGTAGACAAGGAGCATAAAATACATACATTAAAAAAAAAGATTGCTTGGGATAGACACAAGGGAATCTTAGAAGCAAGAGGTGGGTGGAAGCCGGAGTTCAAGTAGCATTTCCGGAGGTACTATAGGGGGAGAATTTAGGGCAGACTAGGTGTGCCATGTGGTCCTTATCTGCTGACAACTTCTTTGTTTCTATCTTTCTATATTTTGACCTACTCTGACCATTTTCCCTACCTACTTTCTTAGATCTCTATAGTAATTTTTTTCCACCCTCCCCCAGAGTGTCTACCCTATTGCAGATCATTGTCTCATCTGAAGAAAGGCATACCTTCCCTTCTAGCCCCTCTACAATGTAGCTAATAAAGATATTAAAGAGGACTGGTCCCAGTACTGATCCTTGTGGAACCACAATGGCTACCCTCCCTTCCTCGGAATGAGCTCCATATACCACCACCCTCTGTCATCTATTCCCCAACCAATTTTTTACCCAGTTTACCACCTTTGGACCCACTCCTAGGCTGCCCAGCTTGTTCACAAGTCTCCTATGTGGAACAGTGTTGAAGACCTTACTGAAATCTAGGTAGGCCACATCCAAGGCTCCACCCTGATCTAATTCCCTGGTCTCCCAGTCAGAGAAATCTATCAGATTTGTTTGACATGACCTCCCTGTTCCGAATCCATGCAGTCTTGGATCCTGTAAGCCACTGGATTCAAGATATTACACAATCCTTTCCTTCAGAAGAGATTTTTCTCAGTGGTACTTAATTGCGAACAGGAGCCCTCGGACCTCTCCGCATGTTGATCCCCACTGGTGAGACAGCGGGGAGAGTATGGTGGCGACCGTGTTCAAACAGCTATATGGAGAATTTTTTTTTTTTTTTTTTAATATTGCTGATTAGCACGATAATCAATATATCGTAATAATGTTTACCCAAATATCATGATACTAAATATCTGATATTGTGACATCCCTAAATAGGAGGTGGATTCATGGAAGTTTGAGGGTAGGATACGACTGAGGTCGGTGACTGCCGAGTAAAAGGTATTGGCAATAGCTGAAGGGTCATGGGTTGTGACGCCATTTATATTAAGCATGGAAGGCGTGGCTCTAGAGTCTTTCCCAGTTATTTCCTTAAGGTTATACCAAAATGTCCTTCCATCTTTCCAGGAGTTGGCTAGGGTACTTCTGTAATAGTTCACTTTTTCCAGACAGATAGCCCTGGTGCAAGCATTTTTTGCTGCCTTGTATGCTTGAATGTCTGTGCTCCTGCCTGTAGCCCTTGCTCTATACCATAGTTGGTCACATGATTTTATCCGTAGCAAGAGATCAAAAGTAATCCAGACATTGTCAGTTCCCCCGATTTTCCGCTTTTTAAATAGGGCATGGATGTCTCAAGCTGCAATAAAACTTCTGATAAAGTCTAGGGCTGCCATCCATGTCCGCAGCAATGTCAATCTGTGACCAATCCTGTTGTTGCAGATGTGTTTTTAATTGCACTAAGTGTCCTCGAATAAGTACCCTGCTATTAATGGCTTTGCAGGGAGTTTAATGAATCTGTTTGTCCAATGACACAGGATGGGTGAATGGGCACCTACTGTATCACGGAGGACTTTAGTAAGTGTGATATGGTCGGGGTGGTTTGCGAGCACCCAGTCCAATAGTGTACTGGTCCCTGTTCTGTAGTTAGTCCTTGTGGGTGATTGAACCAGTTGTGTGAAGTTAGCTGCAGCCAAGGCATCCTTGTAGTTGCTTGCCTGGGGCATGTGCCAATTTAAATTAAAGTCCCTCAACATTATGACCTCAGAGTTGTGTTTTAAGTTATGGATGTTGTCAAGTATAGAGTTTAGGCCCAGGCCTGACAACTTGGGAGGGATGTGGACCAATGCTACAGTCAGGGCCTTGCTGTAGGCCTCGAGTAGTTGTCTGATCGTCAGGAACTGTATCTCAGGCCTGCGGCTAGGCATAGACAAAGCCTGTCCCATAAGGTTCTCTTTCAAATAAATGGCGCATCCTCCACCTTTTTTTGTAAGTCTATCCTGCTGGAAAACTGAGTACCCTGGGATTGCAATAGCATTGTCAGGGATCATTGGGGACAGCCATGTCTCGAGCACTGACAGGACGTCTGGGTTATGTTGGTAGACCCATACAGTGAGTGCATCAAGCTTCTTGGGTAGGCTGCAGACGTTGATGCAACAAGGGTAAGCGCCCCCATTCTGTGATTGTAATTGGGACTGTTCTGAGGCGGGCCAGGATTTGGGTGGATGTTTCCAGAGATAAGCAGAAGGAGGAGTAGCAGACATTTTAGTAGATGCTCAAGTAATTTGACTTAAAGCAATCGCTCCCTTTTTCCTGTAGGGTGTTTACAGACTTTATGCTTTGCTGTGTAGACAGCAGTAAGCAGGGAGTGCAGTGCAGAGTGGATGTGCACCTCGGGGAGATTGGAAATAACCCTGGCGTAGCATAAAAGACCCACTGCAGACTGTCAGCACTGGGGACAGTCCCGTAGTTATTCATATGGTATTTATCATTGGTAGCTGACAGTGCAGGGGGTGAGCACATACTGGTAAAGTCATATTGTGCCGCAAATATGTACAGGGTTAGGAAGAAAGGCAAGCAGAGGGACGTCACCATGGTGGTAGATAGTAGGTCGAGCACTGAGGGAGCTGAGTGTTAAACTATAAAACTCACTGGGAAACACTGGTACAGATGGTGGCAGGACTGGATAGCATGGAGGGTTGAAACCTAATGTAGTTATGGAGAAGTCCGCAGTACTCACTTGCAACAGATGTGGAGATGGAAGCAGAATTGGTCCGGTTAATACACAGGCATGGGTTCACTGCAAGAGGACCAGTGAGAAACTAGGGAAGGTGGGGGGGGGGGCGCGCAAGACTGTATTTAATAGAGGTCGGGGCCGGGGAGGGTGGTCGGGACAAAATACTAGCGTGAAGACTCAGGCCTTACAGCAAAGCAGTTTTCAGAAAAAAGCTGCGGCCCCCAGGTAGTCTGAGTCCTTGACAATAGAGACAGAGACAATCCAAGCAGCCAATAGCAGTCATACAACAGGGAGTTACAGCCAACAGATGGGCAGCTTGATGGAACAGGAGCCAAACGGGTGCGGGACCGCTGTCAGTGGAAAGCGTACCCAAGTGCAGCTTGTAGGCAGGCGAGGAGAGTGTAGACTGCTGGGGAGAAACCAAGCCACTGACGCCGGGTGGCCTGGAGTGTCCGGGAGGGCTTCACCCGAAAGAAGGAGAGGCAGAGGGGTAGGCTTCTCTTCAGGGTAAGAGCCGAGAAATTAATTTAATCAGTGTGAGTGACAAAGGTAGAGACAAAGGCTACATGGACAGAGGAGTGGAACAGTGGGAAGGGGACAGAGAGAAAGTTTAGGGGGAGCTAGGCTGGATGGCGCCGCAGGTGAGAGGAGAACAATGGGCTGGGCTAGTAGACAAGAATTAATTTAAAGAGCAGGAAATTAAGCACAGGTCAGGCTGATCAGGCTAGTGCCGGGGGGGGTGGTGGTGTGTGTGCAAGAGAATGTTCCTAGGTGTAGGACTTCCATGCCAAGAAAAAAAACAGTATTTTGGCAGAACTACAAGTGGAGGGGTAGCTTCAGGGCAGAAACAGACTGAAAAGAAAGAGCAGAGATGATGGAAAGTGCAGACTTTATCAATACCAGAGCAGTTTCAAGCACAGCATTTCTTAGGCTAGCATTTCACAGAATCACAGTACATCAACGGGCCAGCAAACTATATCTAGGCAGTATCTAAAGACAATTAGCATACAGGCTAGCAGCAATACAGTTCAAAATACTAGTATAAAGACTCAGGTCTTGCAGGAAAGCAGTTTTTGGGAAAAAGCCGCAGCCCCCAGGTAGTTGGAGTCCTTGAAAATAGAGACAATCCAAGCAGTCAATAGCAGACCTACAGCAGGGAGTTGCAGCCAATAGATGGGCAGCTTGATGGAACAGGAGCCAATTGGCTGCGGGACCGCTGTTGGGTGAAAAGTGTACCTTAGTGCAGCTTTCAGGCAGGCGAGGAGAGTGTAGACGGCAGGGAGAGCGTAGACGGCCGAGGAAGAACCGAGCCACTGCCACCACACGGCCAGGAGTGTCTGGGAGGGCTTCACCCGAGTGCAGCTTGCAGGTGGGCGAGGAGAGCATAGACGGGCGGGGAGGAACTGAGCCGCTGTCGCCAGGCAGCCTGGAATGCCCAGGAGGGCTTCACCTGAGTGCAGCTTGCAGGTGGGCGAGGAGCGCATAGATTAGAAGTTGTCCTGAAGCTCCCACAAATTTCCTTTGGTTCTTACAAAACAGAAAACAAGACTAACTTTGGCAGTAAGAGATAACTGCGTCAGAGTACCACAAATTGTAGGCTCCTAAAAATAGACACTGGCTTCAAAATAGCAAGTTAGTTAATTAGCCTGTTGGTCTGTCAACAAAATGTTTCTAATCTCAAACTATGTGAAAATGACTATTCTAATTCGCAAATTTACTATTAGACAAGAAATAAATTTGAAACGTCTAAGTGTAGTTAGCTCATGCAGAAATGATGTACTCCTTATACAACAAACTCCGTTTATTTGATATAACAACAGTACATTACATGCAAAAGTAACGTTGACAAACAAAATACCCTGCTACGAACAGATACTCTCCGCCATGGTACTCAGAAAGAGGAAAGCCCCCCCTCCCCCTCAAAAGACGGACAAAAGCACCTTAAACCCAAATCAGCCTTGAAACCAATATCATCCCTATGTACCTTAATTGACAGTGATGCAGCTGAGAAAGAGTAGTAAGCCACTGTTTAGTATCTGCTCAGCTCTGTTATGCTTTATCAGCAAAAGGCACAAATGTCAGTACAGGCAAAAGCATAGGACACCACATGGCATGCAGGTTACTGCTGTACATGCAATATAGCTGAAGCATATACTGACCGAGGGCCTCCACTTACCATGTTGTTTCTGTCCTGCTTGAGATTAGCAGAAAGAAGGAAAGAAAAGGAGACTAAGTGTAAAAATGATCAGACATCAGTTGTCTTACTTGGGGTGGCACAATGTTAATTATTATTGCATTAGGTCTCCCCTTTTTACTCTCTCCATTGGGCAGTCATATTTACCTGCTGAAGAATAACATTCAACAGCACAACATGGCATGTTAATCCTTTAATTGCCAAGCATCCTGTTCAGCTTTGAGTTCAAAATTTAAGACACTTTGAGACAGCAAGTGTAGGTACAGCGTCCCAAGGTATCACAGCTGCTGTCGAAATATAGGCATCATCCATGGATTACAGATTTAAATCTGGTGCACATAAATTCCCACAGATAAAATCACCAGCTTACATACCATTACATCATTAATATTTTGATGATGCTTCAAAAGGAATTATGTTTTCTGACTTGGGTTTGTCTTTGTATGTGACATTTTATGGTTTGAGGGCCATTTGCCTTTTTCTTCATCCTGCTGTGCCCCGCACCCAGTCCAGTCACCCACCATCTCTAAGGTTTACCCCACAACGTGTTCGTGGTGTATGTGTGTGTGGTAGTGGTGGGAGATTGTCAGTGGTCTGTAGTGTGGGGCTTGTATCATCCTGCCTGCTGGGGAGTTTTTCCACAGATTTTTGCCCGATCCTCTCTGGGACAACACGGAGAAGCCCTGGCGTGCGTACACACATTCGCATGGATAGGAAGCCGTATCCCCCCCTCCTTTGCATAAGTGGGTCCAGCTACACTGCCAGTACATACTTACTCCTTCCCCCCTTCCAGTCGACCCCTGACTCGAGCTAGATCTTAGTGTAATTAGCAGAAGCACTATGGCTCTACTACTGGGCCAGCTCTTTACTTTTTTTAATAAAAGATGACTAGGGACACTTTACATCAAAGCCTCTCCCTCAGTTCTCTTACTGGCATGCATACTTTAAACAGTCTCTTAAAAACCTATTGGTAGCTGCAGCACTGCGTTTTTGATGGTGATGACTCAGGTAAGCATCTTGAGCACTGCCAGAGCATAAGCGGCACTGTGGGAAGGGAGGCTTTTGGTCAGACTCTAGATCACTAATGTTTGATCACACTTGGAGCCCCATTCTGTATGAACCAGCATCCTGAGAGAGAAAAACAAGAAACTGGGATGAAACACTAGCACTGGGCATCCTGAGGGGGACACTGACCTAAGGCCCCCAACCTCTTCAAGGTGGGTAAGCAATGGTCAATGGGAAAGTGACAGAAAAGCTGAAAATAGGGCTGAGAGGTCACCAACAAAAAGGAAACAGCACTGGAGACTGGGAAAACATTGCAATTTAAATACAGTAAATAAACCAATCTAAAAAAAAATGGCAATTATGTACCTACCGTAATTCTTGATCTTCTTGGACGAAGTCTCCACCACTCATTCACACTAATGGGAGTTTGCCGTAGGCGCTAGGACCCAGCGGGTGCAAACTTTTTCAGGAGGGCCAGCACTTGAGATGGAGCTGTGAGGAAGCGGCACCGCGAGCCCCGGCTCATGCAGTAATGACTATCTGGGTATTGACCCTCCAACCGCCTCAGTACCTTTTTTCCGAGGAGCCTAACTAACCTAGAAGGACTAACCTAAAAATCGGTCATAAGACAGTCCGAATGACCCGTGTAAGAAGGGTCAACAATAAAGTATTCACAGCTCGGCCATTGAGGGAGTGAAGACCATAAACAGAGAAGTGAGCTCAGGGGATGGTGGGTGGACGTGTGAATGAATGGTGGAGACTTCGTCCAAGAAGATCAAGAATTACAGTAGGTACGTAATTTCCATATCTGCCTGGACATGAAGTCTCCACCACTCATTCACACTAATGGGAGAGTACCGAGCTAAATAATCCCCCAAGACGGGCGGCAGGAGATAAAGAGCTCATGTGCTCAGGACAGAAGTCTGTTAAGAATGGTCCTACCAAACGACAAATGTCTGGCATGAACATCAAAGGCGTAGTACTTAACGAATGTATGCATGGAGCTCCAGGTAGCCAAATTACTAATATCTGCAATGGGCACGTTGCGAATTTCCGCCAGGCATGCCGTGACTGCTCTGGTAGAGTGAGCGTACACTCTGCCTTCCAGCTTGACCTGTGCCATAGAATAGCAGCGGCGAAGGAATGCTACCAGCCACGCTGAAATGCATCCGATAGCAACAGGCTGACCCTGCCAGGTCTCACTGAAGGAAACAAACAGTTGTTGAGGCTTGCGAATTTCTTTTGTTCTATCTAGAAAGAACCACAATGCTCTTTTAACATCCAGCAAATGACAGGTATGTTTCCCTTCATTCTGGAAGTTCGCAAAGTAGGAAGGACTAAAGGTTGGTTTAGATGGAATTCTGAGACAACCTTAGGAAGAAATTTAGGATGAGTCCTAAGAACTACTTTGTCCTTGTGAAATACAGTGTACAGGGGGGTCTGTGACCAGTGCATGTATTTCAGAACCCCTAAGGGCAGAAGTACTGGCCATGAGGAAGGCCGTTTTCCAAGTAAGGAACTTCAACTCGCAATTAGCTAGAGGCTCGAAGGGTTTACGAGTGATCAGGTCTAGCACAAGGTTAATGTCCCAGGCTGCAACTGGGCATCTGATAGGAGGTCTAGTATGCGGAATACCCTTAAGAAACCTCTTAACTACAGGCAACTGAGCCAGTAACATGGAAAGTCTCATGATATGCCGAAATGGCACAAAGATGAACTTTGACTGTGGAGAACTGCAGACCTGAATTTGAGAGGTCTAAAAGATACTCTAAGACTTTATTTGGCGGGCAGGAAAAAGGGTTCCAAGAGGATTTTGCACACCAGATAGAGAAACACTTCCATTTTGCTGGGTAGGTTTTTCTGGTGGCCGGCTTACAAGCAGCCAAAAGAATATCTGAAACGCCACAAGAAACATTGAACCTATTCACCTCAATCTCTTCAGGAGCCAAGCATGAAGGTGAAGCGACCTCAGGTTGGGATGGACCAGGGGACCCTGGGTCAGAAGGTTCATCTGAAGGGGAAGCATCTCGGGGGGGGATTCTGACGGACTGCTGAGTAGTGGGAACTCTATCTGCCGAGGCCAGAAGGTGACAATGAGAATCATTCTGCCCCCCGAGACTCCAATTTGAGAAGTACCCTCTGAATTAGAGTAAGAGGAGGAAAAGCATATAGAAAATGTCTTGTCCACTGCAGCCTGAATGCATCCTGACAAAAAATGCCAGATCCTGGATTTCTGGAGCAGAAGAGGCAGTTTTGCATTGAGTGGGGACGCAAAAAGGTCCAGGTCTGGAGTTCCCCACTTTTTGAAGAATGACTGAACGACAGCTAAGTCGAGAGACCAATCGCAAGGATCCGTCTCTGTTCTGCTGAGACGGTCTGCCAGCTCGTTTTGTACTCCTGGAAGGTAAACTGCCTGAATCAAAGCCTTGTGTTCCAGGCAACACGCCCACACTCTCACTGCTTCCCTGCACTGCCCTGCTTGTTGATGTAGTACATCACTGCCTTGTTGTCCATTTGAAGGAGAATGTCCTTGTGACAGAATATGTCCTTCCAGACTCTGACTGCATAGAGAATGGCTCTCATTTCCAGGATGTTTATGTGAAGCTGGGACTCGTACCAAGTCCACGTACCGTGGGTGTGGAGATCCTGGCAGTGGGCTCCCCTACCCATCAGGGACACGTCCGTGGTAATGGAGATCTGATGATCCAGAGGGGCAAAGGGATATCCTTCCAGAAGATTGTCATCCTGCGACCACCAGGCGAGTGACCTCTGCAGAGGTTCAGTCACCCTGATGGGAAAGGACTGAGGGTGAGTGGTTGGGGACCACTGAGTACTGAGCATCCACTGAGAGGTTCTCATGTCGAGATGAGCTAAGGATACAGTGAACATCGAGGATGCCATGAGGCCCATCATCTGTTGCATCAAGATGGCTCGAACTGAGCTGTGTTCTCTGAAGTATTGGGCCATTCGTAACATATCACCACGTCTGTCCTCTGGAAGAAAAGCCTTCACACAGGAGGTGTCCAGAAGAGTTTCTATGAAGAGGAGCTTCTGAGAGGGCTGCAACTGCGATTTGTTGAGATTCAGCAGGACTCCCATGGATGTGAGAAAGTCTGAGGCCGTGGCCATGGCCTCCAGAGTCTCTTGCCTGGAGGGACTTACTAGGAGCCAGTCGTCCAGATATAGGAACACTTGTATTCCGATTTTCCTGAGGTGCGCCGCAAGAATGGCACAACACTTTGTAAAAACTTGAGGTGCCGAGGACAGCCCAAAGGGCAGGACTCTGAACTGATAGTGTTGACCCAATGCCACGAACCTTAGGTATTTGGGGTGCTTTGGGTGTATGAGAATGTGTTGTAAGCATCCTGCATGTCCAGGGAGGCTAGCCAATCGTGCTGATGAAGCAAATGTAACATGGTACCTAGTGATATCATCTTGATATTCTCCTTGTGAAGGAACTTGTTTAACTTTCTGAGATCCAGAATAGGGTGCATGCCGCCGGGTTTTTTCGGGACCAGAAAGTAATGGGAGTAGAAACCTGTGCTTCGTTGATCCAGTGAAGCTATTTCTACTGCCCTGCTGTTCAGAAGGCCTAGTACCTCGGAAGCAAGAAGGTCTGTCTGTACTGCCAGCAGCCTGGACTGTTTGGGAGGATGATCTGGAGGGGTTTCCAAAAAACTGAGCAAGTACCACTTGCGGATTATCCGGAGTACCCATTTGTCTGATGTAATAGATTTCCACTGGTTGTAGAACTGAGTCAGATGTCCTCCTACCGTTGAGGAGGAGTCCGCCTCAGACAGCTGAGGTTGGACCTGGGCCAGAAAATTAGAAGGTGGCACAGGGCGCTTTGGGACCAGTGCCTTTTGCTGTGCTTTCTTTTGTGGCTGAGGGTTGTGGTTTTTGTTAAAACCTCCTCTGCCTCTGCCCCAAAACGACTGACTGTTGTGAAATTGATGCTTGTTCGCACCCCTACGGGAGAGGGCAGGTGCAGGTCTAGCCGTCTTAAGGCCAGACCTAGTCTTCCGCGTGTCCTCCAGTGCTTGCTCCACCCGAGGCCTGAACAGATACATACCGTCAAAAGGTAAGGCTATGACCTGCTGCTGGGCATCATTCGTGAAGCCCGATGTACAGAGCCAAGAGTCGTGGCAGGTGCAGATGCAAGCCACCGCCGCCCGGGAGGTGGTATCGAAGGCGTCCATTGCAGCTTTAAGCTGTTGGTTATTGGACTCGATACCCCTAGTTATGGTTTGAAGTAGCTCTGAGTTAACTTCCGAATCGGGCAGAGCTTCTACCATTTCCTTGAGCGAATGCCAAAGGACATACTCATATTGAGAAAAATAGCCCTAGTAGCTGGCAATGCATATACCCAGGGTTGAGGAAGCAAAGACTCTCTTACCTAAGTGTCTATCTTACGAGATTCTTCGTTCATAGGCCAGGCTGTAGATCCCTGAGGAAGGACAGCCTTATCATTCTCTGCCAAGACTACAATGGTATCAGCACAGGCTTGTGAGGCCAAAATGGGGCGATCCTTGGGAGAGGCATACTACCTACCTATGGACTTGGCCACTGAAGGAATGAGAGCTGCATTCTTCCACACCATCTGTGAAAGGGTCTCGAAAGAGGGCTGTAACGGAGGGGTTAAATCCATAGAGATCTCCGGGACATGAAGATATTGGAGTCTCAAAAGCCTCCCAGGATCGATTTCTGTAGTCTGGAGAGCAAGAGTAGAATTTAAATTTCTGAGCAGAGACTTAAAGGAAAGGTCTTTAACCACAGGCTCTGCGGCAGGATTGATCCCTGCTCCCAGGGCAGTGTCATCAACATCATCGCCTAAGCGAAGATCTGGATCAGGCTCAAAATCATCTCCCGACAGTCCAGGTGGGACTGTATAGACAGGAAATGGGTGAAAATTAGGAGGAATAACAGAAGAAGAAAGATTCGGAGTTGAGAACCCCTGAAGCCCGTCTGGCACCACACCAATCCCCGGTGCCATAGAGGAAAATGGCGGTGAGAACAAGGAGGGAGGCGCTAACAGAAACGGCACTGACAGAGCCCACGGTGCTGCGGATGGTGCCAACAGAGCACGTGGCGCTGCAGACAGTGCTGAGAGTGTCCCAAGAATCTGAAAATTTTGATCTGAGGTAAAAGAGGGAAAAATGGCAGGAGATAGAGGCCTCAGTGTGGACCCCAGCACCACAGCCATGTGAGGGGGATAAACACCTGAGCACAGTGTCAACAACACTGAAGAAGGCGCCGAGTGACTAGGACGGCCCAACCGCCCTACCCGTCCCTCTGAAACCGAATGGCCCGAAGGCCCCAGCGTCGGACTGACCAACTGGGGCAACTGAACCTACCTCCGAGCCCACTGCTCCACAAGAGCAGCCCACTGGTGAATCTGCTCATAGGAAGCTCCTCCAATAGGCGGGGAGGAGTTCCAGTGTCGAGGTCGGCAGCTACCAGAGACCGAAAATGGCAACTCCAACAGAGGTAGAGACCGGCGCCTGGCTCTAATAACCAACCATCTATGTGCAGACATACCAAGGGTGGCCTCGAGTGATGCAATTTCTTCTTCGACCTATGTGTCGAAGAAGAACTCAAGGCCGAACGGTGCCAAGAATGGGACTGTTTCTTTTTATGCTTTCGGGGGGGACAGCCCACCCCCCTGAGCATTGGACCATCCGTTGTCAGACACCCCTCCGGGAAGGGAAACAGATCGGACCCATCCCGGCTGACTGAATAGCTTTCATACAAAGTCTCCCTGCCATCACCTGACCCGCTCATGGTCGACTCTGTCAGTGGAGGGCTGAAGACTTCTGCTGTACAATTGAAAATATAATCAGTACTGATTCGAAAAAATTCTACAAAACAATAAACTGAACTATTGCTGCTAGTGAAGTTTAACTCCCGGTGGGCAATCGACGTCATCACTGAAGCACACTCAACCGTAGGAAAAAAGGAACTGAGGCGGTTGGAGGGTCGGAGCTGAGATAGTAATTACCGATGGGTCGGGTCATGTGCCACTTCCTTGTGGCTCCATCTCAGGCACCAACGATCCTGAAAAAGTTTGCTCCTGCTGGGTCCTAGTGCCTCCGGCGAACTACCATTAGTGTGAATGAGTGGTGGAGACTTTATGTCCAGGAAGATCAAAACAAAAACAAAGCTCCAGAAACCTCAGGGGAAACTTTGAAAAGCAATATTAAGCCACAATCCAGCCTACATTTCATATTCTGAACTTCCCTTTTCCTGTTCTACATTTTAAGTTGATTTTCATAAAACAAGGCTCTTTTACCCACAGTGTTCCTTTGCCCTTGATGCTTATTCTCTTCCATCAAAATTATACAGCTTTGATATCAAAATGTGTTGCCGCGGAAATGAAGCAGAGGATTATGGTCTCATGCAAAGAACAAACAGCAGCAGAAGACAAATTTGAAAAAAGAACAGTTACATAAGAACTTATACAGCAGATCTTAAAGACAATCTCCTCCATTAGGCCACACCTTTGGAGCTATAAACCATCAGTGCTATGACCACACAGAAACTGCTGTTGGCCAGGGGCTGCCCACAATGACGTGCAGCGTCTACATGTATATAAACATGGCCAGCCCCATCGCTCCTCAGTCCCCATGGCAGATTATTTTTATTTATTGAATTTTGTTGACCAGGTAGGCCCACTGAGACTAGAAGTCCCTTTTTCAGGGGCAACCCAAGGGGTGGGGTACAGATGGTAACTGACTGCAATTGCACCAGATTAAGCTGTTGGTGATATTTTTAGTGAATGGGGGAAATTTGGTCAGGATACCAGGTTGAGGGGATTTACATTTATTATAAAATGAAGAAAATTTTGAGTATGTGTCTAGCAGGATGTTTATGACGGGAAAAGGAGGGTGAGTGTTAAAAAAAAAAAAAACACAGGGAGTATGGTGATGGGAAAACTGTAAGATGATATGTATGTTATGAATTGTTTTGAAATAAAAATTGCCCCTACTCTTTTCGAGAAGTGCCATGGGATCTTTAACATCCACCTGAACAACCACCAGAACAGGCAGACGGGACCTCGGTTTGACATCTCATCCGAAAGATGGCACCTCAGGAGTACACAGACTTTGGCACATTTACTGTGAGCCCTAACTCACTGAACAACAGATGTGTCTGAGACAGGGTGTATAGCTGAGCTTCCCTGGAGCCAACCTTCAGGAGCCAGTCTTCCAGATAAGAGAAAACATACAGACCTTCCCTGCAAAGGGCTGCTGCAAGTATTTCCAAGCATTTGGTAAAGACCTGGGATGAAGAACAACAAGCCAAAGGGCAATACTTTGAACGTACAGTGTTCTCCCTCCAGCATAAAATGGAAGCATTATCTGGGGGATTTCCTGACCTTTACATGAAGGTATCCATCCTTTATGTCTAGACAACAGCTCTCCAGAACCTGCTCATCTGTAGTGATCTCCTGACATTGTTTCAGATGCAGGGAGATCCTGCCCTCTGTGACAAGGCTGAATAGGGCCCTATCACAGTTGTTATGGAGAAAGAGTTAAAATGCAAGGATCTGTTTTTTCTCCTTTTCTGTCTCTTCTCTGTCTGGTTGTGCAACCAAATTTTCTCGTGAGACCTAGGACTTGATCACCCCAATGGTCTTGCAATTTTCTGCCACTTGCTATCTCTCTACTCTCATTTGCTGTTCTGTCTTTTCTCCCCCTTGCATATCTGTTGGTATAAAAATATATGTGAATCATTATGTGAAACTGTAATTGATAGTGGGATCCCTTTGTTTAGAAATGTACAGTATATAGTTTTACTGTTGAAATGTACATACTGTTAAAATGACTGCAAAAAGCTGTTTGGAACACAAGGGGTTAACCTGTTTGCAAACTCTCTGAGAAGCTGTAAGCAAGAGGTCAGTTCTGGGTCACAATGTTCTTTTTGCTGCACCTGTTGAAATTACAAGAACAGTGTGTGAGAAGCATGCTGTTTTCCTAAGGAGCTCCTACACAGACTTATAAAAAGGAGCTGCAATGTTTTGTGAGAGAGAAACACAGAGACCGATATTGGAAATTGAGAAGAAACCCAGATCGACTTTCTCAGTTTATACTGCCTTTGTAAATAGTTACACTGAACAATTTTATTTTTTTTATTTTACTGTTATTAATAATAAGGGCACCGGGGGGAGGGGACCTAGAAGGGGGCTGCCTTCTCAGCCAAGACCTTGCTGACAGCAGGAATGACTACCTCGGGGAGCAGACAGACAAAAGGAACGCCAACCACCATCTCTAGCAGGAGTGGGATATAAGGACCTTACAGACCTTAGTCATTTTTGAAGTTTAAAGGCCATGTAGGGTCTCCTCAACATCATAGCCAAACAGTTTTGTCCCTTTAAAGGAGTCATTCAAAACTGCCTGCTGCACAACACTGGCAAAGCCCGCAACTCTAAGCCAGTAATATCTCCTCATGCAAATGCCAGAAGCTGCAGCCCTGGCAGAGGCATTGGATACAGGGGGCAGGTTTAACTGGGCTCTAGCATTTGTCAGGTGATTACTGGATTAGCAACGAGGAACAATCTAGTGGCTGAAAGGGAATGACAACTGAATGCACCTGTCAAAGATGTGACAAAGGCCTGGGGAGCATGTCATGATGAAAGAAATGTGCATATAACTGAAAAACTGTGTGCATACAAATTAAATACTTAATACTGCTGGAATACGGCAAGATTCAGAACTTCAATTTTCTGTGCATACATTCGAAAGACATACAAGTGGTATCCATTGCCCATCATAAACTAAGCATGGCAAGTGTTTACCAACCTCAGTACCAGATGACGATGTTTTCAGTAGATCAGTCTTGGCAGAACCATCAGGCAAGCTTGAGCAGTAGTACAAGCAACTTTCCACAGACTGTTCTGATATTTGACCATGTGGGACTGGTAGTTTGCAATCCTAAGGCCCAATGATGCTGAGGCATAAGTACATTTGCCCATCACATCCAGCCTCCTAGATTCTTTACCAGGGGGCAAAGTACTCATATGTCTCAAGGCTACAGACTATACTGAGCAGCCATGATGAACACACAGTCCATTTCTGGCTGATTAGCACAGCAAGTCTTAGCAGATGGTGTAGGATACTGCCTATCGTCCTTTCTGGGAACTACAGACAGGGAGTTTGGTCTGTAGCATGTAGCCAAAGTAGCATCTTCTAATGTAGAATATATAGATGGAATGTTAATAGAGGGGGAGAAGGGCACCTCCAAAAATTCCGTAAGATTAGTTTTAATGGAATCTTCCTCTTCCACCTCAAAGCCCATGGCGCACTGCATTTGCTGCATCATGGCTTGAAAAGATGGTCCACAGGAGGAGCTATCGGGGTATAGACCACTGAGTCTTCATTACAGGATGAGAGGGTAGAACTACAGCAAGGGGGGGGACCATCCTGAAATTGCTCACCCTCGTATTGCTCCTCTAAATCCTCTTCTAAGTGGATGAGGTCAGGATTATACTCCACTTCATCACTGTCAGCTCGGGTGAAGCAGATGGCAGCTGAGAAGCAGTAATCTATAGGTGCTACTGGAACCTATTGATCGGGGCTGAGTATCAGAAGGCCCCGTCAGCAGAATAACTGCCTGCATTGGCAATCCTGGCAGAATGTGTAAAATCATTTCAGAAAACAACACTACAACTGCCTGGGAGTCGACAGCGCCCTGCAACGGGGCCAGGACTACCTGCATCGATGGGCCATGGGCCAAAGACTAGAATGTCATAATGAACCATAGTAGGTAGAGCAGCGCCTAAGCCAAGCTTGACCTTGGTATGTCAGTAAGGGTCAAAGGGGCTGTAGTCTACGCCAGAGTGACCGTTGACAAGGGTTTATCTTGTCTCAATGGCAAACGGGACCTTGCTGGTGAAGCAGACTTGATTTTTCTGTGTGTTTCTGCTTATGGCTGGACGATGAGCAGGGCCGTGACAATGACTGTTCTTTGTCCCTATCTATAGACTTTGACAGCTGCTTTCAGCTGATGGTGAGAAAGAAGCAGATTTTTAACCTGTTACCTTCTCCATGGCTTTCAATGTCTTTAATAAAATGACATTTTCTAGAGCTTTCCTACGAGATTGCCTTGCAGCCTGGCTGAAGCTCTAGCAAATCTCACAAGTCCTCATGTTGTGAGACCAGCCCAAAAAACACACACAAACCATGTATGTGTTTCCTCTTTAAAAATCTTATCTCTGCACTTACGATATCACTATAAAGAACTCCACATGCTCTCCTTATTTTATTTCCTTCCCTTCCGAGTGTTCACCAAAACCACCTGAACAGAGCATCCCAAAAGCTAACGTGAGCATTCACACAGTGGCAGCTAGCCAATTAAAATAGCAAACAAACAAGGTGAGTACCACTTCATGGATTAAAATGTCTCACCATCAGTCTCCCTTACATTTCAGATGGCCGCCAAAAGTAGCTGGTGAATCCACAGTCGAAGAAACTATTAAACCCGCTTCTTTTACAAACCACCATAATGAGTTTTCCTATCAACTATGATCTAGGTTCCAAAATTTATTTGAATTGGTCTCTTGTCCAGTCTCCATAAGCAATTCTCATGTCATGCCAAATGAGCCATTATTCAGGTCCAGGAAAGAGGGCCTGGTGGGTTGTAGGCAGCCATACCTAATGTTACAGGTCCATCAAGGTTTCAGTTCTGTAACCGGGGCACCAACAGAGATTTCTCTTTGAAGAATAAAAGTCCTGGGAAAGGATTCATTACTCCCCAACAATGGTACTGTATACCACAGGCTCACTTTTTTGTTTGAGATGTGTTAAGAGCATGATTATTTTAAGTTACCAGTATGTAAAGTGTATACACATGTTCAACAGTCCATGTAGTTTGGACTTCTGGTGAACTCAGAGGGCTAATGGCAGCATAGATTTTCAGCTCCGTCTCCCTCTCGGTTATAATCTATCCGCATCACCCATCAAATGTGATGTCTTCACCAGCAAAAGGCAAAAGAAACAGAACAGGGAGGCTACCATCGACACCGATGCAAAAATTAAAAGATATGATGCAGGGAGAGGGAAGAACCAACATGCAGGAGAGAGACGCAAGGGAAGGCCTGCAACGCACCGGAGCTGGGGCCGAAGAGATCCCACCGAGCCTCAGTGAAACTATACTATAAACAGCCTGCACGGTTGCAAAGACTGATCAGACCCTCAGCGGACTTAACTAAAGTAGACCACAAAACAGAGCAGCTCGAGCTTTGTGCTAACCAACTGGTCGAACAGTAAGATCGCCAAGACAGACTTTTGCTCTATCTACTAGCTAGAGACCGAGAACTTACTCGTAAATTGGATGATCTGGAGGGCAGAAACAGAAGACAAAATATAAGACTGTTTGGGATCCCAGAAGGATCCGAAGATAAGTTCCGAAGTGTGGCCACGTTTTTACAGAAGATGCTCAAGCAAATCCTACCGTTACCCCAGGACGCTGATCTTGCAATGGACCGGGCACATAGGTCTCTAGTTCCTCGCCCTAAAAATCCTGATGCGAGGCCCCGCTCCATAGTCATCAGATTTACCAACTACCAAACCAAGGAGGAGATTCTAAAGCTGGCCTGGAAACAAAGAACATTGAGTTACGAGGGCCATCGAGTTTTCCTACGACCACACCACGATGGTACAAGAAGCCAGGAAAATGCTTTGGCCGATCATGAAACAGCTTAGAGCCCGCAATATGAAAACATAGATCCTATATCCGGCGAGACTGAGAATTATTACAGACAAAGGCTCAAAAACTTTCCAGGACCTGTTGTCTGCCACTCCCTTCCTGGAATCGCTGGGTTTAACGGTTCCCCCTCTCGTGAAAGAAAGGCTGGAAAGAGACTTACTCACCTCAGCCTGACTGTCTCAGAAAGGCCGCCTCACGAGGAAACCCCAGGAACCCACAAGCAGAATTTAAGAGCAGATGTCTCCGCCCTGATAACCTAACTGGGAGATCCTGCAAATCTCAACAAAAAGCTCCTCATCTGCTGGGGAAGAAGGAGAATGTACTCCCGAGACGGCTGAACCTGATGACGGATATGAATCGCGGGGTCTTACATGACCAGCACCTTTCCCTGCCCCGGCTGAGCTTTTGAAAATACACTGGTTTCCCATCCAGCATCATACAGGGACATCTGCCCGGTCTCCCTACCTGCCCACTGTCTTTTTTCTCTGTGCCTTCTCTCACGCTTCGACGATGACTCCTGGCTGAAGCGTGGTGAATATGCGACCTTGATCTTGCTGGTCGTCGCGAAGAACGCACACATCTAGGTTGACCACGCTATATGGACCTCTTCGGGGTGGACATATTCGCACCATGCCATCGGAGCGACTTGACGGCATCCAGAGGCTGCATCACGATCGCTACTGGCGAGACGACGTGGGGGGGGGGTTACCGGATGGATAAGCTAGATGTACCTTGGGCTGATCTGAATGGGAACTCGCCGAGATTTAAAAGCTGATGGAGAAAAAGAGACAAACTGAAGAACATTGGCCTTAAAAGTTCTATATTGTTGAAAAATCAGGCTAAGAGGTCTGTTATGACATACCTCCTGGATAGCTGACTATTCCCAAATGAAACTGATGTGGCTAATGGATCCTGTGCCCCATAGAGGGTACATACTTTATGTTTATCATTGTGGCAAAACTGGGCCTGTTGACTACAGGCCTCTGAAGTGAAGCCACGCAGTACATTTACATACAGTAGGGGCTACACCCACCTAACCATGTTTACTTCCAGGTTTAATACTCTCTCTCCAAAGGGCCCCCCTTTCTGTTACTTATTAACAAGGGTGATTTCTTATATTAAAATAAGCCCATAGGAACCCTGGAGGGAGCCGGATTAAGGTTGCTAGATGCCGCCCACTGACTATGAGGCAACCCTTTTAGGGGATTTCCCTCTGGGAAGAAGGGTATATACTCTAACACGCTGGAGTACCCTCTTAGTTGCGCCTAGACTTGCCCTTTGGTTGGGATTTTATTCCCAACCACTCCTAGGAAGTCGATGGATATGTGTTTCAAGAGGGGCTGGACAGTTCCCCAAGAGCCTGGCCGCCCTAATCTTTTTCCTGCTCGGGCCCTCACATGAGATTGGCCCCGGGCATATGTTTCTGACAGTTGGTCAAATTTCTGCTTTCTTGTTGAAAAGTTTCTTGTTAATAGTTCTGCTTCAGTTGTATGGGTACTTATTTTTTTTTGAAATTTCTACTATTTCAGGCATGCTGAGATGTCTTATCATTCTGCAGGTTAATAGACAAGAGCCCACCAGAGTTACATCAATGGCACATCACAATGTAAAAGTTCTCTCATATAATATTAATGGCTGCTCCAGTCCAGTGAAGAGAAAACAAATACAGAAATATATTGCTAGGCAGAATTGCGAGATGAATTTCTTACAGGAGACTCACCTGTCTCCCGCTGAGGTCCTAAAACTGAGAACCAAGTCCTACCCACAGGTTCATTCTGCCTCGTTAGAGTCGGGGCGCAGGAGGGGAGTTGCCATTCTGCTTGCGGCATCTTTCCCATTTGTGGTGGAGGACACTGTGGCAGATAGTGCAGCCAGATACATTATGCTGGTGGGGAAAGTGCAGGATACCCCGGTTACGCTAGTCAATGTTTATGCTCCCCCGGGCTCCCCCATTGCATTTTATACCTCCCTTGCCCGACTGGTGACAGAGAGGTCTAGGGGCCTCCTGATTATGGGGGCTGGAATTTGATTTGGGAAAGAAATATGGATAACACATCGGGCATTCAAAACCCTGATTACCACAAGGCACGGGCAGTTAAACATGCTCTAAACCAGATGGGACTGGTGGATGTGTGGAGGGAGAAATATCCCAGGGCGAAGGACTATACGTGTTACTCGCCCAGGTTTAAGGTGTACTCCCGGTTGGACACTTTTTTTACATTTAAAGATAGTGTCCCCGCCCTACCTTCTATGTGGGTTGGAGTTTCTACCCTATCAGACCACAGCCCGATATTCCTGGAGGTCGCCATTTCTCTTCCTAAAAGAGCAACACATTGGAGATTGAACATGTCCTTCTCCAGGATAAGGAAGTAGTAGATAAAATTAAGCACCATATAATAAACACTATTGCCGAAAACTCCACACCTGGAGTTACACCACAGATCATATGGGACACATTAAAGACAACTATTAGGGGACAACTAATAAGTATAGCCTCCCGGAAAAAAAAGGCCGCTTGCTGAAACAGCAAGACCTGCATAAAAGACTATCACAGCTGGAATCCCATCAAAAGTTGACATGGGACAGGCAGAGGGATTCCGAGCTTAAATCCCTGAAAGTGGAAATACAAAAGTTACTGAGGTAGGAAGTCAAGAGGAACCTTTTTTTTTCTTAAACAGAACTATTATGAAGAAGGCCCCAGAGGTACCAGAATGCTAGCAACCAGATTAAGACAATTTAGAGCCAGGGCTACAAAAACTAAAATTATTTCTCCGACCACTAGCTGCATAACACAGAAGTCTGAGCAAATTGCAGAGGCTTTTGTATTGTACTACCTTAAACTTTATACACCTCAGGTGTCGGCATCAGTTCATGAAACCATGGACTACCTTGGAGCCCTGCCCCTCCCCACCCTCCCACCAGAAAAAGCCCAAACCTTAACCAAGCCAATCACCCCAAATTGAAATTAAAAAAATCATAAAAGCTCTGAAAGGAGGGAAATGCCCCGGCCCAGATGGTTCTGGAGCAGAATTCTACAAAACGTTTACCACAGATATAGCCCCATTACTGCAAAATGTATTTTCAGAGATCTGGCAAGAGGTGAACCCGTTCCCCTCCTCCTGGCACTACGCCACGATTACGCTTATCCCGAAAGAGAATAAAGATCCTGCCAAGTGCAAATCCTATCGCCCAATCTCACTCAAACTCAGATTACAAAATCTTCACAGCGATACTAACGTCTCTGCTTAACACTATCTTGCCAGAACTAATTAACCCTGACCAATCGGGATTCATCCCGGGCAGACAAGCCCCAGATGGTGTCCGTTTAGCCATTAACATAATAGATGCCATACATCGTACCCACCTCCCCACATGCCTTATGAGTTTAGATGCGGAAAAAACTTTTGATAAGGTCTCTTGGCCATTCTTGTTTCTGGCTTTAGAACAAATGGGCTTTCTGCAGGCTTTCATTGATTGCATTAAGACTTTATACGCTGATCCTCAAGCCTATGTCAGGGTAAATGGAGGACTCTCCAGGCGATTTAATCTAGGGCAAGGCACTCGTCAGGGTTGTCCCCTGTCCCCCCTCCTATTTGCCCTCTATATAGAGCCACTGGCTGAGGCAGTGCGCACCTCTCCAGTGGTCCATGGTATTGAAGTTGGGGGACAGCAGCGAAAAATATCGCTTTATGCGGATGATGTGTTGCTCTGTTTGACCCACCCGGAGACCTCGATCCCCAACATTTGGTCAATCCTAACAGAGTTTGGTAGACACCCGGGATATACACTGAATAAGACCAAAACTGAAGTTCTATCTTTCTATTATTCCCCCTCTCAAAGAGTTGTGGAATTTCTCCCGCTGAATTGGTCAGCTCTTAAAATGTCATATTTGGGTGTCTACTTAACTAAACACAATTCGCATCTCTTTAAGGCTAATTATGTCCCACTCTCTGGTCAGGTACAGAAAGACCTGGATAGGTGGTCACTCTTGAACCTCCCGCTATATTTAAGAATACAGACTGTAATTATGAACATCCTTCCTAGATATCTATACCTTTTCCAATGTCTCCCAACCTATATAACTAAAACACAGTTCTGTGTCTGGCAAAAAGTGATCTTAAAGTTTACTTGGAACAATAGGAAACCTAGAATAAACGCCCAGATTCTCCAGCTTGGGAGGGCTAAGGGGGGGCAGGGCCCTACCTGACCTTGAGGATTATTATCTTGCTGCACAGATTAAAAGGGCGCTCCAGTGGTCTGTCCATACCTATGTGGCTAACTGGAAAGACATGGAGAAATTAGAGGAGGAGGAGGAGGAGGAGTGGGGACCCCCATTGGGAGTTCGCTTCATTCAGACGGGGAATTCCGTGGACTGCCCACCTCCACTCCTGACAACGGTGAGAGATACCATAAGGGCTACACACAAAGCATGGCAGAAATATAAAATAAAATCCTCCCTCTGGCAGCTTTATAGGCCTTCGTGGGATGTTACTTTTGCCCCATCCCGACTAGATCACACCTTTAGAACCTGGGAGAGAGTGGGTCTGATTTATGTCAAACAATATATGTCAGGGGCGAGGTCTTGACTTTGAGACCCTCAGAGATAACTACGGACTCATGACTCTGACTTTTACCGACACCTACAAGTTAGAGACTACATACTTCATTGTCGAGATCAGATCCTCAGCCGAGTAGGGCTCCAGTGGAAAGTCCTCCGCAATACTGTCCGACAGAAAACCACAGGCCTCATCTCTATACTATATAAAGTCCTCGCAGACCTAAAGAAGGACTACTTAGAAAAGGTTAAGCACAGATGGAGGGAGGAAGGGGCAGCTGACCTCGGGGGAATTAACTGGGATGTAGTGTTCAGACTGGCTCCCAAGACTACCAGCTCCCCTTTTGGCAGGAATTTAGTTGGAAGGTGAAGATACGGTACTTCCTTGCCCCCCTCTCGTTGAGTCGGAGGGATTCTGAAAGAGACCCCTCCTGCTGGAGAATGTGTGGGGAGGCGGGGGCAAACTACTTACATATCATGTGGCTGTGCCCACGGTTCGGTCAGTTTTGGGGAGGCGTCTCTCAGGCACTTATTAAAATCTTTGGACTGGAGCCTCCCCTGGACTGGCCCTGCCTTGTGCTGGGTGAGCCACCACAGATCTTGACTGGAGCAGACCCACTATATTTATGGACCCTCCTCCTGGCGGCGGCCCACAAAGCAATTACTAAAATGTAGTTAAAAAAAGATACTCCCACTCTGGGCACCTGGATACAAATAGTCCAGGGAATCGCAGAAATTGAAGAATTAACATATAAAATAAACCATAGAACACCAATATATGTTCGGAGATGGACCAGATGGGTGCTCTGGCGCCAAATTCTCTAGGCTTGACCGGGTGTCTGGTTACAATGGATTTCTTCATCGTCTTTGGGGGGGATGCTGGGTAGAGGATCTTGCCTCGTCTCTTGCCTGGATACTAATTAAACCAAAGCTGCTGGTGGGCTTGCTGCCTGGAGAAGGGTTCCCCTTGACTCTGTAAAGATGTAATGATATAAAAATATAAAAATTGTCTGATAACCAACGGGTACAATTGATGCAGGTTTATCAATAAACTTAAATTAAAACAAAAAACCAGTCCATATAGTTTGGTTAACCTTTGCTAAATGACCCATGTATTAGTCTTCACTGTATTCAACTGATACTATATGGTCATTCTGTCTGACCTTCAAATTTTCCATCCTTTCTACCATGTCACAGGGATGTGCTAGTGCAGTAAAGACGAATGACTGGTTTTCATCAGGAGTTAACTGTAGTGAGAGGTGAAGGAGTGCGGATGTTGCATCTCAAATCTTACAAAAATGGTCTTGCTTTGCAGAGCTGCTGGTTGGGCTCGCAGCTGTAAGCACAGCAGCAACAGGTCGATGAGACTAACAGGCAAGAGAATGGTTTACCACAGCTGTAAGCATGACTGGCATCTTCAGGAATTTCTCAGATGGAAACATGCATTAACATCATCCCAGCACCACTAATGTATGGATATGCGCATCAGAGATGCCCTAATGAAGCAAAGCAATGAACAAAAGGGTAAATGAAAACGGGTTTGGAAAAGTCATTCCTGCTAAAACTGTAAACCACTGCTGCACTGGTTAGTTGTTCTGATCAGTTTCCTCCAGGTGCTGGCCTGACATGCTCAATATGATTAAGAACTACGAAGTCAAAGGCTGCACAGCTGTCACCACTGGGAATAATAATGTGCAAGGTCAGGCCTGAGTTGCAGTTCAGGCAAAAATTTATTCCATGAATACAAGCGGAAAGGGGGGGGGATAAAATGAAAAATGATGTTCTTACCTTACTTATCTTTTAGGAATATCTTCACTCTTGATTCACAATAGTGGGTCTAAGTCAGAGGCGTTAGAAACCCAGAAGAAGCCAGAATTGTTCAGAGGGCTAGCGCCGTGAGCACATGCGGCTGCCTGCTGATGTTGGCACCTGCCCTCAACTGCATCAGTCCCTTTTTTACCACAAAGGTGCATCATAGCCTAACAAGTATGTATGTCCTAAAATTAAGGGCATAAGATAGCCCTGGTCAGTGGCCTGGGGAGGGGGGTGTCACCAATCAATCAACACAGTGTTTCACAGCCCAAACATAAAGGGGTGAAGACCAACACAACCATCCTGGAGTGAGGCCAGGGGATGGTGGGCAGGTGTGTGGATTGTGAAGATACTCCTAGAATATCAAGAATAATGGTAAGAATACAATTTTCATATATTCCAGGAATACATATCACCACCTTGGGGGTCAGAGTACCAAGTTCAGAAGAGTCCCTCGGACTATGGAGGCTGAAGCTGAGGGCTCATTCAGGATAGTAATCCATCCAGGACTGCCTAGTCAAGGTGGGATGCTGCCTGGCACGGACATCCAGGGCTAAGTACCAGTAAAAATGTGCACTATGCTACAGTCACAGCTCTGCAAATTTCTCCATAAGACAGCCAGGGACATGGCAACCACTCTGGTGGAGAGGACAATAACCTTGCCCTCCACTTTAACCTTAGCCATGGCAGCAGTGGCACAGGAATTCACAAGCTGGGCAGAATGCACTTGATTGTAACAGGCTGTCCCACCCAACAGGATCGATGTCAACATGAGCTGTAAAGTCAAGTCTAATTCTATCAAGGAAATCTAAGCACCTTCTTGACATCCAGACAGTGGAGAGACCTCTCCCCCTGATTCTGGACATTAGCAATGTAGGCAGGCAAGACTAAAGCTAATTAAGATGCAGCTCTGACATCACTCTAGAAGAAATTTGGAATGTGTGTGAAGAACTATCTTAGTTAATGGAAAACAAAGACGGAGGATCTGTGACAAAGCATGGACTTCAGATTCTCTGACAGCAGAGATGATGGCCACCCGAATGCTTCCCAAGTTAAAAACTCCAAGTCACACGTCGCAAGGCTCAGAGAGCTTGTGAATGAGTATATTAGTACAAGGCAGATACCCAGGCAGCCACTGGCTTCCAGCTGGCAGGCCTTGTGTGAAAAAAGCCTGAGAGGAACCGCTTGTGCCATACACAGAGTGTGACACTTGGACAGCTGGTTTTGATTAACCTATGTTTTTTTGTAATCAAAAAATGTGTTATTGAATGTCTCTTATGAGAGATGCTGACAGTCTGTGGAATAACAACCTCTCCTCCCAGGTTTTAGCTAATAGGTGTTACCTGGAAGGACAAGAGATAATTACAGGCTAGAAGAGACTTAAAATTTAGGATCTCCTTTTTATGTGACTAATTGCAGCTTGCCAACTGCCAAGATAGATCATAAACTTTTATAACGTTCAGAGGAAACACAGTAAAATTCACATGGTGATACAAAGCATGTTGCACCTCTGTGAGATCTGGCAGAGACACAAGTCCTTTGATGTATGGAAAGGGTAAGCTGATCATAAGATCAAAGAAAGTCATATGAGAAAATGAGTTGTGCTCAGATCCCAGAATTTACCTTTGATAAGACATCCTGTTTTGCATAAACATACATTTTTTATATTCTGACAGGGAGGAGCTAGGTGACCTCACGCAAAGAGGTTGGCAAAGCCAGTTTTTAAAAAGTATTCTGTTTTCCATTTACACACAAATGATTGGACTCTGAAAAAGCAACATCAGGCACTGTTAGGAGATAAGTATACTGTGATAGGAGATTCTGTCTGCACTTTTAAACCTGTTTTGTTTAAGTGCTTTATATGTTTTGTGATATATGGTTCTGTATTTACATTTTACATTTTTTTTTAATCTATTTTGAAGTAAACCTCTACTTTAGAGACTACTTGGTGTGCCTCTGAATTTCTTTTTCTTGACGAGAGAAGCATACATGGTTAAAGCTGATGCTGCATAAAGCTTACTGGTTTTACCACACTGCGAAAAGGTAAGAATTTATTCTGAGGTCTTTAATAGAGTTTTAAGGGTTCATTTTGTACGCCTGGTTAGGTGCTGTAGCAAAGATATCTGACACCAAAAGCAGAATTATCTGAGCCTGTACATTGGGTACACTAACAAGAGGTTCACAGTTTGAATCTCTCCCAAGACTTGAGACCAAAGGTTGATTCGAACCCAAAACAGACAGGAGGGTTACCCTGTTTCTGTTAACTGTTCACAAGACTGCACTTGGAGGTTGGCACTTTGGGAGTAGAGGGCTGACCTGCTGAGTGGGTTTGTGCCAGTCTGGTTGTCAGCAGAGCGAAAATTTTGGTATTACAAGCTCTGATTGTTCAGTGTGTCAGCTTGAGACCATCCACTCACTTGCAAAGAAAGAAAAAGGCAGTGATTTATTTTTAAAAAGGAGACAGAACTATATCACTTTGTGTACAGTCAAGTTCCTACCCGTTTAATTTTTTTTTCTAACGTGCAAGTCAGAGTAGCCGTAGTTAGGGAAGAAGATGGCTTCCAACTACAGCAGGCACACTGTAGACTACTTAAAGCAGTTGTGCGGGGACAGAGCAGTCCCATTCGAGGTGAAAGCCACCAAGCAGAACTTCACTGATGGTAGCAGATACCCAGAGCAGTGAGTCACAGACAGTGACTGAAAAGGACCAAACCTCGAGTGTGGCAGGGCTAGTGGCCAGAGCTGTGTCCAGATCCAATGAGGAGGGCAACAGGGCAACTGTCAGTGAAAGGCAACAGCAGCAGGGGAAGGTCGCCAGTATTCTGGATCCAGAAGTACTCAGCCTGCAAACTGAGTTGGGCAGAATGAAGCTGGAGTTCCAGAGGGAGAGAGACCGTGAACAGCGGGAGACGGACCGTGAGGCACAGCGAGAACGCCAAGAGGCAGACCATGAGGAGCGTGAGTGCCAGCGAGCTGCAAGGAGAAGAGGGAGGGAGAACGACGAGACACAGACCATGAGGAGCAGGAGCACCAGAGGCAACAGGAGCTGGAGAAGCTACAACTCCAACCAGTGGCACCAAAGCAGGTAAGTGGCTTGGGTTTAACTGGAAATACAGGACTGGGTTACAAACTGAATTCCAAATTGATAGCTAAATTTGAAGAGGGAGAGTACATGGATGCCTTTTTAAATTCTTTTGAAAAAGTTTGTATTCAGGCTAAAATTCCTAGAGAGTCCTGGAGCTTCCATCTATCCCCACTACTTACCGGGAAAGCTCGGGATGCATTGGGTCAAATGGACAATGAGGACAGTGATGATTACAGCAAACTTAAAGCTGCACAGTTAAAAAAATTTGAATTAACTGCTGAATCACACAGATCTAAATTCCGTAAGCTCAGGAGAAGCCCTGACATGAGCTACGAGGAGCTAGCTATGAAACGATGTCAGTTTTTAAATCGTTGGTAGGAAGGAATTGGAGCAAACTCTGTTGATAAAATTGAAAATGTGATTTTGTTAGAACAGTTTTATTGGGCATGCCCAGCAGAGCTGAAAACCTGGCTGGAGGACCGAGATCCCAAAACAGTGCAAGAGGCTGCTGAACTCTCGGACCGCTATGCCAAGAGCAGACCTGCTCTGAGAGCGAATGGGGAGGGCGTGGCAGTGCAGAAAGGGAAAAGCGTGCCTTCAGGGCAGCTAAAACCCTCACTGCCTCCACCGAAACCAGTTAGCCCCAGGTTTTAGAGAAAAGATTTCTCTGAAAAGAAATGTGAATGTTGGTTATGTAAACAAACTGGGCATATTGCCAGACAGTGTCCCAAAAGAATGAGCAATATGCAGAATGGTACTAGAAAAGAAGTGGGTTGTTTGTGTGTCCCTGGAAGCATGCCTGTGAACATGAGGGAACACATGCACCCAGTCATGGTGAATGGTGTACAGACGCAAGGGTTGAGGGACACAGGGGCATCCTTGACCTTGGTAAAGGGGGATCTAGTAGAGCCTGGTCAGCTTATACACAATAAATACGTCACTGTGCAGGACTTTACTATTGAGGCAAAAACACTGCCCCTTGCTAGTGTTCTCCTAGACTGGGGTGAAACAGGGGGAACTATGCAACAGGTGGCTGTAGCCAAAATGATAGCAGTGGATGTGATCCTGGGCAACAATCTCAAACAGGGAATGGTATGTGCAGTTACCCGTAGCCAAGCAGCAAGGGGAAATTGTAGTTCCCTGAACCCCACAGAAACCATTGTGGAAACCACTGAGAGGCTGGTTCCCCAGACTGTGTCTCCAGATGGGGAGACTAATGAAAAGAGGGTAGAAATTTCCCCAGTAGCAAGTAACCACACAGCTACAGAGGGTTACTCCGAAGAGGAAGGGGTGACCCATTGTCAGAGGGTTGGGATTGATAGTGATCCTAAGTGCCCTGACGCTACTGCTAGGGACCCTAATTTAGCGACTGATGGGAACCTGTCCCATGCCTTGGGAATGTGTGAGGAGTTTGCAGCTGCTCAGAGAAGTGACCCTAGTCTAGAGAAACTGAGGGCTTGGGCAGACTCTGACGGGGAACAGGGAGGTGACTGCAGACATAAGGTTTATTGGGAAAATGGACTTATGTATACTCAGGCTGTGCAGACAGAGGGAGGAGTGCTAGGCAGGCAGCTCGTCATTCCCCAGTGGTATCGTGAGCAGTTGCTCAAGGCTGCCCATGATATTCCCTTGTCTGGTCATCTGGAAATCGCATGCACTACGCAGCGGTTGGCCCAGAATTTCTATTAGCCTAACTTCACCCAGCAGGTGAAGGAGTATTGCAGGTTTTGTCACCGGTGCCAAGAAATAGGGAAGGAGGGCAAGACAACCCAAGCCACCCTGATTCCATTGCCCATAATGGAGGAGCCATTCCAGAGGGTGGGAATAGATACTGTGAGGCCTTTAAATACCCCCCAGCTCCTCAGGGAAGAGATTCATCCTAACTGGGGTGGATTATGCTACCCGGTACCCAGAGGCAGTCGCCCTATCCTCACTGAGGACAGACAAAGTGGCAGATGCCTCACTTGGGATTTTCTCCCATGTTGGGTTTCTGCAGGAGGTTATCACCGATCGAGGGAGTTCCTTTATGTTGGACCCGATGAAATGTTTATGGGAGAAGTGTGGGGTAGTGCAGAGATGCACGATACCATATCACTCACAAGCCAATGTGCTTGTGGAATGATTCAATGGTACCCTGAAGTCAATGCTCCGGGTGTTTGCTGAACAGCATGGGAGGGACTGGGAGAAATACCTTCTCCACCTGTTTGCATACAGGGAGGTGCCCCAAGAGTCAACAGAATTTTCCCCCTTCGAACTCTTATATGGACGCTGGGTACATGGGCCCCTAGACTTGATCTGGGAGGACTGGAAAGGCGAGCACACCACCCAGGAACTCCCATAGTGGATTATGTCCTTAGGTTTAGGGAAAGGCTGAAGGAGCTTATGGGGACAGCCCAGAGCAACCTGGCAGCTGCCCAGCAGAAACAAAAAATGTGGTACAACCACAGAGCCAGAGCTCGCTCGTAAATGGTGGGTCAGGAAGTCATGGTCCTTATTCCAGTCCAGAAAGACAAGCTGCAGGCTGAGTGGGCAGGACCGTACAAAGTGGTTAGGAAGGTAAATGACATGAACTACATTATAGAGTTACCTGACCAAAGACAGACAGAAAGGATGTACCATGTCAACATGATGGAGTCATATGCAAATAGGGCTGACATGGTGTTTTCAGTGTGTAGTCCTGGGGAGGGGACAAACAAAGGAGACCCCCTTCTGGACTTGCTGGAAGAAAGTAAATGGGAGTCCTCTGTGGAGGCAGTTAAATTGTCTCCCCAGCTGACCACGGACCAGATCCAGAAAGTAAGGGAGGTTTTAGCAGACTTTGCCCCATTATTTAGTGCCAAGCCTGGACTAACCCCCTTAGTAACTCACAATGTGGAGACAAGGACACAGATGCCCATAAGCCGAACAGCATATCGTGTGTCAAAGGCTGTCCAAAAGGACACTGAGAGGAAAGTGGAAGAGATGCTGGATTTAGGGGTAATCCAGAGATCCCACAGCTCCTGGGCCTCGCCCGTATTCCTTGTGCCCAAGCCAGATGGCTCTACTTGTTTCTGTGTGGACTATCGTGGACTGAATGCAGTCACAAAGTCAGACGCCCACCTGGTGCCCAGGACAGATGAACTCCTGGACAAGTTGGGAGGGGTGACTTACCTTGCGACCACTGACCTGACAAAAGGGTATTGGCAGGTAGAGTTGACAGACACAGCTAGGGAGAGGTCGGCCTTTATCACTCCGATAGGTTTATCTGAATTAAAAAGTAATGCCTTTCGGAATGAAGAATGCCCCGGCCACTTTCCAAAGGTTGATGAACCAGGTGTTAAATGGTGCTGAGGAGTACGCCATGGTGTACCTGGATGACACTGCCATCTTTGGTGCCACCTGGGAGAAACACCTGTCCCCACCTTAGGAAAGTGCTGGGCAGGATACAGATGGCCGGGCTCACTGTCAAAGCCGAGAAGTGCCAGGTGGCCATGGGAGAAGTGGCATACCTCGGGCATGTTGTAGGCCGGGGACAGCTCCGTCCTTACCAAATAAAGATAGAGGTAATCCAGGTGTGGCCCAGACCAGAAACACAGAAGCAGGTCAGGAGTTTTCTGGGGACAGCAGGGTACTATAGAAAATTTGTACCCAATTACAGTGCCCTGGCTGCTCCCCTATCTAACCTGACAAAGAAAAGGATGCCCAAGAAAATTACCTGGGGACCAGCCTGTGAAGAAGCCTTTTCCAAACTAAAGGAGGCACTGTGCAGTGCACCCGTTTTGACAAGTCCTGACTACAACAAACCCTTTACAGTTTAGACTGACTCCTCAGACGTGGGTATTGGGGCAGTACTGAGTCAGACATCCAGCCAAGGGAGGGATCACCCAACAGCCTACCTGAGTAAAATGTTACTTCCCAGGGAGCAGGCATACTTTACAGTGGAAAAGGAGAGTCTTGCCATAGTGAGGGCCCTAAAGAAATTAGAGCCATACTTATATGGGCAGCATTTTGTGGTGCCGACTGACAACAACCCCCTGGTTTGGCTGACGCAGATGGGGAAAAACAATGGTAGATTGTTAAGATGGAGTCTTGCTTTGATGATATGACAATTCTACATAGGGCTGGAGCCAAAAATCAGAACTCCGATGGGCTGTCACGTGTGGAGGAGTGAACTGATTTGGGAAGCTCATCCCATGCAGGGGATAGAGCCCCCAAATTCAGTCTAGGTGGGAAGGAATTGTGACACTTGAACAGCTGGTTTTGATTAACATATGTTTTTTGTAATATAAAAATGTGTTATTGAATGTCTCTCATGAGAGATTCTGACAGTCTGTGGAATGACAACCCCCCCCTCCCAGGTTTTAGCTAATAGGTGTTACCTAGAAGGCCAAGAGATAATTACAAGCTAGAAGAGACTTAACATTTAGGATCTCCTTTTTATGTGACTAATTGCAGCTTGCCAACTGCCAAGATAGATCATAAACTTTTAGAACGTTCAGAGGAAACACAGTAAAATTCACATGGTGATACAAAGCATGTTGCACCTCCGTGAGATCTGGCAGAGAGTTAACAAGTCCTTTGATGTCCTGGAAAGGGGAAACTGATCATAAGATCAAAGAACGTCATATGAGAAAATGAGTTGTGCTGAGATCCCAGAATTTACCTTTGATAAGACATCCCATTTTGCATAGATATATATTTTTTATATTCTGACAGGGAGGAGCTAGGTTACCTCACGCAAAGAGGTTGGCAAAGCCAGTTTTTAAACAGCATTCTGTTTTCCATTTACACACAAATGTTTGGACTCTGAAAAAGCAACATCAGATCCTGTTAGGAGATAAGTATGCTATGATAGGAGATTCTGTCTGCACTTTTAAACTTGTTTTGTTTAAGTAATTTGTAGGTTTGTCATATAGGGTTCTGTATTTAAATTTTTTTATCTATTTTGAAGTAAACCTCTACTTTAGAGACTACTTGGTGTGCCTTTGAATTTCTTTTTCTTGACAAGAGAAGCATACATGGTTAAAGCTGACACTGCACAAAGCTTACTAGTTTTGCCAACTGGGAAACGGTAAGAATTTATTCTGTGGTCTTTAATTGAGTTTTAAGGGTTCATTTTGTATGCCTGGTTAGGTGCCCGTAGGCAAAAGATATCTCCCAAAAGCAGAATTATCTGAGCCTGTACATTGGGTACGCTAACAAGAGGTTCACAGTTTGAATCCCTCCAAGACTTGAGACCAAAGGTTGATTCGAACCCACAAAACAGACAGGAGGGTTACCCTGTTTCTGTTAACTGTTCACAAGACTGCGCTCGGAGGTTGGCACTTTGGGAGTAAAGGGCTGACCTGCTGAGTAGGTTTGTGACACAGAGTACTGATGGAGTCACGGTATGCTGAATAGCACACAAATGGACCTCTACTGTAGAATATTGTAGACCAGCAGCAGAAAGGTTCATTAAGTACTCCAAAACCCTGCCAGGTGGCATTAAAGGGCCATGCAGCTGGCCCGCCGGCGCAGCGGTTGGATTCCCGCTAGCGATGCCAGAGACCCGGGTTTGGGAATGGACCCGGTCACTGGAGGGAAGGATCGAGCGTCCCGCGACAGCTCTCCTTCTCTGGGGGGTGGGCAGGGGACAGGTCCGGTACTTGCTAGCTCCCAGTGGAGGCTGGGAGCATGGCAGGCTATACGGACCAGTTACCTGGGGGAGGAGCGGGCGTTGGTGTATGCCTTGATGTCACCATGCTGCCCCCACACAGAAAACCGGAAAATCAGTCACTGGCCACCTAGATGACGGCTCCCCTCTCTGTCGAGCACCTCCAGTGCCTGTCCAGGGCCTCCTGCTCCTCATCGGCATCCCCCGGGCCCTAATGAGTGTGTGCCAGGGATCTTCCCTTCCGTCCCCGGTGTCCTTCCCCCTCGGAGGAGGGGGACCCGCCTGGTGATAGGGATACACTGGGATATCCCGGGGGATTGGCCGCGATATGAGGACCTGAGGGGGGCTGGATAAAGGCCAGTGGGGTTGAGGAGCTTGTGGAGCCCGAAGGAGTGGGGGCCAGTGTGGCATGGGAGAGGCGGTAAAAACATAGTACGCAAAAAAAAAAAGGGGCCATGTAGGATTTGGAGCACCAGATGAAAAATGGTATTTCGGCTGTGTACGTATTCCTACTGGAAGGCTTACAAGAGCAGCCAAAAGTATTTGAGACCTTCAGAGTTACCCTGTACATGTTCCCTTAGCACAGGTAATGAAAGACTAGGTGATCCTGTGTCAGTAAGTCCATCCTAGGTGGTACAGTCTTTGGTTGCTGACTGGAGTTTACTCAACAGAGGACACTGTGACTGCGGAGGCCAGCAGGGGGCCACCAGTATCATCTTGATCCCTGTGCCTCCAATTTGAGCAATATTTTCTGAAGAGAGAAACTGAAGGAAATGCATACAAAACAGATTTGCCCTAGCAGTCTGGATACATCCTGATAAAACAATGCCATGTCCTGGATTTTTGGAGCAGAATCGAATCAGGGTCGAGGCAGTTGGCGTTAAGTGGGGAAGCAAAAAGGCCCACATCTGGAGTATTCCACTCACTGAAAAAGTGGTCTGCCAAAGTGTTCTGAACTCCTGGCAGAGAGACTGGTTGCAGCAGGATCACCTGGCTCCAGACACCATACCCACACTCATTATCTTCCTGCAGAGAGGGTAAAAGTGTACTTGTCTGTTGATGAGGAACATGGCAGACTTCTTGTCTGTCCAGAGGAGGACTGTTATGTGGCTGGCTAGGTCCATTAGAGCTTCAGACCACACAAAAACAGCTTACATTTCCACACAATGTGGAGATGAGCCTCTTGTAAGCCCCATACACCTTGGGTTTGGAAACCCGGACAGTGGGCCCCACCCAACAAGGAGGAAGTCATGGAGAAGTCACCAAAGGTTCTAGTCAACAGAAGGAGAACCTTGGAGGAGATTGTCCCCCACAGACCACCAATACAGAAACAAAACCATGGGTTCAATCACCTGAATGGGAGGGTGCGACACCTGTGACCATTGTGCACTGAGCATCCACTTAGCCGTCCTTATGTGCAGACATGCCATGGGCACTGTGAACACCGAGGAGGCGATAAGGCCTAGCACGCATTGCACGGGGTGGACTTTAACAGTTTTGTGTCGCATGATGTGGCATACCATCTGCAGAACAGCTTGTAGTCTGCTCTCTGGAAAACAGCCAGAGCTTGGGCTGATCCAGAAGAGCTCCTAAGAAAAGCAACTGCTGGAAGGGTAGCAGCTGAGACTGTTCAAATTTCAGCAAGACACTCACAGAAGACAGGAACTGAGAAACAGAGGCTACTGCCTGTTCTGTCTCTCATCTGGATAGGACTGAAGTTAGCCAACATCCAAGAATGAGAAGACTTGGGAGTCCTAACTTCCTCAGATGCACAGCATGTGTCGAGGACTATTCCAAGTTCATCCAATGCCTTAAGAGACTGCTCCACCTGTTATCTGAACAGGTGAGTTCCAACTAGGGAAGATATATCACCTATTGCTGGATGTCCTGGGAGAAGCCAGCAGTCTGCAGCCAGAAATGCTGCCTGATGCAAATGCCTACAGAGAAGAGTGAGATGCAACATCCGAGAGGATTAAAGCTGGTGCCTATAGGACTCAAACCTTGCTTGAGAGTTAGCAGAATATCACGTCTAGCCCCAAATCTGGCAAAGAATCTGCCAGAAACTGTGGCTTGCTTCAAAGGGCATACAATATGGAAGAAAAATGCCCTTGGTATCTAGCTATTCCATGCCCAAGGCTGCTAAAAAGTAGATTTGATTGCCCATTGCGTCAATCTTGCGCAAATCCCTATCAACGAAGAGTGCAGTGACCTCCTGGGGACAATTCTTGTCGTTCTCAACAAGAAGAGCAACTGCATCAGTTATGGGGTGAGGGTCATACACTGGCTTATTTTTGGGAGCAGTGAATTACTGTCTGTCTGCCTGGGGACAGCAGTCATTGAAGAAGGGCTTTGCTAAGCCGCAGCAGACAAGGTCTCTCGTGTGGTGGAACTGCAGGAACCAAATTGACAGACATATTAGGCACACTGAAACCTCCAGCTGGAGGTGCTTAGTCTGGTCAATGGCTGCTGGCTCGAAATTCAATGCAAACTGCACTCTTCTCCCGCCACATCCCCCTTAGGAGGGGGGTAGTGTAACAGGGTTCAATAAGACCAGTCTGATTTGTTATGCTTTAAGACTTAGGTGTCAGTGTGGCTCAGTTGGTAGCACATCTGCCTCTGGACCAGAAGGTCGTGGGTTCTTGTCCCACACCGGGATTGGACTTGCACCTAAAAATTGCTGGCATCCGAGTGTAGTATTGGGGGGTGCTGTACTGCTAGGGTGTGCCGTCCTTCGGATGAGACGTTAAACCAAGGTCCCTTCTGCCCATCCTGGTGTTGTCCTGGTGGGTGTCCAGGTGGAAGTAAAAGACCCCAGAGTACTCTTCGCAAAGAGTAGGGAACATTCCCGGTGTCCTGGCCAACATTCCCCTTCCCATAAACTGGTTCATGGAATTATCCAGGCTGTGTGTGGTTGATGTTGTGCGATATGGCCGCCACCACACATTCAGTCACTTCACTACCAGTCTAGCATTGCTTGTAAAGCGTTTTGGATGTATGAAAAGCGCTATATAAATGCTGATTCTTCTTCTTCTTAAAAGCAAAGCTCTGTTCTAGCTTCTTCATTTCTGTCTTGTCTGTCTGACTGCGCAATCAAATTTTTTTACGAGACCTAGGAACTGATCACTCTGACAGTCTTATGATTCTCTCCCTCCCAGTATCTCCCTGCCTTCACTTTTTTCCATCTTTTCTCCCCCCTTGCTTATCTGTGGTTATAAAAATAAATGTAGATCTTTATGTAAAACTAGGTTCACTGGTTTGAAAATGTATATAGTTATATTGCTGAAATGGTGGCAAAAAGCTATGTGGAACTCAGGGGGTTAAACCTTGAGATGCAGTTTGACCTCCACACGCTTATTTGCAGAGCTGCCAACAGGAGATCAGTTCTGGGACTCAATGTTCTATTTTGCTGTACCTGCAGGAAAAGAAACTGACAAAGTTTTGGGACACTGTGTGAAAACAGGACCTTTACCTTAACGAGCTCAGGATGCAGAAGTTAATTGCCAGGAAAATACATTATATATAAACAGAGCAATCTTCTGTTGGAGAGAGAGAGAGAGAGAGAGAGAGAGAGAGAGATACTGAAATTTAGAATTAGAGATATCCTCATATGAAGGACTTTGTTTTGTTTGAAATGCCTGTACATGAGCTACCCTGCACAATTTTTTTATTGCTAACAACATACTACTTGTAAATTTTATAACTACTCCTGGTTTTCCTATGCTTCCTAACCTATGCCTTAATGGCAGGTAGAAGGGGGGTGAGGTCACAGGCCCGACAACCCAGTGTGTGGCTGTGGTAATGCCAGTGACACCAGCCCTCACTCCACAGGGGGAGAAACTGGTGGCAGAGGTGGAGCCAAACCCAGCACTACATATGGCACCAGGGAGGCCCATGATACTGCGAGCCCTGATGCAGTGCAGGACCCAGTGCGGCATCTGGCACCACCCCCAGTGCCAGAGCTGGTCCCAAAAATGGAGCAGGACAGATCCCCAAAGGGCTGAAGCCTGGTGCTGATGACCAAGCTGGCACAGAAGTGACCAGCGATGGCACTGCGGCCGGTACCACCACAGTGACAGGATGCAGGTGCAGCCAGTGGGACAAGAAGTTGGCACGGTCACCGACAAGGAACCTAGGGTTGTTGCCAAAGCCAAGCACTCTACCTGACTCGATGCCCTGCCCATGGCTCCAGTTCCAATGACCCTGAAGGGTCAGGGAATATTTTCACTAGCAAAGGCTAACAAGCCTAATGCTACACTCACTGCTCCATAACAGCACCCAAAAGGTGAAAATGCCCACGACAGTTCACACTTACAGAGGGTGAAGCTCTGGCCCCAAGACTCTGAGCTCCTAGAAACAGAGAACATTGGAGACATCAAAGGTGATGATGAGGCCCCGGTTCTTGGAGACCAGCAATATAAAGGCAGACCTTGCAGAAGGCTACCTCGACCAGTGCCACTTCCTCCTCTGGCAGGAAGAAGAAGAAGAAGTTAAGGCTGAGCAGAGTCACAACTCCAAAAGAGAACGGGATTGGAGCTGCTCATTTGTGCTTACAGGAGGACTGTACTTTCCTCCCCCCTGAGCACATGACCGCCCCTAGCCAGCACCCTTCCCCAACAGGAAAAGTGAACTGGACACAGCCCCACTGCTGGAGCAGCCTGCCTCTTCAGGCACCCTATTAACCTCCATGGTCTTTGACTGCTGACACAGCAGGGCTGAGAAAAACTGACAGAAACTGACTATGCATAGATCTATATATGACAAATATATTTTTGTTAAAATACACATAGACCTGGCTGGGTTCTAGAGCCTCAAGCTTAGACCCAATAATAAAAATCAATAGTGAAGGTTGTTTCCTGGAAGAATAGCTTATTACACCAGATGGCAATGTGTGGTAACCCCTAACTTTCACTCAAAAGAGCTTAGTCAAAGGTCACAGGAGAGGACTGAGCTTAGTCTTTATTATTCCCAGTGGTGAGCACTGTGCAACTTTTGACTCTGGGGATTTTCAGGGCTTAAACTTTGGGGGGATGTGCAAATCATGCTACTTTTATCCCCACTGTCCACAAATTCTGGACTCCCCCAGGTGGAACAACCCCACTCAGATGTGTTCCCTTATAGTGCAGTAGCAAAGTGCCACTTCTAGGGAGAGCCAGTGGGATGCTAGGGTGCACAGGGAGAGTCATAACTAGCAGAAAAAAGGAGGAGGTGATGCCACTGTACAGATCACTAGCAAGACCACATCTGGGTTGCTATGTCCAGTCCTGGAGGCCGCATATCAGGAAGGACATCAAGCAGAGTCAGTTCAGAGAAGGGCAACTAAAATGGTGCAAGGGATGCATCAGAAGTCATATGAGGAGAAACTGGAGGAGCTCAATATTTATTCACTGGAGATGAGAAGAGAGAGGGAGATATGACAGAGACTTTCAAATATCTCAAGGGAATAAATAAGGTACAAGAGGGTAGCATCTTTTGGATATGAAGACGTTCAAGAACAAGGGATCATGATATGAGACTGGGGAGGGTAGACTCAGTGGAAACATGAGTAAGTATTTCTTCGCAGAAAGGACAGTAGATAAATGGAAACACTCCCGGCAGAGGTGGTGGGGAAATTCAAAAATGCACTGGATAGCCATGAGAGAACACTAGCAACAGAAAAGAGAGGGTAAGCTGCAAGTCAATTAGGGTCTGCGGTATATGCATTGGGTAGGGCACACTAGATGGGCTAGGCAGTCCTTATCTGTCATCAAATTCTATGTTTCACTTTTTTTTTTTTTTTTGTCACTTGACCCTTTCCTGCTGCCATACATTCCCTGGTGGTTCAGTGTGTACGCCTCTTGTCCCTCCACTGCTCTCACGAATGTGGCTCATGTGGAGGAACTGGAGAGATGCGCAGCAGCGAGTGGGAGACACTGAGGGGCCCAGGATGAGGGAAGAGTTGAGGAGTGGAGCAGCCGACAAGGAGAACTTCACAACAGCGACAACTCCTGGAGCACAAAACGGCCTTTTTGGCAGGGATGTCAATGACGCTGGGGTGGCAGCGAGAGGGTCAATGATCCTGAAACCGTTTAAAAAAAAAAAAAAAAAAAAGAAAATGACAACTAAGTGATGCAAATTTGGTGGCAGGAAACAGAGGATAGGTCCAGGTGGCAGAGAACACGCTTTGGGCAGTCAGCGGTCACCATAAAACAAAATCTCAGTGACACAGCAGTCTCTGAAGCAGCAGAGCCAAATGAAAATACAAAATACTGACCTAAGAAAGGTCTAGTGAGTGAAATAAAGGGACCTATGACACAAGGGCAGGAAGGACTGTGACCTGGGTTTTACCCAAGAAAAGCTGGAAATTTATTTAAAAAAAAAAAAAGGAAAAACTTTTTGGGGAATGTTGCTGAAAAGGGTGGGAGTGGGAGGAAGGACTACCTAAGTATATTTATCCAAGAAACAGTGGAAATTTATTACAAAAGAAAAAAAAAAACACAGAAAAATAAAAAGTTGGGCAGGGACCTAAATGGAAACAAGTGAAAGGGGTGGGAGTAGGTGGGAAGGGCCACCTGTGTATATTTATCCAAGAAAAGCTGGAAATGTATTACAAAAAAAAAAAAAACACCAGAAAACATCTTTGTTTGGCAGACCTGTGGGAAAACAAGTGAAAGGGGTGGGAGCAGGCGAGAAGGACCACCCCACCTTGGTATATTTACCCAAGAAAAGCTGGAAATTATTACAAAAAGAATAAAAACAGGAAAAAGAAAAACTTGTTGGGCAGACCTGTGGGGAATCAAGTGAAAGGGGTAGGAGTGAGTGGCAAGGGTCATAACCCGTGTTACATTATATCCCAAGAAAAGCAGGATTTAATAAATTAAAAAATTAAAAATAAATAAAAAACCAGAAATAAACCACCTTTTTCCAAGAACTGTGTGAGGAAATGCAAGGGGTTTGAAGGCATGTGCTCTGTCTTATGTATCTCGATTATGTGCCAAGAAACAAAAGCTGGCCTCTGGGAGGGGTCTAACTGGGTGTTCCTTTGCTGTATACAGCTAATACAAAAGACAAAAAAATGACTACAGCAACAGGGTGGGAAGGTGAGTTCCAAGACAAACAAGGGTATCTTTTATAAAAAAAAACAAAACAAAACAAAAACACACACACACACACACCCCAAAAAAAAACTTTTCTACAGAAGCAATGTGTGGGAAGGTCTGTTATCTGGGAAAGTCCAGAGACACTGATATTTTGTATAAAAAAAAGGGAAAACTTTTTTTTTTTTTTTTTTTGAAATTAGGAGTTAGTGGTTACCTGGGTGCAGACAGTGACATGGCACGTGCATCAGTATTGACCTGGTTGGAAAGAAGGCAACCAAACGCGCAAGAGGCCCTCGGGAAGTGGCAGTCATACCAGTAAAAAGGCTACATGGCAAGGAGACATACTAGACGCAAGCTGTCTGCACCAGAACCCGAGCCACAACACTTGACAGATAAGTCGACAAACACAACAGACACTACATCATCCGGCAGCACCTTCTCTAAAAAAATGAGAAATTCCATCAAAGGTGGCTAACCATATACAGCTGGTTGATGTTCGACAAAGACAGTGGTCAAATGAGCTGTTCTGTTTGGAAGTCTTATGGCTCCATTCCCTTTAAAAGCACTTGTTACAAAACATCATCCCTAATAAGCCATTCTGGCAGCAGTGCTCACAGTAAAGCATTAATTAAAAAATGGACTGTGAATCAAATCGGTTGGCAAAGGCAACAGATAAGGCTACTGCACAGAGTGATGAGCAACTTAAAGGTCTACCGAGAACCGCAGATTTTGTTGCTGAAAATGAACTGCCAACTACAATGTTTATCAAATGGGTGTAGTTTCTGAAGGAAATGAAAGGTCCATTCCTGAAAGACTTCAAAACAGATGGGGCTTATGGCACCTACATGAATGCAGCTGGACTGTCTGAAATGCATAAGGCCACTGCACAGACAATGGGTGGAAAAGCTGGTCACTGCTGTGAAGAAGAGCCCAGTGGAAAGCTTTATACTGGATGAGTTCACACACATCTGCAATAGCAAGAGACTCATAACCAACATATGATACTTAGCAATACCCCATGTACTCACTTTTACAGCAACACAGAAGTTAGTGAAGTAAGGTTGAGACTATTTAAGGGGTAGTTTGTCAATTTCTGAATGACAAGAGCATAACCTGTACAAAAGATGCTGCTGTCCGTACTGATGGAGCATCAGTTATGACGGGTTGTCGTCCAGGTGTAGTGCATAATCTAAGAACTGATTATTACCCTGAATCTATTGGGAGTACACTGCATAGCCCATCAGTTGGCTTTGTGTGCCAGTGATGCAGCTCAGTCCATGGAACAAGGGACAACATATCGAGACTTGCAGTCCATTTTCATTTTCTTCAGTAGTTCTGCTATTAAAAGCAACAAACTGCATGAACTACAGAAACAGCTGGAAGGACCAGTTCTGAAATACTGTCAGCCTCATGCAGTTCAGTGGCTGTCCATTTATGGTGCAGTGTCTGTTGTGTGCAGGACTTAACTCATCAAGGGATGTGTTAGAACATACGGCTTCTCCCAATTCACCTGACAGTGACATAGCAAAAGGACTATTGGTGTCTGTACGTCAGTTTAACTTTGTGACTCTTTCTCACATAATGCTGGACATCTTATCAAATATTGTGTCTCTTTCAAAATATATCCCAAAGGATAAATCGCAATTGCTCCACTATGCTAGCAATGGTCACGAGAACTTAAAAGGCTACAAGGTCTTTATTTGAAAACCCAGGCCTATTAGAGACAATTTTTCGACACTGACCCTGAAGGCAATAAATACGAAGGTGATAAACTCTTCGACATTCACACTCGGAGACCGGCTTTTGACAGCTTAAAAAGCACATTCATCAGTGCTTTAATTGATGAACTGGACAGATGTTTACCCAAGCACTTCCAACTTTCTGACCTAGCTACAGAATCTACAAAGAAAGAATTTGTTTTACTAAAACAGATCATGGCCTTAAATGACTACTACCAATCTCTGTCATTCCAACAGTTCGCTGAAGTTGTACTGAAGAGCATCCAGGAGCGTTTCTAGAATTTGAAACTGTATCAGACTGCAATGGTCATGCCTACGGCTAGTGTAGCATGTGAACATGGCTTCAGTACTCAGAACCCCAAAATATCAAAAGTCAGGAACTCTCTGAACAATAAAAACTTACAAAACTTGATCATTTCAGAATTGGGTGGCAGTACAGGTCAGGAAAAACAGGTTACTCACCTGTAACAGTTGTTCTAAGAGTGATATATGATGTAAATTCACACTTCTAGCAATGTTCCTTTCCCTTCAACGCTTGCCGAAACATCTTAAAGCTGGCTCCTCTCACCCACCCAGGTGGTAACGCCATTGGCACTGCCCCATGACATCAGATCTTATCTGCCAGAAGCAAGACCAGTGTGCCACTTGCCGGGGAGGTCTGATTGGTCAGTGTGGATGTACACCGTATACCACTCCTAGAAAATATAGTTACATAAAATCTTACCGTAACAGTAGATCTTCGTGGAATGTCTCTTACAGTAGGTAATTACTACTGGGAGTTTCCAGCAGAGGGCGCTGTGACACAGCAGCTCTTCAGGCAGTTTTGTACCAGGGACTGCCCACACATGACATCATCCTTTGGCTTCCTATATAAGTGTGGACGGGCCCTGGTATCCTCAGTTCCCCTGCCGGATTCAGCTCGCAAAGCAAGGACAGAGGGGAAGCCGAGGTACCAAGGAGTCTCAATCCTAAGTCACTGGACCAGAATCTGCTCTGTTTGAGAAGGAGGGGGACAGAGGGCAGGATCGTACTTACTGCAAAAGATATTCCTCGAAGATCTACTGTTATGGTAAGATTTGCGTAACTGTACTATCTTCCACGGAATGGTCTCTTGCAGTAGGTAATTACTTCTGGGAGAATCCCCAGCAGTTATGGCCATATGAGAGGACAATTATGACAGGAGACCTTGTAGGACTGCACAGCCAAAGGCCATACTACGTCACGAGGCAATATCAAGACTGTAATGCCTTGTGAAAGTATGGATTGTGGACCAGGTAGCCACACTGCAGGTATCTGAAATGGAGGCTCCTTTAAAGGTAGCTGCAGTAGTGGCCATAGCTCTAGTGGAATGGGCTTGGGCAGGACCAGGTAAAGTCTTCTTGTACCTTTTGTAACAAAAGGTAATACAATTCGCCAACCATGAAGACAGGGTTTGTTTAGCAATGGGAAGTCCTTCTCTGCCAGAGGTAAAGGTGATGAATAATTGAGATGTTTTCCTAATCGACCGGGTATGATTAGTGTAATAGCGTAGTATATGATAGACATCTAAGGTATGTAACAGATGTTTACTGTGATTGGAGTATTCAGGGTAGTAGACTACAAGCTCAGAGGATTGATTTAGACAATGTTCAGAGACTACTTTAGGAAGAAAGGAAGGATAGGTTGGTACGAAGGACCACCCTGTCCTTGTGAAAAATCAAGTAAGGTTCACTACACCTGAGGGCATGGCGCTCGGGTCTGACGAAGCTGAGTTAGCAGCCACTAGAAACAACATTTTCCATGAAAGGAAACGGAGATCACAGGTGGCCACTGGCTCGAAAGGTTCGAGGGTCAGTTCTTCTATAATGAAATTGAGAGCCCATGGAGGAGTGGGTCTTCCAATAGGAGGCTTAATATGCATCATTCCTCTCAAAATCATCTTGGCTAAATGATGTTTGCCATCTAAAGGTTCATGAAATGCTGAGATGGAAGACAGGTGGACTTTGATGAAGGAGTAATTTAAGCCAGACTCTGATAATGAGACCAGGTAGTCTAAAACCTTTGTCAGTGGACAGGAGTAAAGGTCCAGTGAGCGAGAGGCAGACCATATGGAAAAGTGTTTCCATTTGGAATTATACGTTTCTCTGGTTGCTGGTTTATGAGAAGCCAGGAGAATGTTGGCAACAGGAGAAGACACTTGGGAGTCTATTTATGAATGCATCCTCAGGAGCCAAACGTGAGGATGAAGGGTCTTCAGACTGGGGTGCAGGAGGGATCTGTGACACTGAGTCAGGAGGTCCGGTCTTACTGGCAACTGAATGGATTCCCTTATTGACAGTTGTTGGAGTAGAGGGTATCATGGTTGACGAGACCACATTGGTGCTATGAGAAACATGGTGGCAGGCTCCATCTGAAGTTTCAATAGAGTCCATTGCAAGAGAGAGACATGGGGAAGGCATATAAGTAGAGACCTGCTCAAGTTCAGGACAGGGCATCCACAGATCATCCCTTGTTGCTCGGGATAATGGAGAAGTAACTGGGAAGGCAAACAGATCCAGCTGTGGAGTTCCCCATATGTCAAAGATTTCTTGGAGTACTTCATTGTGAAGTGTCCGTTCGTAACCAGATGAATGGAGACTTAGCCGGTCTGTTAACTGATTGCATTGTCCCAGTAGGTGGACAGCCATTAGCATTAGTTGTCTGATGGCTTCCTGCCAGACTGCAAGAGTCTCCATGCAGAGGGTGCACAATTTCGTGCCCCCTTGCTTGTTGTGGTAAAACACCACTGCAGTGTTTTCTGACTGAATCAGCAACAGTCTTGGCTTGAGGAAGGGCTGGAATGCCTGAAGGGCTAGGTGGACCTCTTTCATCTCGAGGAGATTGATATGAGTGTGACAGGAAAAGGCGGTCCACCGGCCTTGGGTCTGATAAGGACCTAAGTGCGGGCCCCATCCATCCAAGGAAGCATCCGTGGTTAACATCTGCATGGGAGGGAGGGAGGGAGTGGAAAAGGCATTCCTTGACACAAACTGGTTTTGATTGTCCACTACGTCAGGGATGACTTCAGAGAAGGAGTGACCCTGATTCTGTCATCGAACTGTCCAGTTCTTTGAGACCACTGATTCTGGAGGATCCACTGGACAGGTCTCATATGAAGGCAGGTTAATGCCACCGTCGAGGTGGTGGCAAACATGTGACCCAGAAGGTTCAGCATTTGTCTGGCCATGACTATCTTCTGAGTCTGTATTCACAAAGCCAGAGATATGAGAGCGTCCTGATGAGCAAGCGGAAGATAAGCTCTGGCTGTGACTGTATTTAGAACAGTTCTGATGTGCCGGCCTGGTGGTGCTGAGGGTTGAGGCACTGGATGCCACACTTCACACCACGCTGGCGACCCGTGTTCGGGAACGGGCATGGGCCGCCGGGGGTCGGCAGGGGAGGGGAAGGATTGAGCATCCAGAGAACTGCTCTCCTTCTCCAGGGAGGAGGGGACGTGCAGCACCGGCGCCTGGTTTCCCCCTGACGGAGGCTGGGGAGCAAGGCGCTGTGCAAGAGCATGGGGGAGCCGACTGCAGACGCATTGAGGGGAGCGCGCACAGAAGCATGCTGGTTCCTCCTCAACATGCGTCACTGGACGCACTCGGCTCCGTGGGAGCAATCTCTGAAAATGCCGGCTCCCAGCGCATGAGCCACACCTGGTGCCTGTCCCCTCTAGCCATGACAGTTCCATCTAAGGTGGCCCCACTCGGGGGGGGGGGGGCTTCCCGAGTATGAGGGGCAGGCTACTGGGAGACAGGCGACCCTGTTCGCAGGGCTAGGGGAGTCCAGTCCCCAAAAAAAGAAAAAAAAAAAACACAGCTCTGATGTACTGGAGTGACTGTGTCAGGTTTGGACTGGACTTTGGCCAGCTGACTGTTATCCCTAGATCGTTGAACATTCTCAGAGTAGCGTCTAGGGAGGCAAGCAGAGCTTCTCTGGATCATGCTTTGATTAGCGAATCGTTTTGGTATGGGAAGACGAAGTGCCCTTTTATCAGTAAGGCTGCTGCCACCACAGCTAGACATTTGGTGAACACTCCTGGGGCCGATGAGAGGCTGAAAGGGAGTCCTCAAAACTGGTAGTTTTGAACCAGAAGGTGGAAGCGCAGACATTTTTGATGGGCAGGATGAATGGGGACATGTAAGCAGGCGTCCTTCATATCCCGGGCACACAGACAGCCTCCTTGTTTTAGGATAGGCATGATGGCAGTTAGAGTCATCATGCGAAAATGTCTGAACTGAATATATCAATTCAGTTATCTCAGGTCTAGTATTGGTCTGAGATCTCCAGTTCGCTAGGGTACCAGAAAAAAGTGGGAGTAAAATTCCATTTGATGTTCTGGAAGGGGCACTGGTAAGACAGCCCGTTTGGCTAAAAGTCCCTTCAATTTTTCTTGAAGGATAGGGACATGATCTGGAAGATAATGGACTACCCAAGGGGGGGGGGGAAGGAGGGCAGAGAGAAATTCCAGAGTGTGCCCCTTTAGGATCTTCTGAAGTACCCATTTGTCCAAAGTGATAGTGTTCCAGGCCTCCAGATGGAGGGCAAAATGACCTCCTACAGTCTCCGAGGCCTGGTCAAGGAGGCGAGGGGAAATCCCTGATAGGTCACTGGATACTGGGTTGCCCGGCCCCTCCTGAGGAACGGGCATGGGAGCCACGGGTAGCAGAGGTGTTGCCTTTTGCGGTTTGGGCATGACCTCGAAAGCCACCTGTTAGAAGCTTTATATTTTCCGCCTTTTCTGGAATAGGAGGAATATTGCGTACGATAGGTTTGCTGTGGAGTATGGTACATGCCGTGTACCGTACGAAGGGTTCTGCCTGATGCCTGCAGGTTTAACAACATTTGAGTACCTGGACTGAACAGTTTGGACCCGTTAAAGTGTGCATTAGCTACTTTATGCTGTATATCAAGAGCAAAACCTGAAACGCTAAGCCAAGTATAGCGACGCAGAGAGACTCCAATAGTTGGGCTGCGGTATCGATGGCATCATATCCCGACCCGAGTAGGTGGCAGGAGACAAAATTGCTACTGGACACCACTGACAGTAACTTGTCCTTTTCTTGGTAAGGAGGAAGTTTATTGATAATGTCGATGGCCGAAGCCCCATGGGTACGTTGGTATTTAAAAGAAATAGCCAGCCACGCCTGGTAAAAGTTCCAAAAATTGTTTTGTATTTTTCTTATTTTTTTCTTTCAATAAGATCTTTATAACCCAATGTTTCACCTTAATAGGCTCCTTCATCGGAAGGATCTATTTGTAAACATATATAAAGTATTTTATTATATGATTATGCATTCTAATATCATTTCTACTTGACACTTTTTAACAATTCTTTCATGTAATATTAATTCATGCCACTAGGTGGCAGATGCCTAGAGTCATTCATGTTTTGCATTCTTCTGGTCTTACATGATCAGAATTCTTTTATACAAAAGCATTATATACGTAAAATAAATTAAAGTTGGTATTTGACCATATGTCTCATATAGGTTAAAATGTAAATATTCGTGGTGACTGAGGTAAAAACCTTTTTTCCCCCCAGGTAGCCAGTTCTTCGGGATTCTTTATCAGGCGGTAAGGAACTCATGTGTTTGGGTTTTTTAGTACAATCATGAGCAACGGTAATGAGCACAGAATCCGCTTCTGGGATGGTGGACAGAAAGGATGATAAAGGGGAGCCTGAGATGAGGAACAGCTGTAATAGCCGACGGCTGGTGCCAGGTAGCCAGCATGGCATTCTAGTAGGTCGGAATCAGTAAATGCCCTTGAGAGATTTCAGAGAAGGGCAACTAAAAGAAATGATGAAGTGAGGGGAATGGTGTATGATGATAGACTACAGAAACTCGGGCTTTATACTCTGGAGTATCGCAGAATGAGGGGGGATTTGTGTATGGTTTACCGAGCCTTACATGATGATCGATTATGGGAACTTTTAGGTCTGGTACTCAGAGAGGTGGTGTATGAAACCAGAGCTCATCCATTGCAGTTAGTGGTGGAATGCTGTAGAACTAAACTGAGAAGAAGTTCGTGGTTCTCAGAGTTTCTAGGATACGGAATGGTCTCCCTTGGAAGTGGTTGCAAGTGAGAGCATGTATCTTTTTAAAAATCAACTAGATGCTTATTTATGTTCAAATTCCATTAAGGGTTATAATTAACATATGGCGAGCAATATGGACTTTTGGTTTTTTCAGCTCTGATTAATCTATGAGTGGGGGCACCAATAAGGCTGGTTCCTCTGGCAGTTTAAGATATTCTGCCATATCCTTTCGCTGTTTGGCATGTTCTGTGATGGAGAATCCCATGATCTTTTGTATTTGAACCATCATTTCACTTAAGGTCGAGTCATCCGTAGTAAAGGTGGCGACTGGCATAGGCAGGTCCAAGCAGGGGACTGTGGGTTTGGGAAATCCAGATTTTGGAACTCTTCTTCATCAATATCACCGGGGAGAACCACCGGTAGTTCAGGTTCATCTGACAAATAGTCTTCCATATTAGCAGGAGGAGACCAGGGTGGCAGTATAGTCCTGTCACCATGAAATCTTTTAGGCAGAGGAGATTGAAACCGGAAAGGATCCTTTGGCTGTCCTGGGTCAGAGGGCTGGGAACAGTGCATGGAATGCAAGACGTGTTTCGCTACCTTGGTGATGTCCCGTTCTTGGGAAGAGGGGGTAAGCAGTGGGGGTTGAGAGACAATGGGGTGACGGAGGGGATGGGATGGGCAGTGTGAGCAGGTCTTGCCCCTGGGAAGAACAAACCCAGTCTCTGTCCACTTGTCCTCTGTAAGATGCCACCTGTGAGGGTGGAGGGCATTCTGTAAGGCAAAAGCTACTGGTTTGCCTTGTGGAATACGGGATCTCGTCGATAGGCCCATGGAATTATGTTCACTAAATATGTCAGATGCCTTCGACAGGAGAGGAGCCCCCCCCCAACACAGCAGCCGTGTATTTTGGCTGAATTTAAGATGCTAGATAGCGTCGTCGATGACAGGGTATAAGCCCGTGTCGACGGAGCAGGCAGAGCCTGACCAGCATTTAAAGCACTGGAAAGTGCCATCAACAAGAGGGTATGTGCCCCTATCAATGAGGAAGCTGGAGGAAGACGCTCTGTCGACGGAGGAGCCACAGAAACAGTGGCCATCGATGGGCGAAGCAGCTGGAAGTGAGAAGAGGGACTGTCCCCTCTATTTACCCTGCCGAGAAAGAGAACCAGAGTTGGGGGAGCCCTTGGTATGAGCCCCCTGGTTCTCCAACAGAGACATTTTCTGCTTCGTAAGTAAATGCTGAATTTCGAGCAACCATCATCGACGGGTTGCCCTATTAAACTCCTGACAGGAGTTGCAAGATTTGGTGTCGTATGGGCCCCAGACACCATATAAAAGCTGTGTGGTTATCAAAGCGGTATATCTTCCTACCACAACGGCAGGAACAAACTAGAACTTGTTTGGATAAAGAATCTTTAGACTTTTGTTTTTGTAATCCATTTCTCATCGATCACTGCTACACAGAAGTTGAACTAGCTGCTGTGAGAGTTGAAGACAGTGGGAAAATGAACCAAGGGTATCAGGGACCACCCACACTTATATAGGAAGCAGGAAGATGATGATATGTGTGGGCGGTCCATGGTACAAAACTGCTAAAAGAGCTGCCGTGTCACAGTGCCCTCTGCTGGAAACTCCCAGAAATAATTACCTACTGCAAGAGACAATTCTGTGGAAGATCTACCATTACAGGTGAGCAACCTGTTTTTTCTGGGGATGTGGATACGATGTACAACTCCATACTTCTGGCAGACTCCTAGCAGTTCTCCTAGGAGAAGGGGGCAAGGTGCATACCTCCTATTTAGGGAAAAGAGACTGAAGAACTGCGGCCCCAAAACCAGCATTCCCAGTGTGACTCAAAATCGATGTGGTAGTGGGAAATTAAGGTGTGTGCAGAATTCCAGGTAGCAGCCTGACAGATTTTCTGGACAGGGATGTCCCTGGAAGCAGCCACCGAGGCAGCAGCATGACAGATGGAATGAGCATTTAGCCCTATAGGAGGCTCCCTACCCACCAACCTATAGCAGAGGCTGATGCAGGATACAATCCACCTGCAGATCTTCCATTTAGCTGCTGGGCTGCCAGGTGTGGCTTCAGTGTAGAAACACAGAATCTGATGGCAGACAAGGCCCACCTAGTCTGCTCATTTCCCTACCTGATATGCTGCAGATTCTAGTTAACCAACAGCCTACTTCTTCCTACCCCCCACTAGAATTACCCTTAAGTCTGTCCCATGCATTCTTGAATTCCCCCACTGTTTTTGACTCCACGACCTCCTCAGGGAGGCCGTTCCATGCATCTACAACCCTCTCTGAGAAGAAATACTTCCTCACATTACCTCTGAGTCGACTCCCCTCTATTTTCAAATTGTGCCCCCTTGTTCTTGCACATCTCTTTTTCTGAAAGATGCTACCCTCTTGGGCTTTGTGGACTCCCTTGAGGTATTTGAAAATTTCTATCTTGTCCCCCCTCTCCCTCCTTTTCCTGAGGATATACATCTTAAGCTCCTTTAGTCTTTCTTCATATGTCTTCTGGTGCAGATCCTGCACCATTTTGGTTGCCCTCCTCTGGACAGCCTCCACCCTGTCTATGTCTTTGCAGAGATGGGGTCTCCAGAACTGTACACAGTACTCCAGATGTGGTCTTACCAACTATCTGTAAAGAGGGCCATCAACTTCCTGTTTTCTACTGGTGATGCCTCTCCTTATGCATCCCAGTATCCCCCCAGCCCTCCTTACTGCCTTCTCACATTGCTGGACCAACCTTTAGGTCATCTGATATGACTACCCCAGGTCCCTTTCCATTTTTGTTGTCAGTATCTCACCCCCGTTGGGTACTCGTCCCCTGGGATTTTGTTTCCCAAGTGCATTACTTTACACTTCTTTGCATTGAATCTAAGCTGCCATACATTTGACCATTCCTCCAACCTTGCCAAGTCCCTTTTCATCCTTTACCTACCACCTTGTGTTATCAACCCTGTTGCAGATCTTTGTGTCATCTGCAAAGAGACATACTTTCCCTTCCAGTCCCTCTGCAATGTCACTTATAAAGACATTAAAAAGGACCGGCCTCAGTACCGAACCCTGCGGTACCCAACTAATAACCCCCATTTCTTCACTGTGGACTCCATTTACTATTACCCGCTGTGTCCTGTTGTCCAGCCAGTGTTTTACCCAGGCTACCACCATGGGACCCACTCCCATGCTGGCAAATTTGTTTATTAATCTTTTGTGCGGGACTGTGTCAAATGCCTTGTTAAAGTCTATGTAGGCCATGTCCACAGCCCCTCCCTGGTCTACTACTTTGGTCACACAGTCAAAGAAACCAATTAGATTTGTCTGACATGCTCTTCCTACTATGAATCCATGCTGCCTTGGGTCCTGTGCCCCACTGGCCTATAGGTACTCAACAATTCTTTCCTTCAGAAGTGATTCCATCATTTTTCTTACCACTGAGGTCAAACTGACAGGTCTGTAGTTTCCTGCCTCTGTCTTGCTCCCACTTTTGTGAAGGGGAATCACATCCACCTTCCTCCAGTCCTCAGGCACCACACCATCCTCCCAGGATTTGTTATAAAGGGTAGTCAGTGGTATCACTAGTTCTTCATTTAGTTCTTTTAGAATTCTTGGGTGAATCCCATCAGGCCTCATTGCTTTATCCACCTTCAGTTTTAAGAGTTCTTTCAGAACCCTTTCTTCTGTGAAAGGACTAATATCAACTCCCCTATCCAGAGTGCTTCTATTGACCGGATTAGGTATCTCCCCCTGCTTTTCCATTGTGAATACTGAGCAGAAGTATTTGTTCAGTATCCCTGCTTTTTCACTGTCGCTCTCTGCCCAACCACCTTCCTCTTTATTCAGCCTCAGTAACCCTGCCTTAGTCTTTCTTTGCTACCTAATATACCTATAAAAGGTTTTCAAACAACATGAAGTCTTGCTGTATTCTGACTATTTGCAGTGATCTCCAGCCTTTGAACTGCCCCGGAAAGGAAAAAGTTAACTTTCCATGCAAGGCATGGAATGCTGAGCTCGAGCTCAGTTGAAGCCTCTGTCTGCTGTTGTTTGAACCCCAACCGCCAGATTCTTTACTCCGCCTCACTGAACAGTCGCTCCGGAGATTTCTCCTTCACTCAGTTCAAAAAAGTCAGTTAAAGTGTCGTTCTTTTCCTCTCGGTTTCAACCGAATTTCTGCAATCTAACCTATTGGTTTAGTCTCTGTCTGTGGTACCGTGAGTACTAGATAGGTTTCCATATTAGTTTTCTGTGTGGAACTTGTAAACATTGGATTGGTTCAGTCTGAACCGATCAGGTTTGTGAAAAAGTTTTCTATTCTTATTAGAGTGTGGTAACCGGTCCGTATCGGTTCTAAAAAAAAAAAAAAAAAAAAAACGGATTTCATTACGTTTTTTTCCAAGACCCGTAACACTTGTCAGGAACCAATAGGTGTCTTGCCTGGCGGACTGCCGAAAAAGGGTAAGTTTTGGTTAGGATTGGCCATGTCTGAGAAACCCAAGAAAAAAGAACGGGTCCACTGGGTTTCAACACTGTAGTGTGTGTGTGGATAAGCCTTTGCTAAGACTGATCCCCACACCACCTGTGTTTAATGTCTGGGGTTTGACCACCTCGATTCAGACTGCCAAATTTGTAAAAGTTTTCCCAAAGCTACCCTGGATAAGAGAGTAGGTAGACTGAGGGAAAGGGAGGCCGAGAAGTCCACTGACCCGGATCGCCAGCCCGGTTTGGTTCCGACCGAACCAGGAGGAGTGCCCTCTGACCAGGGCGAAACTTCTTCGGGCAAAAGGAGAACTGATTCTGCGGAGTTGGTTCCGGTGAAAAGAAAAAGAAGGGATAAGCCGGTTCAGATCCACAGGTTCTCTCTCTGACCGCTGAAGAAACAGCCAAAGCGATAAGGATAGTTCAGTCACTAACCTCGGTTCCGACCGAACCAGCACCATCGCTCAGGGGTTTGGATCGGTCGGTTCCCCCAGTTCCGGATTATACTTTAGAACAATTTTATGTACCGGAGGAGGAGGTGGGAGATTATGAAATAGTGATGGTGATTATGAAAGTCTGGATGTGCCCATTGACCCGGACATCTCCCCAGACAGACCTTCAGGTGTTTCTCCTCCTAGGCTTTCTGAGTTCCCTTTCCATTTTATGTTTTACAAAAAAGTGGCTGAAACCCTCCAGCTTCCTATGGAAGAAGCAGTAGAGGATCAGGAGGAGCCTGACTTCGTTGAAATGATGGACATCCCAGAGTCCAGGAGATTGTCTATTCCCCCCCATAAGTCTTTTCCATACCGCCTGTGGACAGAAGAATTGACAAGAGGTATACTCTTTCAGGCTCAGACATGGAGTTCCTTTCCCAGCAATGCAGTCATGTTGGGGTAGTGCAGGCTGCTGCCTGTGATAAGGCAAATATACCCTTGGCTTTACACCCCCCAGATAAGGACTCCAGGAGGATTGATGCCATGGCAAAGAAACAGTACATGGCAGCATCACTGGGACTCAGGCAGGCAAATTATATGGCCTACACAGCTAGATACCAGAAGTCCAGGTGGGACATTGTTATGGCTCTAGCTAAACAGGCCCCTGACCAGCTTGCCAAGGAGCTGGAGCGGGTGGCTACAGATGGGATTGAGGCATCCAAGGTGCAATTTCATGCTGCTGTGGACTCCAATGATGTTTCATCTAGAGTCATGGCTACATCTGTGGCCCTTCGGAGGATGGCTTGGCTCAGCTGTACTAGCCTGTCACAGGATACCCAGGCTAAGGCCACGGATTTTCCTGTCATTGGTAACTCTCTGTTTGGGGAGCAGACAGAGAACTATATGAAAAAATGGACGAGTACAGGACCACCTACAGGAGTGCTCAAGCCAAAGAAAGGCAAGCCACTCCTCAGAGGCAGCATTCCATGGGCAGGGGTAGGCCCTTTCATAGGCCTTTTTACCAAGCCCAGGCCTCCTCTTCAGCCTTTGCTCAGAGGGGGTTCTTTAGAGGGAGAAGCAGACGGGTTATGAGCAGGCCTGCTTCCACCCCGCAGCCTAAAGCCCCTGCCAAGCTGACACCCTGATGGGTCTGCCTGGGCCGATTCTCCACTACCTGTAAGGGGCAGGCTGGCTTACTTTGTCCAGGACTGGAAGTCTAACATCAGACAAGTGGATCCTGGAAGTAGTAAGCCAGGGACTGGTTCTCAGCTTCAAAAAATTTCCCAAGATGAGAACCAGATCCTTTCCACCTGCAAATCCTTCAGAGGCCCTTGCCCTAGAGGCAGAGGTCTCTTTCCTCTTGGCTCTCAGAGCCATAGAAAGGGTTCCAGCCCCTACACAGGGGAAAAGGTTTGTACTCTAGGTACTTCCTAACCCTCAAAAAGACAGGAGAATGGCAGCCCATCCTGGATCTGAGATATTTAAACAAGCACCTTTTAAAGCCAAAATTCAAAATGGTGACTCTGGGAATAATTCTGCCCTCTCTAAGGCCAGGGGACTGGCTAGCCTCCCTGGACCTCAAGGATACCTATTTTCACATTCCCATCAGGTGCTCCCACAGAAAGTACCTCAGGCCACTATCAATTCAGAACAATGCCCTTTGGTCTGACATCAGCCCCAAGGGTGTTTACAAAGTGCCTAGCAGTAGTTGTTGCTTCCCCAAGGAGAAAAAAGATCTCCATCTTCCCATACCTGGACGACTGGCTCATAGTGGGGTCTGTCCCCAGACCAAGTCAAGTCACATTTGCAGATAACTCAGCAACTGCTCACTTCCTTAGGATTCCTCCTAAATCTCCCAAAGTCAGTTCTGGAACCAGTGCAGCTCCTCACCTTTATAGGGGCGGAGCTCGATACAATAAGAGCAAGGGCCTTCCTTCCCCTGGACAGGGCAAGGACACTAGTAAAACTGGCCTCCTCTTTCACCCTTCAGGTGTCTCGACCAGCAAGGCACTTCTTGCAGCTCCTGGGCCACATGGCAGCCTCTACAGCAGTGGTCCAGGGGCAAGGTTTCAGATGAGGGGCATCCAGTTCCACTTGAGAACCTTCTGGTCCCAGAGAAAGGATCCCCTGACCAAACTAGTCCCAGTAACTCGAACCCTGATCCAGGCTCTGCAATGGTAGCAGGATAAGGACAATCTAAGGCAAGGAGTTCTTTTTGTCACTCAACCTCATTCTCTAATCCTTACCACAAATGCCTCCCTCTTGGGCTGGGGAGCCCACTTGGGGGATCTGACCACCCAAGGGCTGTGGTCACCTTAAGAATCTCTGCTTCACATCAATCTCTTGGAACTCAGAGCAGTGTTTCTGGCACTGCAAGCTTTTTCAAAGTCTGTTCAGAACAAAGTAGTCCAGATCAGAACAGACAATACCACCACAATGTGGTACATCAACAAGCAAGGGGGCACTCGGTCTACGGCATTGTGCACAGAGGCAATGAAGTTGTGGTCTCTAGCCTATTCCCTGCAAACTTCTCTGACAGCAGTGCACCTCCCAGGGAAGGACAATGTCCTGGCAGATGCTCTCAGCAGGCTATCTCAGGGCCATCACGAATGGTCCCTAGATCCCCTAGTTTTGAACGTGATTTTCTCCAGATGGGGCACTCCACAGATAGATCTTTTTGCAGCCCCAGACAATCACCAACTCCCCCTTTTTTGCTGCAAACCCCCAGTATTGGGCTCAGTCCCCCTGGATGCTCTAGTTCTCAATTGGGAAGGGAAGTTTTTGTATGCTTCCCCCCCTTCCCTCTCCTGTTCAAGGTACTAGTCAAAATCAGGTCTCAACCCTGCAAAGTGATTCTGATTGCTCCAGACTGGGCCAGACAGCCCTGGTACCCACTGTTGCTGTCCTTAGCAGTCCACCTCCCCCTGTCTCTTCCCAGGAATTACAACCTGTTGACATCCTCTCAGGGGAGAGTTTGGTATCCAAATCTCAAATCTCTCAATCTCAAGGCCTGGCTCTTGAAGAGTTTGCTGATCTGCATCTCTCTCAAGGTGTTTTGGATATTCTAAAGGCTTCTCGAAAGCCTTCCACCAGAAAGACTTACAACTCCAAATGGAAAAGGTTCACTATTTGGTGCTCTGGTAAGCATATTTCTCCAGAGCCTGCTGGGTTGCCTACAGTCTTGGACTATATGGTTCTTCTCAATAGCCTGGGACTCAGACCAGCTACACTCAAAGTACATTCAGCTGCCGTTTCTGCTTTTTTTGTCAGTAGGTACAGTAAGCCCTCTTCTCTTTCAGCTCATCCTGTATTTTGTAAATTCTTCAAGGGATTGTTGCTCACCAATCCTCCCTTCAGGGACCCTGCTCCTGCTTGGGACCTAAATGTTTGCATTGCTCAGCTTATGCAACCCCCTTTTGAGCCTTTGTCCTCTGCAGAACTTAAGTACTTGACTTGGAAAACTGTGTTTTTGGTAGCCATTACCTCTGCCAGACGCATCAGTGAGTTACAGGCCCTGTCAGTGGAGCCTGATTTTATCTCTTTTCATAGAGATAAGGTGGTCCTAAGAACTAATAGGAAGTTTTTGTCAAAGGTAGTCTCAGATTTCCACCTTAACCAGTCTATGTCTCTTCCTGTTTTCTTCACTGACCATTCTTCCGCTGGAGAGAGGAGGTTGCACATCATGGACGTAAAAAGGGCCCTTAGCTACTACATAGAACGCACCAAGGGTCACAGGTTTGACTCCCTCCAATTGTTCCTCACTTATGGTGAGGTCAATAAGGGAAAACCTGCCACTAAAAGATCTATTGCCAGGTGGATTGTCTCTTGTATACAATTCTGCAATGACAAATTGGGTAGAACTCCACCCTCAGACCTGAGGGCTCACTCTACCAGAGGTACAGCTGCTTCCCTGGCTGCTGCCAGGGATATTCCTATCTTAGAGATATGTCAAGCAGCCACCTGGAAAACAGTCCATACTTTTACCAAGCATTACTCTCTGGATATCCAGGCTAGGAGTGATGCTCGGTTTAGCACAACAGTACTTCAGAGCCTATTCCCAAAGTAGGTTCTGTCCCTCCTCCATGGAGGTACTGCTTGGTAGTCTGCATATGTCAGAATACAGCAAGACTTCATGTTGTTTGAAGAAAAAATTACTCACCTTAGTAATGTTGTTTCTTCTAATGGAGTCTTGCTGTATTCTGACCTCCCTCTGCCTCCCTTCTCAGAACCTGTTTTTTGGGATGTGGGTGGGAAGGAGCAGTGTTGGCACCTAAAGGTGCCCAATTTTTCTCACCCTCCTTTATTTTAGGTGTGTGTTATGTTTTGTTTTTTGGGTTTCCTGACTTGAGTCTTTGCTTTGAAACCAAAAAACCCTCTTTATTAAATTTAGTTGCCAGTTGGCTAGTGTTAGTTTACAGTTTCCACACAGAACGCCCAGTGAGTATAGCTCATAAAGATCTGGCAGTTGGGGTTCAAACAACAGAAGACAGGCTTCAACCGAGCTCGAGCTCAGCGTTCCATGCCTTGCATGGAAAGTTAACTCTTTCTTCTCCGTGGCAGTTCAAAGGTTGGAGATCACTGCAAATAGTCAAAATACAGCAAGACTCCATTAGAAGAAACAACATTACTAAGGTGAGTAATTTTTTCTTATCCACCTTCTTAACCAAATTGTCTATCTTTTCCTCGGTTTGGGCCTTTGCTATTCTAACTGCCTTCCCCGCTTCCTTCTGCTTTAACTGGTACAGTTCTCTGTCCTGCTCCTTCTGTGTTAGGTGACAAATATCTGGCAAACATCACCCTGAACTCAAGCTATGCACTCTTCATACTAGACAAGCGCTTGCCTCAGGTCCAAAGTATGGAGAGTGTAACTGGCCTCCGAGGTGTGGCTGGTGAAATACACTGGGAGACTGATCACCTGGTTAAGATGAAATTCAGACAGAGAGAGGAACTTCGGGTTGTGGCAAAGGACAAGCTTGCCGCTGTGGAGCACAAGGTAAGAAGACTCCACCGAAAGCATCTGGAGCTCACCGATTCTTCTGGCTGATGAGATAGCCATCAGAAAGGTGGTCTTCCGTGACAGGCGAGACATGTCACATCTGTCCACTGGTTCGAATGGCTTGTCCATGAGCTTTGTCAACACCAGCAACAAGTCGCAAGGTGGTGGTGGTGGTTCATGAACCAGAAGGAAAATGTGGTCAAAGCTTTTGAAAAAGCACCAGATCACCTGCTCCTGTACCACAGATGGCATACCAGCCTGCACCCCAGTATGCAGAGATGGCTTCCAGGTGCACCTTAAGGGTCACAGACTGAAAGCCCGATAGAGAGGGACCAAATGTAGTCAAGAATGCTAGCTACCGGGCAAGATAAAGGGTCTAGTCCCTTACCCTGGCACCAAATGGAGAACCTCTTCCATTTGAAGGCATAGCATGTTTTGGGTCGACTCCTTCAGAGAAGCCTCGACCACAGTGAGGACATCATCAGAGAGACCCAAAGCCTGGAACTCTAGCCGCTCAGGAACCAGGCTGTCACGTGCAGGGATTGATGGTCCAGATGGAGTACCTTCTCCTGAATGCCAGAGAGTAGGTCCGGGTGGAGAGGAAAATGCCATGGGAACCTGCTGCTAGGGCTGAAGAGATCGGGGTTCCAGAACTGGTGGGGCCAGTCCAGAGCCACAAGGATCATCTGTGCCTTATCCCTCCTGGCTTTGATCAGCACTTTGTGGATCAGCGGAAATGAAGGTAAGGCACAGAGGAGACCCGGGTTCCAGGACCTCGAGACGACATCTCCCTACAGCACAGGGGGCAGGCACAATACAGCCTCAGCTTTGAGTTCTCCCTGGAGGCAAAAAGGTCCATCAGAGGAGTGCCCCATTGGGAGAACAGGCTGTGTACTACCTCTGGATGGAGACACCACTCGTGAGATGCCTTACCCATGAGGCAGAGGACATCTGCCAGTTAGCTGGGGATGCCGGCCACATGGACGTCCAGGACATCGGTATCCAGGCTGAGCATGAGGGTCCAGATCCGGAGAACTTCCATGTACTGAGGAAGGAAATGCATCCTGCCTTGTTGGTTGAGGTAGTACATGGGCGTGGTGTTGTCCATCTGGACCTAAACAACTTGACCCCGAATGTGTGGCGTAAAGCCTGTTGGCAGCAGCCGAACAGCCTGAAGCTCCAGCAGGTTGATATGGCATCGGGACTCCTCGAGGTCCAGAGTCCATGGATGCTGTGCTCCCCAGGTGGGCACACCAGCCAATCAGGGAGGCACTGGTTGTGATAGTGACCGTTGGCTCTTGATGGACAAATGGGATCCCTTTCTACAGATGTTCCAGGACTAACCACCACTGAAGGGCATCCCACATCAGCTGCGTCACAGTGACTGACTAGTCAAAGTGGCACTGGCACCAAGAACACTGGTGGGCAAGCTCCCACTGCAGACAGCGCATTCTCCACTGGGCCCAATGGACCACATTGGTGCATGCTGCCATGTATCTTTGGAACCCTCTCGAAGTAAGACAAAAATAAAACCCACATACTAACTTAGAAGAATTGAGGGTTGGGACTAAAGGCGGAACAAGAGTAATGCATATCAGAGTCTGAGCCTAACTCAACTACCTGGACAGGAAGGCAGAGAAGAATGAGCAGCAGCCCAGGCATATAGCTCTGACAGGTACATGGAGGCTTGGGGATCTCTGTGTAATTAAGATGGTAGAATGCCATCTATACAAAAGTCTTTGTACTCCCATGGGGACAAAGAATTTAGTAGGATAAGACCCAACAGTGATCCAGAGGAGCAGTGTGTAGATGTGTTCAGACATAGTCTGGGAGCACAGTTACCATCTTCTTGAAACTCCAAAAGGAGAGAAGAGAGGAGATGAAGAATGTGAAAATGTGCAAAGGTGAGGAAAAACAGGTTACTCACTTTAACAGTAGTTCCAGGAGTGGTATATGTTGTTCATCCACACTCTTTGGCAAGTATCTTGCCACTTTAGGATGTGCCGGAAGTCTTAAAGCTGGCTCCTCCCACTCACTTGGGTGGTATAACCCTTGTAGCCACCCCATGACACCAGATCTTAGCCCGCTGGAAGCCAGGTTTGTGCTTCCGCAGCCAAGAGGTCAGGTGGGTCTGTGTGGATGAAAAACATATACCACTCCTAGAACTACTGTTACAGGTTAATAACCTGTGTTTCTAGGACCGTGGCTATGTTGTTCACCCACACTCTTTGGCAGACTCTTAGCATTCTCCAGGAGGAGAGAGGCAAGGCACACACCCCCTACTTAGGGAACAGAAATTGGGGAAAAGAGGCCCCAATACCAGCATCCCAGTGTGACTCAAGGTCGATGTGGTAATGGGTAATAACAGTGTTTGTTGACTTCCAGGTAGCAACTCGACATATTTCCTGGATAGGGACATCCCTGGAAGCAGCACCGATGCAGCGGCATGGCGGGTAGAATAAGCTCTTATCCCTCTGGGAGGCTCCTTGCCCGCCAATTCATACCACAGACTGATGCACGATGTGATCCACCATGCAATAGTCCGTTCAGCTGCAGGTCTGCCAGAGGCGGCTTCAGCGTAGGTGACAAACAGCTGGCGAACCTCTCCCCAAATTTCGCCGTCCTCTTCTTGTAATAAGAGAGAGTACATCTCAAGTCCAAGGTATGGAACCTGTACTCGGCCTCCGAGGTGTAATTAGGGTAGTACACCGGCAGAGTTAGCACCTGGTTAAGGTGAAACTCTGATATCACCTTCGAAAGTAATTTCGGGTGGGGGCGCAGGACAACCTTGTCATTGTGGAAGACCAGATAAGGGGAGTCCACCGAAAGTGTCTGGAGCTCCCCTGTCCTTCTGGCAGACGTGATAGCCACAAGGAAAGCCGTATTCCACAAGTGTGATAACTCACACTTGTGCATAGGTTCGAATGGCTTGCATATGAGCTTTGCCAGTACTAGCAGAAGATCCCACAGTGGTGGAGGTTCACACACCGGATGGGATATGTGATCCAGGCCTTTGAAAAAGCACCCAATCACTGTCTCCTGCACAACCGTCAGCTGACTGGCCGCATCCGGTAAGCAGAGATGGCTGCCAGGTGCATCCTAAGGGTTGATGACTGAAGACCTCCTTTTAGGAGAGAGAACAAAGGTAGTTGAGAATGTTAGCCACTGAACAGGACAGAGGGTCCAGGCCCTTGCCCTGACACCAAATGGAAAATATTTTCCAATTGAAGGCGTAACATTTCCTGGTCGATTCCTTTCTGGATGTCTCCACCATGGTGTAGACATCCTCGGAAAGACAGAAAGCCTGGAACTCTAGCCGCTCAGGTACAAGGCTGTGAGGTGCAGAGACTGAAGGTCCGGAAGGTACATCTTCCCCTCTCTTGAGGATGACCGTTAGAGGGTACTCCACCTTTTTCTGGATAGGCTCCAGGGCATCCCTGTGAACTCAGAGATGAGGCGGAGAATGCCCTGAATAGACGAGGGAACTTCCTTTGTCTCTACCCCACCAGCTGATTCGTCATCCCCAGGATGAGAATGCAGGCCAGTGACATCTGAATCCGAGGAAACCGGACATACCGGTCAACCACCCAGGTCACCTTCAATCTGCTAAGGGCGGTCTGGGGTGACAGTGACCGAAAGACGCCAGGGAAGCCTGGTCTCCGGCCGGTCTCCTTTAGAAGAAGTCCCTCCCACAGGCTGCTTAGGCGGTGGTTCCACCATAAATCGGTGGAGAGACCGGTTTTTGCCGAACTGGAGGTTTCGCCAGCTCCGCAGGCGGGGGAACCGACTTGCTCGGCTCCGAAGGAGTCATCTTTGGCCTAGGAGACAAAAGCCAAAATAATGGCTGTGGTAAATGCCGGGGTCGGCTTGTGCCCAGTCAAAATCAGCTACTGCCACAACAGGTCCTCGCAGCGCCGGAGTTTCCACCGGAGCTTCTCCTCATTTGAGGTAGATGAGGATGATCGATGGCATTGCCTCATTTTACAGCGTTTATGGCTCTTTCTCGGCCTATCGGTCGAGGGGGTTCCAGACCACGATCAAGATCGGAGAGGCCAACTTGGTAACTCGGGAGACACCGAAGGGACTGGCGATTTCCCGGGGTCAGGGACCATTTCCCTCAATGAGAGTTCTAGCAGGCTGGGTCTCCTCATCAGGGAAAGTCAGAATAGGAGTTTGATCGAGTGAATTATTGACCGGAGTCTGCGATATGGGATCAATTGGGTCGATGACGATTTCAACATCGATGATCGACGGTTTGTTCGACTGACCAGATGGCAAAGCTGAGAAGCCAGCGGCCGAAGAAGCAATCTCAACCGAAGTTGAGATCACATGTTCCTGGGAACGAGATCTCTCCTGTTCCCAAGATCGTCTTTGTTGGGATGAAAATTATCCCAGAGCCTTCTCCCGCTTACGGGATTGAGAGGAGTGCGTGCCTGTAAGACCCTCTCCCTTGGTCAGGAGAGACTGTCACAACTCTAGGAAGGAACCCGAGAAGGTGGAGCCCAGGTTGAGCGGAATAAAGAAGTTCTGAGTAATTTCTGCAGCCCGTGCCACTTTCTCTTTGAATGCTTGCATGCATTCCCATTGCTTGGCAGATCCTGCATCTGTGGAAACCGCCCACTGAGCCTCCTTGGATTTCACTGGAGGGTTCAGTTTCTCCAGCCTCCTCAACTTCAGGAGTGTGAGACGGTCATTGAGGAAGTTAGGGTGGAAAGCGAGACACAAATCGCATTTCGAGGTGTCATGGTCGACACCGAGACAATACATGCATGTGGTGTGGGGATCGGTGCGCAACATCTTCTGGCTACATCGGCACCGAAGAAATCTGGGGGAAGACTTGTCTTCCATAATCGAAGGCAAGTAGTCACGATCACTAATGCGAACTAGACGGATTTTCGGAATAACCGAAGGTTTTTGAGCCAGGGCCTACAAAATGCGAAAGCACAAGGCAGGCAACCTGCATCTTCCAACGGAAAGGAAGATCTGGCGTCATGGGACTGAGCTGAGGGTTATACAACCCAGGTGAGTGGGATGAGCCAGCTTGAAGACTTCTGGCACATCTTACAGCGGCAAGGTACCTGCCAAAGAGTGTGGATGAACAACATATCCACAATCCTAAAAATGTTAATTTCTTCAGCTAAGCATGAAATAAGCAACCAGACTAAGAAGTAGAGCACAGAAAATCCTACTGCATCTGCCTCTTCCTGCAATATAGGAAATTTAAAACTGCACATTGCCCCAAGTGCCGAGAGCTGCTATGTAGCAGAAGCAAAACATACTGACAAGGTGAAGTCAGTTGCAACTGTAGCAATAGGATCTACCCTAAGAAATAGCTCCAGTAGGGAGAAGAAGCAAATTCTTGGGTTTTTTGCTCAGAAGAGGGCATGGAGACCCATATTCCAATTCTGTTTTCAGAAAAAAGAAGTGAAGATTTAACCTCAAGAGTGGAAGGAACAGCTCCTTAAATAGAGTGGCAAAAAGCATGCTAGTGTGTAGACAAACAACAGGGTGAGCTGCCCAGAGGCCCTCGCTCTTACCTGAGCGGGGGATGGTGAGTGGGCATGTATGAATTTTGAAGATATTCTGGAAGATCAACAATTATGGTGAGTACGTCATTTTCTTATCTTCAATCAGTCTTCACCATTCATTCACACTCATGGGTCAGAGTACCAAGCTTACCCCAAACCAGGGAGGAGTTAGTTCTCCCCAAGGGAAAAATATCCCTCAGCCCTCTGTGGGGGAGAAACACCTGAGGGTAGGGACTCTTTACGGGTCTGGCAGGACTTAAGTCTGGTCAGGGGCAGGCGGAGGCTCCCATGGCTTGGGAGCAGGTGGGTGCCCGGACAACTCATGCTTGACCCTGTGGGAGAAGAAATGAGGCCTCTAGAAATGCAAGTTAAGCACCAAACGCCGGGCCAGGGGTGCCAAGCGGGAAATACGAAGCCATACCATCCACCAAATGCAGACTGTTGCTCCTACCAACCTGGAAGCTATCTCACTGGCACCATACGATGCCCTTGACTGGTGCCCCGACAGCTCCAGGTCCTGGAAAGGTAGGAAAATTGCTTGCCTGGTTATCTCACGATCAGGTATGGAAGCTAAGACCTGACCTAGTTTCAACCACAGGTGCTTGTTGTAAGCTGCCTGATGTACCTGATCTGCAGCAATGTACATCATGGTGCGAGCTGCAGTAAAAACCCTCTTGCCCCGGGCATCCATCTCTACAGAGTCAACCTCAAGAGAGTGGCCACGCACAGGGCTCTTAGGCCCAGTGGAGGTCTGCAGTGCCAAGACCCGTGAAGTGGGGTGCGGTACAGTTCCTGCAAACCCTGTAGGAATGCAATACCTGTGCTAAATGTCCTTAGTGACTGGAAATGGGGCAAAAGGATGGAGCCAGGCGTTCCTGGATGCCACCTCAAAGGCCCTAGGCCAAGGAGGGATGATGAAAGAGTTATCGCTGAAATCCTCCAGTAATCTCAGAGACTGGGTAGCAGGGCTGTGACCAACAAAGGACCCCAAGTTCAGCTCCCTCAACATCTCCATGAGGAACCACTGGTATGCAGTGTACTTGGCATCCACGAACATGTGAATGGAAAAGTCTTCTTCCTCAGAGGAGGAAGTAGGAGAGGAGGAGCTGGACTCTGAGAATGGTGGTGCCAGGGCTGTGAGCCTGAACTGGCCTGGTTAGACTGAAAAGGTATTGGTGGAAGACACAGGCTGTCAGAACGTGGGGCCCCAGAGGACTCACAGTACCTGGTAGGTCAGGGAGGGGAGGCGGAGGACAAGGAGGGATTAATGGAAGCCAAAGGCTTCTGGTTCTCTGTCAGGGCCGCGAGAGTGCTCTGGTGACCTTTCCCAGAGGGTGAGGACCTGGGAAACTAGCCCAAGTGCAGCTAGCTAATCTCAGAGGTCTGATTCAGATGCTACCTTTGGGGAAGACCCCCAGGTGGGGACAGTGGAGCCATACAGGACCCACAGGATGACCCAGATCCCCACCAGTGACAATGCCAACCACTTCTGGGAAGAAGCAAGCCACTGGGCTAGCACTGGAACCGCAGCTGGAACTGCCTCCAGCACCAGTCACAGGTTGAAGCATGTCATACTCACACAGACTTCACTATGGCAAATACAAACAAATATTAAAATGCCACTGCAGATCTTAAATGAAGGCACCAAACAGTTTTAACAATAGTAGTTTAGTGTAGCTCAGGAGTGTGTGTGTGTTTTGACAGCTTGGGAACCAGCTGATCCAACAATAAGCACAACACAAATTCTGTAATGTATGGGTGACAATACACATCTGTGTATTATTTCTCATGTACTGCAGTGTTTAAATGAAAACTGCATTATTACATGTAACCAGTAATTTTCACCTATCTTTCGATGCCTATATCCACACGACACAATATGTTTAATACAATATAAAAAAATAGAACCAAAGCAGGGAAAACAATTTTTAATTTGAATTTTAGTGCTCCTAAGTGATCGAACAAAGTCTGCACAGGTAAATTAAATGCTCTATCCATCTTCCCAACAGCTTCCGTTTTGTTTCCATTTTTATTTACACTTTCCAGCACAGGTGTCTGGGATCTCCTTAAGCTGTCAGCTAGTCTTCTCCTGTTCAGGGTAATCCTCTCTGTCACCCTGAGGGCCACCACAGCCCTACTCAACTTCTATAGGCAGAAATAGCAATAAACTTCCTACCACCTTCAAAAGCCACAGACACCACCAGCCCTAAATTCCCTTCAGCACAAAATGATACTGTTGCACTTAAAGTTCCCACCCCCATCCCTCCAAGACAAAGTGCCCTGTGAGATGCTCAGCCCTCCTCCCATCAGTCAATCACTTCATGCTTGAGATGCAAACTTGGAAAGCCAGAACCATATTCCAAGTCGGTGTGCGTAACCCCATGTCATTCCATCAGTGTGTCTTAGCCCTAAATTTACAAGAAGACTTCTCCTCCCAGGGCATAAACACAAATCAGATGCTTTAACTCTTTACCTTGTATCCTGAATGCATCTACAATGTGGAATACAGTCTAGCAGCTATACAAAAAGTCAGTGCTCATTTCTGTAACGGATCAGGTGGTATTCTAGTAATGTTTTTCAGTGGAGATTGGCAAGGTAACTGAACACTGTGCCACTCAATTGTCTGACAAATCTTCCACTACACTACATCTTGTATTTAATTAAGTCCTGAACTTATCACCATTTTTAGCAGGGAACATCTGTTGCCAATATGTTCTGCTCTGAGTTATGAAATATGAAAATGCGTGATGTTAGGAAACAGGTGCTATAAACTGCATATGCCTCCAAAACCCCTTTTTGACAGCTCTTGTCAGGCACTCTTTCCATCAACAAAAGCTACCTCACGTCAATGTCAAAACAGTACTGCAGAAGTCATAAACTCTTGTGAAAGTAATTAAAGTAGCTGTTCACTGGTACATTTGCTATGCATGTATATTCTAAAAGTGAAGAAGAAACTCAGTCTTAGTGAATAAGGCACCATTTCAACTTAAGGAAACTACTTGCAGTATAGCACAGTGGTTTAAGGCTCTGAGCTGCAAGTCTGGTGACATCCAGTAGACCAGACCTGGGTTTGAATCCCACAGCTTCCACCTGCATACTGTGTGACCCTGAGCAAGTCACTTAACTTCCCTGTGCTCCCAGGTCACTCCTGTAAAAAAGCTTTCAACTTAGTGTGCTACTCCTGGTTAAACAACTAAATAAATTAAACAAAAATACTTGATGGTGTACAATCCGTTTCTTCTCTACTAGATAAAAATATACGACATTTACAAATAGATTGTTTTACTCAAGAAACTACATATCAATGTCAAAAGATAAAAAAGGCCTCTACAAAACAGGCAACTGCTAAAAAGCTGAACGAAGAGAGACCAACTCAAGAGTCGCAATAAATCCAATGGCATATTCGATTATAACCTCAAACCCAAACCAGTCCAACTGTTCTTATACACCAGCCATCAAAAAAGCATTGAACAGTCTACCAACAATTACTGAAACAGAGAAATAACATATAGAATACTTAACCCCAAACTCTGGTGAACATGCTAGTTCAGACACAGCATAGGTACCATGACGTCATGCAGTACAAGAGCAAAGCTCAAGCACTCTACATGGCGTCACAGTATTAACAAGCTGTCAGAGGAACTTTGTTCTTTCTTCACACTTTGTATTCTGCCATAATAGAGGATTTTCATGGTTTACAAACTGCAGTTCCGAAGAAAGAGAGCTGGGCATTAAGGTGACTAATGATCTAAAGTTCCACCAGTACTGTAGCCAGATAAGAACTGCTGGCAGTATGTTAAACATCAAAAAACATTAAAAGCAGGAAGAGGGAGGTGATCATGCCACTTTACAGTTAACTGGTGAGGCTGCATTTGGAGTACTGTGCCCAGTTTTGGTCACCTGGGTTCAAAACAGTTATCAAGAGACTGGAGAGGGTTCAGAAAAGGGCAATGAGGTTGGTGGCTGATGTTAGGGACAGAGACTATGAGGACAGATTGAAGGACCTGGGGATGTACATACTGGTGTATAGGCGTCTGAAAGGAGATCTGTGTATGGCGTATAGATCGATCAAGGACATCAATTTAAGGGGGAAACTGGGACTTACACTTAGGGATCAGTATCATGACACCAGGACGCACACATTGCAGTTGAAGGGGCAACATTTTAAGACAATAAAAGGAAAACAGTGGTTTAGTGTTAGGGTAATTCCAGTCTGGAACAACTTGCCTGAGGAGGTTGTTGCAAGTAATAACATGCTTGGGTTTAAGAGGGAACTGAACAAATACTGTGTAGTAAACAAAATCGTGAGTTACTATAAGTAGGGCGTCTGCAAACATAATGGACTAATGTCTTCTCTGCTCGGATATAACCTATGAAACCTATATACTGCAAGATGGAGTCCATTTTCCACATAGGCACCAGAGCAGTCTGACACAGTAAGAGTCAGCTTTTTTAATTTTTTATTTTACTGGGTTGGCAACAGGATCCTTGTGCTACCACCGATCGCACAGCATTACTAGTTATTTATTACGTTTGAAGTTGTCCTTTACAAACGTACATGAAGAACAACTTTTTAGAAAACACAAGTAAAACATGAAAACCATCTATTAGTCCAGCACACCTAACTGGTAAATAAAAATGAATAACAAATTAGCAAATAATACATAAAGAGAAGAAAACTGATAGAATAACTGAAACATTTTCTTACCTCTTTTTGTGCAATTCCCATTCGATCTCTCCAGTGCATTAGAACCAAATCCACCTTTTGTTTGGCAAATTTTTCTACTTCCTTGGCAGCTTTTCCAGCTAGTCTCTGCCACTCCGGTACTTTACCAAATTTACCATACTGATCCTACAGAATATCAGGGAAGAAAAAAAAACAACACATGAGCTACATTTACCGCATATCAGGCACAAAAAGAATCTCCTGTTGCAAAGTTACTACATGCAACTGCAAACCCCAGGATCATCACAGGAAATGCATGGAACTAATGCAAATGGCCACATTACACTGGTGCCTGTATAATGACAGTCATCAATGTTAAGTGGTCAGTACCCTTTGACTTTAACTAGTAACACAGCACGGCAGACACGGAAGAGACTCTGGGTCCATCTGGTTAGCTCCTCCTGCTGCATGGCAGTGAATACATCCCAATTATGTGGCCAGTTTTTTGTTTGTTTTTTTGTGCTCTGACAAAATTCCAAGCTTGGGTGGGACACGTTACCTTACTGCAGAAGGACTGACCACCACTCATACTCTACAGCCCTGAATGATGATCTCTGTCAGGACTCTATTATGCCCTTCTTTGAATGCCTGAACAGTGCTCGCTTCATCAACTTAATGGGTAGGCTATTCCACTACTCAAAATGCTTCTGGATGTTTTTTACTAGATTCAGTTTGGATTTATGGAACCAATTACTTTTGAGATTTGCTACTGCACATAAAGTAATGCAGCACTTCTTGAGATTGTACCTACTTTGAATCTGTTTCATAGATATCGGCCATATTAACCTTTCTGAAAAATGTCATTGAACTGTGGTTCAGGTTATTGTAATCCTGCAATCCGGCAGATTTTTCCAGGGCCCAATAGGTGTAGTTTACTTAGTTAGGCCTAGACTTTTCTTTCTTATTCAACTTCTAAGAAGCCGGGGGTTATTGTTATCTAATTTTTCTTTATTTGAGCAGAAGGATCTAAAGACAGGGAATATTAGGACTCTGCAGCTAGAGCTGCCTTTACATGGCACTGATCTTAACCATTTGATTCAATTTGAATGCATGGGACTGAAGATTCCTGAAAGGACATTTTTAAACTGGTACTGTAGTCATAGCGCAAAAAATGTTATTAAAAAAAATTAAAAACGGCTTACTAGCTGCTATACATCCATGGTGTGGAGAACCACATTTTAGCATAAAAAAACAACAGAGTGGCCTATGTCATCAGGCTCTACAATACCGCACTTGTATGTACACCAGTAATGGGACTCATCAAGAGAGGAAGGCAGAGCAGTTGAGCACAAGGAAAAGAGACCTGGGGTGGGGGTGGGTTAAGGAAGCACAGAAGAGCAATGATCTTCCCTTGAATGCAGAACAACATGACGAGCACACCCAGCAAAACTGGTGGGCATGAGAGCCTAATACACTTTGATGGCCCGGACTTGGTTGCCCTAAGAGACTTGTCTTAGAAGAAAATGACTGGCACACCAGGATAGTGGAATAGGATTGCTTTCTATAGCAGCATGTCCAGCAGGGTACTAGGGTGAGGCCACCCTTGATCTTGTTCTCGGCACTGGGGATGGGGTCATCTCCAGTGTAAAAGTCAAGGAACCAGTAGGAGATAGTGACCACAACCAGGTACTACTTCAGCCCTTAAAGGAATGTATTAAGAGAATGAGCTGCAAAAAGAAAAAAAAAATACTCACTGTAGTAATAGGCTTTCTTCCAAGGGGTCCTTTAGCATCAGTAACTGTTGCAGTGAGTTGACCAGGTAGTACTGCCCCGGAGGTAGAGATTATGGTAATGAGTTTATGAATTAGCCAATCAGAGTGAAGCTTGAGGGTGTGCTGAGCAGAGGCTGTGAGGAAGGCACCAGAATTTATTTGAAGCTAGAAGGGGCACATGCCCACATAGGTATGCACCAACAGGATTTAAAATATATAACATGAAGCAGAACAATAAACATTGAAACGTTGCTCTAAATATAATTCAAAGTTTAGAATAACCAAATTGGTAGAAGGCAAGAAGCAGAGCCCTCTTTTGAAAGGTTATCAGGGGAGGAAGGGTGGGAGTTTACTGATGCTAAAGGACTCCTTGGAAGAAAGAAGATTACTATAGTGATTAATTTTTTTTTTCTTACCTCAGGAGTCCTTTAGTATCAGTAACTGTTGCAGACTATAAAGCAGTGCAGTTGGGAGAGGGGTAGAGAACCCATTTAGGAAAGAGGCTTTGCAGAACTGCCTTGCCAAATCTGGCATTAGATCTAGACTGTACATCCAGGCAGTAGTGCTCTGTGAGTGTGTGTACTGTCTTCCAAGTAGCTGCTTTACAGACATCCAGTAAGGGAATGTCCTTTGCAGCTGCCAGAGGCAGCAGTGCCCCTAGTAGAGTAGGCCCTGAGGCCCTCAGAGGGCTGTTTACCAGCCTTGTCATAGCAGAACCGAATGCAGGAGACTATCCAGCAAGAGAGAGTTCTCTTAGTGGCTGGTCTTCCTCTACCTACCTCCCCATAGTTGACGAACAGCTGTATGGATGAGCAACTGAACTGCTTTGTATGTTCCAAGTAGTAAGGCAAGGGTCCTTTTGACATCCAGACTGTGGAGCTTCTGCTCCCCTGGAGTGAATTTCTCAGTAAAAAAAAAAAATACAGATAAGGTGATGGACTGATGGAGGTGGAACTCAGAGACCACCTTAGGCAGGAATTTTCTGTCTGTCCTGAGCTCACTCTTATCCCTATGAGGGATTATGTAGTTGGGCTTAGTACAAAGTGCCTGTAACACTGAAATTCTTCTTGCAGAGGTAAGGCTACTAGGATTACAGTTTTCCAAGTGACATACTTTAGATGAGCCATAGCCATGGGTTCAAAGGGTGGCTCCATGAGTTTGACAATACAAAGGTTCAGATTCCAAGGAGGGACTGGTTCCCTGACTCGGGGCTGGATATGGAGGAGACCTCTAAAAAACTGTTTTAAACACCAGTTGGGAGAAAACAGATTGATTCTTTCCAATAGAAAGATAGGCTGAGATTGCAGCCAGATGAAGCTTCAGGGGAAGAAGGCCTCAAACCTGAAGCCTGTAAATGCACCAAACAATCCAAGAGATTAGAAACTGAAGCCTTCAGAGAATTAAATTGTTTCTTCTTGCCCCAGAGAGAAAATCTTTTCCATTTGGCTGCATAGGTCTTTTTTTTGTGCTACGCTTTTTGGCCATTCTCAAGATCTTTAGGAACTGTTCAGAGTACTGCATGGCAGGGAACACTTAACTCCTCAAGAGCAAGACTCTGAGGTGAAGATACTTCAGATCTGGATAAGTTACTCCTATCTGAGGGAGAGTCACAAGGGAGTGACTTAGTAGAAGGTGAATGGGTTTGCTGTAAGATATGGTTAGCAGAAGAGAATACCAGGCTTGCCTTGGCCAGTCCGGCGTCACCAGAATCATCACTGCTGGATGAGGTCTGAGTTTCAGCAACACACTGAAAATCAGAGGGAAGGGAGGAAAGGCATAAAGAAACTTCCCTGACCAATCCAGGGTAAGAGCATCCGTTGGGAGGGTTCCCCGCACTGGAGGCTTGCAGCAATACAGAGGAAGTTGATGGTTCAGGTGAGAAGTGAAAAGATCTATTTCTGGTGTGTCCAACCTTCCGAACACTGTGGCCAGCACCTGCTTGTTCAGACACCATTCACTGGGACCGTGGTTGATGTGTCTGAGGGCATCTGCCAAGGTGTTATCCTTGCCTGGGAGGTGTATGGCTAAAAGGCTGACATCCAGGGGAGTAGGCCAAACTCCAGATCCTCATGGCTTCCAGTCACAGACGCTGGACCTTGTGCCACCCTGCTCGTTTATGTAAAACACTGCAGTGGTGTTGTCCGTTCTGATCTGCACTGTGTGGCCCTTTATCTGTGAAGCAAAGGCCTTCAATGCCAAGTACATGACCCTGAGTTCCAGCAGACTGATGACAGCCTGTGACTCCTTTTGAGTCCAGGAGCCACTGATGGAGGTACTGTCCATATGAGCTCCCCATCCAAGCAGAGAAGCATCGGTAGTGATGATCCTTTTTGGAGAAGGCGCTTGAAAGGATATTCCTATCAAAACGTTGGTTGTTTCGTTCCACCAGAGCAGAGCCTGAAGGAACGTCTTTGTGAATGGAATCAGTTTGGATCTTAAGTGATACTGTATGTTCCACAGTCTGAATCCGACTCCGGGAACAATGGCTGTCATGAATGCCACGTGTCCTAAGAGCTTTAAAAAGTGTCTGGCTGTCCTGGACTGGTCCAGGATGAATAAATTTGCCACTGACAGAAAGTTTTGGATTCTATCCAGAGGAAGAAAAGATCTGCTCTGCAGTGTGTCCAACTGTGCTCCTATGAAAATAAGGAGTTGGGTTTGTTCCAGATCGTATTTCGTTTGGTTTATAAGAAACTCCAAGGAGTGCTGAGTGTTCTGTGTCAAGGAGAGGGCGTCGCCGGCCCGGTGATGCTGAGAGTTGAGGCGCTGGAGCGGAAACACCTCGCCATGCCAGCAACCGGGTTCGGGAGCATTGCCGGTCGGCAGGGGTGACAGGGAGGAGAGATTGAGCGCTCGACGGACAGCTCTCCTCTCCTGGGGCGCTGGGTTTGTCCGCTGCACCAGCGGCTCCCGTGGAGATCGGGGGCGCCAGTGCACAGACAGCACAAATCAGCATAGCTGATGTTGGCAGGGCTGCCGGTGCTTGACTTCAGGGGTGCTCATGCATAGGAGGGAGAGAAGGAGAAAATGGAAAAACCGGTTCAGGGGTGGCGACTGCACAATCCCCATGCCCGACCGTGTCAGACTTACCGACCCGTAGATCCTCTTTCCGGGCCCGCGTCTGCAGCAGCTGGAGTCTATGTGTGAGAGCGCCCAAGGTAGGAGGGGTGGCCCCAACCCGGAGGGGTTAAGCTGGGGGTGCCACCTGCGAGGCAGGGCAGGGAGAGGAAGGTACGGTTGGAGGGGACTGCAGGCAGGGCAGGAACAAGGCTGGATGCCTGAGAGAGGCTCCTGGGACCGTGACCGGAGGAAAGAGAGTTGTGGGGGGCGGGAAGGAGAGGGCCTCTTCTACTTGTGGAGAGCTTTTTCCCCACAACAGGCCAGTCGTCCAGGTAAAGATAGACCGAGATTCCCTTTTTTCTTAGATATGCTGCCAAATACAACCAGACATCTGGTGAATACTCTTGGTGCAGATGTCAGGCTCAATGGCATGGCTGCAAACTGGTAGTGCCCTGAAGGAAGTTAGAACCTCAGAAACTTTCTGTGGGACTGCCTTACTGGAATGTGAAAGTAGGCATCTTTGAGGTCTAGGGAGGCTGGCCAGTCTCCATGCTGAAGAAACTGTATTACCATTTTCAGGGTGACCATTTTGAACTGGGGTTTTGGTAGATGCTTAAGTATCTGAGGTCTAAAATAGGTCACCACTCTCCATTTTCCCTTTGTGTCAGGAAATATCTGAAGTAGAGATCTTTGCCCTGTTGATGGGCAGGTGCTCTCTCCCACCCTTGCTGCCAGAAGGTGTTTTACCTCTAGCTCCAACAGCAGCCTTTCTGTTGGGGATCGTGACTTGGACAGCTTGGTGCACTTGAGGGCTGGCATCTTTCTGCACTTTCCACTATCTCCAGGACCCACTCGTCTGAAGTGATAAGGGTCCAGGACTGGAGGTAGCGGGAGGGTCTGTCCCTACAGGAAGAGGGGAGGCGACCTGGACAGAGAAGTCAGAGCTTATGCCAAGTTGCAGGAACAGAGGTACATCTCTTCTGGCCTCTCCTGCCTCTTCCTCTGAGTAACCTCTCATTTGAGAATAGTCAAACTGAGGACAAAAGGAGAAAATAGGGCCTAGGGAAGTATCCCCTGCCCCTGTTTCCCTTAGGTTGGGGTTTTTGAGCAGCTGAAGACTTCACTTTTGTTGTGTTACTTTGATAGGTTGTTTTATACTCATCAATCTTCTTCATGTAGTCTTCTCTTCTGGAATCAAATAACAGGTTACTCACCTGTAACAGTAATTGTAGGAGTGGTATGTTGTTCATCCACACTCATTGGCATGTCCCCCTCCATTTTAAGGATCACCGGAAGTCTTCAAGCTGGCTCCTCCCACCCACCCAGGTGGTATATATCTCGGCTCCGCCCCATGACGCCAGATCTTAGCCCTGGAAGCCAGGTGTTGTGCATCCATAGCCAGGGAGGTCGGGTGGGTCTGTGTGGATGAACAACATAATACCACTCCTAGAAAGAGCAGTTATGCAAAGACTTGTCATAACAGTAGATCTTCTAGGAATGTCTCCTGCAGTAAGTCATTACTTCTGGGAGTTCCCGATAGGTGGCGCTCCAGCAAAGAAGTTTCTTCCAGCAGTCTCTATACCAGGGACCACCCACACTACCTCAATTCCCGGGCTGTGCCTATAAAAGTGTGTTGTCCCTGGTAAACTCAGTTCCCGGCCGGTTTCAGCTAAGGAAAGCGAGGGACAGAGGAGAACTGAGGTACCGAAGCTTCCCAACCCTACATCGTTTTTCCTGTTGCAGAATGGCAGGGGGTTGGAGGAAGGGAAACTACTTACTGCAAGAGACATTCCTAGAAGATCTACTGTTACGACAAAAGTCTTTGCGTAACTGCTCTATCTTCCACAGAATGGTCTCTTGCAGTAAGTCATTACTTCTGGGAGATTCCCAAGCAGTTATATGGCAGTGGGGTGGCCAAATATGGCATTTGCCATAAGGATAGTGTGGTCAAAGGACCAATAAATGTTGTGAATAGCATATCAGCATATAGAATAATATCTGTATTCTATTTGTAAGTTGTTCCATTATCTTGTCTGTTATAGGGTTATGGCTAAGATAGAAGCCAGACCTGCAATTATCAGGTGTTTATCAGATGTATTAAGAGAAATGGTAACCCGATTAGGGTGAAACATGATAATCATATCAATAAATCATAAGTAATTTCACTATATCATGAAGTGAATAGTTGCTCTCAGTAATCTGCAGTGAAAAGGACAGTCTGAGCCAAAGGCCACTGGTGTTCCAAGTTGTAACAGTAGTTTAAATAATACAATGTTAGTCCTTACAAGTGCAACATTGTAGCACATTAAGAATCTTACCACAACAGTCATGACAGTAGAAAAGTATCCATTTGGCATAAATAGGATACAAAAGTAGCAGATAATGTTGCAAAATGAAACAATGCATCTGTGGCAGAAAGTCAGTGATTCTTAGAATCAGTAGCTATATTCAAATTTGCATTTGGTTTTAAGCAACATGTGAAGTAAATGGTGACATATCCATCTTGTATTAGTAATCTTACTTACAAGGGGGTCCCAGGTATGTCAGGGCCTGTAACCTTGTTAGGCATGACTCTGAAATGTTTGTAAGGTAAGTCCATTATGCGTACTGGTCGGAAAAAACAGACCCTAAAGTAATAACGAACAATAAAATTGAAATCATAAGGCAGTGGATTTCATTCTTGAGGTTAATGAAACATATGTGAATTTTTTTTTTTTGCCAAGCAAAAATACAAGCAGAGTTTAATATGTGTAATCTCCATAAATCTACTCACCTTCTGTAATGTAAGTGGCTGGCATGATCAGGTGAAAAGTCATTTATATTCATAAAAGGTTGAAATATAATCCGTACCAGGATGTATAGAATGTGTCTCAGCATGTGAGTAGTAGTAGTAGTAGGAGGACCCATTCGTGGGAGGGACATGGAGTCCGACACATAATAGGTCTAAAGGCATCCTTATGGAATGGCCGTAATGGTCTGTAAGAGTGATACCTCAAGAAAGTGGCTAGATGTATACAGCCTGTTGTAAAAGGCCTCAGTCTTTTGGATGAAGCCCCAAGAGGTCTCCGAGGCCTAGAAAAGGAGACCAGGGCGGAGTGTGAGTTTTTTAGTGAAAGAAAGAGGCGCCGGGACAGCCAGAGGGGCGGCCACGGGTCAGCTTTGTTGTGTTCCTTGTCACTTGTTCTCTGCCCTTAAAGATTTCTCACTGAGTATAATTATGTCCAGTTTTGTATGAATAATTATACTGAGGGCGTGGTTTGGAGTACATGTATTGTACTGTCTTTAGTTGTCTGCCTGAGGCTTGTAGATCATCCAGTATTGTTTCAGCCCCTAGGCCAAAAAGATGGTTACCTGAAAAGGGGGCATTAGCAACTTTCTGTTGAATAGCAGGTGCCATCCCTGAGAGTTGGAGCCACGCCTGATGGCATATGAGAACACCGATTGCAAAAGCCCTGGCCAAAGCATCGGCAATATCGTATTCTGATCTTAATAAATGTCGAGAAAGGGAAGTGAAGGTATTTATTATTGATGTGAGTTGCTCTTTTTCAGGGGATGCAAGTAGTCTGTTTATAATGTCCCCAGCAAAGGTACTCACTGTACAATGGTATTTCAGCATGTGTCCCATGTAATTAAGTATACTTAATATATGGTGTGTTTTTGTAAACACTTTCTTCCCCATATAATCAAAACGTCTAGAGTCTCTCTCTGGAGGTACTGTACTCGAAAGTTTAGGTTTGCCAGGGTGGCTGTGAGCAGCTGCAATAACCAGAGAGTCCGCAGTGGGCGTATTCATTAAATACTGATAATCAAGAGGAGCCTGATATAGCTTGTGTGCTTTTCTAGGTACCTCCTGTGCCGCTACGGGTTGGCTCCATGCTTAAGTAATTGCATTTCTGAACATTGGTATAAAAGGAGGGACTGCTCGGATCAGTTCTTCCGGAAGGTCCAGATAGTCTGTCATACCTTTACTTAATCCATCTTATTCCGTTGTGGTAAATCCCATTGTTTTTTGTATTTGTAACATCATTTCGGGGAACGAGGAGTCATCCAGTGGAGAAATTACCTTTAGTGGTTGTAGTAAACCTTCGTTCCAATAAGATGGTACATTATAAGTGGACTCATAACCTCTTAAACCAGAAGAATCATCATAATGTGTGCGAAGTTCCAAATCTGTATGATAATAGGGAAAACATTCTTCTGAATATTCATGAGGAGGCATTACTGATGAGCGTTCTAGCTCTGTGCATGCCTGTTTTGATGGAGGTAGAGACATAGTTTGTGATTGGGGTTTATGTATGGTCGAAGTCCATAGAATCTAACACTCTATTTACTATTTCTTCAATATCTGGAACTTGTGAGGATGGAACTGCCATGTAAGCAGGCTCAGAGTCCAGTGTACATGGTGATGGGGAATCAATTTGTGCCTCCCGGTAAAATGATCCAGTACTTTTTTGGCGTCTTTGTTCACCACCAATTGTTGTGTGGGTACGATGCATGAGTGCAAATGTTTTTGAGGTATGGCCGTTGTAAGGCGGTCAGGCAGGACTTTAGGTAAAGGTGTTTCCTTCCCTATTTTATTTCTTGAAGAGGACTCTGAGTTTTTTGAACCCTTTGGTTGAGAACCCTGTTTGTATGACAGGGAAATATCCATTGTAGCACTCTCAGAGTACAGAGTTCTGGTGCAGAGTATGAAGCCCAGGCACCTCAGGCTATGAGTTCAATCCACGTCATATACTGCTGTAGAAGAGATGCTATCAGAGCTGAAGCCGGCGGGAAAATGAACGGAGCTTACCAGGGACCACCCATTTCTATAGACACTGCCCAGGAAGTGAGGTAGTGTGGGTGGTCCCTGGTGTGGAGACTGCTGGAAGAAACTTCTGTGCTGGAGCGCCACCTATCGGGAACTCCCAGAAGTAATGACTTACTGCAAGAGACCATTTCGAGGAAGATCTGCTGTTACAGGTGAGTAAGAACAGGTTACTCACCTGTAACAGTAGTTCTAGGAGTGGTATATGTTGTTCATCCACACTTATTGGCATGTCCCTTTCTCCTTTAAATCTTGCTGAAAGTCTTCAAGCCGGCTCCTCCCACCCACCTGGGTGGTATATACCTCAGCTCTGCCCGATGACGCCGGATCTTAGCCCGCTGGAAGCCAGGTTGTGTGCATCCACAGCCGGGGAGGTCGGGTGGGTCCGTGTGGATGAATAACATATCCCACTCCTAGAACTACTGTTACAGGTGAGTAACCTGTTCTTCTAGGAGCATGGATATGTTGCTCATCCACATTTCTTGGCAGACTCCTAGCAGTTCTCCAGGAGGAGGGAGGGAGGGAGGCAAGGCGCACACCCCCTACTTAGGAAACAGAGATTGGAGAAGTGAGGCCCCAAAACCAGCATCCCGGCGTCACTCAAGGTCGATGTGGTAATGGGTAATAAAGGTGTTATCTGACTTCAAGGTAGCAGCCTGACAAATTTCCTGGATAGGGATGTCCCTGGAAGCAGCCACCAATGCAGCAGTATGGCGGGTAGAATGAGCTCTTATCCCTCTGGGAGGCTCCTTGCCCGCCAACTCATAGCACACACCTATACATGATGTAATCCATCTTGCAATGGCCCATTTGGCTGCAGGTCTGCCAGAAGCGGCTTCAGCACAGGTGACAAACAGCTGGCGAACCTCTCCTCGAATTTCTGCAGTCCTCTCCTTATAACAGGAGAGAGCACATCTCAGGTTCAAAGTATGCAGCCTATACTCTGCCTCCGAGGTGTAATTAGGGTAGTATACCGGCAGAGTCAACACCTGGTTAAAGTGAAACTCTGACACCACCTTCAGAAAGCACTTCAGGTAGGGGTGCAGGACAACTTTGTCCCTGTGAAAGACCAGGTAAGGGGAGTCCACCGAAAGTGTCTGGAGCTCCCCTGTCCTTCTGGCTGATGTGATAGACTCCAGGAAGCCCGTCTTCCACGACAACTGTGACAGTTCACACTTGTGCATGGGTTCGAATGGCTTACCCATGAGCTTTGCCAAAACCAGCAGCAGATCCCATGGAGGTGGAGGTTCACGCACCGGAGGGGATATGTGATCCAGGCCTTTGAAAAAGTGCCCGACCACTGTCTCCTGCACCAATGTAGGCTGACTGACCCACGCCCGGTAAGTAGAAATGGCTGCCAGGTGCACCCTAAGGGTCGAGGACTGTAGACCCCCTTAGGAGAGGGACCAAAGGTAGTCGAGAATGTTAGTGACAGAACACGCTAAGGGGTCCAGACCCTTACCCTGATACCAAATAGAAAATCTCTTCCATTTGAAGGCGTAACATTTCCTGGTCGATTCCTTTCTAGATGCCTCCACCAAGTGTAGACATCTTCGGAAAGACCCAAAGCGTGGAACTCTAGCCGCTCAGGTACCAGGCTGTGAGGTGCAGGGATTGAAGGTCTGGATGGAAGACCTTCCCCTGGTTGAGAGATATCAGGTCCGTTCGTGTACAAAGCCGCTCCGGGGGCCTGCAGCTAAGGCTGAGGAGATCTGGATACCAGAACTGGCGCGGCCAGTCTGGGGCTACCAGAATCATCTTCTCCTTGTCCCTCCTCACCTTGAGTAACACCTTGTGGATCAAGGGAAATGGAGGGAAGATGCGGAGAAGAAGGGGAAGGCATCCCCCTGCAGTGAGCCCTTCTTGGGGGGGGGGGGGTGCAGGCATGATACAACCTCAGCTTGCTGTTGTCCCTGGAGGCAAACAAGTCCACCATAGGTTTGCCCCAATGGGAGAATAGGCTGTAAGCTACCTCTGGATGGAGAGACCACTCATGGGATGTCCGACCTATGCAGCTGAGAGCATCCGCCAGCTGGTTCGAGGCTCCTGTCACATGAATGGCTAGGAGATCTGCCTCCAACCAGCTTATGAGGGTCCAGGTACGGAGCGCTTCCTTGCACAGCAGATGGGAGTGTGTGCCGCCCTGTTTGTTGAGGTAGTACAAGGTCGTGGTATTGTCCACCTGGACTTGAACCACTTGATCCCAGAGCTGAGGAGAGAAAGCTGACAGTGCCAATCTAATTGCTCTGAGCTCCAACAGGTTGATGTGGCATCAGGACTCCTCAGGGGTCCAGAACTCGTGGACCCTGTTGTCCCCCATGTGGGCTCCCCAGCCCATGACAGAGGCATCGGTCGTAAGGATGACCATCAGCTTGGGGTGGACAAACGGGATCCCCTCCTGCAACCAGTCTGGGGCGGTCCACCATTTGAGAGTGTCCCACATCTTCTGGGTTACAGTGATCAGCTGGTCAAAATGACCATATTGCTGAGTCCACTGGGTGGCCAGCTCCCATTGGAGGGGGCGCATGTGCCACCGGGCCCAACAGACCACTGAGGTGCACACCGCCATGAAACCCAGAAGGCGCAGAAAGTCCCAGGCAGGGTGCAAGTACCCAACCAGAAATGACTGGGCAAAGGAGGAGAGAACCTCCACCCTGTCACCAGGAGCCGAGCTCTGGCTTGACAAGAGTCAAGCTCTGAACCGATGAAGCCCATCACCTGGGAAAGCACGAGTTCCAACCTGGCCTGGTTGATCAGGAGGCCGAGTCGGGAGCAGGTCTGGAGGGCCAGATCCCCGGACCTCTCCACCTCCTGTTGGGTGGAACCTGCCAGGAGCCAATCATCGAGGTAAGGGTACATTCTGACTCCTCAATGCCGAAGATGGGCTGCCACCACTGCAATGCATTTGGTGAAGACCTATGGGGCCGATGACAGGCCGAACGACATGGCTGCAAACTCGTACAGGGTTCCCTCGACCCTGAAGTGGAGGAACCACTGATGGGATGGATGGATTGGGACGTGAAAGAACGCATCCTGCAGATCCAGTGAACAGAACCACATGTTTCGCTCCAAGGATGGTATGATCTGGGACAAAGTGACCATCAGGAAGGTGCGAGACCTGAGAAACTGATTCCGGTCGTGGAGATCTAGAATGGGGTGCCAATCCCCTGTCTGCTTGGGCACCAGGAAGTACCTGGAGACAAAGCCTGGGTCTGCTGGAGGATCCGGCACAGGAGCTACTGCCTCCTTGCGGAGGAGCTGAGCTACATCGTCACGAAGTGCCGACTGGGTGCACGCGGAAATCCGTTCCTCCTGAGGGGCGTGGGCTCAGCTGGGAGGGTACTGCTCGAATTCTAGAGGCAGTCCCTGACCAACCACTTCGAGAACCCACTGGTCCGAAGTGATATTGGACCAGGCAGAAAGGAAGTGGTGGAGTCGACCCCCACGGGAAAGCCCAGAGCTGGCATGACGGACATAGGGGTGGTAACCCCCATCCTGTCACTGGGCAGGCTTGGTGCAGAAAGAGGCTCTGGGTCCTGAGCCTCCCTTGTGGGCCTTTTGGGGTCCAGGCTTCAGCTGACAGCACCAAGCTTGAGCCTGCTGCTGATGCTGCTGTCCTCCTTGATAGGAGGGCTGCCGGACCGCAGGGGAAGAATGCAGAAAGGGCTTATTTTTCTTATCCTGCTGGTTCTTGCCCCAAGAACCCTTGGCAGAAGTGGCGTCCAAGGTGGCACTGGACTGCTCTATGCACTGTACGTGACCAGCCACTCCTGGACCGAACAAGTCGGTACCAAGGAAGGGCACATCAGCTAACTTGTACTGACTATCCACTGGGAAGGAGGAAAGCCTCAGCCAAACCCTGCGGCAGCCATCGAGCAGGCACAAGAATCCCCGCAGTCCAGGGCTGTCTGGAGCTGCTGTTTGGCAACAGCACGGCCCTGGTCAACCATGGTCTGCATGTCCGCGGGGAGATGAGGGAGGACTTTGTCTAATGACCTGAGAAGGGCATGAGAGAAGTGTGCCATAATGACAGCCGAGTTGGCCTGACAAAGGCCCAAAGAAGAGGCCGAATAGACCTTTCGGGCAGTGTGGTCCATATTTTTGGACTCTGTCCGGTGGTCGGTCAGTGTCGGGTGGACTACCAGTACGCCTGAATAGCTCTAGGCCAAAGGATGCTCTGTGAACCCCGCAAGGGACCCCATTGGCACCACGTACTTGCGGGCTATGCGGGCAGACAATGCTGGGCATGAGGCAGGGCCCTGCCAACGTTCAAGGGCAGGGCCAACAATGGCTTCGGCCACTGTAAAGGCCTCCGGAGTATCCCCTCTCTTTAGAATATCTGTGAGAGGGTCCTCCCCCTTTTTCTGGATAAATTCTAGGGGCATTCAGGTGGAGTCAGAAATGAGATGGAGAATCCCTTGGAAGGAGGAAGGGGCTTCCTCCATTCCTGTGACAATGGATGACTCATCATCCCCAGGATGAGTGTGGAGCCCGGTGACATCAGAGTCCGAAGAGTCGTGATACAGCAGTCTACCACCTAAGTCACCCTCGATCCGCCAAGGGAGGTCCGGGGTGACTGTAACAGATAGATGCTGGGGAAGTCCGGTGTCTAGTCGGTCCTCTTTCGAAGAAGCCCGTCCCGTAGGCTGCTTAGGTGGCGGTTCCACCGGAATAGGTGGAGAGACCGGAACAGGCCGAATCGGTGGACAGGCCGACCCCACGGGTGGAGGAAGCAGAGACTTCGGTTCCAGAGGGGTCAGCTTCGGCCTGGGAGGCGAAAGCCAAGTAATGGCCGGGGTAGGCGGTGGAGCTGGGTTCTGCCTGGTCAGGATCAGCTGTTTGCCAGTAAGGTCCTCATAGCGCCGACAGAGTTTTCACCGGAGCCTCTCCTCATCCAAGGAGGATGAGGACAACCTGTGGCATCGCCTCTTCTTCGAGCGCTTATGGCTCTTCCTCAGTTGTTCTGCCGAGGGGGATCTGGACCGCGACCGAGATCGGGGAAGCCGACTCGGTTGATCAGGAGACACCGGAGGGATCGGTGAAACCAGGTTCATGATGGGGACACCAGCAGGCTGGGTCTCCTCATCAGGAAATACTAGGACCGGAGTCTGTTCTAAGGAGTCGTTGGCCACGGCTGGCGACAAAGGGTCGATCGGGTCGAGGATTATCTTGACCTCATCGGCCACTTCCTCTGTCCCCTGGCCAGATGAGAGATCTGTAAAGCCGGCGGCCGAGGAGGCAATTTCGACCGAGGTCAAGACCGCATGCTGTTAGGACTCAGCAGCATCGGACTGGCCTGCCCGGATACCCAGAAATTTCCGGCTGGGCCCCTCCATCTGGTGTACACTGAGGCGTACTGCTGCTGGCTATGGGGGGGCAGGCAACAGGTGTGGTGCGCTAACGGTGCGGCAGAATTTACAGCCACAGATCAAAATCAAATCTGTCTGTAGGCGAAGATCCGATCTCCCGGAGACTCCCGCTGGCATGCCCCGAGAAGTCGGCTGCTGCAGCACGCACTGAGCCCAGCGAGTAGCCGCACACCGCCACACCCCCTCCAGGCTGCCTGCCGAACAACTTGATGAGCCGCCTCCTGCCTCCACCATAACCCAACCCCCAGGCTGTCCCTTTGTCCCGAACCACACTGTCACACATTACAACAGAGGGTGTAGCCAGTCCACCCTGACCCAGTGACCCCACCCATCTGCCTAGCAGCAGGAGCCGGCGTCGGCTTGCACGTCTCGTCTGGATGTGGGCTCTGGGATGCAATTATTTTTTTTTTTTTTTTTGCAGGCATACCGCTGTCGTGCTACGACTACGAGCCTCTCAATTGGAAAAATGAGCTAGGAGGAAATGCCTGCCTGCCAAAAAATGTCAGCTCCTGGGAGAAGACGGAGGCCATAAACATGTGTGTCAGTAACTAACGTAATGAAAACTTTAAGCAGAGCAGAGCGGGGCAAGGAAGGGCGGAACGTTTGCGCTGGGGTGCCGGGTTGCTGGGGGACGGCACGCATGTGGCACCGACTGGGTGGCAGCAGGTCTGACTCTGTAAACAGCTGAGCGACGATGGAGCCACAGCAAGAATTAATGGCAAGCAACTAATCAAGATTCCTAATATCTTAAAACTTACTAGATTAATTTTAAATAGTGTGCCTTTGAGAAGCTCCCTTCCCCCTGCCCCCCTTTCCCTTCCCCTTCATGGCTGCAGACCGTCACCTAATTAACCGTCCGTCGCTCGTCAGAAAGAATGAGTGACGAGTCTGACTGTGAATTTGAATTTTGAAATTGGATATGTGCCAGCCAGCTGCCTGCCCAGATCTCACTCAGGTCCGCTTGCGAGGACAGGAGGCGTGGTCTAGCAAGAGGTGGGGTTGGCGGGCTCTTTAAATGCCCCAGGAAAGACAAGCGAGTTCTGTTGGATTTTTTTTTTTCTGTAGGACCCGACTAGAGAGAGTGTGTGGTGGAGCCTGCCTGCCTGAGTGTCCTTGAGGAGTGCGCAGCTATTTTTTTTGCCGCAAGCCATACGATTACGCCATAGTGAGTCTGGTGGTCTGTGAGGAGTCGAGCCAGCCGAAAGGATTCAGAAGCTGTGAGCAAGCAGTGCAGCACAAGCAGAGGCAGAGCAGAGCAGGAGGAGCGCTGCTCTGAATAGAAAGAAACTAGAGAGAGAGAGAGTGCTGCTGAGCTGAAATTTAAACCAAGCCCTTGCTGCTGCTGATTTTTTTTCCCCCACTCTGTGAGCGGACCTCGAGGTCCTCCAGCAACACAAGTTTTTTATTTGAACTTCCGTACTTGGCCGTCGGTCACCGGTCGTTGGTCTGGTACCCCTACTGTTCTCGGTTTGTACTAGTGACTCTCTCTGCCTGTACAGCCAGCCAAACCAAGACATCTCATTCGGACACTGAAGGGACCTTCATCAGCCTCAGACATCAGCAATCAGGTATTTATTTGGTTATTTGTGTACTAATTACTTCTAAATGTATTGTCTGTTGTGTTGTACAGCATACAAAATATTTTAGACTGGGGTGGTCCATCTGGGGGGGCAGGGGGGCTTGTAACATGGGGTAGGTAATAAAATCCTTACTAATACACCCCCATTACTTTGTCCATATTCAGTTTAATGGAGTTCTTCACAACCTTTTCTTCTGTGAAAGGTCAGGATGGGGGATGCAGGGAGGTGGGTCACTTCCTACTGGGGGGGAGATGGGGGGGGACCACTAGCCACCAGGGTTTGTATGTGTACCAGTGATCGGGGCTGTGGTTGTGGGCTGGCTGCTACACTACAGAAAAGAGGATCAATCGGGGAATGTCTCTTATTCAGTGATCAGCTGGGGAGGTGGCTGCCTGCTAAACTATGGAACAGTGGATCAGAAATGTTCATTATTTACTGTGATCGTTGTTTGGGAGGGGGCTGCTACACTGTGGTATGGGGTATCGGGGAATGTTTTTATTGTTTACAGTGACTGAGGCTTGCAGCTCAATTAAATCAATTAATAGCAGTCCACCCTTGAATACAACTTGGGCACTGTCTTTTGGGGGGTACTGGTACATAGCTGTATGGGGTCATCTGTCTTTTGTGTGACAATGTCACTGTGGGGTATAGCCTGATTTCTATTTTGTATGCATACGCAACTCCTGCCCCTATTAAAAAAAAAAAAAAAACACATCCTCTCAACTGCTTTATCTGAGTAACCAGCGTTGGACTGGCCGTATACAAAATGACGAAAGCAAAAAAAAAATTAGTCTGGGGCTTAAATGGTTGGGGAGATGAGTAATTTCAAGGCTCAAAACTATGTTCACAACCACACACAGTTGTAGCAAAATAAAATACATTGAAAATTATATGAGTGTGGTATGATGTTTCATACTGTTGTGTACAGGTGCAGGAGTCTAGATCAGCGATGGGCAATATGGGGTTGTATGAGGGCCAAAAGTGCGGCCCTCCAGTGATCTGTAGGGCCCCATCAATACTTAGGCTCCATATTCAAAACTAAATTATGCAAAATACACATGTTAATAATGCAAAAACATTTATTAAATGTCACACGTTATTAAAATGTTAAAACATTATTAAATAGTATTTACTTTGTGTTAACTTATAAATAATACATAAACGTAATATGCAATGTTACTGTAACTACTGTGTGTGTGTGTGTGTGTACACACACACACACACACACACACACACACACACACACAATATGTATATATAAACAAGAAGGGGGTTAACTGACTCGTGTGCACAAATGATGGTAATTAATACAAGTAATTTGCCTGGTATTCACAGCTTGAAAACTTTTGATCACCAACAAAGCACAATAAATTATCAGCAATACGGTGTGCGTTAATTTAATTGGGCATTTAAAATTGTGACAAGCTAATGATAAATTACTGCTACAAGTATTCTACATTAAATTTTCTACCAGTTACTGCTTGCACAGCATCAATACCTTGGATTAGTGGCACATGTATTCAATGCAGCATAGCCACAGTTGTAACAAAATAATCACCACAATATCTGTTTGAGATGTTTGAGAAAATGCTGGTCGGTGAGGCATGGACAGTGGGGAAGGGTAGTTGGCTCTTACATTGGGGTGGGGGTGGTGAGGACCTGGTGGCCACGATTGTCAGTGGGGGCAGAGCATGGCGGAAGGACTGTCGGGGGGAGGCCGAGCATGAGAACAGCCATGGCCCATCATCCTCTCAACCTTTGTCCCCCAAATGTGGAACACTGACTCTCAAAATGTGGAACAAATGAGCAAAATGTGGAACACTTAATCAAATCTTTACCTCAAAGCTCAGAACACTGTTAACATGTTGGCATATATACAGTATGCAGAAAGTCTGACTGTTGAATAATATATTTTTTGCATTTACCATACATTTGTGCCTTACAGTGTTAACACTGAATGTAGTACAAGTCCTCACAATGTGGAACAGGGAGTTTTTGCGAAGTAAAATGAGAAATTGTCCTCGTAATGTGGTACAGTTGAGAGGTATGTGGCCCATGGTGGAAGGCCTGTGTCTTCAGTGCTTCACTTTGGGCACTTTACTTTTCCATTCATCATTCCATCCTTTGACCTGCTGGTGAGTTAGTAGATCTTCCTGGACATAAGTCTCCACCACTCATTCACACTAGTGGGATTAGCGCCGGAGGCACTAAGACCCATCGGGAGCAAACTTTTTTGCTGAAGGGTCGGCCCGAGAGACGGCGCCGCGAGACACGGCGCCGCGAGCAGCGGCCTCGAGCGGTAATGACCATCGCGACGACCCTCCAACCGCCTCAGTTCCTTTTTCCCCGCCGTCAAGTGCGCTTCAGTGATGACGCCGTCAGCTTGTCGGAGTCAAACTTCAAACTAGCGATAGTTTTCAGTTTGTTTTTGTAACTTTATCACGATAAGTAGTATCGCTTAATTTTATTCATTTTCGTTAAATTTTCTAATATTTAAATTTTACTTGAAGAAGTCTCGACCTACTGAGCGGAGTCGACCATGAGCAGGTCAGGTGACGGTAGGAGACTTAGTATGAAAACTGTTCAGTCAGCCAGGCTGGGTCGGTCAGCCTCCTTCTCCTCAGCGGGGTTCGACAGCGGTCAGTCTGATGCCCGGGGATGGGTGGTCCCCCCGGCGCAAAAATAAGCGGTGCGCACTCTGGCACCGTTGGCCTCGAGCTCTTCTTGCCCACAGGTCAAAAGAGAAGGCATCACCGAGGTCGCCTCTTGGTATGTCTTGGCGTCGACGCCGGGTTATCCTTGCTAGTTGCGGTCTCCTTCGGAGTCGCCAACTTCCGAATCGTCGTCCTCGACATCGGAGTCCCTCCCGCCTATAGGTGGGACTCCAGATGAGCAGTTTCATCAGTGGGCGCTCTTATGAGCAATGGGCTCGGAGGTTGGTTCTTCTGCCTGGCTCGGTTGCCTCGGAGCCCTCGGGCCCCTCCGGCGATCAGGTAGGGCGGTTGGACCTTCCTAGTCGCGTGGCGCCTTCTTCGGTGCCAGCGACTCCGTGCTTAGGTGTTTCCCCCCCTCACATGGCTGCGGCGCAGGGGGCCTCACCGATGCCCTTATCTCCTGGTTTTTTTCCTTCTCTAGCTTTCCAGGTTCCTGGGGCTTTTCCGGCGCCTTCGGCGGGGTCTGTTGGCTTGTCGGCGCCGTTTGGGGTGCCGCTGGGTCTTGCGGCGCCCGTCCATGGCCATTGAGGTCTCATGGCGCCGCCCGGTGGTGCCGTTGGATGAGGCGCGGCGCCGTTCGCTGATGTCGTTCGCGGCGCCGATCGCGTCGTAGTCCAGCGGTGCCGTGCGGCGTCGCCGGCCACGCCGTGCAGCGTTCACCGTCCAGCGGCGCTGCGGGCGCTTGCGAGGCGAGTGCCTCTTGAGCGCCGTCGCCCCCTCGATGCCGTCTTCAGCCCGTTTGCGTCTAAATCGCGGCAGCCCTAGGGGACTCTCCTTGTTTTCTGCTATTTCCTCCTCTCCTAATTTTCACTCCTTTCCTGTCCAAACAGTCCTTTCTGGACCATCAGGGATGATGTTGAGCCTGACCCAGACCTTGGTTGGGTGATGAAGTGGAGGAAACAGGATCTTTCTTTGCTACAGAGCCTGTGGTCGGACCTGTCCTTTAAGTCTCTGTTGAAGACCTGGGATCCACTCTTTCTCTCCAGACTACAGACATTGATCCTGGGAAGATATTAAGACTCCAGTATCTTCATGCTTCGGAGATCCCTCACGGTTTGCTCCTCCGATCCAGCCTTCCTTCAGACGCTGTCTCAAATGGTATGGAATAATCCTGCTCTTATTCCTCAGTGGCTAAATCCACTGATAAGAAGTATTCAGCTCAAGGATCGTCCCATTTGGCATCCCAAGCTGCGGATCCTATTGTAGTCCCTGGCAGAGGAATGACAGGTGGTTCTTCCTCAAACTACTACAGCTCGACCTATTAACAAAGAGTCTCAGTAAGATTGATACATTAGGTAAGAAGTCTTTGCTGCCTCCACTCTAAGTATCGTGTGCCAGTTATCAAGGCTATTTTCTCCCAGTATGAGTATATCCTGTAGCACTCTATGAAAAAGAATGGTTGAAGCTCTTCCAGATTCGGATTCCAAGTCAGAGCTTCTTCTGACCGTTATTAAGGTACTGAGTCCAATAACCAACAAGTCAAAGCGCCATGGGTGACGCCGACACTGCTTCTTCATCTCAGCAGCCGCGGGATTTGTACTCGGCGCCATTCCTGCTCGTGCTTTGGCTTCACGAATGATGCTCAGCAGCAGGTGATGGCGCTGCCTTTGATGGCTCCTTTCTTTTGGCCCTCAGGTGGAGCAAGCCTTAGAGGCCACTCAGAAGACTAGATCGGCCATTAGTTGGCCAGACCTCCGCCTGTCCCCTCTCGGGGCATGTGAACAGGCGTCAGTTTCATAATCGTCAGTCCTTTCAAGAGGCAGAAGCAGGAAGCTTCCATAAAGCCAACCTGCCCAACCTCAAAAGAGCGCAGAAAGCGCTAGGGACCTAAAGCTCCCAGTGCTACCTTGAGTCGTTGGCCCAAGTTCCATCCACTCTGCGGTGGAACTTTCTCCTCAGTGGGAAGTCGTCTGATGTCTTCTACAACCAGTGGAAGTCCATAATTTTCGGACAAATGGGTCCTTCGGATAATTCGCGAGGGTTATTCTCTCAATTTCTTGAAACCCCAAATTGTCCTCCCAGATGACAGCCCAGGTTGTCGGCCTCTCAGTCAGACCTCCCTCACAGCGGAGATCAGGGCCTTCTGAACAACAGGGCAATAGAACTGGTGCCCCGCATCTCACGAAACACAGGGTTCTACTCCCATTACTTTCTGGTTCCAAAGAAATCTGGGGATGCGCCCATTCTAGACCTCAGAAAGTTAAACAAATTCCTCCCAGGAGAAATTCAAGATGATTTCCCTAGGTACCTGTTACCCTTGCTGCATCAGCACGACTGGCTGGCCTCTCTGGATATGCAGGATGCTTACCAGCATATCCCGTCCACCGACCCACATAAAGTTCCTCAGGTTTGTAGCTTTGGGTCAGCATTATCAGTTCAGAGTCCTGCCCTTTGGGCTATCCTCGGCGCCCTGAGTTTTTACAAAGTGTTGTGCAGTTCTCATGGCGCATCTCAGGAAAGTGGGACTCGAGTGTTTCCCTACCTGGACGATTGGCTTCTAGCAAGCCCTTCCGGCCAAGGGACTTTGGAAGCCCGTGCAACGACTTCTCATCTTCTACATCCATGGGAGTTCTACTGATTTGAAAAATCTCAACTGCAACCCTCCCAGAGGCTCCTTTTCATAGGGGCATCTAGACACCTCTTCAGCGAAGGCTTTCCTTCCAGAGGACAGAAGACTCGACATCCTCGAATGGCCCGTTACATCAGGAGAACCAATCGGTTACAGCTCTCTCGATGCAACGCATGTTGGGTCTCATGGCGTCCTCGGTCTTCACTGTCCCTCTGGCCTGACTGCACATGAGAACCACCCAATGGATGCTCTCCACTCAGTGGTCCCCGACCTCTCACCCCCAGTCTTATCCCATCAAGGTGGCGGAGCCCCTTCGAAGGTCTCTCACCTGGTGGTCTCAAGAGAGCAATCTCCTGGTAGGATTCCCCTTTGCTCCCCGGATCATCAGATCTCCATCACCACAGACGCATCGCTAATGGGATGGGGAGCTCACTGTCTCTCCTCCACACTCAAAGTGTATGGACTCAGTTCAAACTCATCTCCACATAAATGTCCTGGAGATGAGGCGGTCCTCTATGCAATCCGAGCTCTGAAGGATGTCCTTTGTCACAAGAACATTCTCTTCAAACGGACAACAAAGCAGTGATGTATTACATCAACAAGCAAGGCGGTGCTCATTCTTATCCCTTGCAGGGAAGCAATGCGGGTGTGGGAGTGGTGCTTGGAGCTGATCTCTGATTCAAGGTTTATCCCGCGGGTATACAAAGCGACCTGCAGATCACCTCAGCAGAAACGAGGCAGACCCTCACAGTGGTCTCCGATCCAGCCATAGCTCGGTCCCTGTTCAAAGAGTGGGGACTCCAGACCTGGACCTTTTGCATCCCCACTCAAAGCAAAACTGCCTCTCTTCTGCTCCAGAAATCCAGGGCCTGGCATTTTCTGTCAGGATGCGTTCAGGCTGCGGTGGACAAGCGCTTTCTTACGCCTTTCCACCATTCCTCTAATCAAGAGTTACTCCTCAAGATTCGAGTCTCAGGGACCAAGATGATTCTCACTGCTCCTTCCTGGCCTCGGCAACTATGGTTTCCTCTACTCAACAGTATGTTGGCAGCCTCTCGAGACCACTTCCTTTGCAAATCAGTCTTTTGACTCAAGGTTCGTTGGTCATCAAAACCAAATCACTTCACCTTCATGCTTGGCTCCTGAAAGAGATAGAAAGTGAATCGGTTCAACGTCTCTCGTAAGTCTCAGACATCCTTCTGGCTGCTTACGGGAAGCCAGCCATCAACGTCGCTTCCAAATGGAAACGTTTTCTCTCTGGTGTGCAAAATCTCTTGGAATCCTTTTCCTGTCCTCCTGGCAAGGTTCTGGAGTATCTTTTGGACCTGTCAAACTTAGGTCTTCAGTACTCCACAGTTAAAGTTCACCTTAGTGCCATCTCAGCGTTCCATGAGCGGTTTCTTCCTTAACTCTGGCTCAGTTACCCATGGTGAAGAGATTTCTTAAAGTTCTCATACAGACCCCCTGTTAAGCGTCCAGTTGCAGCCTGGGACATTAACCTGGTGCTGGACATGCTCACTCGGAAGCCTTTTGAACCCTTAGCTACCTGTGAGCTAAAATTTCTTACCTGGAAGACTGCCTTCCTGGTGGCCATTACCTCAGCCATGAGGGTCTCTGAGATACATGCCCTGATTACGGACCCTCCTTATACTGTATTCCATAAAGACAAGGTAGTTCTCAGTACTCATCAAATTTCTTCCAAGGTTGTGTCAGAATTCCATCTAAACCAACCTCTGGTACTTCAACCACTTAGCTAATTTCCAAAATGAAGGGCAGGCTCTTCATTCCTTGGATGTTAAGAACCTAGGTTCTATTTAGATAGAACCAAGGATGTTACAGACTCAGCAACTGTTCGTTTCTTTCAGCGACACCGGCTGGGTCAACCTGTCGCTATTAGATGCATCTCTTCATGGTTATGGCATGCCTTAGTCATTGCTATTCCATGGCTCAAGTTAAATTAGAAGGTGAGTATTAGCTCACTCTACTAGAGGCGACATGACATCCCTAGCGAAGTCGCAATGTTCCATGCAGATATATGCAACGCACACCTGGAGCTCAGTGCATACCTTCGTTAAGCACTATGCACTGGATGTTCATGCTAGGCGACATTCGCATTGACCAGAACTATCCTTAATGGGCTTCTATCTTAGGCAACGTGAGCTCTGGCTCTCCTGCCGCCCTTTTGGGGATTATCAGCTACTCTCCACTAGTGTGAATGAGTGGAGACTTATGTCCAGGAAGATAGGAAAAGTACGTACCTACAGTAATTCTTGATCTTCTTGGGCTAGTTTCCCTACTCATTCTGCACTCCTATCCCCGAGCTCACGCTGTATTGGTCTTCACTCCTCAAATCTTTAGGCCGTGAGGACTTCTTTCTGACCCTTCTTACACGGGTCATACGGACTATCTTATGTCCGTTTTTAATGTTGGGTTTACTCTTCGTTAGTTGCGCTGCACCTCCTTGGTAAAAAATTACTGGTATTGGTTGGAGGGGTAAATCGCCGAGATGGTCATTACCGCTCGAGCCGCTGCTCGCGGCGCCGTGTCTCGCGGCGCCGTCTCTCGCGCCGACCTTCCAGCAAAAAGTTTGCTCCCGATGGGTCTTAGTGCCTCCGGCGCTAATCCCACTAGTGTGAATGAGTGGTGGAGACTCGTCCAAGAAGATCAAGAATTACGGTAGGTACGTAATTTTCCTTTCTGACTGTTCTTATTCTGGAGTCAACACTGCTGGTGTTAATTCTGGGGTTGGTCCTGGGCAGGGCAGAAAGGATTTAAATCAGTGAATGGGGGGGGGGGGGCTCCTAAGACCTAGTGTTGGATACTGGCTCCTATATAGTATATACTATCTTGATTAGCTTTGCTTGCCAGACTACTCTGAGACTCTTCTCTCAGCCAGCCAGTGGTCCTTGATGGTTTGCCTTCCTCCCTTGTGTGTAAAGAAGAGAGAAAAAAATCCAAAGATAGGCTAACATAGCTGTATCCATTCCCAATCGGCAGGTAGGTCTCAAACTTTGTGACTGAGCCCCAGGATGTGCTGGTTGAAATGGTTGGGAGCTGTCCTATAGTGATACATAGTTTTAGTAGTCCCATACATGAGTATGGAGGTTGTATTTTAAACCTGTTTTTTTTTTTTAAGTCTTAGAGGATAATTAAGCAATAGCATCAGTAGGTACCTAAGTAGCGACTAGTTTTCCCCTAACCTCAGGTCTCTGTCCTGACTTGTAGTGGATAGAACCTGACACCCCCCACATCCTGTATTCCTCTTTTGGGTTTGTGTCCTTTCTGAGATATTGCCTCAAAAACTGGACACAGAACTCAGTTGAGGCCCTCATGCTCCAGTTTCCTTAGAGGACCCCACACACTGGCATGTGTGGACACTTAAAGGTGAGCATGGGGGTGTGCCCATTGGCTGAGGTCAGTTATTTATTTCAATACCAATTTTGACAAAAGGAATGCTGTTCTTCACTAACGAGGACCTTGTTAGTCAAGCAGAGGCATCCCTTTGTCAAATCTACCACAAGTGGATAAAAAACTGCCTCCTTAGTCAGTGGAGCACCCCACGCTCATGTGCATTGAGGCAAACAAGTGCCTGTATGGAGTCATGTTTGTTTCCTAAGAAATTTGGAGCTTCTACTAGTGGGCTTAACTCGGTGAGGCCCCAAGACCCCTGTAGGTGGTAGCAGAAAGATATTCCTGAGGTCTTGTCCCACTGATGCGCGTCACTGCTTAAAAGCGTAAATATTAACAAACCGGAGTGGGTACAATTGACTGCATAGCACCATTGGAAAGGTAATTTTATGCTGAACAGCTTTGCCACTCATACTTTTGTGTGTAGCACTTGCGGTTCAATTTGAGGCATTAGCATTTGTGGCATGCTGATTTGGCTTGATTTTGCTCCAAAAGCTCCAGGTTACACTGGTAAAGGTATACAGGCCACCTCCACATGTGGTGGAATTCTCAGAGTACCTGCGGTCCCGGTGAGTTGTAGTTGGTCAAGCTGCATGTATGTTCGGGTTTGGACAGAGTTTAATGAACCACAGCTCTTGCTCTTTAGCCATGTGTTCTGCCTGTAGTGCTGGTTGACAGTTAAGCTGAGAGGTTGCGCTTCACTTCTCAAAGTTCTATAGGTATGAAGCATTGCATGTTTAAAACATGGGCCCAGATGGAATGTCATGGAAACTGTTTTCACCTTGAGGCTGGTCATAGCGTGGGCTGCTTTTTGGAAGCTTGTGCAGTTTGACTTTGGATGTGGCACGGCACATGCGAAAGTTTCTACTTCTGTCTGTGGCTTCACCTTCTCACTCCTATCTCTAGGGTTCCTCTGTGCCTGTCCTATGCATCTTTTTCAACTTCTCCATGGTTAGCCCCATCAGCTACACTGGGAACTCTATTCCATGCATCCACCACCCTTCCGGTGAAGTAATGCTGCTTTATGCTGCCCCTTAGTCCACTCATTCCAACCTCATGTCATGCCCTCTCATTCCTCTGCCTCTCCTTTTCTGAAAGATGATACCCTCCACCAGTACCCTATTTATTCCATTGAGATATTTGAAGGCTTTCTCGGTGTGTGTGTGTGTCTCTCTCTCTCTCTCGCTGTCTCTGTGTATTATGGTCCTGTGCTCTCTTTGATGTAAGTCCTGTACCATCTTTGTCCATTGTGGCATAGATTTGCAATGAATCCACTGGAGAAAATGGCTGCCGGTATACTGATGTGCCATTTTGGAAATGGTTGGCATTACCTACTGTGTTTGCATAGAGCTTTTGCTATGCTATGCCAGCATCTAAAACCCAGTTTCAAAATGTCGTCTTCATTTTTCATGGAAAATGAGTTCAAAATCCTGCATAATGCTCGCTATCATGGAGTCACGTTGTAGTAGACTCTTGTGGTTCTTATGTATAGAGAAAGGAAATCTGTTTAGTGGTACTGGTCAACCACTCATGTTGTTGCATAATTGTCTGCCATAATTCAACTCCAGATTACTGTAATGGGCAGGTAAAAGCAGCAGGAACAGAGTGGACAGTGTGGTGACTGACAGACTGAGCTTGGCGCAGCACATCACTGGCAGTGTGGCTTGACCAGAGGAGCAGAACTAGCAAAGGTAAATCTGGTTGAATTTTGGGTTCAGTTATTTGCGTGTTTGTCATGTTCTTTTGGTACAGTTATTGCCTTTCAGACAGAACAGTTGTCTGGAGGGTCACCTTACTGCGTGGAAGAAATCAGTCTTCACGATGTCTGAGCTGAGCAAAGTCAAATCTGGTGCACAGAAAAGGAAACTGGCAAACTTGTCTGCACTGGTGGCAGCATCAAGTGATCCAAAACAAAGGAAACTATCACTGTTTACAGGCATACAAAAGAAAGTTACTACCCCACAGAACAAAACTAGTCTTGAGGGCCAGCTGAAATACAAGGTGGACAAACTGTGGCTCAGTGTGTGACCAGCTGCACTGCAAGTCAGAATCTAAATATTCAACAAATACAGCCAGTGAATTCTGCAAGGGAACAGTTGTGCCACTTGATGTTGTGAAGACTACAAATCCCTATTTTTCAATGCCCCAAAGGTCTGCCTCGCAACATGAAAAGGTTGCCTTTGTACAAAGGCATCCAATTCAACCGGATTAGCAGATGTTAAAGTCCTACCATACAAACCGTCAAAAATCTACACACAGTTCTTCCTGGGAGCAACAAGTTATACCCAGGAACTGGAGTCACAGTACAGGTGGTTGACTGTTTGGTGCATTCTCTCCACTGCAGTATCTGCATGGCATTTTCAGATGTGGAAACTAGGTTTGTTACAGGATACCAAGACTTTAAGCACATCTACCAAGGCATGATAGAACATGAGGATTCCAGAGCTCACAATGCAGCTGTGGATGCATATCTGGCCTGCTTAGTGGATGCTGATGTTGAAACGCTGGTGAACAAAGATATGGTAGCAAGTCCAGCAGAACATAGATGTCATGCGGAGGATTATTGAAGTTGTCAAGTTTATTGGACGCCAGTGCCTGCCATATCGTGGAAAAGATGAAGCTTTATACAGCGTGCAGGACCCATCACTTAACCATGGAAATTTCTTGGAGCTGATTCTTCTGTTGTCCCAATTTGATGTTCCTCTGAATACACACATCCAAAAAGCAATAGAGCAGAGAAAGAGAAGGAAGCAGAGAATGGAGAAAGAAAATGACACTTCAGAAGCTCGTGGCCGTGGAGGGCTGATTACTTTGCTGTCAAAGACCACCGTAAATCAAATTATTGAGATTATTCTGCAGATAATCAGGGACAGCATTGTAAAAGATACTACAGACCAGAAGATCAGCATTCAGATGGATACCACACAGGACATTGGAGTGACTGACCAAGCAGCTATCATTCTACGGTATGTGAAGGACCTTAAAGTTCATGAGCGTCTCTTTGCTGTGGTTGAGGTGCAGGACACTTCTGGACAAGGAATGCACAAGGTTTTAAAGGAGAACTTTGAAATGCATGGGCTCGATATGAAGAACATCGTGGGGAGTCCTTTGATGGTGCAGCCAACATGAGGACGAGTTTGTGGGATTCAGAGCTTTGATAAAAAGGATTCGCCAAACAGTGTCTATACCTGGTGTTATGCACATGTTCTCAATTTATGTGTCTCAGATTGCAGTGAAGCAGTTGTGGAAGCAAAGACACTATTTGGTTTGCTACAAAGGACATCAGTCTTCATTAGTGAATCGCACAAAAGGATGACTATATGGAAATCTAGCATTGATGGTACGGGACAGGGCAACCTCAGACGGCTTCAAAAGATTGGTGAAACCAGATGGTGGGCAAAACCTAGAGCACTGGCATGCATCTTCGAACATATGAAAACCAAGAGAAGAATCTGTGTCACTTCTCCAGACTTTGCTTTTATTAGTACCTCTGGAAAGTTTGATGCTAAAGCTGCCAGTGAGGCAGATTCACTGTAGCAAATGGAAAAGTTTGGCGTCATTTTGATAGCATTTGTGTTCATGAAGATCTTTACAGTAATTGGGCCAGTATCAAAGTATCTACAGACTAAGGGACTAGACTATCTGTCAGCATGATGCATGGTGGATCATGCTAAGATGGAGCTGCAGCAGTCTGAATTTAGAAACATCCATCAAAAAGCTTCTAACTTTGTTGCTAGAAGACAAGAAGAAATTGATGAGCTGGGTATTGATATTGACCTTGAGGATCATCTGCCAAATAAAAGGGTAGCCAGGAAGAAGAAAATGTCAGTGACGAACGAGTGGCAGATCCCATGAAACGATTTGAATGCGAAGTGTACACTTGCATTATGGATCAAGTTCGGATGAGCTTAAGTGATCGCTTTGATAACAACAAGCAACTGATTCTGGATACCAGCTGCATAGACCCACGTCACTTCGAAAGTATAATTCAAGGTGGCATACCAGATGAAAGTCTGCAGAAAGTGGCATTGTTGGCAGAAGTAGACCGTAGCAGACTTAAACTGGAGTTGTTAACTTTTGCTAAAATATTCAGACGACTGCAAAGATCACTGCCTGAAGAATACACTGCAGATGTGCTGACAGAGGATGTTGACTTTCATGACTCTGAAGACTCCGACACTCGTGAAGGTGAAACTAGTGACCAGAATGAGCAACGAGAGAGAGATTTGCCAGACAAATGCAAGTCCTGCAAAGAATGCCTAATGTGCTGTTATAAAATTTTGGCACAGTACAACATGCACTCGTCTGCATTTTCAACCTTGTTCGTTGTCTCAGTATTTGTTGACTTTATCGTTTACCCAGGTGTCCTGTGAGAGAGCTTTCAGCAAGCTAAAGATAATAAAGACTCGACTCCGCTCATTGCTGGGACAAGAGAAACTGGAGGCATTCATGATTATGGCCATTGAGAGAGACCATCTTGATGGAGTGCGCGCAGAAGATGTCATCCAGAAACTAATTCAACGATCTGAAGCATACAAGCGAGTACTGTCACCCTGGCACTGGAAGGCTACTGCTACTGTCACTAGAGGACCGAAGCTGGATGCTGGGTTCAGGTACCCAGGTCCAGAAGGATTCAATGGATTAGAATGGCCACTGTAGGGGGCACTGTGGAGCTCGAGCTAACTGGCAGCAAAATCTATTCGCTCCAAATCTTTACTCTAAAAATCAAAAATTAACCATTGGTAGAGAGAAAATCTTGGCGATTTTGAGAATCTGAAGAGTACCATCGGAAAGTATGCTATGGGTAATCCTCGTAAAGAGAAAGGCGGCAGTCCAGGAGGAAAAGCCACAGTATTCTCTCACTCTGCTAGGACCGATCTGACTGTACAGGCCTCATCCGCCACGGACCCCGAAGAGACCTTTATCGTCGATTTGGGACGAAACTGCAGAGGCTGATATCTGTGGTCTCTGACCTGAACTCAAAAGTGGATGCATACAATTCCTGACTGACTGTAGTTGAAACGTCCGTGGAAAAAACTAAAAGTGAGATGGAGGCGGTCAAAAAACAATCGGAGAAGGCCATGGTAACTACCGTGAACCTGATCAAGGAAAACACGCACTTTCGGGCTAGGTTAGAGACACTCGAAAACCAGGCTCAATCCGCATATTCGGATTTTAGGAATGCAGGAGATCAGAGATCACCGTGATGTTTATCAAGAGTGGCTTCAAGAGAAACTGTCCCTCGGAAGAACCCCTGGCTCCTTTCGGCTTGCAAAAAGTGTACAGAATTACACCTCGAGGATACAGGTCAGATTCAGACACGCCACGCACCCTACTTTTGGTGACAGACGGTGTTGGGACTAGAGACCACATTCTGAGATTGGCCCGTCGAGCAGGTTCTCTAATGCAAGATGAAAGGGCGGTTTATTTCCTGATCTAAGCTATGAGACTCGCATGCGAAGGAAAAAGTTTGATGGAATTAGAAGGCGACTTAGAGAGAATCATATCCCTCACACAGTGCTCTTCCCTGCCAGGTTGTGAGTGGTATATAACAGGAAGGTCTGGATATTTTAAGACCCTGTTGAAGCTGGAAAGTGGTCGGCTCGTCTTCAGGCCCAACAACGGGATCAGAATCAATCTATGGACCTGTCGGGAGATGAGGAGGAGACTGAAGAATGCTGTGGCGCCTTTATATGTATTTCAGCCTTTCCTGCTGAGCTTTGCTCCAGACTATTCGGTTTTTCAAGCCATTATTAAATAATAATTGCTTAGTGCTGGAAGGCTTTGTAGGAGCCCTACTGTAAAATGTGATCTCTGTTTTTCAATATCTTGTTAAATCCAGTTGGAGATTTTTCTCAAATTCTGGGCTTTGAGTAAATATAGTTAAACGTTGATTTAGCTGCCAGATTTCACTTTATTTTAGGAACTACCTTTAGGTTTTTAGTATGACGCCAATAGCCTGAGTTCAGGCAGGCAAAAGCTAGACTTTCTGTGGATTTTAGTTTTCCTTTCTTTTTGAATAAAGTCATACTGCTCATGGGCTTAATTTATGCAGCATAAGTCTTGGATATATTTTTAAATCTGTCTATTTAGTTTCCCCCATATGTGGTATCGACATATCCTTGATGCACTAATCCTATGTTTAAAGGGGCTGTGTCCCCATAAATTGATTTACGTATGGACTGTCATGGATGCGATGCTTTTGTGGCTTTGATATAAAGCAACTGAAAAATCTAAAAATAAAGTGTGTGTATATATATATATATATATATAAAAAGACTGGCTACTGTATTTGCTACCTGGAGTAGTGATCTTGTCTGAACTGAATAAAGGGATATTTACCATGCTGGTCTTCGCTGTAATGTGAGCTGAGGGCATGCAGAAGAGATCCTGAAATGTAATTGAGTGGAAGTATACATTTTTAATTTCTTCTGACTAAAAACCATTGTATGCACTGTTCTGGTTATTGGTTTTGTTTGTATGGAGACCTTATCATTGAATTTGTACTTTTATACTCTATGTGGTAAAACAGATGCACAGTTCGTTTATTAAAATAAAAATTACACTCAGGACACTGTTGGCAGACTTTAATGTATAAGTGATCAAATGACAATAAAACACAATGGATACACAGTTCCGTTTTATTAAAATACAAATTACATGACACTGTTGACAGACTAAAGTATAACTGATCAAATGACGATGGGAAACGTACAACAGAGTTTACTGTGCAGCTAATGTTTAGAATTAGGGAGCGTGAGGGAAAGATTAGGATAGAAGATCTACTTTGGTGTAATAGGCTCTTGAGTCAAGGCCCATTTTCAAGTGTTTCCATGCAAACCCTTTTCTGAACCCTTTCTACCATGGCTGGGCCTTGACCACCCCTTACCTCCCCTTCCACCCTCAGTTGCAACATCCTGGCAGCTATTTCCCTGCTTTGGCTAACTTGAGCACCAGCTTGGACTCCCTTCACTCTGACACTATGCATTTTGAGTTTGTCCAATTCATCAATTTCTATGCTAGTTCATAAGAACTATCACCAACCATTTTATGTGCTGCAATTAAACATATGCATTGTCACCCTCACTAACACCACCACCTGTGCTTTTCCTCTTCCTTTTACTCTGGTTGCACTTCTCTGAAGCATGCCATGACTCGTGTGCATAGTACCAATTTGATTAAATTCATGTACCACAATACAGTGCAGTTGAATACAGCAGCACTAACATCAATATACAATAGAACACTGTTACACTGTTTACACCTCTAGATGGCATTCAATTGTCCTTTTGAGTCTGACACTTTTTGGTTGCATCTAATTTTATTGCCTTTGTAACCAGTCCCTGAATCCCCCTTTACTCTGCAGCTGCTGCTCTTTTCACACTGCCTGAACATTCTGTGACATCAATAACACCATTCTAGACCATTCAGATGCATAGCATAGAGTGGGGTTATTAAGGCCATACTTACACATGACTCAGTAGCTGAGTGAAACTGTATGTAAGTAGATCTGAGGGCAACCCAAAGCAAAGTACAAATTTTTCAAAAGTTTGTGAAAATGCCTTGGTGGAAACTTTTCACTGTGTATATAATTAGCGGACACACCAATCTCTTCAGATGAGCGCAACCTCATTTCTGTCTTAAGGCAGAGCATTGTGAGTTGCAGCCTCATGTTCTCTATTAGGGCTAACAATAGTACTGTAACAACCATGTTGGGGGCACATAGGCTGCTTTGGCAGAATCTTAGTATAGCACCATTGCACTGCACTCTTTTCTCCTGTTCACATCATGTTGCCTCACAAATTGCTCAGAGAGAGAAAGGGTAGGGAAAGGTAGGGCCTCAACCTCCGGAGGTGCCTTGCCGGGGCGTTGAGCTTAACCATTGATTTTGTTTGAAAGGGGAACTCTCTGCTCACCTGCAGCCATGTAGCTGGATAAATGTAATGTTGCAGGGTCACTTAATGAAACAAGTATTGCTAAATTAGTAACCTGCTTTCCTGCAGTATTGCTGCAGGGGTGGGATAACAGGTCATGGCTAGCAACATTTTGCAAGGTAGCAGAGTTCACTTTAAATCAATGGGACTGAAGCCTCCGAAATAGTGAATATAACTTTACCAGTAATGTAATAGCTTTCTTCATAATATACAATAGCTTTCTTCCAAATGGAATACATGCTGACATCTTGTACTTGGCTACAGCATGCCGTGGTTGGGCCCCCCATGACCCTAACAGGGCCTCCCCTGCCAGTAGCAAGGCCCCCCTGGGCCCATTTCCAGGTGGGCCCTTTGCTTCCCAGTCCGACCCTGGGACTCAGACCTCTCAGTCCCAAGATCATCTTCGTCGAAACAAAGACAAAGGTTCTTTTTCTCTCTTCCAAGAGGGAGAGGAGTGTGAGCCCGAGGGCGCCTCAACACAGGTGGGGAGAGACTGGCACAACTCTTTAAAAGAACCGGTAAAGGTGGAGCCTAGGTTGAGAGGAACAAAAAAGTTTGATTGGCTGAAGCGCGGGCAGCTTCCTCCTCAAACACCTTCATGTGTTCTAGCTGCTCGGCGGAGCCCGCAGCCACGGAAACTGCCCACCTAGCCTCTTTGGACTTCAACAGAGGGTTCCTTTTTTCCACTCTCCCCAGCTTCAGGCATGCCTTGCAGTCGTCCAGGATGTTGGGATGGAAGGCCAATCAATAACTGCAGGACGAAGTGTCATGGCTGACAACTAGGCAGTAGACGCACGTGAGGTGGGGATCGGTATGTCACATCTTTTGGTGGCAGAGACACCGGCAAAATCCTGGGGAAGACTTTTCCTCCATGATTGATGCTGCAAAAGTGGGATCGCTAACTCGAATGAGTTTCAATTTTGGTAAAACTGACGATTTGAAAGCCAGGGCCTACAAGATGCGAGAGCACGAGGGAAGCAACCTGCATCTTTCAGCGGAAAGGATCCTACAAAATACTATTTTACCTAGGAAATGTTGAGACCCGACGTCTGACCTGGAGTCTGTCCCTCTCAAGGTGCCGTCTGACCGTTTCCCGTGTCTCATGGTCTGTGACCCGATGCACCAGTCTACTGATCCTTGGGTGGAGTCGGGTCACGTGGGAGGTTTGCTTCCTCCTTGTCTCCAGACGCCTGGTCATCGTTAAGTTGCTCGACCCCAGCGTCGTTACCTTCGTCGTCCGAATGCCTGGATGGGCAGATGTACGGTATGGACGAGGTGACATCCTTTCTCTGTGAGTGGACCTCTGTCGGTGGTCGTTTGTCCTTAGGACGTTTGCGGGCGTCTGCTCAGACGTCCGCTTAGGGTCTGAGATCTGCTTAAGGGACATCAGATCTGGGGTCTGTTCAGTGGACGTCCCCAAGGTTTATCTAGGGGGTTGGGAGACTGACCTCCAGTGGTCAGAGTCCTGGCGCCAGTCCAGGGAGTTGGGGCCTGTAGTGGCAGATAAAATGGAGTGCACCTTGGTTGGGCAATCTGTGGATGCAGATCGGCCTGAAGAGCCCGAAGTCTGGCTGTCCAAAGATTCTTTCGGACAGACCTTGAGGGGCTGGTGGGTGGATGCAATGCCGGCACCACCTGATGTCTGGTCTTTGTCTGGTGGAGGTAGGGTCTTTGTCCGAGACAGAGATCTGTTGGAGCGGATGGAGTCCAAGCTCCCAGTAGAGTCAGACATCCACATAGATGAGGAGTGCTCTTTCTCCCTTTCCCTCTGTTTTTCCCTTATGTTTCCCCGACTTATGTGAGGACTCTTCCCTGGAGGAGGAACTTTTCTTGCATGGCTGCTAATCTTTTTTCTAATAGTAAGGTCTCCAAAACTTTTTGTCTACGGATCCTCATGCGGTTGTTAAAATGTTGTCAAATGGGACAGGCCTTAGTGTCGTGTTTTGGGCCTAGGTACTTGACACAGGCCGCATGCTTATCCTTAAACCACAACACACTTTGAGGAGTGCCTTTTGATGGATGACATCGGGGAAGACGACATACGAAAGGAAAGAAAACAGGACTTTTTTGGAAAATAAAACAAATAAAGTAGTAATACTTAAGTGATGCCGTTGTTCGTTAGCTGAAAGTGTCAGTTGAGCCGATGCTTGTGAGTCGACGGCGGGAAAAGAACTGAGGGACGCCGGGGGACCACCCTTTTTATGATGTATGTGACATCCAGGACAGGGCTGACATCGGGGGTGGTACCCCGCTGTATGTAGCTAGCTAGAAGTTTTCCGTGGGGACCTGCTGCCTCCCGGCTTCAGTCCTAATGATGTAACCTGGTTAAAGAGCTATTTCTCGAAGTAAGATCATCATAGGCTGTGCAGAGCAAATGCTAGCCCACATCAGCACCAGCCTTTAGAGTTTTATTTCTTAATTTATTAATGGTATCAGAATTGCAAACCTTCGAGTCAGTGACTCATTTACAAAAGCGCCACGTCATGATACAAAGATGGGTAAATATACAAATACAGGTTCAATGTAGTCACAGTACAGAGAGAAAATATTTCTACACAAGTATATACAAAATTGTCATGTACATAGTGGGAAATACAGAGCAAAGTTCCTATACAAGCTCGTAGCTAAGTTGAAATTATGTGCGATAATGGAAGGCAGGCAAATTATTTCACATAACTCAGCGACAGATAGAATAAGGCTCTGGGGCACTGGAGGGAGTCCCTAGTGAGGTGGGACTTGGCTCAGCTATGCGTAGTTACAACAGCGGGTGGCAAAAAGATGGTGCCAAAGTGCTACTTTGAAAGGTCCAATACTTCGCTCATTGGTGACGTCTGAAGGGAGGGTGTTCATCCAAGATGGGGCTCTGTAGAGAAAGGACCTCTGGGCAAGGGATGTCCTGACTCTGGGTACCTGGAGCGAGGTCTTAGAGTAGCTCCGGGTGGCGATGGTTGGGAGGGATGGGCAGACAGACCCAGTGGTGTTAAGCCTGCTACTATTTTCTTGGCGAAGAGACTGGCTTGGTATCGTATCCTCTCACTCTCTCAAAGGATGGCGGTATAGCAGGTCCCTTACTGCCCTGTGCGTTCACTCCACCCAACTTACGAGGGGTTGCTAGAGATTCTAAGGGTTTGTTTAAAATCCTCCAGGGCCCCTGCATTTATGCATGCTGCCCCTACCCTTTGGAATTCTCTACCCAGTCACTCAGGTGCACGACTGTGGAGGGATTTAAACTGGCCCTAAAAACTTTTTTATGGACTCAGACTTTTGGCAAATAATTGGGAATATTATTGCCGGTTTTGTATTTTATATTATTTATAATAGTTGTACGTGCTGAAGTTATTTTAATTGTTATGTGCGGTGCCTTGGCATTTGAAAGGCTCCATATAAATTAAAATGAATTTAATTGAATTGATAGCAGATGCGAGGGTACTAATACGGCCATGAAAGGAGAGAGCAGTGTCAAAGGTTATGCCAAGGTATTTATGTGTGTTGCCTGTTCGAGGGGGAGGAGTATACTGGACAGGACAGAAAGTGAGTAGCATTTGTACTTATTTTGATTGTGTGAAAAAGGCATGAGTTAAGTCTTTTTCAGGTTGAGCACCAGTCTGTGGTCCAGGAACCAGCATTCAGCCTGGTTAAAGGAATTTTGGAGGGTGCTTTGGAGATGGGTTGGGTCCGGGTGGGATGTGAAGAGGACCACATCGTCTACGTAGAGGAGTATCTTTTCTGAGCAGGAGTTGGAGAGCATGTTCAGGTACAGACTAAAATGCAGTGGTCCGAGGATAGAGCCCTGGAGGACTCCAGAGCAGACCTGCCAGTTGCTAGAGAGGGCACTGTTGATTTTCACGCATTGCGAATGGGAAGTGAGATAGCTGGTGAACCAGGCAAGGGGGCCCTGCAAGAAGCCTAGATGTGAGAGGGTGGATATGAGAAGCGGGTGGCTGATAGTATTGAAGAATTTCAACAGGTCAATGAAAACTGCACCTGCGAGGTGCCCTTTGTCAAGAGTGGAATGAATAAAATTGGAAAATTCGAGAAGGGCAATGGTGGTGCTATGCCCCTCTGCAGAAGCCATGCTGCTCCACACAGAGGAGATTATGGTTGGCAAGGTAATCAGTTAGTTGGTCTGCTGCAATCTTTTCTAAGGCGTTGGGGAGGGTATCAATACTGGTCTGTAGTTCCCTCGGGAGGTATGGTCTCCACCTTTGTATATAGGGGTGATAACTGCAGTTTTCCAGGCTTGGGGGAACTGGCAGAGGGAGCGACTGAGAAGGCTGGTAAGAGGGGCGAGTAAACTTCCAAGACTAGTCATAGAAGTTTGAGGTCCAGTGAGTCATTACAGTGGCTGTCACCATTTACAGCTTTGAGCAGGTAGGGCTTGGATTCAAGTGGAGAGATGGCCCTAAGTAAAATAGGGGGTAGGGCAGGGGGTGGGCAGGTGCAGAGTCGAAGAAATTAGTGGGGAGTACTGCGCTTAGGTCCAAAAAAGCAGCATTGAGACCATCTCCAATGCCCATGGATCTGTGGAGAGTAAGCCACTGACATTGAGTTGGGATGGGGAAGGAATGCGGATTTCCCATTAAGTTCCCTTATGTTGTCCCAGAACTTACAGGCAGAGCCGCAGGAGGAGGCAAGGGAAGACCTATAATAGTCCACTTTTGCCTTGCAGATGGCCCAGGTGCATTTGCTGCGTGCAGCACTGTAGGCTTCCCTCTCTGCGGGTTGGCAAGATTCAAGTGTCCTGTGCCAGAGGTTATCCCTGTGACGCAGTTGATTGATTAGAGAAAGGGTAATCCAAGGGGTGTCATGCTTCTTAATAAACAACTTAGTGAGGGGTGCGAAGATATCGCAGGTCGAGTTAAACGAGTGGATAAAGCAGCTCAGGGCAGTGTCAATGTCGGGGGCTAGCCTAACAGGGCCAGTCCCAGCGGGCAAGGTGCTCTCTGAGTTGATCCAGTTTGCCAAGGCGTAGGCGTCGCCGGAAGACAAATTTAGATGTGGGCCTTTGTATAGAAACATTGAAACATAGAATTTGACGGCAGATAAGGACCGCTTGGCCCACCCAGTCTGCCCATTTCCCTACCTAATGGATAAGCTGCAGATCCTAGTTAACCAGCAGCCTATTTCTTCCTACCCCTTCTTACAGGAGTGATTTTATGGGGTCTGTTCGAGAGGACAATATCCAGCAGAGTGGCAGTCCCATTAGATGGGTGGGATTAGGTGGGGAGGTGACCAGTTGAGTGAGGTCGAGGGCTGAGATAGCATCTTTAGCCTGGGAGGCAGAACTGGCAAGCCAGTTTATGTTAAGATCACCCATTATGACTTGTTCTACTTTGCTGGGTAGGTTGGGTAGGTGCTCTAGTAATGAATGAAGGGCAAGATTCTGGTGTCGCGGGGGAGGTATAGGTGGCAGTGATTATTAGAGGGGCTCTGGCAGGACCTGGATTGGGGTGGACATTACCAGAGAGCAGGAGGAGGAGGGAGATAAGCCTGAAAAGTGCCATGTACTGCCTGCGGTGGGTGGGCAGTGTTCCATGGGTGGTCTGCTCGGGGGGTGAGGGGATAAGGAGGGAGCGGAGTGCTGGCATGGCCAGGTGAAGTGGGTGCACACAGGAGTCAGGGGAGGGGAAAGGGTGAGCAGGGGGGCGTGGCAAACAGTAGGGGCGCAGAGGTGATGTTGGGTGGGGCACGAGTAGGGGTATAAGGTAGGGAGAAGCAGCTGAGGTGTGGTAGCTGTGAGGAGAGGCGAGATGCCTATGTGTAGAAGGATCAGTATGAGTGGTGTTAGTCTGGCAAACGAATAGAGGGCACAAGGGATGACCGTAGTGGGGAACATATATGGGAAGGAGATGCCTCCAGTTACGTGGCAGTGTCTTTGGCGTAGGGGCAGGGCCACGGTCTATGGTGCAGTGGGTACAGGGTTCGAGACCCAGAAAGGAAGGCATGGTCAGGACCGGTGAAAATGGGTGGGCAGGGTTTTCATTACCTCCTGTTTTGAGAAGCCATCTGGCAAGGCCCATACAACAGCTTTAGCCTTCCTCCAGAGGGTGTTCCGATACTTTATCATGTGGGCCAGGAAGTTAGCAATATGAGGGCCCAATGAGGCAAAGGCATATGTATGCTTGCCTAGGTCATCCAGCTTCCTAGACTTTTTGTCAGAAGGAAGGGGGCCTCAGGTGTTTGGCTGCCCCGGAAACATCGTGAGCACAAGTGATAACCATCGAGTCAGCCTCAGGCCCTGTAGCATAAAAGGGTTTCACAGAAAGGGCAGAATACATTTTACATAGAATCTGATGGCAGATAAGGAAAGCTTGGCCCACCTAGTCTGCCCATTTCCCTACCTAATGGATGAGCTACAGATCCTAGTTAACCAACAGCCTGCTTCCTCCTACCCCGACTAGAATTGCCTTATGTCTGTCCCATGCATTCTTAAATTCCCCATTTTCAACCCCACAACCTCCCCAGGAAGGCTGATCCATGCATCCACAACCTTCTTTGTGAAAAAAATACTTCCTTACCTCTGAGCTGTCCCCCCTCTATCTTCAAATTGTGCCCCCTTGTTATTGCACATCTCTTTTTTCTGAACGATGCTACCCTCTTGGACTTTGTTGATTTCCATGAGGTACTTGAAAGTTTCTATCATGTCCTCCCTCTCCTTCCTTTCCTCGAGGGTATACATATTAAGTTCCTTTAGTCTCTTTTCATGTATCTTCTGGTGCACATCCTGCACCATTTTGCTTGCCCTCCTCTGGACAGCATCCACCCTGTCTATGAGGAGATGGAGTCTCCAGAACTGCATGCAGTACTCCAAATGTGGTCTCACCAATTGTCTGTACAGAGGGATTACAACTTCCTCTTGTCTACTGGTGATGCCTCTCCCTGTGCATCCCAGTATCCCCCTTAGCCCTCCTTACTGCCTTCTCACATTGCTTGCCCACCTTTAGGTTATCTGATATAACTACCCCTAGATCCCTTTCCATTTTTTTGTCAGTATCTCACCCCCCCATTGTGTACTCTTCCCCTGGGTTTTTGTTTCCCAGGTGCATTACTTTGCACTTCTTTACGTTGAATCTAAGCTGCCATACATTTAACCATTCCTCCAACCTTGCCAAGTCTCTTCTCATTCTTTCCACCCCACCTTGTGTATCAACCCTGTTGCAGATCTTAGTGTCTGCAAAGAGACATACTTTTCATTCCAGTCCCTCTGCACTGTCACTTATAAAGACATTAAAAAGGACCAGACCCAGTACTGAATCCTGCGGTACCCCACTAGTAACCCCCCTTTCTTCACTGTGGACTCTGTTTACTATTACCACCTGCGTCCTGTTGTCCAGCCAATGTTTTACCCAGGTTACCACCCTGGGACCCACTCCCAGGCTTGCTAATTTGTTTATTAATCTTTGGTGTGGGACTGTGGCAAAAGCCTTGCTAAAGTCTACACAGGCCATGTCCACCGCCCCTCCATGGTCTACTACTTTAGTCATCCAGTCAAAGAAATATATTAGATTCGTCTGACATTACCTTCCCGCTGTGAATCCATGCTGCCTTGGGCCCTGTGCCCTACTGGCCTCTAGGTACTCAACAATTCTTTCCTTCAGAAGTGAGTCCATCATTTTCCCTACAACTGAAGCCAAACTGACAGGTCTGTACTTTCCTGCCTCTATCTTGCTCCCAGTTTTGTGAAAGGGAAATCACAATTCCCCTCCTCCAGTCCTCAGGTACCACTCCATCCTCCCATGATTTGTTAAAAAGGTTAGTCAGTGGTATCACTAGTTCTCCCTTAGTTCTTTCAGAATTCTAGGGTGAATCCCATCACGCCCCTTTGCTTTGTCCACCTTCAGTTTTATGAGTTCTTTCAGAACCCTTTCTTCTGTGAAAGGACCAATATCGACCCCCCTATCCAGAGTGCTCCTACTGACAGGATTAGGCACCTTCCTCTTCTTTTGTAAATACTGGGCAGAGGTATTCGTTCAGTATCCCTGCTTTTTTACTGTTCCTCTCTGCTCACCCACCCTCCTCTTTTTTCAACCTCAGTATCCCTCCCTTTGTCTTTCTTCGCTCCCTAATGTACCTATAAAAGGTTTTATCCTCCTCCTTAACCAAGCTTGTTATCTTTTTCTGGGGTTGGGCCTTTGCTATTCTAACTGCATTCCCCGCTTCATTCTGCTTTTACTGGTACAGTTCTCTGTCCTGCTTCTCCGACGTTTTCTTATACTTCCTGAATGCTATCTTTTTCTCCCTAAACTTCCCAGCCACCGCTTTTGAGAACCATACTGTTTTTTTCTTTCATTTTGATTTATTTGCTTCACACAAAGGCTTGTTGCCTCTGTGATGGCAGTTTTGATTGTTCCCCACTGTTGCTCCACCCCTCCTTCTTGCCTGTTTTGCTAGTGCTTTTCTGAGGCACTCTCCAATTTTGACAAAATCAGCCCTCCTGAAGTTCAGTACTTTAACTTTTGTATGGCTGGACTCTACAGCTGAGTTTATCGTGAACCACACTGTTTGATGGTCACTTGTTCCCAGATGGCTACCCACTTCTAGATCGGAGATCTTCTCTCCGTCCCCATTTGAGCGTACCAGGTCTAAGATTGCTCCCTCACGAGTGGGTTCCAAAACTAGCTGTCTGAGGCATGCCCCTTGTAGGTAATCAAGAATGACCCTGCTCTTGGATGTGCCTGCAGCAAAGGTGCTCAAGTTAACATCTGGCATATTCGGATCCCTCATCAGCAATATCTCCCCTTTCTCTGCCATCCTAAGGATGCCTTCTAGCATTTCCTTTTCTGTTTCTTCCCCTAGAGACTGGGGTCTGTATACAACCCCTGTCCGGATTGTGGTGCCATTTCCGGTCTCCAGGGTGACCCACAGTGCCTCCTCTCTTCCTTGTTTACCCTTTAGTTCTGTTGCTTTGATCCCTTCCCTTACATAGAGAGCTATTCCTCCTCCTCTTCTACCCTTCCTGTCCCTCCTGTAGATTGTGTACCCTGGTATGTTGACATCCCAGCCATGGTTCTCTGTGTACCATGTTTCTGTGACTGCCACAATATCCAGGCATCCCTCGTCCATCAAGGCCACCAGTTCAAGGAGCTTGACACCTAGACTACGGGCATTGGTACTCATTACTCTCCATTTTTTGATGGCCTTACCCCTTTTTGCCCCATCCCTGTCCTTACTGCCTTTTTCTCCATTTACCCCTGCCCTTCTCCCTATTGACTTTTCTATCTTGGTGTTTACCTCACCAACCACCCTGATTTTTTTGGGGTTGGATTTCCTTCTCATTTTAGTGCCTCCTCTTGCTAGTTTAAATGCTTTCCAATGAAGCATTTAAACGTATCACCTAGGATCCTGGTTCACTCCTGGATAGATGCAGACCATCATGCCAATGTAGGCCTGCATCCCTTCAGGTGGACCCCCAGCCCCCAATGAAGCCCAAATCCTGAGCTCTGTGCCAGTTTTTCAACCACTGATTGAATCCAATGGTGTGGATCACCCTAGCCTCACCTATACCATTTTATCTGCCTTCTGGGATGGCTGGTATATTGTTTGGTCTGTACCAAGCTGTATAGTTGGCATCCTCTAAGGGTGGAAGCAGAGGAGGTACCACAACAGAAGTAGATTCTGGCAGCTCCAGGAACTCTAGCAGGTTCTGTTCATTAGTATCCTGCTCTTCTAAGGCAAAGCCCATTGCAGCTTGCATCTGCTGCATCATGGTGAAAATTAGAGATCCTCTGGAGGTGACCTTGGTGTGTTCACCACACAATCCTCACTGCAAGTACAGACTGTAAAGCTAGTCCCATGTTCATACTGGCTCTCAGCATAGTCATCTTCCTCCTCTTCCTGCATTATTAAATCAGAGTTATGCTAGTATTTGTCATTGACTGGGTCAACGGGTATGAGAGACCACACTGGCAATGTAAGCATAGGAGGTCTCTGTTGTAAGGGAGTACCTTGCATTGTCAAGGGATTAGGTATAGAAGACCACGTTGATGGGACCAGGAGACCAGGCAGTAGACATGCCTTGTGTCCGTGAAGGTGATAAGGACTGTTTGAGCGGTGGCGCCACTTTAGTTAAAGGGCATGACTGGAGGAGTCAACAATGGAAACTGAGTCCCCATCATCAACGACGATGTATCTGTAACAGGCCTGGTAGCGCCCACGCCAAGCCCCGACCTTGATGTCAGATCAACAGTGGGGTGGGGGGTAGTGGGTGGCATTGCCACCAAAGTGTACGATGTGAAAGCAGAGGTCGTACATATACAGTGCAGAAGCTACCTACACCATGCCAGGGAGGTCTTCTCCCAGTGCTTGTGTTTGTGACTCCCTGAAGCCTTCTCCTGGGATTTGGATGACCCCAATTCAGTCAACCGAGCTAGTGATGCAGACTTGGAGCTGCTTCTTCCTTCTCTCTATGGTCTTTTGAAGTAAACAATTCCTCCAAAGCCCCCTTTCTGCATCGCCTGGTTGCGGAATTAAACCCGACAGATTTTGCAGGTTTTCTCATTGTGGTCTAGGCCTAACCAGCAGACACAAACTTCATGGGAGTCTCTGGTGTAAATCATTTCTCCACACTCACGGAACTGGAAAAGTATGAATGGTTTCTTTGAAGACATGCAGATTGTCGAAAACCACTATAAAAGTGAGACTTTAGAATATAAAAGAAATAAAACAGTGGTTATGAGCAGGGATATTTCCAATGGCAGTTCGATGAGTCTGATAGCTGGCGTGAAAAGAACTGAGAGGGGCCGGGCCACCCATGTTTCTCTATACTATGATGCCAGACGACATCGTGGGCGGCCTCTGGCTGACTGCTTGCAAAAGCTTCCATGTGGTCCTAGTGCCCGGTGGCTATATGTTCCAAAGGTGTGGCCTGGCCCAGTGGTGTGGAGGGCAGAGGCACCCTTGCCTCACCTGCCACCATACCAGTGACCTCGGTTCAGTGACAGACTCGTGTGCCAGGGGCTGGTTGGGGACAGCAGGATTATGTGTCTGTAGAACCGCTCTCCTCCTCTGAGAGAGAAGGTTGTGTGCACTCGGCACCGGTCTGATCCCTGAGTGGAAACCGGGCAAACAGGGCCTTCTTGGGAGTGGAGAGCTGGCAGCTGTCAACGCTCAGTGTGCAGGCATGATGCTCAGGATGGCACTGCACGCTCATACCTCAGAAAAAAAAGAAATGGGCAGGTACAGCATCTATGAAGCCTACCTCTCCTGGCTCTAGCGGCGTGGCATCCCCAACAACCCCACCATGGTTTAGGAGCCGTGGGGGAAGCTTGGTGAGAGGTATGTCCCCGTGGGGGCCGGGACTGGAGAGGTAGGCGGAGGATCGAACTGCACCACAGCACGAGGTTTAAAAAAAAAAAAGATGAACAAAGGTGTGGCCTGATGAAAGATATCCTTGAAGAACACCTGGGGCAGTGCCAAGGTAGCAGTCTATCTGAACTTCAACAAGGCCTTTGGTACTGTGGTGCATGACAAGCTCCTGGGCAAAGTAAACCAGTATGGTATACACGAGACATACTGTACACAAGGTGGATTTTTAACTGGCCTGGGGACAGGAGGCAGAGGGTGGTGGTGGGCAGGCACTACTCTGAGGAGAAAGGACTATTTAGCAACATCCTTCAGGGATCAGTGCTGAGGTTACTGCACTTCAACATACTCATTAACAATCTGAAGATGAGTTCTCCAGCAGACTGCTTAACTTTGCTGAAAAAAATAAGCGAGCCTGGGTGGCGGACTCCACTGAGGATGGGGAAAAACTTTAGGAGGACCTGAACAAGCTGGCTGACTGATCTTACCCCTAAAGCCTCAGATTAAATGTAGTCAAATGCAAGGTGCTACTATTTGGGGAGGACAGAAAAACAGATGCAGGACATGCACACTGTGTGAGGCTCCACTTGCTGTATTCTATGAGGAAAAGGATCCAGGGATTATAACGGAAAAGGAGTCTAAGCAGGACAAGCAGTGCTGACTGTTGTCAAGAAGTTCAGCAGAATTCTGGGGTGCATCAAAAGGCTCCTCCCAGACCAGCAGAGTAGGGGAAGTAACTATGCCACTTTACAAAGCCCTGGTCAGGATCCACCCCAAGTACAGCATGCAGTTTTGCTCTCCTAAGTACGGAAAGGGCATTAAAGGCAGTCAAGAGGGCGCAACACAGGGCCACCAAAATGATCAGCAATATGGGGAGACAAAAGCTATGAGGAGAGGCTGAAGACCCTTAACGTTTTTACCCTGGAGAAAAGGAGTTAGAAGGGATATGTCAGTCCTCTGTATACTCCAGGGTATCAACAGCATCAAACAATCTGCTGACCCAGCAGCGCAGTGGCAGCAGTACCACTTGCTACACCAGAAACTAGGGATCAGGAACAGACTCGAGGGCACTCAAGGGCTGACTGGGGATGAGGAATAGAGTGTTCCATCAACAGTTCTACGTACCTGAGGAGGGGCAACACTGCATCCCATTACTTCTCTGCTGCTTAGCAGAAGGCAGGATAGGAGACACACAATGGGGAAGGGGTGGCCAACAGAGGCAGACAGTATGCATTCGCACCACCGCATGCAAGCATGTGCATCAATGCATGCCCGTAACCCTAGGAAAAATGGAGGTCAAAGGCCTGATATACTGATGATGACACCGCAGCACCTTAGGCCCAAACACTACTGTCATGGTGTCTCCCCCACCAATGGTCATGAGTAAGTGATGGCCAGGATGTAAATCCATGAGAAGGTAGGTGATGGGATGGAAGGGGTGCAAACAGATGCAGGCATAGTCCCGGGATGCCAAGAAAAGTTTCATTAAAAAAAAGTAAAATACAATCTGACACGTTTGATCTGGTGTCCTACAACGGGTACTGGGATACGCTATGACGCTCAGGAAGAAAAAATTACTCACCATAGTAATCTTGTTTCTTCTAAAGGAATTTTACTGTATTCTGATTTTTGCAGTATGGTATCACCATAAGTCTGCCCCGGAGCCGAAATGGTTAATAGAATCTATGCAAATGATGGAATGCTAGGCCCGAGCTCGGTTTTCAAATCACTGTCCCTGGTAAACAGTTCTAAACCGTCAGATTCTTACGAAGCCTGCACTAAGCAGTTTCCTACTACTAAAATGATAATAGTAATCCACACTGTCTGGCAGGTTCCTTGCCGCTTTAAATCTTGCCGGAAGGTCTTCAAGCTGGCTCCTCCCACCCACCCGGGTGGTAAAACTCTTGGCTCCGCCCCATGACGTCAGATCTAGCCCGCTGGAAGCCAGGTTGTGCGTCGGCCGGGAAGGTCGGGTGGGTCGTGTGGATGAACAACATATACCATTCCTATAACTCCTGTTACAGGTGAGTAACCTGTATTTCTAGGGACATGGATATGTTGTTCAATCCACACTTATTGGCAGACTCCTAGCAGTGCTCCGGGAGGAGGGAGGCAAGGCGCACACCCCTACTTAGGGAGTAAGGACTGGAGAACCCAGACCCCAAAACCAGCATCCCGGCATGACTCAAGGTCAAAGTGGTAGTGGGTAATGATGGTATGTGCCGACTTCCAGGTAGCAGCCCTATAGATATCCTGGATAGGGACATCCCTGGAAGCAGCGACCGATGTAGTGGTATGGCGGGTAGAATGAGCTCTTATCCCTCTGGGAGGCTCCATGCCCACCAACCTATAGCAGAGATCTCTGCAGGAGGTGACCCACCTGCTTATCGTCCGCTTGGCTGCAGGTCTGCCAGGTGCGGTTTCAGTAGGTGACAAACAGCTGGCTTAACCTCTCCCCGAATCTCTCAGTCATTCCTTATAATAAGCGAGCGCTCTTCTAGGGTCCAAAGTATGGAGCCTATATTCGGCCTCCGAGGTGTGACTGGGGTACAACACTGGCAGAGTCAACACCTGATTAAGGTGAAACTCCCAACACCACCTTCGGAAGAAACTTCGGGTGGGGGCGCAGGACAACCATGTCCCTGTGGAAGACCAGATAAGGAGACTCGATGGAAAGCGCCTGGAGCACTCCCATCCTTCTGGCTGACGTGATAGCCACCAGAAGGCGGTCTTCCACGACAGGTGGGAGATATTGCACCTGTGCATTGGTTCAAATGGCTTGCCCATGAGCTTAGCCAATACCAGCAGTAGATCCCACGGAGGTGGAGGTTCTCGCACCGGAGGGGAAATGTGATCAAGGCCTTTGAAAAAGCACCCGACCACCTTCTCCTGCGCCACTGACTGCTTCCCGCCCGCGCCCGGTAAGCAGAGATGGCTGCCAGGTGCACCTTAAGGGTCGTCGACCAAAGCCCTTGCTGAGAAGGGGACCACAGGTAGTATAGAATGCTTGCAAAGGGACAGGCGGAAGGGTCCAAGCCCTTCCCCTGACACCAAATGGAGAATCTCTTCCATTTGAAGGCATAGCATTTCCTGGTCGACTCCTTACGGGACGCCTCAACGATGTTGAGGACCTCGTCAGAAAGACCCAAGGCCTGGAACTCTAGCCGCTAAGGAACCAGGCTGTCAGGTGCAGGGATTGAAGGTCCGGATGGAATACCTTCCCCTGGCTGACAGAGACCAGGTCTGGGCGGGCTGCAAGCCGCCTCTGGAGCCTGGAGCTGAGACTGAGGAGATCTGGATATCAGAACTGGCGGGCCAGTCTGGGGCTACCAGAATCACCTGCGCCTTGTCCCTCCTCGCCTTGAGATGCACCTTGTGGATCAAGGGAAATGGGTGAAAGGCGTAGAAGAGGCCCGAGGTCCACGGCCTCGAGAAGGCATCCCCTGCAGCGAGCCCTGCTGAGGGGGGCAGGCATGGAACAGTCTCAGCTTCGCATTCTCCCTGGAAGCAAACAGGTCCACCTAAGGCGTGCCCCAGTGGGAGAACAGATCTTGTACTACCTCCAGCAGGAGAGACCACTCGTGAGACGCAGCCCTTATCCGGCTTAGGGCATCAGCCAGGGTGTTAGAGGCTCTTGCCACGTGAATGGCAAGGAGATTCGCCTCCAGGCTGCGCACAAGGGACCATATGCGGAAGGCTTCCTTGCATAACAGCATGGAGCGCGTCCCGCCCTGGCAGTTTAGGTAGTACATGGTCGTGGTATTGTCCGTCTGGACCTGAACCACTTGACCCCGTAGAAACGGAGTGAAGGTGGTAAGAGCTAGGTGGACCACTCGGAGCTCCAGCAGGTTCATATGGCATCGGGACTCCCAAGGGGACCAGAGGCCGTGCGCTCTGTGCTCCCCCAGATGGGCACCCCAACCCATCAGAGACGCATCGGTCGATAGAGAGACTGTCGGCGTGGGGTGGATGAATGGGATGCCCTCCTGCAGATGTGCCGGAACGGTCCACCACTGGAGAGTGTTCCACATCTCCTGGGTCACTGTCACGAGCTGGTCCAACGGATCGCAGGGTTATGACCACTGGCTGGCCATTCCCCACTGAAGGGGACGCATGTACCAACGGGCCCAACGGACCACGCTGGTGCAGGCTGCCCTGAGGCCCAGGAGGTGCAGGAAGTCCCGGGCAGGGCGCGATTGCCCAACCAGAAATGACTGGGCAAAGGAGGAAAGAACCTCGGCCCTGTCCACCGGGAACCGAGCTCTGGCTCGAAGAGAGTCAAGCTCTGCCCCAATGAAGAGTATCACCTGCTTCAGCATGAGTTCTGACTTGGCCTCGTTGATGAGGAGGCCAATCTGAGAGCAAACCTGGAGGCCGAGATCTCTGGACCGCTCCACCTCCACTCTGGAGGGGGCTGCAATCAGCCAGTTGCCCAGGTAGGGGTACACCCGGACCCTTCAGCGTCGCAGGAATGCTGTCACCACTGCCATGCTTTTGGTGAAGACTCTGGGAGCTGGAGAGAGGCCGAAGGGCATGGCCCGGAACTCGTAAAGGGATCCCTTCACTCTGAAGCGGAGGAATCTCTGATGAGACGGACGAATCGGGACGCGAAAGAACGCATCCCGGAGGTCCAGGGAACAGAACCACATGCCTCGTTTAAAGGATGGGATTATCTTAGCCAGAGTGACCATCCTGAAGGTCCGAGTCCTTAGGAACCTGTTCAGGTCGAGGATGGGGCGCCAGCTCCTCGTCCGTTTTGGGACCAGGAAATACCTGGACACAAACCCCGGGTCTGGAGGAGGATCCACCACCTTCCTGATCACCTTTTTCCGAGGAGCAGGGCAATATCGGCTCGGCGGGCCGACAGCGAGGCTGCGGAACCCCGTGGCCCCTCAAGGGGTGACGGCTCAAAAGGGTGGGGTCTGCTTGAACTCCAGAGGCAGGCCCTTTCCTACCACTTCCAACACCCAGCGGTCCGTGGTGATAGCGGACCAGGCGGAAAGGAAGTGGCGGAGCCGTCCCCCCATGGGGGGAACCCAGGAGGGAGTAACGGGGTTGGGGGCGGCACCCCTCAACCTATCACTGGGCAGGCATGGAGGAGGAATTGGCCGAGGGACCTCCTGGGCCTTTACCTCCTTGCTTCCTGTTGGAGGAAGCTGCGGGCTTGGGTTTGGGACGCCAAGCGCGAGCCTGCTGGCCCTGTTGCGGGTGCTGTTGGGCCGATCATGCTGCAGGGGCCAAAGGACGAAAGGACTTATGCTGTTGTTGACGGCGGCCTTTGTCCCTCTGGGCAGAAGTGACTGAGTGGCATTGAACTTTTCGATCCGCTGGAGGTGTCCCTCCACTCCAGGGCCGAAGAGGTCAGTCCCCAAGAAGAGGACGTCCACCAACTTGTGCTGAGTATCCGCCGTGAAGGTGGATATCCTCAGCCACACCCTGCGGCGCATGGCCACCGCGGCCGCTACTGACCTGGCACAGGAATCACCTATGTCCAGAGCAGTCTGCAGCTGCTGCTTCGCCACCGCCCTACCCTGGTCCCGCACCTGACGGACCGTGGTCTGCAGGTCGGCCAGGAGATGAGGGACAACTTCATCCAGGGAGCTCATGAGGGCGTGGGAGAAGTGTGCCATCAGCACGGTCGAGCTGGCCTGTCGGAGGCCGAAGGAGGACACGGCGTACACCTTGCGCCCAGCAAAGTCCAGCTTTTTGGACTCTTTCTCGGGGGGGCTTATCCACGTCCTGAGCGTTTCCGGAAAGCCGGAAGACGCTGTCGGTGACTAACCCCTCAGCAGAGGGGTGCTCCGAGAAAACCGGGCAAAGAGGCGTTAGGGACTGCATACTTCCTGGCCATCCTGGCCGAGGGCGCAAGACAGGAAGCAGGCCGCTGCCAAAGCTCCAAGGCTGAGCCCACAATGGCCTCAGCCACCGGAAAGGCCTCCGTGGGGGAATCCCCTCAGTCCAGTATCTCCGTCAGGGGATACTTGGCCCGTTTGGACACGGGCTCGAGCTGCATCCCAGTGGACTCCAGATGAGTCAAAGCAGACCCAAGAAGGACGATGGGCTATCATCCACTGACTGGCCCCCGGAGGACTCCAGGTTGACCTGCCTGGAGAACAGGGAGGAGTCGTCATCAGACTCCAAAGAAAGTGCGAAGAGCTGCCTCGGCCCTGAGCCACCCTCCACCTGCCGAGGACGGTCGGGAGTGAGGGTGACTGACAACCTGTGGGGCAGGCCGTGACCCGAGCGAGAATCCTTGGTTGGTGCCCCAGACTTCGTTTGTGGAGGCGGAGGTTCCACCACAATCGGTGGAGCAGTTGAGCTTCGTCAACAACCGCCCAGGAATGGGCATCTCGACTGGGGCGAGCGGTTGCTGTTGTTCAGGCGACAGCCACTTGATGGTCGGGGGCCGAATCGAGTCGATTACTCCCGGACAACAGTAACTGCTGCCACATAAGCTCAACGCCGACGCAATTTACTGCCGAAGCCTCTCTCATCCGGAGGAGGAGAGACGAGGGAGGAACGGTGTCGCCGCTACTGGTACCGAGACCGCCGATGTCGGGCGGAACGGCTTGGATCGAGATCAAGACCTCGAGGTGACCGAGGGCGGTCTGGGAAGGGGCAGGGACACCCGCCTTCCCTCGGCTCAGGCACTTTAGCCGGACTGCCGCCGGCCGCAGGCAGATCCTCGGTCTCCACCGGGGGAACTGGCAAAGGAGGGTTCTAGGCTTCACCAGTCGACAACCCGTCTGACAGGTCGAGGAAAATCTCGACTGCGTCGACGGGAGTCTCGGCAGGCTGGCCTGACGGGGATGCCGTGAAGCCAGCCGCCTGAGCCGCAACTTCGACCGAAGTCGACGGTCGGCTGTCCGGGGAAGGAGACCTCTCCCGCTCCCACGAACGCCGACGGTGGGACTTACCCTTCAACTCCTTCTTCTTGGGCCGAAAGGGAATGTCCAGATGGCCCCTCTCCCTTCGAGGAAAGGGACTGACAAAGCTCCTTGAACGGAGCCGAGTATGAGGAACTCAGAGAGAGCGGGATAAATGCCGCGGCCGAGGAGGAAGATGCGGCCTAGGCCGCCTCCTCCTTGAGGGCGATCATATGCTCTAGCTGCTCAGCCGAGCCAGCCGCTGCAGGCACCACCCAACGAGCCTCTTTGGATTTTACCGGAGGGAAACACTTCACAGGGCGCCCAAGCTTCAATCAGGCAGCGCGATCCTCCAGGACGGTGGCCGAAAAGGAGCGGCACAACTCGCAGGCCTGTGGGTCGTGATCTAGGCCTAGACAGTAGACGCACGTGGAGTGCGGATCCGTCCTGGACATTTTCTCCCTGCAAGTGCACCTCCGAAAGCTGGGAATCGATTTGTCCATCGCAGCCGCGAGCGATGATGAAGACCGAAGTTTAGAAAATTTCAAAACTAGTTTCGGACGAACCGAAGAGTTAGGATCCAGTCTAAAACGCAGAGCTCTAAGGAGGGAACCTGAGCTTCCAAGCGGTAAGGAAGATCTGGTGTCATGGGGCGGAGCCGAGAGTTTTACCACCCGAGTGGGTGGGAGGAGCCAGCTTGAAGACCTTCTGGCAAGATTTAAAGTGGCAAGGAACCTGCCAATAAGTGTGGATTGAACATATCCATGTCCCTAGAAAAGTGATTTACCCCATCTTTGAAAAACAAAACTTTAAAGTGGCATTACTAAAACTCAAGTCACAGATGCCCAACAACAGAGCATAATATACCCCCAGGTTTGCAACATCTCTACCACAGCTGTAGTGCAGTGACCATAGGTTTTGAGTAGGGGAGAAAGGGAGGGAGCTCAGAATACAGTAAGATTCCCTTAGAAGAAACAAGATTACTATGGTGAGTAATTTTTTCTTCAAACCCCAGGAAATCTTACTGTATTCTGACTTATGCAGATTACCAAGCAGTGTCTTTGGAGGTGGGCCTATAACCTATTTAGGAAACAGGCTCTGCAGGACTGCTTTGCCAAACCTGGCATCACCTCTGGCCTGGACATACAAACAATAATGCTTGGTGAAGGTGTGGACTGATTTTCAGTTTGTAGCTTTGCAAATGTCCACTAGGGTGATATCTCTAGCAGCTGCTAGAGAAGCTGCAGTATCCCAAGTTGAATGGGCCCTGAGGCCTACAGGTGGTTGCTTACCCACCTTGCTATAGCAAAACTGCATACAGGCTACACTCCATCATTTTGTGGCAGGTTTCCCTTTTCCCACCTCTCCATAAGTGAGGAAGAACTGGGTTTGATCCCCTCTGTGACCTTCTGTGTGGTCAAGATAGTAGCTGACTGCCCTTTTCACATCCAGACTGTGCAGCCTGCACTCACCTGAGGAGGAATGGTCTGTGAAGACCACTGGCAAAGTAATAGACTGGTTGAGGTGGAACTCTGATACCACCTTAGGCAGAAATCTCCTGTTAGTTCTCAGAACTATTTTGTCTCTATGGACAGCAATCTACCCAGGCTCTGTGGACAGTGCCTGGAGCTCGCTGATCCATCTAGCAGAGGTAATGGCTACCAGAAACACTGTTTTCCAAGTCACATATTTGAGGTCTGCGGTAGACATGGGTTCAAAGGGAGACTGCATCAGCTGGGCAATACAAATGTTCAAATCCCACATGGGAGTAGTGTGTGGTGGGTGCAAATGCAGTAATCCCTTAAAAACTTTCTTGAATATTGGCTTCGAAGCCAAAGAAGATGCCTTACCTGCTGATAAATAAGCTGAAACAGCTGCCAGATGCACTCTCAAGGTGGAAATACTTAAACCTGTGGAATTCAAATGGGTCATATAGTCCAGAACTGTAGAGAGATTGGCTTGGGTATGGTCTAACCCCTTACCCCGACACCAAACTGAAAATCTCTTCCATTTGGGAGCATAGGTTTTCTTGGTAGAAGGCTTCCTGGAGACTCTCAGTATATCCATGACGTCTTCTGAAAGGTGTAAATCTGCATATTCTAAGTCTTCAAGAGCCATGCTTTGAGTCTGAGGGATAACAGATTGGGATATATGATCCTGCCCTGTGAGGATGACAACAGGTTGTACCTCCTGGGGAGACTGATTGGCTTGGCTACTGACAATGATAGGATCATGGAGTACCAAGGCTGTCTGGCCCAGTCTAGGGCAAGGAGGATCACTGAGGCTGGTTGAAGCCTGAGTTTAACACTTTCAGTAAGAGAGGAAAGGGACGGGAGGCATACAGGAATTTCCCCATCCAATCCAGCAAAAGTGCATCCAGAGGAATTGTGCCCTTGATGAGGGGCCTGCAGCAATACTGTGGGAGTTGGTGGTTGTCTGGGGCTACGAACAGATCCACCTCTGGGGTGCCCTACCTCCTGAAAATGGTCTCCAAGACCTGTTGTTCAGTGACCACTCGTGATGGTTTTGATTTATTCTGCTGAGGGCATCCGCCAAGATATTGTCCTTGCCTGGGAGGTGGACAGCTCAGAGGGAGACATTCAGAGAGTAACAAATGCCCAGATTCTCATCGCCTCTGTGCAGAGGGGAGTTGACCTTGTGACCCCTTGCTTGTTTATGTAGTACATGCTGGTTGTGTTGTCTGTTCTGACCTGGGCCACCTTTCCTTTTATCAGATTGTGAAATGACTGAAGAGCCAAAAGGACTGCTCTGTGCTCCAAGAGGTTGATGTGCAGGAGGGAGTCCTGCTTTTCCCACGTGCCATGTGCAGTGTGATGCCCCAGATGTGCTCCCCACCCTAGGAGGGAGGCATCTGTCATGAGTACCAGAGAGGGAACCTGCTGCAAAAGAAAGGTACACCTTGCCTGAGATTGCCCTTTTCTTGCCACCACTGAAGGGCTTGGAGAAAAGTGACTCTTACTGGAACTAGCTTTGAGAGAGAATCCCTTCTCCGGAGCCAGTGATCTCTTAAACAAAACTGAATGTCTCTCATCTGGAACCTGGCCCCTGACACGGCTGCTGTAGAAGCTGCCATATGGCCTAGCAATGACAGGATGTGCCTTGCTGGCCTGGAGGCGTGAAGTTTGAAGGAAATGGCCAGCTGGATAAGGTTGTCCACCCTGTCCTGAGGCAGGTAAGCCATCCCTTTTTTTGGATCCAGTTCTGCCCCTATGAAACTGAGCAGCTGAACTGGCTCTAAAACAGACTTTTCGTGGTTCACGAAGAACCCCAGTGAGTAGAGTGTCTTGTGTTATTGACAGGGCCTCCCTTACTTGCTGGTGTGACTGACCCACTATGAGCCAGTCGTCTAGGTAGGGGAACACTGACACCCCTTGTTGCCTTATGAGAGGAATTGAAAACTTCTGACCTCAGCTTTGGCATTGCTTTGAAGCTGAGGACAAGTCCCTAGCCCACTACTACCAGAACCCAACTGCAATACTATGGTCCACATATTTTTCTGATATCTGGCTGTATGGGCCATGTAAGATGCCTGCTTAACAGCCAGAGAAGAACCCAAGTACACTTTTTTAGCTATGGAATTCCCCCCCTCCTAGAATCAATGCCAGCTTTGTCATAAGCTGCAGCCTGTACCACACATTCATGGCTGGGTGAGCAAAGAGGAATTCAGCCCCAGACTTAGCCACCCAGTATTTCCTATCCACTTTTCTGTCTGTGGGTGGGACAGAAGTGGGATTTTGCAGAACTTTCGTAGTCTGCTTTCTTAGAGACTTATGGAAAAGGAGGAGTAGCCTCTTTGATGGGAGCACATCCATAATCTCCTTATAATCCTCTTCCTCCTCATCCTCCACAGATTCCTGGGGTGGGAGGTCAAGGGATTGAGCCACTTGCTTCACAAAAGCAAAATAGGAGGTAAAATCCTCTGCTCCCTTGTCAGGGGAATCTGGTCTGTGAGGATCAGGGGAAATGTCTGGATCAATAGGGTCCCCAAAATCCTCATCATCTTCATCATCAGGCTCATTTCCAAAGTCATTGTCCCCATAAGGATCCCCACCTTGGTCTAATAAACCCGGGATAACATTTGAACTGGGAGTTTGTGAAAACAGTTGCTTGTCAACCGGAACCGGGGACTGTGATGACTGAATAATGTTGATCACATTAGCGATCTCCTCAGCAGAAGGAACCACGGATTGTTTCAGTTGCAGTTCCTGGTGCTTTTCCTTTTTTTTCTTGACCGCAACGGCCGGTTCAGCAGCCTTATCTGCGGTTCGTTTTTTTTAAATACAGCCATCGACCCTTTCAGAGGGCAGCTCTCCCGGTTCATCCGGTTGCTCTGCGGCTGGGTTAGCAGCCTTATCAGCCATTCTTTCTGAGAGTCTTTTAAACCATCCATCCAAAGTGGACTGCGGAAAGTTGGCACAAATCTCACAATCTGTAAGTGGTCAGATCCAGACCGAATAAACAAATTAAGTGTGGATCTGCTTTTGCAAAAAGTTCCCCGCACTCAGTACAGTGCTGGAAACCTGTGGGTCCTGTTCTCTTTTTAGTTTTCTGTGACATAACCCAGATCACCACACCAAAGTAAAATCTTTTTTTTTTCCGGTTACGCGAACCGACAGAAAAAAACCGGAGTTACCCCGGAATGAAAATAGAGTAGAATACTAGGAGTTACCCCGGTTAAATTCAAATACAAATGAAACCGGGAGTTACCCCAGTTAAAACACAGATAAAAAAAAAAAAAAACTGTACAGAGTCGGAACAGAAAATTTAACTTTAATTTAGTTAGTAAAATAAATTGGAAGACTGTCGATTCCCTCTTGATTGAAGAACTGTGAGGAAAGCTACTATTTACCCCTACTTGACTAAAATCTAAACAATTACTACCTGAAAACCAAGGACAGTGAAAAAAATACCAATAAAATAAATTTACCAGTGAATAAACTGAGAAAATAACATTTCTTCAAGGGTGAAGGAGAGCTCTCCGGAAACGTCTTACTGAGGCAAGTGGAGTAAAGAATCTGACGGTTTAGAACTGTTTACCAAGGATAATGATTTGAAAATCAAGCTTGAGCCTAGCATTCCATCATTTGCATAGGTTATATTAATCATTTCAGCTCCGGAGCAGTCCTATGGTGAGACCATAATGCATAAGTCAGAATACAGTAAGATTTCCTGGGGTTTGAATGGTAAATTCCAGTGCCACCGCACCTGACACTACTACAACGACCAAAACTTGCCTGCTTACCAAACTAAAATCTCTAACCCTCCCTAACAAGGTAGCACTAACTTTTTCCTCCCCCTCTCTGAACCATCCTGATGCCCTAGAACTATTATACCTAATGAATCTCCAGTACTGTCTCGCTAATAAGTAGGACAAAGAAGAATGTAATGAAATAACTTATCAACTAGATATATGAAACCACTATAACAACTGCTATGTGTACACAGCCGAATACTGTATACCCATGATAACCTGTATTTGCTTATGTTCAACTGTTTAATTATTCGTGTACTGTTATTCCCCGGTCGCCCCTGAAAAAGGGACCTTCGGGGCCCAGTGGGCCTACCCGGTCATCAAAATTCAATAAATAAATAAATAAATAAATTCACTGGCAATGTTAGGCGGAAAACCTATGGAACAATTTCCAAGAACAAAAAGGCAAGAGACAGTGAAGTCCAGGAAAGGAGCAGACACACTTGGGGAAAAAAAAAAAATATATACACACACACACACACACACACACACACACACACACACACACATTTACCCTATCCACTTGTAATGTTGCTACGTTCAACCTTTTTTGACGCTGAATACAGTTATGTTTGCAGCATTTATATCTCTGTGTGCTGTACGTTTTGTGGGGAAGTGAGAACCTGTGGAACAGCCTACCAGCAAAGACAGTGGATATTAAGACAATACAGGTCTTTCAGACAAGCTTGGACACATTTCTGCTTACCAAGGAAATCTCTGGGCCTCTCTGTAATACAGCAGGTAGGGAATCCCTATAACTTTGTACTTCTTTGCACAATTTCAGCTCTGCTTATGACGCGTAGTGGGTGCAACATGATGGACCTAGAGTCCCCTTTGACCCAAAATCGCTGTGTTAATGTTTCTGCAATTTAAATGCAACACAGTAGCGAACAGTCACCTTCACTGAGGATAATGCAGTGAACAGTCACATTGCAAAAGTTCCATGGGGATGTAGTTTGTAGTCTGCAACAGCACATGGATCACAGTGTTATGTTACATGGCTGTACTTGGTAAGGACTGGCATTCGCTATACTTTTTAAAAACATGTCTGACATTATTCTTACCATTAATCCACTACTGCTTGTTATACAGAAGGCAAGAATGAAACAGCTGATAGGGCTGTGCACTCAATGAACATTATTTTCCAAATATCATGAATAATGCACTATTAGTTATTCAGATCCTGAATAACGAATAGTAGCACTAGTACCACTATTCGGGCCACCCTACTCCCTAGCCCAGATCATTTCAATACAGAAGCCCCCCCACCCTCAAGCTGGCATACAGTCCCCCCCAGAGCACCCACATTTGATAAAATGTAAGTCAACGAGCTGACAGAACAACCCACTCCTTCACGGCGGAGTCATGACTCATTACTGCTTCAGTTATGAGTACCACTGTTTGTAGAAGGAGGCAACACAGGACCCTCATAGCAGCATCCCCCAAAACAGCAACACAGAACAATGGAAGGAGACAGACACTGCCGCACTCATCAGTCCACGGCTGGCCGATGCCTTCTGAATGAAGATACTACTATGCTTGGTTGCATAATGACACCAGCTGATCACATGATGGTGAAGATCTCGGACTGCTATAAGGATCCTGTGTGTGGTAGTAACTTCATTCAGAAGAAGGTGGCTGGCCTTGAACTGAAGAGGGTGGACTGTGTCAGTCACTTTTTTCCATTCTTCCATGGGCTGCTGATGCACTGGCAGGGGGTAGGGGGGTGCTGCTATGAGAGTTCTGTGCTTGCCTTGTTCTGCAAACTGTAGTGCTACATAACTGAAGCAGTAATGAAAGTCTGTGGCTGGCCATGGGGCAGGCAGGGTGTGCCGGCTGCCCGTTGAATACCTTTATCAGAATGTAGGTACTTATGAGAGGAAGAATTTGGGTGCTGGTGGGAGGACTGGGGGCTTCTGTATTAAAACGATCTGGGCTAGGAGGGGGCTTTTTTCCTCTTTTTTTGCCGAATACCAAATATTCGGCTGAATAATCTAATACCTGATGCCTGAATACCGAATATTGGAAAAAGGTATTCGTGAGCCTGACAGATGATCATTCACAGCATTCTACTTCCATTCAAACTTAACCTATCAGAAGCTTGATTTTAAACTGCAAGTTATATACAATCACAATGTAGCAGAAGTTGGTAGCACAAGCTGTCTCCTGTTGTGGTGAAATGTAGGCTTAAAACAAGCTCGTTTTACAAGTTTTTTTTTTTTTTTCATTTTGTTTCTCTCCCTGGACAACTGGCCCTTCCTCCATTGGTCACCCCCAGCCCCGTCACCCCAGCGTCCACTGGTACTTACCTCTATTGCTGTTCTTGAGGTAACCAGCTGGTCGGGTGTGGCGCCTGCAAGGGACCGGTTTCATTCTGCCAGTTGCCATGATTTTCTTGCTCCCCACCCCAGTGTGTGACATAGAGCGTGCAATGGCACCAATGGCAAAGCTGCGCATGCTTCCGCATACAGCATGCTAGGCGTCTGCTCCACAACCGCCCCCTGTATGCGGGTACTCTGTGCCAGCCCCCAGCTGCTGTTAGGGGGCCAGGCAAGCAGCGGCGGGCTCTGTCCCCACCCCTCCGCAGGAAAGGAGAGCTGTTCTCCAGACACCCAATCCTCTCCTTGCCCAGCCGACCCCTGGCAGCCCACTTGCACCGCAAACACAGGTCACCGGCGTGGCAGAAGTTAAGACAGTGATGCTTCAGCCCTCCACGCCACTGGGCCTGCTTGTTTTACTAGTTTTGACAAAAATTGCAAACCCTTTTCTGCTGACAGGAGAATGGTGTCGTCTCAGCCACCTGAGTGGCTATCCTGCACATGTGGTACATATACAGTAGTGTACAGGCAGCTGTGCTTTTCCTATCATTGCCATCTTATGAGGGAAAGTAAAACTGAAGGCAACTACATGAATGTTACCAAGTGGTGCACTCCAGTTTTCATCTAATTAAACAACTGGATGCAATACTTAATGATACGATGCACCACATCATACATGTATACACAGTAACAGAATGAAGCAATAGATCTGTGTTTTTAATATAAATATGTCCAAAGAACAACATTTTGAGCTTAAACATTTTTCCACACCCAACTGGTTTTTGCACTACTTACTGTGGCTATTTTCACATTATCCCTGACATGCATGCGGTCAATGTCTTTCTCAGGTACTGGATCTGGGCTGTCCAGGTATGCCAGCAAACCAATCGGCTGTAATTACACACAAAACAATTAATGAGATAACAGCCTTCAGACAAGAATGTATACAGTAATGGATAAGCAACCATACACGATAAGGCTGTGTTTCCATCGACGGGTTATGATGACATCATAGGGACATCGAAAGTGAAGCTTTGAAGGTCCTTGAAGTCATCACAGTCCCCGAGATGGAAACATGGCTGAGTTGGTTTGGTTGACCATATATTATTTTATACATTATACAATGAGACTTTTGAAAGTGGAAACCTGATTGTCTAACAGTCTTTTATCCATGAGTAAAGCCCACCATAACTCACAGATAAAAGAGCCAGCCAGCCACATCTATTAAAAAAAAAAAATCAATCCAACCTACAAATCACAACATTTAATGCCGCTATATTAATTTCCTGGTAAGCTGCAAACAGAAAAGCAAGAGCCACAAACGGAGAAGCAGAAGTTTTAAAAAAGGACTGCTGTGTACCAGTTAGACACTGCAGAAGTCCCAACCCCACTTTCCATGGGAAAAAACAGAAATGGGAAAGAAATCTTCATAGTGGACATTCCTGTTACTTCTTTCCTCTACCGCTCCACAGTACAGGCCACAGAGACTGCGGCTATCTCCCTACTCCACCTGAGACACAAGCAATCCACCCACTCCCCCAGTTCACACTCCAGTCCTGTCGACCTCAACAAAGGAATACCACCAGGTTGGCTGTTCATGATGTGCTACTCATCTGAGGCTGCGCCCTTTTCAAGTCCTTCATAAAAGAATCTTGTTACTTCCCCCGAATGGAAAAAACAGACCCCGGAACCACACCCTGAACTGCCACACTCAGTCTGTGGGGGATAGGGGGCTGCCGTTACCTCCCTTGCAAAAGTGGGAAACAAAAAAACTTGAGCTCCTGATCGAGCTCGCTAACCTCAGTCCTCTGCACCCTATGCCACAATCCTTTCTGGAGCTCCAGCAGCCGCTAAAAAAAAAAAAAGCAACAGTATAATAACTGCCGCTTTCCGAACGGTTGCTGTAACTCACTCCATCTTTCTTTATAACTCACTGCTGGAGGCTCTCGTACTACTGGCATACAAAATTATAAAAAAAAGTCAGCTCCATAAACAAAAGTTAAAACACACACACACACACACACAAAGCTCCCATTTCAACAGCAGCTGCAATACCAATGAATGCCTCAACAGCAACAGGGATCTTTTTTTTTTCTGGTAAGAATACGTTAAAGAAAAATGATTTAAACTGTGAAAAAACCTTTATATATAGTGTGTATGTATATATATATATATATATATATATATATATATATATACACACACACACATATATATATATATACACACACACACACACACATACCTATACATACACACACTTTTTTTTTTTTTTACAAAAAAATACAGGCGGGCATTGCATAACCGTAGTAATCCACTCCAGGATGTGGGTTATGCTGGGATTTACTCACGCCTGGTGCGGATTTGGTCATGAGACCGCATCAAGCGTGAGTAAATCCCAGCATAACCCATACTCTGTCATGGATTACTTAAGTATATGATCATCCATGAACTGTCCTTAGTTACTCACCCTTCTGCCTGATGAACAAATGCACTATGTTAACTCATGCTGTTCCCTCCTACATGTGTCCCCAATGTTTTGGTTTCACATGGCTGTTTGACTGTGCCGTGCATGCTTGACTCTGACGTAGTTACTGTGATGAGAAGTTGTACCACAGGAGCTACAGTACTAGTGTGGTACAACAGGGTTTCTAAAGGCATGCATTTCTATACAGAACAGCCCCAGACCATATACTACAATGGAAAATCTAATGTAAACTGAAAACTCCAGCCCCCCCCACACCAGACAATACCACTAGAATATTTTACACTATTACATTTTTTATGTGGAATATTTTATTTTTTATACTTGTATTTATGTCCCTGCAGTCAGTGCCCCCTTCAGTCAACAATCATCCAGCCCTAACACACGACACAAAATCCAGTCTGGGTAGCCAGTTTGAGGAGTGGGTCCCACAGGTGTACCGCCTGTCATCTAGAAAGCGTTTGGTGATTTTTACTCCACAGCCTCATCAGACAGCTTTGGTGCCATACTGGTAACTGTGATACTTGCATCCTGTCACCGCCACAACGTCCAGCAGTACCTTGGCACCAAGCCCCACAACTGGTGAAAGCAGGCTCCCCAGTCCACCACAGTGGTGACGTTCAGCCTCTCTCCCCAACCCGGCTGGGACACACTACACTGGACAGCACGTCTCCCAGCATGGCCACCCACTCCAGCAACTTGGGTCACTGGTCCATCAGGAAGCCTTTTAGTTTATATTTTTAAAGCAACCGTTCATGGTGCTACAAAAACTTTATACATATACCTTTTATTCCACTTCTGTTTGCCCTTTTGTCTTTTAAGAAACCGTTTCTCCTTGTTTAAAGTTTGCTTTAGCATTTTTTTTAAATAAATCAAATAATGAACAGAAGCCACCATGACATTTCCATCAGTGCTCTTAGCTATATTTCAACAAACACGAAAGATCATTTCTCATGTGACTTAAGATGAACTAGCATGCACCAGAAACCACTTCCTGACCTTATCAGGCACTGGGGACAGCAACACTAACTCCAGGCCACAAAAGTAAAGCTCTACGTATTTAGTTAGTTTTTTCAGTTACTTCCCTGTAACTGCAGGTTTACTACTAGTATTCAAGTCACATCAACACTATGCCAGATTCCACTAAGACTGCTCAATTTCCAGAAACAGACTTCAAGCTTGGTTCCTCCCACCACCCAATGGCATGCGCTCTGGTCCCTGCACCACTGCTCTCAGACTTAAGACACTGGAAAAAGTGACCTGAAGAGCAAACCTAGCCAGGGGAGGGTAGGTGAGTCATACAGCTTAGAACTGATATGAGGTGTAGAAATACAGAAGCTGACAAGTGACCTAATTCTTCTATCACAGAAATACAGAATTTTCCAGCAGAAAAGGACTGCTTGGTCCACCCAGTCTGCCAGATGTCCCCTGCCTACCCTGTCTCCACAGATCCTAACCAGTCTGGCAACCCTGTACCCTCCCTGTCCATTTACTAATATTCCCCATGTCTTATTTATTTATTTTATTTATTTACCGAGTATGATCGGAATTACAATCCTTTGAGTCACAGACTCTTTTGCAAAGGCTCCACGTCAGGTTACAGGGGGTGGATGGTAGACAAATACAGTAAAAGACGTACATGAACAGGCATTATTTACAGTTTCAGTACTGACACAGCAAATTTTGCAGTCTCTCCACGTCGGTTACAGTGGGTGGAGGGTAAACAGAGTACAGTAAAGGACTAACACAGACAGACAGTATTAAAAGTTGCAGTACTGAGAGCAGACCAGGCTAGAAACTTATTTAGCAGGTGAGGTAATTAGGCAAGAACCTTATTCAGCACGTGAGGTAATTTGGTAGCATTCCTGGAGTCCCTAGACAGAGATTTGCAGGATGCCATTTCGTAGGGTCTAGGGAGTCCCTGACTCAGGAGAAGTGGAGGATTAAGGAGTAAGGAGAGTGGGCAGATTTAGCCACAATCACATTTAGCACTCTCCTTTAGGTGGGTTTTAAGGCCTGATTTGAATAGTGAGATGCTATGGGACTGGGAGGGAGGAGGGGGTAGTGAGTTGAGCCAGAGAGGAGCACGGTAGCGGAAAGATCTTTGCCCTAGTGCTGTTCTACAGAGGGGAACCAGAAAAGATGGGTGTGCTGTGAGTCTTGTATTGTGCCTGATGGGGGCTGCACTGATAATGGGGAGTAGTCCGACGAGGGCAAGCTGAAGGCGTATCTTTTTTGTGAGAATGCAGGTGTGGTATTTTAGTCTTTGTTGGAAGTTTAGCCAACCAGTCAGTGTATAAAGATTGCAGGTATGGGTTAGTCTGTCACTGCCTATAACTAGGTGGCAGGCTTTTTTCAGTGCAGTGTTTTTTACTGTTCAGCGTGGTGGGTTCCGCTGAGCCGTATATTACTACCCCATAGTCAACTAGGGAGAGTATGGAGGAGGTGACTGCAAGTTGCATGACCTGTGCAGGTAGGCAGTTCTTGAGTCTGTAGAGGATGCCCACTCTAGTGTTGACAGCGGAGGAGAGAAGATGGGCGTGACTATGGTAGGAGAGGGAGGTATCCAGAGTGATACCCAGGTATTTAATGTTTGTAACGTGTTCCAGTTGGGTGCCTAGTGAGTTCTTAATTAGGAGTGCCATCTGACTATGTGGGCTTTGGCGATGCGCAAAGATCATGGACTTAGTTTTGTTATAGTTGATGATCAGGCAGTGATCACTGAACCAGTTCTCTAGCTCCCGGAAAAAGCCCTGAAGGGCCTGTTGGAGGGTGCTTGGATGAGGGTGTTTCCAGTACAGGACCGCGTCATCAGCATAGAGTAGTAAATGACTGCTGCAAGCTTTAGGGAGAGAGTTTAAGAAGAGGGTGAAGAGCAATGGGCCAAGTATAGACCCCACGGGACCCCAGAACAAACTGTTTTGGAGCTGTTACGTCTGTCCTACACATGCTTGAACCCCCACTGTTTTTGCCTCCATTACATCTGTCGGCTGTCCGTTCCAGATGTCTACCATCCTTTATGTGAAGTAGTAGGAGGCAGTATAGCGCAGTGGGTTAAGACTCTGAACTACATATCTGGAGACCTGGGTTTGAATCCCATAGCCACCTAGGTACATACAGTGTGATCCTGAGCAAGTCACTTAACTTCCATCTGCTCCCAGGTTGTATCTGGAAACAACCTTCAGCTTAGTCTGCTACTCCTGGTTAAACAATGTTCCCTTTCCCTAGTACTTCCTCACATACCTCTTAACCCCGACCCACCCTGCTTCATCGTCTACCCCTTGGTCCTAGTGCTCTCTCTCTTTTGAAACAGACTCCCCTCCAGCACCCTGTGATGTACTTGTATATGTCTATCCTGTCTCCTCTCGCTCTCCTCTCTTCCAGTGTGTGCATGCTGAGATCTTGAAATCTCTCCTCGTAAAACCTCTACACCATTTTAGTTGCCCTCCTCTGGACTGCCTCCACCCTGTTTATGTCCTTTTTGAGGTGTGGCCTCCAAAACTGGACATGGTACTCCAGGTGTGATCTCACCATCGAGCAATACAGTGGCAACCCTCTTCCCTTTTCCTGCTGGAAATAACTCTCTCTATGTACCCCAGCATCCCACTAGCTCTACCCACTGCTTTGTCACACTGCCCTGCCACTCTGAGGTCATCAGTTATCATAACCCCAAGGTCCATTCCTGCTTAATGACTGTCAGTACATCCCCACAATCCTACACTCTCTGTTTCTGGGTTCTTATGCCCTAAGTGCATGATTTGCATTTGAGGGAATTTAATCCAACTTGCCATGCTCTTGACTACTCTAATTTCCCAAGTTCCCTGCCCATTCTCTCCACCCCTCCTGAGGTCCACACTATTACAGATTTTGGTTTAATCTGCAAAAAATGAAAATGACATACCTACTGTAATTCTTGATTTTCTTGGACAAAGTCTCCACCACTCATTCACATTGATATGACTATGCCGGAGGTGCTAGGACCCAGTGGGAGCCAAAAATCTTCAGGAGGGCCGGCACCAACGTAGGGCCAAAAGAAAGCAGCGCCGCAAGCCCAGCTCATGCTGTGTAGGCTACCTCGGCATCAACCCTCCAACCGCCCAGTACCTTTTTGACCAAGGAGGTGCAGCGTAAACTAACCTAGTGAAACTAACCTATGTCAGACATAAGATAGTCCAAATGACCCGTATAAGAAGGGTCAACACAACAAAGTCTTCACAGCCCAGCCATCGAGGGGGTGGAGATCAAATCAGATGAGTGAGCTTGGGGGATGAAGGATGGGCGTGTGAATAAGTGGTGGAGACTTCGTCCAAGAAGATCAAGAATTACGGTAGGTACGTAATTTTCATATCTTCCTGGACATAAAGTCTCCACAACTCATTCACACAGATGGGAGAGTACTGAGCTAAAAGCATCCCCAGAGAAGGGTGGCAGGAGAGAGGAGCTCAATCAGGACAGAAGTCCATTTAGGATTGTCCTGATGAAGGACAGATGCTGTCTGGTATGGACATGCAAAGCATACTGCTTCACAAAAGTATGCACAGAGCTCCAAGTAGCAGCACTGCAGATGCCTGCAATGGGCATATTTCAGATTCCTGCCAGAGAAGCCGCGACTGCTCTGGTAGAATGAGCGTATACTCTGCCTTCCAGTTTAACCTGTGCCATGGAGTAGCATGATAGCAACAGGTTGACCCAGTCGGGCCATGGTGAAGGATACAAATAGTTGCTTTGATTTGCAGCTCTCTTTAGTTCTATGCAGAACCGCAAAACCCTTTTAACATCCAGAGAATGTAGGGTACACTCTCCCTCATTTTGGAAGTTCACGAAGTAGGTCGGAAGAACCAAGGGTTGGTTCAGATGGAATTCCGAGTCTACTCTGGGGAGAAACTTAGGGTGAGTTCTGAGAACCACCTTGTCCTTGTGAAATACAGTATACGGAGGGTCTGTGACCAGAGCATGTATTTCAGACACTCTGTGTGAGGAGGTAATGGCTACAAGGAAGGCAGCTTTCCAAGTCAGTAACTTCAGCTCACATGTTGCTAGAAGCTTGAAAGTTTTATGGGTGAGCATGTCTAGCACAAAATTAATGTCCCAAGTGGCTACTGGTCTTCTGATCGGTTGCCTAGTGTGAAGTATACCTTTAAGGAGCCTCTTAACCAAGGGCAACTGAGCCAGGCAGAGAGCGTAGAGGCTTTCGGTAAGCTGAGATCAGAGAGAGATGAACCTTCACAGTGGAGTATTGTAGCCTTGCATTTGACAGATCTAGTAGATACTCCAGGATTTTGTTAGGTGGGCAAGAGAACAGGTCCATGAAGAATTCTGCGCACCAGATGGCGAAACCGTTTCACTTTGCTGTGTAGGTTTTCCTAGTAGCCGGTTTATGCACACTAGGAGAATGTCTGAGACCCTATGAAACATCAAATCACTCACTCTCTATCTCTCAGGAGCCATAAGGCATGGCTGAAGGGATCTCAGATTGGGATGTACCACTGGGCCCTGGGTCAGCAGGTCTGTTTGAAGTGGAAGCTGTCTCGGTGGAGTTTCTGATAATCTGTTGATCAATGGGAACCAAATCTGACGAGGCCAAAATGGGGCGATGAGGATCATTCTGCCCCATTGTGTCTCCAAATTGAGCAGCACCCTCTGAACTAAGGGAAGAGGAGGAAATGCATACAGAAAGTGTTTTGTCCACTGCAGTCTGAATGCATCCTGACAAAGTGCCAGGTTCTTCTTATATGCATCGTCTATTGTGATACATATGTGTGTATACTGTTGAAGATATAGAAAACATGGTTATGTTACCTATATTTTTTTGATTTTAATACTCTTTTTTTGAGGTTAGGATTATAATATTGGTGCATGGTCACTTTAAGGTTGCTGTATAAAAGGATGTTAGACATGGATTGATTTATCCTCCTGACGACGCACATAGTGTGAAACTGGCAGAGGGTTCTTGATCCGGTAATGCTGGGTGGCTTGCTCAACACGAGCTTTTGGTGAAATAAATAAGGGAGGAATTGTGACCCAAAAATTAGTCAGGCCTCCCTGATCCCTCCAAACAAAGGGATCAAGCAAAAGGTACGTCACACATTGTAGGAAAACAATCAAACAGAATAGTAGGATCATTTTGTCTGAAAACTGCCCCAAAAGGGCAGAAACTGAAAGGCTGCCCAGGAGTGCACCTAAAGAGAAAAATATTTTCTCAGTGCAACCCAAACTTGCAAATCAACTTAGTGCGCTGTGGGGCTCCAAGCATCTTGAAACATCTGCACATTAATGAATAAATTAAATGCACTATAACAAGTTACAGCCAAACATCGTGGTTGAGGGCAGAACACCACCTGCAAGTAAACAAAGGCTGCTTTTATTTTCTCTTTCACTAAATAATAAGGTATACTTGCAGTGAGGAAACCTATGCTTCTTAATTTTTCTGCGCCTCTGTTTACCCCAGTAACACCGGAGCATGAAGTACTAAAGTCACCTGCACTTTGTGCAGATCGCTAGTCCGATTCAGGTGTTCGCTATAAACCCTCAAGTTCTGCCCTTTGGGGTTATACACTTCTTTATGGTTTCTCTGACTTCCTGCAGCAATCGAAAGCCTCTCTGCTCATTTGTTCCTCCTCGTCTGTTTACATTACTCTGCCATTGCAAGCGGGGACGCTTCCTGTGGCACAGGACCGGACAACTGGAAACTCCTTCCTCTCTCTTTAGTTCTGGTTGAATCTCCTCGAGTTGCATATACTTTATTACCAGTGTCCCAAAACACATGTAAATTTGCAGGATAAGGTGTCTGGAAGCGGATCCCATGTTGTTTCAGGATCTTCATGATTGGTGCGTATGCAGCCCTTTTTTTCATAGGTAGTCATTGTTGAACAGCAGCCTGGATGAGTTATAGGTGACTACTTTCTTAGACCAGGCTGCCTTCAGCACTGTTTCTTTATCCCTGAAGCTGGAAAATTTTAAGACAATTGACTATGGTCTTGCTGATTGATCTGTGGGTCTTCACATCAGGGCTCTGTGTGCTCTCTCAATTTTAAACTGAAATGTTAAGGGGAGATCCAAGACATCCCGGAGTTAATCCATCAGGAAATCTTCCATTCTGCCCAATTCAGAATCCTCTGGGAGACCATATATACGGAGGTTGTCCCTTCTGGACTGAGCTTCCAAATCTAAATTTTTTTCTTGGAAAGCCTCTTGCTGATCCAACAAAAAAATCAACAGCTTGGCGAAAGCATTGGGTCTCCTCTGCAACCTCGCCTGTTACAGCTTCCAATCGCTCCAATCTCTCCTCAACCTCCGTAAGCCTGGTCTGTGGTGCAGAAAATTATTTTCTATTTTCTGCCCGGAATGCCTTTATTTCTGCCAAAAGCATCTCAAAACGGGAGCGAGATAGCCTGTCACCCTCTCTGTGTCTTGGTCCTCAGCCATGCTGCTTGCTGGGGATACACAGCAGCTGGAGGTAGGCCGTCTCCGGGATCCGATAGCATCCGTTCTCCCCTGTGCCTCCCCGAGCACAGTTTCACTAAATGTTTACCCCCAGACATTATTTCAATATTTTTTTAGATCTCCTTCATAGAATTAGGGAGTTTTATCAAGTGGGTTATGCTGGAGCTCCTCTCCTATGCAGTCATTCAGGATGGTGACATCACCGGAATTCCAGTGGCCCATTTTCTAAGCGCAATAATACCCTCCACGGTGGGCGGTATGGGCAATACCGGAACTTCCGGGGGGCTATAAGGCCCTCCGCCTGCGGCATCGGGCCTCATTATGCCCCTGGGCAGTCCAGTATTGCCCAATACCGCCCACCCTGTCAGGTATTATTGCTTGCCTATGGACTTAACCACAGAAGGAATAAGTGCCGGATTATCACACACCATCTGTGAAAGAGTCTCGAAAACAGGCTGTACTGGAGGAGTCAATTCCACAGGGATTTCCGGAACATGCAGATATTGAAGGTGCAAGAGCTTCCCTGGATCCACCTCCGATGTCTGGAGAGACAGAGAGAGAGAGAGAGAGAGAGGGTGGAGTTCATGTTCTTCAGTAGAGATTTAAAGGACAGGTCCTCGGCCAAAGGCTCTGTTGACGAAGGGGGCTTACCTTCCACTCCCAAGGAAGAATCTTCATTGAAGTTGTCTCCTAATCATAGATCAGGATCAGGCTCAACATTATCTTCTACTAGCCCAGGAGGCATAGTATAAAGAAGAAAGGAAGGAAAGAGCACAGGAGGGGTGCTTCTCGAATCGGAGTCGAGAAACTCTGTTCCCGGGGCAGCACTGGGAACAGGACCAGAAATGGCGCCACAGACATCACCACAAGTGGCGCCGACCTCAGCGCTGTCAGGCATGACGCCAAGAGGACCAGAGTCTAAGGTGGCACCACAGTTCATGCCACATGGGTGCTTGGAGACCCCAACCCAAACTACAGGGCACCCAAGGATGAAGATCCGATAAGGAGAAGGTGGTACCTGTGCTGGCACCTGTGCTGCAGCCATGTGAGGGGAAGCGCACAAGTGTGTAGTGTCAATGGCACCGAAGGAGGTGGCGCTGTGAGGAGCTGACCCAACTGTATAGATCCATGGTCCAAAGCACCTGGGCCGCTGACCCGGAAGGTCGGAACAACCGCCGAACCCACTGCTCCATAAGAGCATCCCACTGATGAAACTGCTCACTGGAGGACCCCCTCCCGGGGGCATGGAGGGACTACGGAGTCAAAGATACCAGTCACCGGGGACAAAGGCTGAAGAAGACCCCGACAGAGTCTGAGTCGGCCTCCTGTCCCCCACAACCGACATGCAGACCTACAAGAGGGCGACCTCAAGCGATACCATTTCTTCTTCGACTGGTGAGACGAAGAACAACTCCAGGCAGAGTGGTGCCGGGTTCTTGAAGATCGGTAACAGGACCGCTTCTTTTTTGATCTTTCAGGAGGACTGTCCTTCCCCGTGAGCACTGGACTGCCCGTAGTCAGACAACCCCCCGTAGAGGGTGGTGGACTGGACCCAGCCCTGCTGGAAATACAGCTTTCATGTGAGGTCTTCCTACTATCACCGGCCCTGTTCATGGGCGACTCCGTCAAAGGCAGGCTGAAGAAGAATTCTCTGTATTTTCTCGATGAAAGACTAATTTTTTTTTAAATAAAAAACTAAGAATATATTAAAAACTCAAGCAATACTGACCAACTATGCTGCTGTCGTATAGACGTGAAGATTTGCACTCGACGGTGGGAAAAGGAACCGAGATGGTTGGAGGGTCGACGCTGAGGTAGCCCATATGGTGAGAGCCGGACTTGCGGCGCTGCTTCCTTGCGGCCCTACCTCGGAGCTGGCCCTCCTGAAGATTTTTGGTTCCTGCTGGGTCCTAGCAACTCTGGCGTAGTCCCATCAGTTTGAATGAGTGGTGGAGACTATGTCCAGGAAGATGGCATACCTTCCCTTCCAGTTCTTATGAAGTATCACTTACAAAGACATTGGAAAAAAACGGTCCCAACACTAAGCCCTGCAGCATCCCGCTGGTCACTCTCCCATCACTAGAGTGAGTGCAGTTAACCACCACCCTCTGTCACCTATCTGTTACCCACTTTCATAACCAACTGACCATTTTGGATCCCACTCCTAAGCTGCTCGATTTCATTATTAGTCTACTATGCGGCACAGTGTCAAAGGTCTTGCTAATGTCCAGATAGGCTATGTTCACTGCCCTTCCCTGATCTATTTCCCTGGTCACCCAGTCAAAAAAAAATCAATCAGATTTGTCTGGCATGATTTGCCTTCTCCATGAATCCATGCTGCTTGTGGTCTTGCATTATTGGATTCAAGATACTCTACCAGCCTTTCCCTAAGCAGGGTTTCCATTAATTTCACCACTGGTGAAGTGAGACTTACAAGCCTTTAGTTGCTATCCTCCTTCCTGCTGCTGCGTGTTATGTAGAAAGACCATGTGTGCTCTTTTCCAGCCCTCCAGAACCAAGTCCGTTTCCAGTGAACTTCTGAATAACACCATCAGTGGGGCAGCTAGCACCTCCCTGAGTTCCTTTAGTATCCTTCAGTGTATTCTGTCTGGTCTCGCAGCCCTGTCCACCTTCAGAGCTGCAAGTCCCTTAGGGATTCTTTCCTCCGAAAATGGAGCTGTGTGGACCACTGTTTAAATAATTTTCCTGGTGGTCCTGTGATTTTCCCTGTTAGTTCAATGGTGTGGCCCACTCCTCATAACTTGAACACTCCCTGGCATGCAGTGGACCCCCCCCCCAAGCTCTAGATACATTGCTGCATGGTCCAATAATTAGATGCAGCTGGCTTCACAGCTCCTGCTAGCTCTCGCTCACTCTGTTGCATACCATGCCATACTCCTGTGCCTGCATGTAATAGTTCTACAAGTTGGGGGGCCTACATTCTACAACCAGGTTTGCGAAGAGTACCATCCATTGTAAAGGCCCTATGGATAATTTGCCAACCATGTGGAGAAGGCTTGCAATACCGTTGTGCACAACACAACGGGGTGCAAAGCAGTTGTCACTGCTAAGTGGTCCTTGAAGCCACTTTGTGATGACCCCTTGAGAATCTGTATAGGGCCGCGGTGGTTGAAAGGGAGGGCATAATGAAGTATATGAAACCATTTTTAACATGGACCGCTGATTTTTAACAACTTAATTTGACTTTGCTTACCAAAATGCGCTTTAGCAAATTCAGAGCTGTGAGATTTTCAGCTGTCCAGAGACCAACCAAGTGTCTGCTCAGTTGCCTGAAAAAAAAAATTGCAATAATTTTCACAAGTTACTGAATCTCAGGTAAACCTTTCAATGGTACATGTTACCTACTGTACTTATAGCTGCAGTTTTACTACTGGTATTCCTTCTGTTCACACTAAATGCTGTTCTACTGTGCATAAATTAAGTCTTCAGAAAACCCACAGACTAGAATTTGGTCTCTCTTCCTCTCAGATCTTCACCTCCTCCACATTCCAGATCTTTAGTAGAACCATGGAAAAATGCTAAGCCACCCATTCACTAAAAAACCTGAGGGCCAGTAGCCAGACAAGGCCAGGCAGGCCATGTGACTGAGACAGAAATACAAACAGAGAAACAAACAAGTATGTAAAAACTTACAGTAACAGTAGATCTTCGAGAGAATCTTCCTCATTAGGCCACACCTTTGGAACTGTAAGCTGTCAGTGCCAGGACCACACAGGATTTTTGCTAGCTGGGTGTCACTCACAATGATGTGCATCACTGACGCACATAAACCTGGATGGCCCCATCATACCTCAGTTCCCCACCGGAGATTAGCCTCAGAAGACCTCTAACCATGAGTAACCAGGAGAGTAGACCAGTACCAGGCAAACATGGACAGGCTAGAGACTGAAAATAGGATGCAAGGAGTAAGGCTTTAGGTACAGCATCTGATGTAACCTCAGAATACTAAAAGGGGGAAGAAGGAAGGGTACAGCATGGCCTAATGGTGGAGATTCTCTCGAAGACAGGACAGCAACGTAAGAATTTACAGCAACAGTAGATTGTCAAAAGAATCTACTTCATTAGCCCACACCTTGCAACTGTAAGCCATCTGCATCAGGACCACACGGAAACCTTCCGAGGGGCTGCTCACAATGACATACAGCGTCAATGCCTATAGTATGAGGGCAGCCCTATCACTCCTCAGTTCCCAGCCAGAGATTTGTTTCAGAGGGCCTCTAAATGTGAGGAGCCAGGAGATTAGACCAGTACCAGACATACAAATATTAAAAAATATTAAAACTACTATTTTTCACAAAAGTACAGATAAAAATACAATATCAGAATCATCCAGCTGTCACCCACGCCATGTTACAGAAAACACCCCAAGGGACAATTTTTGCATCTTAAAAGAAATTGTAGTGATCCTGAAGTTTATAAGATAGAGGAACAAAAAATGGAAGATCGACTTCTGGAAAGAAGTTACAGTTGTATTATACAAAAAGCAAAAGAAGAGGTGTCTGTAAAGAATAGGCATGAATTGGTGCATTCTAATAGACAAGGGTCATTTGCAGATGAAAATAGTTCTAACTTGCATTTTGCACATCAAAAATTAAGTTAATTCAGAAGATCATAAATTTGGGTTTCAGGCTATAGATAAAGTAACAGAACCCACCAGGGGGAAGATTTTAACTCAGTGGTTTTGCACAAAGAATCATTCTGTATATACAACTTAAAAGCCACGCAATGGTCATGACTGAATGCAGCATTTGATTTAAAACCTTTTTTAAACAATAAAAAAAGGCTACACAAAGGCTAGGTGAAGCTATTTTTACATGATTAATTTTAGATGCAAAAATAATTAGGGTTTGTTTCTTTAAATTATGGAATGCATTATGTCGCTCATATTGTACTTAACATACACATGTAATTTAATTCAAAGCCTATTTAAAAATACAAGATACTGGTGAATATTAAAACTGAGACGCATAAATAAATAAAATATACCACTGGGTTTCTTAAATCTACAGAAAAAGGTTTTCAACTTCCTGCATTATTACACAGGCAAGTTAAGGTCATAGTAATAAAGGGATGGTATGGGTCTAAGGATGTAATGCCGATTCCTGACTTATTCATCTCCTACCCTTCTACTGTTGCCACAATCCTGAACTTTTTTCCTTTTCTATCTATAGTTTCTCCTCCTGGTCAACCGGCCCCCTTCCACCTTTCCCCCCACCCCAGCATCCACCAGGACTTACCTGGATGGCACCGAGATGCCCAGAAGGTGAAGTGCAGAGCCTGCAAAGGACCAGTGTCATCCTGCTGGTTGATCAGTTTTTTCAGTCCCCCCCCCCACTGCTGGGGCACAACACATCAATGTGCACGCGTGGAGGCGCATGTACCTCCCTTCCACTGGTGTCCCTGACCCATTCTGCCCTCAGGCCTTGACCTGATGGCAGTCATTCGGCGGGACTGCCAATCCACCCTCCCCAGGAGAGGTGAGCCGTCCTCCAGACACTCAATCCTCTCCCTCCCTCCCTGGTGACCCGATCGCACCGTGAGTATGGGTCGATGTTGCAGGAGGTAAGGCAGCGATGCCTCAGCCCTCCATGCCACTAGGCCTGCTTCCTTAACTCCTCCTTTACCATCTGTGCCCACCCAACCAACACCCAAATTTCCACACATCCCTCCACCTTCACCCTCTTAGGGTTTTCATTTTTCCCCGGTCACAACCCAAGAGGTCCTCCACATACTCCTTTCACTGAACCCACACTAATCCAGCCCCGATGGCCTACTCAATCTCTGCCCCTGCCATAGCCCTCCTCCATCCCACTTGTTACTGTAGCAGAGTAAAATCCTCCTACTGTATTTTTGATTAATGAAAATAAGATAATCAGTTCCTAAGGGTCTGCAAGAAAGCCTTACAACCACAATAAGTCTGATATAAGGTAACAAAAATGAGAGCCTGCTGAGACCTGAAATATTCAGTGCAGGGATAGTCTTATAGCATGTCCAAATAAATGTTTCTTTCCTATCCTTTTGACTGCAGCCTTTCTTCTATGCTACTATTCTATCTTGTCATTGCTGGACTGATAACCCAGCACTGAAACTTCAATACTCTCTCTCTTTTTTCTTTCTGCCCCACCACACACACAGCTAGCATTAAGTATACAAGAGCTGTCCTAGCACAGTTAGGGTGAAAGAAATGTTGTGTACTTTGGTGCTGTATTCCCCTGTTAAGTTTCCATGTGCAAAATAGTGAACCTGGGGAAGAAAGCACATAAAATGAATCTGCGTTTTTGGCCCTATAAAACAAAGTACAGAAGAACTATTATAAACCACCTTTAGCTTTGTATGGAAGGTATCACAAATCCCAAAGTTCTTACTGTTTAGAAATGTACCAAACACGTGTTTTACAAACTGCTACCAAACAATGCATCAGCAATGCCTTTTGTTTTATATTGTTGGTTTAAGTTGTATTTTCCTGATATTAGATGAGATATTTCTTTGATATCTTGGAGGTGAAAGACTAGGTTTGCTGGCAAAGACACCTAGCTTCACCTGAGCTCTTTTCTTCTAGGTTGCTTGAAAGGACAGAGCAAAGAACCTTACCAGAGCAAGGAAAAGGAATAATGCTTCTTTTGACTATGCAGATTTACTGTGTGTTATTATTTTCTTTTGTACCCACATGGATTGTTACTGTTTGTTGCTAACATTTTATAGCTTTATTTTTCTCTGATTCAAATTGTTGTTGCTGGGTATACCTTCTGCTGCATTATAACAGGGTGTGTCTCAGGTGTGTGCTTATAGATTACTGCTGTAATCATCCGATTCAAATGGTCTTTTGCAAGGTATATCTTTTGTTGCTCCTTTATTTTACTCTGTAGCAAAGTGTTTCTTACAGGGTATATCTTCTGTGAAATTATTACAGGCAGTGCTTTACAGGTTTTACAGTTTTATCTATCATTAGGATAAGCTTTCAGGGCTACTGCATTTGTTGCTGGCTGTTTCTTTCTGCTCTTACCTCCTTGTTTTTTCATCTGTGGTGATTCTGTTTAGGCAGAAGGAGGGCCCAGCCACCCACTCCCATCCCCAACCACCCCACACTACACTCCTTTTATAGGGTGGCACAGTCGTGACATTTCCTGTAGAAAAGCAGGAAGGGGCGGGTCAGAGGGGTATCCACACAGTGACCTCATTTACAGGGGCACAAGTAATTTAACTTGTTATAACAAGTTATACAAAAACAAACAAAACACAAAATCAAACTTCTGCTTTAATTTTCCTCCTAATTACTTTGACCAGGTTAAAAACCCAGCAACTTATCTGGAATGGATATTATTAACTGTAGATACTGAGGGGCACTTTTTAGAAGGGCAGTTTGACAGGATTTAGGACACTGCCCTACAAGCTGGGCCATTGGAGATCTAAGGGCTCAGCTCCAGGCAGCATGGGCAGAGTTTGCACGCCTCAAATCGCATATTCAGGGGGATCTGTATTATAAGAACTGCCCATTTCCCCAACATCCAACAGAAGCACCTCAACCGCAGAGGGTAGTTGGTCCAGGAGGTTGGTAGGTGGTTAGGAGGGGCAAATCGGGTGCCCCATCATTCAGTGCTCTCCAACATATCACCTCCACAAACCATATAAAAACTACAAACGGGTATCTGCCTCTATTTGGAAACCATTTTTCATGAGTTCAGTGAGGGGAGTATATGATTCAGCAAAGTTGGGAACAAATCTCTGATAATAACCAGCCAGCCCTAAAAATGACCCGACATGTTTGTTTGTTTTAGGGACAGGGCTGTTAGCTAATGCTTGTATTTTAGAAACCTCTGGCATAACTTCTCAATTTCCCAACACATAGCCCAAATATCTGGTCTCCTGCATGCCCAATGCACATTTGGTAGTATTAATAGTCAGACCTACATTTCTGCTCTCCTCTGTGCTTCTAAACGCTGAATCTCTTTCTCTCTGCTTCTCAGTCTCTTTTTGTTGTATAGCCCACCATTTGAAAACGTTTATCAGGCTTTCAGGTTCTGTCGCTGCCTGTTCTTTTTCCATAACTTGTGCTGGTTGTACAATCTCAGCTTGGACTTGTCTCTGCTAGTCTGGCTGCCATTCTCCTGGACCTGCTGCTGCAGAATCCATACCTTCCTCTGTGCTTCTCTGGTACTAGGTCCAGTACCCATACACAAAATGTCTGTCTTAGGGATGCATGACTTAAATCCCACTTCTAAAACCATCTGTCATCGAGGCACAGGTCAGGAAGCATAGGAAAACCAGGAGCAGTTGTAGAATTCATCAAAATATTTATTTACAGTAGCAGTAACATAAAAAAATAAACTTGTTCAGTATAACTATTTACAAAGGCAAAATAAAATATTCAGTCTCTGTGTCCCTTTTTCTCTTTCTTCTTTGCAGCTGCAGCTTAGCTCTTATAAGTTTTTTCAACCTCCACTCTTAGCAAGCATCCTGTTTTTGTAAATATCAGGCAGGAACAGAGTGTGCTTGAGCTTGAGGCTCCCCTTTTGCAGCTTCTGCAAAAGGCTGGAAGATTTGCACTCAGGTAACCGCTAGAGTTTACAATATCTTTCTGCACTCATCTCAAAATATACTTATATACGCTTCGAAAGTAACTCTATAGATTTTCTAAACAAAAATGATCCCATTATTAGTTACATTTCCATACAATGATTTGCACATATTTTTATATTAGCACATATGCAAGGGAGGACTGAGAGACAGTGTGAGCCAAAGAACTGCGAGACTGTCAGGATGATCAAGTCCAAAGTCTCACAGGAAAACTGGGTTGCACAACCAGACAGAAAAGACAGAAAAAGAAAGAACAGATCCTTGCATTTAAACATTTTCTCTAACAAAAGGGACAGGGTCCTATTTCACCGTGTCACAGATGGCAAAAGCATAAGTGATAGAAAGAGAAAAACAGGGGGAAGGAGAGCAGGAACACAGGACCTGCTGCAAGAGCTTCTCTCAAAGAACTGCCATTACAGTAAGTTCTTACGTAACTGTACTATCTTATTTCGAGGAAGTCTCCAGCAGCAGGCCACACCGGTATGACTGACTCCCAAACAGTACTGGCAGCCACCAGGATAACATCCCTGGGAGGAGGACAAGTCAGCAGACAAGAGTTCATGACAGAAGGCCCTGAAGAACTGCCAGGCTGAAACAGGCTCTACATCTAGAGGCGATGTCCAGACTGTAATGACTGGTGACAGTGCGGACAGAACTCTAGGTGGCAGCTGTGCAGATGTCAGCAGCAGACACATTTCTGAAGCAACCTGTGGAGGCAGCCATACCCCTGGTGGAATGGCCCTTGACCACTCCCAGAAGGGGTCTGTTGTACTTGCAGTAGCAATAAACAATGCAATTAGCTAACCACTTAGACAAACACCATTTGGAAACAGGAGTGCCCTCTCTTTTGGGGCCAAATGAAACAAACTAGTCAGTTTTCCTCAAAGATTTGATATGGTTCGTGTAATACCGCAACGTTCTGTGAACATCCAAAGTATGGAGCAATGCCTCCCCTCAACTGGAGAACTCAGGAAAATAAACTGGAAGGTGGATGGATTTATTTAAAGCAAACTCAGACACCACCTTAGGTAAAAACTCAGGATTAGTACGCACAGACATCCTGTCTTTGTAAAAACACAAATAAGACTCTATACATCAGAGCCTGGCGCTCGGAAATCCTTTGAGCAGTGGTAACAACTAAAAAGAGCGCTTTCCATGACAGAAAGTGCAGCTCCCAACTCGCAGGCAGTTCAAAGGGAGGTAGAGTGAGTTTCTACAACATAAAGTTGAAGTACTATGGAGGGACCAGGTCCCAAATGGGAGGTTTCAGATGCAAGATGCCCCGCAGGAATGTGCGGGACACCTCAAGCTGGGTGACAGCTTTGCCCTCAATAGGTGCATGGTACGCAGAGATGGCAGAAAGGTGCACCTTAAGGGAGGAGTACCCCAGGCCTGAATCCAAAAGGAAGAGGAGGTACTCCGACACTTGATTCACCGGGCAAGTGAAAGGATCCAAATGGCAAGCAGCGGTCCAAATGGAAAAGTGCTTCCATTTCATAGCATAAGTGGCCCTAGTGGAGGGTTTACTGGCCACCATCAGGACATCAGGACATCAAAGACCCTTGAGAATGCCCCAAAGCAGGAAATAGTTAGGTTTGCAGCAGCCACACATGGAGATATATGGATTTGAGTTCCGGATGGCCCCAGTCCTGGGAGAGAAAGCCTGTGCACAGGGGTGGGGCACCGGAGGTTCCATAGCCAGCTGTTGCAGCAAGGGAAACCAAATCTGGTGAGGCCAGAAGGGAGCTATGAGAATCATGTCTGCCCCCCTCTATCTGGAGCTTCAGCTGAACCCTGCAGAAGCGGGGACGGTATACATAAACCTCCCCTTCCAGGAAGAGGAACAATGTGTCTCACCAGAAAACCCAGGCCCAGGGTAAAGCAAGCAGAAAAGCGGCAGTTTTGCACTAAGTGAGGATGCAGAGGTCCAACTCAGGATGATTGCACGCATCGAAGAAATCTTCGACCACTGAGGTTAGAAGCTTCCATTCGTGAGCCCATGACCTGGAGTGGTTGAGACCATCTGCCAGGACATTTTGCATATCTGGAATATGAACAGCGACAGCTCAAGACCATGCTCGATGGCCTAATACCAGACTCTCATCGCCTCTCAACACAGGAGGAAAGAATGGGTCCCCACCACCTGTTTGTTGACTTAGTACACTACACAGATACTGTTCATCCGTATTAGCAGCGAACCTGGGAGGAGAGGAGTCCCGACGGCCTGCAGGGCATAAAGTACCACCTGCATCTACAGGACTTTGATATGCAGACCCTGTTCTATGTCTGTCCAGGTACCCTGGGTCTGATGATCAGCCAGATGAGCACCTCATCACAAATCGGAGGCATCTGTTGTGAGAATTTGATGGGGGATTGGGCGCTGAAAGGAGATTCCCTCAGAGGAGTTTGGCCGATCGAGCCACCATAACAGAACCCTCCAGACCAGGTCGGAGACCAGCACCAACTGGTACAGGTTGTGTGTGTGCTCGTCCCACTGGACTCTCAAGGTCCACTGAGGAACCCGCATGTGCAGATAGTCCAGGGGGAACCATGACAATGGCCGCTGCCATGTGGCCCAGAAGCTGCAAGAAAACTCTGAATGGAACCCGACAAGCCTGCTCCATCTGTCGCTCCGTCCTGTCCTCGGGCAAAAAGGCCTTGCCCTGGCTGGTGTCCAGGACTGTCCCCTATGTATTGAAGGTGTTGGCAAGGGAAGAGAAAGGACTTCAGCAGATTTACTGCAATTCCCAATTCCTGGAAAAGGTGCAAGGTGCAGTCCAGGGTCTGAACCAGGCGTTCCCTGGAGGGGCAAATCCAAGTTTACCACATTCAAGGACAACAGCCACCAGCAACTTGTGATTCAAAAATAAATACTTTATTGCAGATTCAGTACAAGCTCCTGAAAGATGTGCCCTCTGGTCAATGCTGGCCCCAGTGCTTCAGGAGCGAACCCTTCATCATGGGGCATGGCTAGTGTTGCAGAGTTGATGTCATAATATCTACTGGCACCCATTTAATAATCATGACTTAAACGTCCAATCAATTTTCAGCATATCTAACAATACAAATGTCAATAAAAAATAAGATCAAATGGACTTTGCGTACTAAAAATAAGTAAATACAGCAAACAAACTATATTAAATAAGTGCTACTATAAAGGAGCCACTGGGAGCTCGGAAGGAGTAAGGGCTGGCAGGATTAAAGGCGCTGACACCCTGCAGGAGGATGACGTGGTCGCGGGATTGCAGGCTGACCATGACCAGGAAGTAGACCAGGCCCCATCTCTGTGTGTCTCTCGGTGTTCTTGCTTTCCTAATTTCTTCTTAGGAGATGAAGAAGAGGCCCCGGAGGACTGTGCCAGCGAGGCAGAAGAGTTCATGGCATGCAGCTCTTTTTCTATCCTAAAGGGCTTTTGCTTAAGAAGGTGGCATCCAGGTTTTTTTTAATCAACATCTCCAAGTGTCCTAGTTGAATTTCTGGCAGTGTTGGCTGGCTCTGGGGCCAAGGCAGAGCATTTGTTGCAGGCACACTTAGTGGAGCGGTCAGAAGATGAGGCAGGTGGAGAAGACATAAACCCTAAGGAAACACCGGAAAATCGATGTTAACACTGAAAGAAATAAAGAAAATAAAAAGATGTGAAAGTATGGGAATGGTGGTCGACTGCAGCTGCGATGTTCACTGAGGTCTGACGTGCATGGGTCGATGACAGGAAAAGAACTGAGGCAATGTGGGGGAACCACCCTCCTATACAGCCTGTGCCGATGTCAGATGACCAACGTCAGTGGGGGCGGTCCCCTGTGGTATACTACTAGCTAGGAGTTTTCCGTGTGGTCCTAGTACCTGTCGGCATAGTCGTACTGGTATGGCCTGCAGCAACAGCCTTCCTTGCAGTAGTATCTACTGTTACAAGTAAGTAACCTGTTTTCCTAGGGACGTGGCTATGGTGTGCTATCCACACCTCTGGTAGACTCCTAGCAGCTCTCCAGGGAGGCGGGGGCAAAGCGAACACCCCTACTTAAGGAACACAGATTGGGGCATGGAGGCCCCCAAACCAGCATCCTGGCATGACTCGAGGTTAATGTGGTCATGGGTAATGAAGTTGTGTGCTGACTTCCCGGTAGCAGCCCTGCAGATCTCCAGGATAGGGGTATCCCCAGAAGCAGCTACTGAGACAGTGGTATGTCTGGTGGAAATAAGCCTTTAGCCCTACAGGAGGCTCCCTAAAAGCCAACCTATAGTAGAGGCATATACAGGATACAATCCACCTGCCAATCGTCCACTTTGCTACCAGTCTGCCAGGTGCGACTTCAGTGTAGGAGACAAATAAGTGGTGAACCTCTCCTCGAACTCCAGCCGTACATTTCTTATAGTAGGCAAGTGCTCGTTTCAGGTCCAGACAATGGAGTCTCTGCTCAGCCTCCGAGGTGTGGTTGTTGAAGAACACCAGGAGATTCATCAACTGGTTAAGGTGAAACTCCAACACAACCTTCCGGAGGAACTTCAGGTTGGGACAAAGGACAAACTTGTTCCTATGGAAGACCAGGTAATGAGACTCCACCGAGAGAGCCTGGAGCTCACTGATCCTTCTGGCGGATGTGATAGTCATCAAGGAAAAGGTTACTCACCTGTAACAATAATATATGTTGTTTATCCACACTTGTTGGCATGTCCTTTCCCTTTAAGAATCTTGCCGGAAGGTCTAAAAGCTGGCTCCTTACACTCACCCGTGTGGTATATCCCTCGACTCCACACCATGATGCCAGATCTTTGCCTGCTGGAAGCACACGGTTGTACGTCAAACCCGGGGAGGTCAGGTGGGTTCGTGTGAATATCAACATATACCACTCCTAGAAAGTGCAGCTACGTAAGAACTTACCATAACAGTAGATCTTTGAGGAATGTCTCTTGCAGGTTATTACTCTTGGGAGGTTCCAGCAGAGGGCACTGTCGCACGGCAGCTTCTTCTAGCAGTCTTTCTCTAGGGACCACCCACACATGACATCACTTCCTTGCTCTGTATATAAATGTGGGTGGTTCCTGGTATCCTCTCTTCCACGCCTGTTTCAGCTTGCAACAGCGAGGACCGAGGGAAACCGAGGTACCAATGAGTCCCAACCCTAAGTCCTTATATCAGGATTTTTTCCCTGTTAGAGAAGGAAGGGGGACAGAGGGCGGGATTGTACCTACTGTAAGAGACAATCCTCGAATATCTACTGTTACGGTAAGTTCTTACGTAACCGCACTGTCTTCTATGGAATGGTCTCTTGCAGTAGGTTATTACTCTTGGCAGATTACCAAGCAATTATGTCCATGTGGGAGGATGATTATGACAGAATGCCCTGCAGGACTGCACAGCTGAAGGCTGTTCTATGCCACGAGCCAATGTCTCAGTTGTAATGCCTGGAAAAGGTATGGATGGTAGACCAGGTTGCAGCATTGCAAATATCAGTGATGGAGGCACCCTTAAAACAAGTCGCAGTGGCCGCTACGGCCCTGGTGGAGTGGGCTTGAACATGACCCGATAAGTGTTTGTTGTATCCCTTGTAACAAAAGGTAACGCAATGTGCTAGCCAACAAGAGAGTGTGCATTTAGCCACCGGAAGGCTTCATGGCTGGGAGCAAAGTTGACTAAGAGTTGTGGTGTTTTGGGAAGGGACTTCAGTATAGTAACACAAAATGCAATAAACATCCATTGTGTGCAGAAGATGTTCACCTGGATTGGAGTATTATGGGTAGAAAACTGGTAACTCCAGGGACTGAATCAAGGTCTGTTATGAAACGACCTTTGGCAAAAAAGAAGGATTAGTAGGGAGGATAACTCTGTCCTTATGAAATACAATGCAAGGTTCCTTCCACATGAGAGAATGGAATTCGTAAATTCTTCCAGCCAAAGTGATGGCTACTAAAAATCTTGTTTTCCATGAAAGAAAATGGAGATCATAAGTGGTCCTGGTTCAAAGGGGGTCCACTGTCAGTTTTTCAATCATAAAGTTGAGGTCCCATGGCAGAATGGGATGCCGTATCAGTGGTTTCAGACGTAATACGCCTTTCAGAAACATTTTTGATAGATGATGTTGATACAAAAGGCATATATCCAGCAGTTCGTGGAAAGCTGAGATGGCGGCCAGGTGGACTTTGATAAAGGAATAGCTCAGGCCCTCTGCGAATCGGGAGGCCAAATAATCTAAGATCCATGCAAGCGGGTAGGAGTAAGGGTCTAGTGACTTGGATGCTGACCAGATGGAGAAGTGTTTCCATTTAAAGTTGTAGGTCTCTCTGGTGGCCCACTTTGGGCTGCAAGCAGGACATCAGCCACTTGTGTGGAGACTTGTAATCTATTTATGAAAACGTCTTCAGGAGCCAAGTGTGAAGATGCAGGCTTTTCAGATTGGGATGCTTCAGGGAGCCTGGGCATTGAGTCAAGAGGTCCGGCCTGAATGGCAACTAACGGGTTCAGCTATTGGTAACAGTTGTAGGAGCGGGAACCACACCTGCTGGGGCCACATGGGAGCTGTGAGGAGCATCTTGGCCATCTCCATCTGTAGTTTCAGTAACGTTTTGAGTAGGAGTGGGTTGGGGGGGGTTAGGCATATAAGTAGAGTCCTGTCCAAGGTTGGGACAGGGCATCAGTAGAGCTTCCCCTTATGTTTGGGATAACGGAGAAGTATTTGGGGAGTTTGTGATTCTCTGGGGAGGCAAACCAGTCTGAGGAACGCCCCAGAGAAAGAAGAGGTCCTGAAGGACCGAGTTGTGTATTGTCCATTTGTGTGCTGAGGATTGGCGACTCAGATGATCCACCAAGTGATTCAGATGGCCCAGGAGGTGAGCAGCTGCGAGTCTCAGTCCTTACTCTGTAGCCATTCTCCACATATGGATCGGTGCCCGCATAGGGAGCAAGAGTGAGAGTCTCCTTGTTTGTTGAGATAGCAGACTACTGTTGTATCGTCTGATTGGATTAGGAGATGGCCTGGGGTTATGTGTAGGCTGAATGTGTGCAGAGCAAGGAAGACTGTGCGCATCTCCAGCAGGTTGATGTGGCAATAGGACTGGTTGACAGGCCACTTGCCCTGCATTTGATATGGACCTAGATGGGCTCCCCAGCCTTCTAGAGAGGCATCTGTACTCAATATTTGTTGCGGAGGAGGCCTGTGGAAAGGGAGACCTTGATTGAGGTTGGAGCGAAGCGTCCACCAGAGAAGGGCACATTTGAGGGAAGGAGTTACCTTTATGGGGTCGGAGTGGCAAGGTTTTTTGGCACCACTGTTCTTGCAGTATTCACTGTATAGGATGCATTTGCAGGCATGCAAACTCCACCATTTGGATGGCTGCGGCCATATGCCCTAGGAGGAGGAACAAAAGGCGGGCTGTGACTGTCTGTTGTGATTGCATCTGAGCCGCTAAATGAATTACTGCATCCTGAAGTGCCAAAGGAAGGAAGGCCTTGGTGACTGTCGTGTTGGCGACTGTCATGTCCAATGTTGCTCCTATGTACTGGAATGTCTGGGATGGTTGAGGACTGAACTTGGGCCAGTTCACCGTGATCCCAAGGTCAACAAACAACCGAAGGATCTCCGACAGGGAGGATAGCAGGTGTTCCTTGGTGTCTGCTTTTATTAGCTAACTGTCTAGGTATGGGAATACGGAGTGACCTCATTTTCTCAGAGCCCACGCAACCACTGCTAGACATTTTGTAAAGATTCATGGAGCGGAAGAGGGGCCGAAAGGCAGGGCTCGAAAATGGTGATTTTTCCCCAGCAGATGAAATCTCAAATATTGCTGGTGGGCAGGATGGATGGGGATGTGCAGGTATGCATTTTTCATGCCTAATGCACACATCCAATCCTCTTGGTTCAATAATGGTAGAATGGATGCCAATGTCACCATTCAGAAATGCTTGTACTGAATATAATAGTTTAAATTTCTTAAATCCAGTACTGGTCTGAGATCTCCCATTTTCTTGGGCACCAGAAAGAAGTGGGAATAGAGCCCTTGCTGTGACAGGACTGGTACAATGGCCTGCTTTGTGAGCAGAGCCTGGAGTTCCTCCTGTAGTATGGATATATGATCTGGAGGATAGTGAACTATCCGAGGAGGGAAGGAGGTTGGTGTCTCCTTTAGTTCCAATGTGTTTTCTGTCTGGTCTGGAGTACCCATGTGTCTCTTGTTAATTTGTTCCAGGCTCCTAAATGGTGGGCAAATCGACCCCCTGTCGCCTCCAAGACTGGGTCGAGGAGACGGTTGGGGGCCCGGAAGTCATTGGGAGCTGGCTGTCCGCCTCGGCCTGAGGGGTGGTGCGGAAGGAGTATGGCGTGTCAAGGCACCTCTTGTGGTTTGCCCACAGCCCGGAAAAGTATCCCTTCGGGTGTACTTGTATCTGTTGCCTCTTCTGTTGAAGTATGGATATTGTGTACATGATGTATGGTACATATTCTAAACTGTAAGGAGCATATGGCCCGAGGCCTGAAGATCGTCGAGAATGATCTGAGTGCCAGGGCCGAACAGTTTGTTGCTGGGGCGTTGGCCACTTTATGTTAGACATCCAAAGCCATTCCGGAGACCCTGAGCCAGGCGTGATGGTGTAATGTAATGCCTGTTGCCGAAAGTCTTGTTGATGTATCCACCACATCGTAACCCAACCTGAGAAGGCAGTGGGATAAGGATGTTATAGTTGTCAGGGTTTGGAATAGTAGTTCCTTTTCTGGGGAAGAAGGTCAATTATTTATGATGTCTATCACGGAATTACTCCATGTCCACTGATATTTAACCACATGGCCCACGTAATTTAGGGTTCGTATGTCCATGGTGCCAGAAGCAAAGACCTTCTTGCCCAGGTGATCAATACGCTTTGATTCTTTGCCCAGATGCAAGGAATGGGTATGTTTAGGCTTTTTCATACGGTCGTGGGCAGCTGCAATGACCACTGAGTCAGCCACCAGAACCGTGGACAAATACTGGAGGTCCAACAGAGCCTGGTATGAATTCAGCCTTATGGGGGACAGCCGTAATGGCCAAAGGCTGATGCCAGGCATCTGAAATGTCATTTTGGTAAGTTGGGATTAATAGAGGCATGACTAGGACAGGTTCCTCTGGTAACTCGAGGTATTGGGTCATGCCCTGTCTTTGCTTATCTTGTTCCGTAGTGGAAAACGTTTTGTACTTGTATTATGATGTCCGAGAAAGAAGGTCGTCAGGGGGCGATGCAGCCCTAGAGGCGGGAGGTCCTTGTCAAATGACAATATTATAGAGTATGGAGACTCTGGTTCCTGAAGGTTGAAATCAGGAATTTCTTCCTCACAGAAGTCCTCTGGAAGGTCCCCAGGAAATCAGGTTTGTCTGAAAGACAGTCCTCTAAGGAAGGAGGGGGGGGTTGACCACGCTGAAGGATCAGGGTCAGGATGAAATCACTTGGGAGGCAGAGAGGAAGAACACTGTGAGGTGTGGGTTGGCGTCTGATCCGGAGACTGACCGTACCCTATAGAGTGTAGCACATTATGAACAACACATTCTATGTCCGGGACTTGTGAGGGTGGAAGGTCCACAGTCTGAGGCTGAGTATTTGTAATAATTGGGGTGATGGAGAATTGAGTGCTTTGGGGGGTGAGCACCTGGAAAATATAGCCCTGGGTCCTTTGAGTTTGCGCTGCACCCCTATATGACGGCACCTGGGTAGGTGGGTGTGTATGTGGAAAAGTGCAAACGATGTGGGTTTGCCCCTGGAAATGTGACCAGGGGTCGATGTTAAGGTCGGAGAAGAATCCCATAATGATTAACAGGTGCACTAGAAGCTGCAGGGGGGTGAGCGTCCGTGTCACCAGTGGCCACTGACGACAAAATTGCCCCTTTTAAAGGTGGGGGAAGAGTGGAACACACTGTCTTCAATGTGTAGACAGGTGCCATCAATGAGGGAAATGTCCCCGTCAATGAGGGAGCATGTAGAAGGCGCTCTGTCGACAGGAGAAACAGTTCCATCAACAAGGAAAATAAAGAAGGTTATTTTGCGCTTGTCATCGATGAGACAGGAGTTCTCGTTGTCGACAAACGCTCCGTTGACGGAGTGCATTTGGCTGAAGTTGCTGTCGACGTGCGGCGTGGGAGGGCATGAGGATGATTTTTCCTTTCCTCCGTTGTTTGGAGTGAGACCCAGTGGTTGGGAGCCCTTGGAACGAGCCCACTGAGATTGTTCAAACAGGAAAACCTGCTGTTCCATGATTATGGATTGTATTTGCTACAACCTTCTTTTCTTGGTTGCTAAATTAAACTCCTAGCAAAAAGCACAGCTAGTGGTGTCGTGTGAGGGGGCCCAGACACTTCAGGCAATATAGATGATCATCAAATCTGTAAATCTTCCTGCCACAAGGGCAGGAACGAAATAAAGCTTGCTTAGTCTTTGAAGATCCTTTCACAGACATTTGTTTTTCAGTTCAGTTCTCATCGATTAATGCTACACACAAGATTGAGCTAGCTGCTGTGCAAGCTGAAGCCGGTGGGAAAGTGAACAGAGAATACCAGGAACCACCCACATTTATATACAGAGCAAGGAAGTGACGTCATGTGTGGGTGGTCCCTGGAGAAAGACTGCTAGAAGAAGTTGCCGTGTGACAACGCCCTCTGCAGGAACTCTGCGAGAGATCATTCCGCATAATCTGTTGTTACAGGAGAGTAACCTATTTTTCTGGGATCATGGATATGTTGTTCTAGTCACACTTGTTCGCAGACTACTAGCAGTTCTCCGGGAAGAGGGCGGCAAGGAGCACACACTCTACTTGGGAAACAGAGATTGGAGAACTGAGGCCCCAAAACTACCATCCCGGTGTGACTCTAGGTCAATGTGGTAGTGGGAAATGAAAGTGTTTGCTGAATTCCAGTTAGCAGCCCTGCAGATTTCCTGGATAGGGAAGTCCCTGGAAGCAGCCACCAATGCAGCAGTACGGCGAGTGCAGTGAGCTCTTATCCCATGAGAGGTTCCTTGCCTGCCAACCTACAGCAAAGATTAATGCATGATGTAATCCATCTGCCAATCATTCACTTGGCTGCAGGTCTGCTAGGTGCAGCATCAGCATAGGTGACAAACAGCTGGCGAACCCCTACCTGAATTTCAGCCGTCTGCTCCTTATAAGAGAGCGCTCCTCTCAGGTCCAAAGTATGGAGCCTGTACTCTGCCTCCGAGATGTAACTGGGGTAGTACACTGGCAGAGTCAACACCTGGTTAAGGTGAAACTTAGACACCACCTTCAGAAGGAATTTCAGGTGGGGTGCAGGACATCCTTGTCCCTGTGGAAGACCAGGTAAGGAGACTCAACAGAGCACCTGTAGCTCCCCAGTACTTCTGGCTGACTGGATAGCCACCAAGAAGGCAGTCTTCCATGACAGATGTGACATCTCACAGCTGTGCATCGGTTCAAATGGCTTGCCAATGAGCTTTGCCAGTACCAGCAGCAGATCCCATGGTGGTGGGTGGTTCACGTACCAAAAGGGAAATATGGTCGAGGCCTTTAAAGAAGTGCCAGACCACTTTCTCCTGTGCCACAGTCTGTTGACCGGCCCACGCCAGGTAAGCAGAGATGGCTACAAGGTGCACATTAAGGGTCGTAGACTGAAGACCCCCTTTGGACAGGGACCAAAGGTAGCTGAGGATGGTAGCCACTGGACAGGACAAAGGGTCCAGGCCCTTGCCCTGCCACCAAATAGAAAATCTTTTCCATCTGAAGACATAGTACCTCCTGGTTGACTCCTTCCTAGATGCCTCCACAACAGTGAGTGCATCCTCAGAGACACCCAAAGCCTGGAACTCTAGCAGCTCAGGAACCAGGCTGTCAGGTGCAGGGATCAAAGGTATGGATGGAATATCTTCCCCCGACTGACTGATAACAGGTCCGGGCGTATGGGACGACGCCTCGGAGGCCTGACGCTGAGGAGATTGGGATACTAGAACTGGCAAGGCCAGTCTGGAACTACCAGGATCACCTGAGACTTCTCCTTCTTGTACTTCAGGATCACCTTGTGAACTAAGGGAAGTGGAGAGAAGGCATAGAAGAAGCCTGGGGTCCATAGGCTCGAGAAGGCATCCTCCTGCAGCAAGCCCTGCTGAGGGAGGCAGGCATGAAACAGCCTCATCTTTGTGTTCGCCCCAGTGGGAGAACAGGCTGTTTACTATCTATGGATGGAGAGGCCATTCATGGGACATCTCGCCCACATGACTGAGAGCATCTGCCAGTTGTTTTGAGACTCCTACCACATGGATGGCTAGGAGATCTGCCTCCAGTCGGCTCAAGAGAGTCCAGATGTGGAGCACTTCCCTGCATAGAGGCCGGGAGTGCGTGCCACCCTGCTTGTTGAGACAGTACAGTTGTGGTATTGTCCATCTGGACTTGCACCACCAGACCCCGAAGATGTGGAGCGAATGCTGACAGTGTCAGCTGGACTGCTCCGAACTCCAGCAGGTTGATAGAGCATCGGGATTCCTCGGGGGTCCAGAGCCTGTGGACTCTGATTCCCCATGTGGGCAACCCAGCCCGTGAGACAGGCATCAGTCGTGAGAACGACTTTCGGCTTGGGATGGACAAACTGGATCCCTTCCTGCAAGTGTGCTAGGACGATCTACCATTGTACAGGGTCCCACATCTTCTGAGTCACACTGACCAGCTGGTCGAAGTGACCATGTCGCTGAGTCCACTGGCTGACCAGCTCCCATTGAGGGGGGTGCATATGCCACTGGGCCCATCGGACCATGGCGGTGCAGGCCTCCATGTACCCCACAAGGCACAGGAAGTCCCCGGCAGGGCACAAGTGCCAACCAGAAATGATTGGGCAAAGGAGGAAAGAACCTCTACCCTGTCCGGCCGGGAGCCTGGCTCAGCAAGAGAGCTCTGCCCAGATGAGGCAGATCACCTACAAAGGTACAAATTCCAACTTGGTCTCATTGACCAGGACACCAAGTTCGATGCAGGTCTGGAGGGCCAGATCCTGGACTTTATCTCCTGTCTCGAGGAACCTGCATGAGCAAGTCATGAGATAGGGTACACTCTGACCCTCGACGCCAAAGATGGGCTGCCACCACTGCAATGCATTTGGTGAAGACGGGGGGGGGGGATGACAGACTGACGGCATTGCTCGGAACCCAAATAGGGCTCCTTCTGTTCGAAAATGGAGGAACCTGTAGTGAGATGGATGGGTCGGGATGTGAAAGAATGTGTCCTGGAAATCCAGAGAGCAAAAACTTATGTTCTGCTTGAGAGATGGTATGATCTGAGACAGAGTTACCATCCTGAATGTGCAGGACCTGAGAAATTGGTTCGGGTCATGCAGATCTAGAATGGGGCACCAGCCCCCCATCCATTTTGGAACCAGGAAGTATCTGGAAACGAACCGTGGGTTGACAGGGGGACCCACAACTGGCCACTACCTCCTTGCGGTGGAGCTGGGCCATGTCTCAGAGAGCAGACAGTGTGCACGGACACCATATCCCACCGTAAGGTATGGGCTCGCTTTGGTGGGTACTGCTCGAAATCCAGAAGCAGCACCTGGCTAACCCCTTTCAGAACCCACCTGTCCACTGTAACAACGGACCAGGTGGAAAGGAAGTGGCGGAGCCGGGGAACCATGGGAGGACCCAGAGCTGGGGTGATGGGTATGGGGTTGGCAACCCCCATCCCGTCACTGTGCAGGCTTGGAGGAAGAGGATCCAGTTTGGGGACCATCAGGACCCTTTCCTCCAGGCTTACGGGCCACCGGGGGCCCCGACTTGGGCCGCGGGCACCAAGGTTGAGCCTGTTGCTGTTGCTGCCCTGACCAGAAATGGGCTGTTGGTCAAGAGGGGCAGAAGGCCAAAAGGCTTTCTTTCTGGTTTTGGATCCCTGGGATTCCTTCTTGGCAGAAATCACAGAGTCCAAGGTGGCACTGGACTCTCTATGCACTGGAGGTCACCATCCACTCCTGGACCAAGAGGTGAGTACCCAGGAAGGGGACATCTGTCAACTTGTGCCAAGTGTCTGCCATGAAGGTGGAGACCCCTCAGCCAGGCCCCGTGGTGCATGGCAACCGCAGCCGCCACCAAGCAGGTGCAGGAGTCCCCAAGGTCCAGAGCCATCTCGAGGGTTGCTTCGCAACTGCCCAGCCCTGGTTGTGGACCTGCTTGACCGTGGTCTGGAGGTCTGCAGGGAGATGAGGAAGAACCTTGTCAAGAAAGTCCAGAAGGGCATGAGGAAAAACACTCCATGAAGACGGCTGAGCTTGCCTGACGAAGAGGTGGCACAGACTTTCCAGGCCGAATGGCCCAGTTTTTTGGACTCTCTGTCCTGGGGTCTATCAGTGTCTCCCGAATTACCTGAGCACCTGAACACAGATTCAGTCATCAATCCCGTGGCTGAAGGGTGAACTGTGAGTCCTGAAAGGGAACCGATGGGTACCCCATACTTGCGGGCTATTTGGGCTGAGTGTGCGGGGAAGAAGGCAGGTTGCTGCCACAGCTCCAAAGCCAAACCAACAAGGGCCTCAGCCACTGGGAAGACCTCAGTCGTGAATCCCCTCATGAGGATATCAGTGAGGGGGTATTCAGCCCATTTCTGAATGGGTTCTAAGGGCATCCCCGTGGATTTGGAGATGAGATGCCCATGAAGGAAGTAGGCCCTTCCACTGTCGAAAGACTCCCGACGTATACCTCGTCCGGGGGGGGCGAGAATGTAGGTCGGAATCCTCGGACTCTGGATAGACTGGCCGACCACCAGAGTTGCCCTCCACCTGCTTAGGATGGTCAAGTGTGAGAGTAATGTATAGCCTACACGGGAGGCCCAGAACAGGCCGAGAATCCTTAGAAAGAGCCCCCAGAGCTCCACCACAATTGGTGGAGAGGCCAGTTTGGTCTTGATGGGCTCTGCAGGTGGAAGAATGATACATACCGGTTCCTGAGGAGATAACGTCAACCTAGAGGGCGACAGCCAAATAATGGCTGGGGTAGAAGCCAAAGCAGACTCCTGGCCAGACAAAATCAGCTGCTGCCACATCAAATCCTTGTGGCATCGACAACGCTTTCATCGAAGCCTTTCCTCTTCCAAGGACGACGAGGAAGAGTGGCAGTAATGCTGCTTTTTGGAGCACTTATGCACCTTCTTCAGCCTGTCTGTCGAAGGGGACAGAGACCTCAACTTGGACCAACAGGTTCATTTGGAAGGAGCCGGGGAGAACAGCGGCTCTTCCTGGTCAGGGACCAGGACCACGAGGGGTTTCCCAGCAGGCCAGGTCTCCTCCTTAGTGGGAGCAGATAGGACTAGTGTCCTGAATAAGGAGCTGTCAGCCTCACTGAGTGATGAAGGGGTTTAGAATAATCTCGACCGGGTCGTCGTCTCATGTCTTAGCCAGCTGGCCTGACGGGGGTAACAAGAAGCCAGCGGCAGAGGCCGCAGCCTCGACCAAAGTTGAGACAGAATATTCCTGGGACAGAGATCTCTCATGGGCCCAAGAAGGTCATTGGTGAGACGATCCTTCCTTGTGCTCCTTGTCCTTCTTACGGGACCGAGAGATGTGAGTGCCCAAGGGGCCCTCTCCCTTGGTCGGCAGGGGACTGATGCATCTCCCACCCTGTTTGTTGAGGTAGTACATGGTCGTCGTGTTGTCCATCTGGACCTGAACGACCCGATCACAAATGTGTGGAGCAAAGGCCGTCAGTGCCAGTTGAACTGCCCGAAGCTCCAGCAGGTTAATATGGTATCGGGACTCTTCAGGGGGTCCAGAATCCATGGACTCTGTGATCCCCCAGGTGGACACCCACTCCAATCAGGGAGGCATCGGTCATGATGGTGACCATCTGCTCTGGGTGTTCCTTCCTGCAGATGTTCAGGGACTAACCACCCCTGGAGGGCATCCCACATCAGCGGAGTCACACTGACTGGCTGGCTGAAGTGACCCTTGCACCGAGACCACTGACAGGCTAGCTTCCACTGCAGAGAACACATTCTCTACTGGGCCCAACGGACCACGCTGGTGCATGCCGGCATGAATCTCAGTAGGTGCAGGAAATCCCAGTCAGGGCGCAACTACCAACCCGAAATGATCATGCAAAGGAGGAGAGAGAACCATCGCCCAGTCTGCCAGGGGAGAAAATTTGATTGAGAGTTTGACGCTTTGTAGGAGCTACACGCTTTATTAAAGTTGAAACCCTAAAAATAAAACCTTGGATTGAATGAATACTGTTTTGGGCTTCAATTGCACTAGGAGTGCAGGACTATCTTTGTTTTTTTGACTTTATATGGAGTAGGGATTAGCAACCCCTTTTGTCCTGCACCCAGCTCTATTCTTGCTGAGCACACGGTGTCTTGGAGTTTGGATTTCAAGAAGACAAGCATGTTGGTCCTTCAAAGTATTCAGATGCAAAGTGCAACAAAGGCCGCAAGCTTGGAGATCGCATTTGTGGCCTAGGCAGTAGATGCACGAGGTGTGCGGGTCTGTCCAGGACAGCTTCAGCCCACAGTCACATTTTTTTTTTTTTTAACCTTAATTTGTTTCTCCCTGAGGCCCCACCAGTCAGCTACCTTCTCTCAGCCACCCACCTAGCCCCGCGCCCGGCATCAGGCAGCTTTCCCTTTCTTCCCCCATGGTTTACCCTCCGTGGCAGGACTGTGAGGAGCCTCCCCTAGCTCGACTCACCTCAAAAAGGATCTAGTTCTGGGGAAGCACCATTCAGAGTCCAGGCCAGCGGAGGCTGGTTGCTGTCATCCTGCTCGACCTGGAAACTCTATTTTCCTTCTTTGGTTTCCCCCTGGGTAGAGCGTGCAAGGCAGGCAATGGCCATGCTGTGCGCACTTCTGCCCACAGCACGCCATCCGACTGCTCCACCCCCCTTGCTTGTGACAAGCTCATGGCGCACCTGCACCCAGCCTCTGCTATGTGTCAGGGAAGCTCAGAGCCTGTACTCCCCCCCGGACAGGAGAGCTGTCCTACGGACGCTCAATCCTCTCCTTCCCCAGCTGACCACCGGCGACCCACTCACACCGCAAACACAGGTCGCTGGCATGGCAGGAGGTAAGGCACGGATGCCTCAGCACTCCACACCACTGGGCCACCTGACAGTCGCATTTTTTGAAACTAGGTGCAGACTTCGAGTCATCCATACTGACAGAAAAAGAGTTTCGAATAAATTCGAAAACCAATTTGAAGTCACAGGGTTTCTGAAAGAAAAGGACCACTCAATGCAGAGTGATAAGGAGGGAACCTTCTTCTTCCAGCACAAAGTAAGATCTAACATCATGGGGCAGTGCAGAGGGAGTCACCTCCCAGGTGGGTGGGAGGAGCTAGCTTGAAGACCTTCCAGCCTGAAATTTGAAAGGAATCTATCAGAAGTGTGAACAGTACACCATATCTATGTCCCTAGAATCTCTGGTTCTTTTGGGGACCAGGAAGAACCTGGAGTAGGAAAGTACAGTGACATAAGAACTTACTGTAACAGTAGATCTTGAGAACAGCTCTTGCAGCAGGTTACACCATTAGTACTGAATCTGGCAGGCGGCAGGACCCACGGGAAAACGCCTAGCTAGCTACATATAGCGGGGACGCCCCTGACAATGGCCCCACCCCCCATCCCATACTTCATAAAGGCCAGTCCTCTCAGCATCCTCAGTTCTCCCACCAGAGACGCTGCACAGCAATGATCATTCTAAAGGAGACTGAGGATTCACTTTCAAGGGAAGACCAATAATTAGGATAATGCAAAGGCAGATTGCCTCCTGAGGGGAAGGTGGGTGGGAAAAGTACCTGCTGCAAGAGCTGTTCTTGGAGACCCACTGTTACTGCAAGTTCTTGCGTAACTGTACTATCTTACTTCGAGAAATAGCTCTTGCAGCAGGTTACACCATTAGGACCGAGTCCCAAGCAGTGTGCAGTAGCCCCTTATAAATGGGAGGAGGCCTGGAGAAGGGAAAAATGGACCCCCTTATGAAAGAAGCCCTTGCAGAACAGCAACGCTAAAAGCTAACTCTGCGCCTGGAAGCAATGTCCAGACTGTAGTGTTTGATGAATGTATGCAGTACTCCAAGTAACTGCTGCACAGATGTCCAAGCCAAAACATTCCTCAGGGAGGCAAATGAGGCGGCCATCCCTCTGGTGGAATGACCCTTTTTCTGCTTATGACGACAGAAAATTCAGGTTATCCACCCGTAACAGGAGTTCTAGGAGTGGTATATGTTGTTCATCCACACTTGTTGGCAGGTGCCTTGCTGCTTTAAGATGGGTCAGGAAGTCTTCAGGCTGGCTCCTCCCACCCACTCGGGTGGTAAAACCCCTCTGCTCTGCCCCATGACGCCAGATCTAGCCCATTGAAAGCCAGGTTGTGCGTTGAAGCTGGGGAGGTCGTGTGGATGAACAACATATACCACTTCTAGAACTCCTGCTAAAGGTAAGTATCCTGTATTTCTAGGGAAGTGGATATGTTGTTCAATCCACACTTGTTGGCAGATCCCTAGCAGTTCTACGGGAGGAAGGAGGCAAGGCGTGCACCCCCGATACTTACTTGGGGAATAAGGACTGGAGAACCGAGGTCCCAAAACCAGCATCCTGGCATGACTCTAGGTCAATGTGGTAATGGGAAATAAAGGTGTGTGCTGACTTCCAGGTAGCAGCCCTGCAGATTTCCTGGATAGGGATGTCCCTAGAAGCAGCCATCGAAGCGGTGGTATGGCAGATTGAATGAGCTCTTATCCCTTTGGGTGACTCCATGCCCGCCAACCTATAGCACAGATATATGCAGGAAGTGACCAACCTGCTTATCATCCACTTGGCTGCAGGTCTGCCAGGTGCGGCTTCAGTGTAGGTGACAAACAGCTGGTGAACCTCTCCCTGAACTTCAGCCATCTGCTCCTTGTAATAAGCGAGCGCTCTTCTAGGGTCCAGAGTATGGAGCCTATATTCAGCCTCCGAGGTGCGACTGGGGTAGAACACCGGCCGAGTCAACACCTGATTCAATTGAAACTCCAACATCACCTTTGGAAGGAACTTCAAGTGGGGGTGAAGGACAACCTTGTCCCTTTGGAAGACCAGAAAAGGAGACTCAAAGGAAAGTGCCTGGAGCTCTCCCATCCTTCTGGCTGACGTTATAGCCACCAAGAAGGCGATCTTCCACAACAGGTGGTAGATACTGCATCTGTGCATCGGTTCAAATGGCTTGGCCTATACCAGCAGTAGATCCAACATAGGTGGAGGTTCTTGGACCGAGGGATATGTGATAGAGGCCTTTGAAAAAGTCTCAGAACACCTTTTCCTGCGCAACCAACTGCTTGCTGACCCACGCCCGGTAAACAGAGATGGCTGCCAGGTGCACCTTAAGGGTCGTTGACTGAAGCCCTAGCTGGGAAAGGGACCACAGGTAGTCCAAAATACTAGATAACAGACAGGAAAAGGGGTCCAACCCCTTGTCCTGACACCAAATGGAGAATCTCTTCCATTTAAAGGCATAGCATTTTCTGGTCGACTCCTTACAGGATGCCTCAATGACGTTGAAAACCTTGTCAGAAAGATCCAAGGCCTGAAACTCTAGCCACTCAAAAACTAGGCAGTCAGGTGCAGGGATTGAAGGTCCGGATGGAGCACCTTCCCCTTGTTGACTGGAAATCAGCTCCGGTGGGCTGGCACGCCTCCAGGAGCCTGGAGCTGAGACTGAGGAGATCTGGGTACCAAAACTGACAAAGCCAGTCTGGGGCCACGAGAATCACCTGTGCCTTGTCCCTCTTCGCCATGAGAAGCACCTTGTGGATCAAGGGAAATAGAGGGAAAGCGTAGAAGAGACCCGGGGTCCACGACCTTGAGAAGGCATCCCCCTGCAGCGAGTCCTGCTGAGGGGGGCGGGCATGAAACAGGCTCAGCTTCGCGTTCACCTTGGAGGCAAACAGGTCCAGCTGAGAGGTGCCCCAATGAGATAACAGGTCTTGAACTACCTCCAGCAGGACAGACCACTCATGAGATGCAGCACCTATCCAGCTGAGGGCATCGGCCAGACGGTTCAAGGCTCCTGCCACGTGGATGGCTAGGAGATCCGCCTCCAGGCTGATCACGAGAGACCAAATGCGGAGGGCTTCCTTGCACAGAGGCAAGGAGTGCATCCCGCCCTGACGGTTGAGACAGTAGATGGTTGTGATGGTGTCTGTCTGCACCTGAACCACCTGACCCCGTACAAACAGAGCAAAGGCGGTGACGGCTAGCGGTAACACTCAAAGCTCCAGCAGGTTGATGTGGCATTGAGACTCCTGAGGGGACCAGGGGCCGTAGGCCCAGAGCTCCCCCAGATGGGCACCTCAACCCATCAAAGAGGTGTCGGTCATAAGTATGACCGTCGGCTCGAGGTGGACAAACGGGATACCCACCTGCAGATGAGCTGGGACAAGCCACCACTTCAGGCCATCCCACATCTTCTGGGTCACAGTTACTGGCTGGTCCAAAGGCGGGGAGTGCTGGAAGCAACTGGCAGGCCAGCCCCATTGCAGGGACATATGCCAGTGGGACCAATGGACCACGCTGGTGCAAGCCACCATGAGACCCAGAAGGCACAGGAAGTCTCGGGCAGGGCACAATTGCCCAACTTGAAATGACTGGGCAAAGGAGGAAAGGACCTCAGACCTGTCCACCGGGTGCCGGGCTCTGGCTCAAAAAGAGTCGAGCTCTGCCCCGCTGAACTGAATCGCCTACGATGGCATGAGTTCCGATCTGGCCTCATTGATCAGGAGACCAATTTGAGAGCAAACCTGGAGGGCCAGATCTCTAGACGGCTTCACCTCCACCCTGGAGGGGGCTGGTATCAGCCAATCGTCCAAGTACACCCGGACCCTTTGGCGCCACAGGAAGGCTGTCACCACTGCCATGCATTTGGTGAAGACCCTGGGAGCTGCAGAAAGACCAAAGGGCATGGCTCAGAACACGAGGGGGATCACTCTGCTCTGAAGTGGAGGAATCGCCGATGTGACAGATGGATTGGGACATGAAAGACCTCATCCTGGAGATTCAGAGAGCGAACCACACCTAGTTCCAAGGATGGAATGATCTGAGCCAGAGTGACCATCCTGAAGGTGCGCGCCTTAGGAACTTGTTCAGGTCATGCAGATCAAGAATGGGGCACCAGCCCCTGTCCATTTGGGACCAGGAAGTACCTGGACACAAACCCTGGGCTTGGAGGAGGATCCGCCACCTTGCTGATCACCTCCATTTGGAGGAGCAGTGCTATGTCGGCTCGACGAGCTGACAGAGAGGCTACGGAACCGGTAGCCCCCTGAGGGGTGACAGCTCGATAGGGAGGGGTCCGCTCAAATTCCACAGGCAGACCCCTGCTGACCACTACCAGCACCCTATGGTCCATGGTGATAGTGAATCAGGTGGAAAGGAAGTGGCTGAGCCGTCCCCCACAGGGGGATCCAGTGGAGGAGTGACGAGGTTGGGGGTGGCACCCCTCAACCCGTCACTGGGCAGGCTTGGAGGAAGGGCCGGCTGAGGAGCCACCTGGACCTTTCCCTCCAGGCTTCCTGTTGGGAGGAAGCAGCAGGCTTGGCCTTGGGGCACTAAGCATGAGCCTGTTGGCCCTGTTGCTGGTGCTGCTGGGCCAGACATGCCACAGAGGCGGAAGGGCGAAAGGGCTTACACTGTTGCTGGCGGCCTTTGTCCTTCTGGGCAGACATGACAGAGTACAAGGTGGCACTGGACTTCTCGATCATCTGGAGATGGCCCTCCACCCCGGGCCTGAAAAAGTCGGCGACCAAGAAGGGGACATCTGCCAGCTTGTGCTGGATATCTGCCGTGAAGGTGGAGATCCACAAGCCAAGCTCTGCGGCACATGGCTACTGCAGCCGCTACTGACCGGGCACAAGAGTCTCTGATGTCCAAAGCAGTCTGGAGCTCTTGATTGGCCACAGCCCTTCCTCATCCCACACCTGCTTTGACTGTTGTTTGAAGGTTAGCCTGGAGATGAGGAAGCACCTCATCCAGGGAGCCCAAAAGGGCATGTGAAAAGTGTGCCAACAGAAGAGCCGAGCTAGCCTGTCGAAGGCCTAAGGAGGAGGCAGCATAAACTTTGCACCCAGAATAGTCCAGCTTTTTTTGGACTCCTTGTCCGGGGGCTCCTCTACATCCCTGGCATTTCTGGAGCACCGGAAAACGCTATTGTTTACCAGCACTTCAGCCAAGCGGTGCTCCGAAAACCAGAGAGGGAACCGGTCAGGACTACATACTTGTGTGCCATTCTGGCCGAAGGCGCAGGACAGGATGCAGGCCACTGCCACAACTCCAAGGCCGGACCAACAATGGCCTCGGCCACAGGGAAGGCCTCCATGGGGGAACCCCCTCGGTCCAAAATCTCCGTGAGGGGATATCTGGCCCGTTTCTGCACAGGTTCGAGCTGCATCCCAGCAGACTCTGAGATGAGCCTAAGAATACCCAGGAACAAGGATGGGCTCGTCCACTGACAGACCCCGGAGGATTCCAGGTCAAGGGGCCTGGAATACAGGGAGAAGTCGTTGGACTCCGCAAATAGCTGCCGAGTGCCTGAGTCACCCTCCACTCGCCAAGGCTGATCGGTGGTGAGGGTGACCGACAACCTGTGAGGAAAGCCTAGACCCGACCAAGAATCCTTGGCCAGAACCCCCCGTCTTCGGTTGCGGGGGCGGTAGCTCCACCAAATGTGTGGAGCAGCCGGTTTCAGCCAAGCAATCGGTGCCGGAGTCGGCTCCTCAACCAAGGAACCGATGGTGAGAGGTTGCTTCAGCCGTTCGGGTGACAGCCACTTAATTGCCAGGGAAGGCGATGCAGTCAGCTTGTTGCTGGCCAATAAGAGCTGCTGCCACATCATATCCTCATAGCGCCAACGCAACTTGCGCCGGAGCTGATCCTCCAAAAAGGATGAGGAGGAAGAGCAGCGGTGCCGCTATCGTGATGTCGCGAATCGAGATCACGATGTCGGGCAGGACTTGTCCGACACGGCGACGACCCCAGACAGTCTACCGCCGACAGTGTAGAAGAGGGGCAGGGGAAACTCGCTCATCCCCAGGTTCAGGGTCCTTGACCGGAGACTTCGGCTCGGGAGGCTGAGGCAAGTCCTCGGTAACCACCGGGGGTACTGATGAAAGAGGGTTATCGGTTTCTCCAGTTGACAACCCGTCCAATGAGTCGAGAAAAATCTCGACCGCACTGACTGGAGCCTCGGCCAGCTGACCTGATGGGGACACCAAAAAGCCAGCGGCCTTAGCCGCAACCTCGACCAAAGTTGATAAGAGACACTCCAGGGAGTGAGACCTCTCCCGCTCCCACGAATGTCGACAGTGAGACTTACCTTTCGGTCCTTCCTCTTCGACCGAGAGAAACAAGTCCCTAAAGGCCCCTCTCCCTTGGTGGAGAGGGACTGGCAAAGCTCCCGAAAGGAAGCAGTATAGGAGGAGCCCAAGGACAGTGGGATAAACGGAGACGCTGAGGAAAATGAAGACGTGGCCTGGGCCGCCTCCTCCTCCTCTAGGGCAATTAACTGCTCCAGCTGCTCCACAGAGCCCACAGCTGCAGACACCGCCCAATGGGCCTCCTTCGACTTCACCAGCAGAAACCTGCTGGCGCCCAGTTGTAGTCGGGGAGTGGTCTTCAAGAACCCAAGCCAAAAGACTTGCAAAGATCGCAGGCTCATGATCATGGGCAAACTCCAGGCAGTAGACACACGTAGCATGCGGGTTGGTCAGAGACATCTTCATTCGCTAAGGGCACCGACGGAAGCTGGAGTAGATTTTAAATCCATTGCAGCCGGAAGGAAGGAGAAGACTTAAGTCTCGTGAAATTTTAAGATGATTTTCAGTAAAACCAAGGTTTAGGATCCAGGCCTAAAGACGCAACAGCACTAAGGAGGGAACCTGAACTTCCAAGCGTAAGGAAGATCTGGCATCATGGGGCGGAGCTGAGGGTTTTACCCCTGGTGGGTAGAATGAGCCAGCTTGAAGACTTCTGGCACATCCTAAAGCGGCAAGGTACCTGTCAACAAGTGGGGATTGAACAACATATCCACATCTCTAGAACAATACAGTTCACTAACCATCTTGAAAGTGTCTGTTTTGACACTGGTGCCCCTAACTTTCCGTCTGCAAATGAAACAAATAAGTGGTCTGACTTTCAGTGCGACCTGGTTCTGGTTAGATGGTATCGGAGCATCCTGTGCATGTCCAAGGTGTGAAGAAGAGCCTCCCCTTTATTGGAATACTCCGGGTAACAGGAAGGGGGATCTCTTGGTTGAGAGTAAGCTCCAATACTACCTTACGCAAAAACTTAGGACTGGTTATTAAGGAGACACTGTCCTTATGGAAAATCAAATACGGCTCTTTGCACATGAGTGCTTGGAGCTCTGAAATTCTTTCTGGCAGAAGTTACTGCAACTAAAAATAACATCTTCCTAAAGAAGGCATAGCTTACAATCCACCGCTGGTTCAAAAGGAGGTAGTGTGAGCATTTCCAAATGAAGAGAAGGTCCCAGGAGGAACCGGATCCCTAATGGGTGGTTTCAAATGGAGGATGCCATGCAGAAAGGTGAATGACGGGTCCAGTTGGGCCAAGGATTTGTTCCCAAAAGGTGCATGGTATGCGGATAATGCAGAAAGGTGCACCTTTATTGAGGAGTAACTTAACCCCACATCCGATAGGGGAAGAAGGTACTCTAGTACTGACTTCACCGGGCAGGTTAAGGGGTCCAGGTCTCTAGCAGAGGACCAGAGACAAATCCTGTGCCATTTCATGGCATATGTGGCTCTAGTAGAGGGCTTCCTGGTTGCCACAAGGATGTCAGTCACTGTGAGACTCCATGGTGAGATACTGCTGTCTTCAGGAGCCATGTGTGCAGGTGTAGGGATCGTAAGTTTGGGTGGACCAGAGATCTGTTGTCTTGCAACAGTAAGTGCAAGCTGAGAGGAAGAGGAAAAGGTGGATCACTTGCTAGGTGCTGGAGCAGGGGAAACCATATTTGTCTGGACCAGTATGGGACCACCACAATCATGTCTGCTCCTTCCTCCTGCAACTTGATTAGAACTTTCTGAATCAGCGGGAAGGTGGGGAAGGCATAGAGAAATCTGCCTGTCCGGGAGAGGGACAATGCGTCTTGCCAGAAAACACCAGGCCCTGGATCTAGCAAGCAGAAATTGGGCAGTTTTGCGTTGTATGTGGAGGCGAAGAGATCTAGTTCTGGCATTCCCCCATTTTGCAAACAGTTTCTCCCAGCCTGAAGGGAGTAAAGGACCGCCCCCTTCTCAAACACATTTATGTGAAGGGATCCTTCTGTTCACGACCATAGTCCATGTGCCCTTCTGTCGCCAAGATGGGCACCCCAACCCAATCCTGATACATCTGTAGTAAGGTGTGGCTGGCAGGAAGGGGACTACTACCGTGAGATTTTCCAGAATTAGCCACCACTGCAGGACTCTGAATAGAAGCAGGGATTGAGACCAGCTGATCAAGGTCATCCTGGCGTTGGTCCCATTGGACTCACGTATATATGTGACAGGGGAACCGTGGCTACTGAGGCTGCCATGTGGCCTAGAAGGCGCAGCATGGTCCGTGCTGAGATCTGTTACTGCCTCAAGATATGTCAGGTTATACCTCTTAGGCGTTCAGCCCTGTTGCCTGGTAAGAAGGCCCTTCTTTTTGTTGTGTCCAATACCATGCCAATGAACTGCAGCCTTTGGTATGACGTGAGGAGCGACTTTGGCATGTTGACAGTGACACCTATAGCATCAAATATTGAAAAGGTGTCTTGTAGTGCCTGATTTAATCCCATCCTGGACGAGGCAGTGAGGAGCCAGTTGTCCAGATAAGGGAAAACATAACAGCCCATTCTCCTGAGGGCAGCGGCTACTACTGCCAGACATTTGGTGAATACCCTTGATGCCAATGACAGACCAAACGGTAGTGCCCAAAACTGGAAGTGTTGTTCCCGGAATTTGAATCGCAGGAACCTCCTGTGGCATTTTGCAATTGGAATGTGGAGATAGGCATCTTGCATGTCCAACGATGCGAGCCATGCGTTCTGGCGTAGCTTTGGGATCAATCCTGACAACGTGACCATCCTAAAACATTTGTACACCACAAAGGTGTTGAGATAGCCAAGGTCCAGGATGGGGCACATGTCCCCTCTCTTTTTACGTACTAAGAAAAAGTAGGAATAGTACCCTTCCCCTCTTTGAACCCATGGGACCCGCTCTATGGCCTCTTTAGTTAGAAGGGCCTGGATCTCTTATCAGTGTGGCATATTTGGAATACTGTGAGAGAAGAAGTGGCCTGGACGGTGGTTGCATGGTGAACTCAATAAGAGTGTCCTCTTTGTATCAGCTGAAGAACCCATTGGTCGGAGGTAATTCACTGCCATCCTTCTAGGTGTTTAAAGAAGCGACCCCCAACCGCCTCTTCCCCGGGCCGGAGGGAAAAGAGGGCTCCGCAATGAGTCAGGCTGTGGAGGGGAGGGTAGGTTTGCTTGAGGGGTCTTGTCATCCTCGCCCTCATGCCTCCTGTTGCTCAAGAGGGTCTTTGCAGTTAAAGCCACCTCTCTGCTGCTGTCCACACCAAGACTGCTGCCCCTGTTTCCCACGAAAACGGTGCTGCTGTCTCCGAAATGGTTTCTGCTTCGCTTTGTACACTGCTTGCACAGAACGGGCCGCCTTACTGGCGTCTTGTAAGTGTTATAATCCTTTCGGAATCCTCTCCGAAAAAGACTAAGCCCTTTAAAGGGACATCTAGGATTCTCATCTGGACATCTGGTGTGAAGCCAGAGACCCTCAACCACGTGTGTCTTCTGAGACACATACTTGTTGCCACACTTGGTGATGGATTCCTAGAATTGTAGGCTGCTCTGAGAACCTGTGTGCCACATCAGAGCCTGTATGCAAGAGTTTGGTAAGTTCTTTTATTTGGTCTCCATCAGGTAGGTTTCTGACCAAGTCCAATCCTTGTTCCACAGGGCGTTCTGAAACTGGACCGTGTCGGTTAAAAATGTAGTGAGAGGATGGAACATGTAACCGACGTGATACATTTACCTTCCCAAGTAATCAAACTGTTTTGATTCTTGGTCCGGAGGCTGCGTGCTCAAATGCTTTGGCCTCTGGGACCTGTCATGTGTTGCAGTGATGACCACTGAGTCTGCCACTGGTTGTTCTCCCAGATAAGAGTGTTCTACTGGGGGACCACAAAAGAAGTGTTGTGATGCTTCCAAGCAGCCTTAGTCACATCCTGAAAAGTGTTAACCAGTGGTGGGACCACCACTGGTTTGTGATCTTTTTGGCACAGGTATTTTGCCAAGCGGTGCTGTTCTAGATCCAAGTCCACTGTGTCCCACCCCTTATTATCTTGGATATGTCGCATTACTGTATATCCATGAAAGTAGGGTCATCTGAGGGGACCTCAGCAAATCCTTTGGATCCGGAGAGGGAATGCCAAAAGATGAGCTGGATCTAGAGGAAGAGCGTGAAGAGGCATAAGTGTCATCTGAGGAATAAGAGTCTGACCTCCTATGGTGCTTCTTTTTCTTGTGCACACTTGGTGAGCAGGAAAGGGTCTTGGAAGGAGACCTCGGCCGCTTCTTAGCCTTTGAGTGCCCTCTAATTGGTGTAGGGATTTTGTCTTTAGGAGGAGGTCTGACAGGACTTTTTTCCCTCAGCAGAGGACTAGAAGCCTGTGGCAGAGGTTGGTCAGCCTGAGGTACCTTAGTGGGGACTACATCCTTTCTGATTGTCTCCCACCAATAAGCAAAAGATCTTTCAACTCAGAGAACCTCAGACCCGAGGTTTAACATGTCGTCAGTTGAGACCTTTGGCCTGTCCCCGGCTGAGACATCTGATCACCTGTACCTATTGGTCTGTGGACCAACGCACCTGTCATTTGGTCTCTGGGTGTAGTCGGTTTCTGAAAGAGGTCTACATCCTCTAACCCAGCTGACATCTGGTAATCACTGAGACATCCGACCCTGATGTCGGTGTCCTCTTTGTATGTCCGTCAGGATGCGGTGACCTCCAGTATGGTGGAGGTGACGTTTTCCCGTCGTTGGTCTTTGGACCATTTAGCGGACGTATGTTCTGCAGTCCGAGTAGGGTCTGATGACCATTTAACGGACGTCTGTTCTGTAGTCCATTTAATGGGCATCCTCAAGGATGTGAGGTTTCTAGGGGGGCTGAGAGCCTGACCTAGAGTAGTCGGAGTCTTGGCACTGGTCCAGGGAGTCGGAGTCTGTCACAGAGGCAGACTTGGAGGGTGCCTTAGTAGGGAGGTCTGTGGAAGAAGACCAGCCTGTTGAGCCCAATAGGCTGTTGGTGGAATGAAACTGAGGCCGGACATTTAAGGGCTGAAGAGTGTTCTTGAGCCGGAGCAGTCCGACATCTCGACCTTGGCGGGTGGCTTATGAGTCTTAGGCCGAGACGGAGATCTGTTGGAACGGCTGGCAGAGTGCGAACTCCCCCTGGAGTCAGATGTCTGCGACTTGGATGGGGAGTGCTCTTTCTCCCTTTCCCTCCTTTTTTTCTTTATGTTTCCCCAATTTATGGGAGGATCCTTCCCTGGAGGAGGTATTCTGTTGCATTGCTGCTTATTTTTGTTCTAATAGAAAGGTCTCCAAAACTATTTGGCAGTGGATCCTTGTTCTGCTAGTAAAATTTTGGCAAATAGGACAGGCCTTAGTGTCATGCTCTGGGCTCAGGCACTGCACACAGACCGTGTGGCTGTCATTAAAAGGGATTTATTTGCCACACGCACACTTAGATGAGTGCCATTCTATGAATGACAGGGAAAATAACATACAGAAAAAAAAAAAAAACAACGAACTTCTTGAACATAAAATAAAGATGCTTAAGTGATAGAGTCATTCGGTAGCTGAAGGCATATGTGGAGTCATTGCTTGTGAGTCGACGGCGGGAAAAAATTGAGGAATGCTGGGGGACTGCCCCTTTTATGATGTATGGGATGTCAGGGGTGGAGCCATTAGGGGCGGTCCCCCGCTGTATGTAGCTAGCTAGAAGTTTTCCGTGGGGTCCTGCCGCCTACTGACTTCAGTTCTAATGGTGTAACCTGCTGCAAGAGCGGTTTCTTGAAGTAAGATCCCCTGTTCTTCTGCTATCTGGGCACTGGCTCAACAGCCTTTTTCCACAGAAGGGACCGTACCTCTTCTCGCAGAACCATTACATAGGTCAGAGGGTGGATGGAGTGTACCGGAGTAGTCTCTGGGGGCTGTTCCGTAAGCTCCAGATGTAACCCCATTCTATAATCTGACGAATCCAGGCATCTGAAGTTATGATTCTCCATTGCCTGAGATGGAGGGAGAACAGACCTCCGACCACCACCTCTTGGTTGGGGACCGTAATAGGGAGGTCTGGCAAGGGAATTAGGCACAGGCAGATCCTTACGCTGAGGCTGATCTGTAGCCTCGGGGCACTTAGCAGCTAAGCCTGAGGAGGAGGAGGAGGTTGTAAGGCAAAGGAGGCTTTTTGCTTTCCTTGGGGACGGAAGCCAGCTCTGGACTTGTGGGACACTGTGAGAAATGACAGGCTTTGTATGTTCATAGGAGAGTATGGTAGAGTGAATGGACCTACTTAATAGCCCTACCAGATGCTTGCAAATCATTAATGAAGTCCTGGACCTCTGGCCCAAACAACTTTGAGCCATTAAAGGTGCATTCAGCATCTTCTGTTGGATATCCACTGCAAAGCATGAAACCCTCAGCCAGGTGTGCCTACGAAGGCAAATGCCTGTGGCACTAGCCCTGGCACCAGTATCAGAAGTATCATATAAGGCCCTGAGGAGATGCATACTGATGTCCTCAGCTGTCTGCAAGGATTTGAGAACCTCTGCTTCCGGGAACATTCTGGGAGGGCTTGGAGAGCTGCCTTGCCCTTCTTCCAGATAGTGTTTTGGTACCTGATCATGTGCAGAGCCCCTACTTTTCTGCGGCGCAGTGGGACCAAGTTCTGCGGCAAGACTACCATTGGCCGCAGAACTTCTGCGGCGGTGATTTGTAATTTCTTCGGAAGTTCTGCGGCACTAACAAACTACCACATCACAGTGTCAGCCTGTCATCCTGACTTCACTTTCATGGCAGTGGTTATAGTAATCAGGATGGTGGAAAGCACAGTAACACTAGTTCAAAAATAACAGACTTATAAAAATAATTTTATGCCTAAAAAAGCAAAATAAATGTCTCTCCCTTAAGGTCCTAGCCTGTTGCATAAATGACCTATGCAGAGGGGATCTTATGTGATAACTAAGGTATTTCTATATGCATGCTATCTATCCCACTAATGAGGTTTCCACTGTCTATCACTTATATATTTGTATGTGTTTTCGACACCACTCATGAGGTTCCCACTGTGTATCACTTATATATTTACAGTATATACAATCTGTAACATACATACAAATATGCATATGTGTGTGTGTGTGGTGAGAGAGACAGAGATACTGTGTGTGTGTGTGTGTGTATATATATTTTTATTTCCATGAACTTGCATCCTCATTCATACAGGTCTCATTGGAAATGGAACAGAGGAGTTACTGCAAAACTCATTTTTCATGTCAGCCTGCTTTCCCCTGACACACTGCGTAACACCATCAAGCCATGACATGCATGTGAACCAATTGCGAGATAGAGCTCTCCAGCCCATCACAATGTGTCCACCTTGTGACAGAACACTGCACCATACCTTCCCAGGCTCCGAGCAATGATGTGTTCCAACAATCCTTGTGCTGCCCAGCCAGCTCCCAGAGCTAATCTCTGAACCCGAGTTGCCGGCACGGAAACACAGCATGCTACTCTCTGGCCCAACAGCTGTCCCTGCACACAACATTTCTCAATAACTTTTAGGTGATTCTATCAACCAACGACAATATGTAATCAATAACCCTGGCAAAAATGCATACAGTGCATTTATTTATTTATTTAACAGGTCTATTCTTTCAGCAGGTCTACACATTATTATATTTCACTTTTCTTGGCATAATTACTTTATTTTTCTTAAAAATTTAGAAAGTTAAATTAATTTTACCAGTTATTCATTTCAGATAGTGTCTCTATACCTTAAAGGCACAAACAGGTTTGTACAAAGTGAGGTATGTACGGACTTAACAGGTCTGTGCTGTTGACAAGGTTTTGTTTAAGTTGGTCCTAGTGCAACAATGTAAGACTGAAAATTGTATTAGGCTATAGTGCAGGTTGAGCAAATATCACCATGCATGATGTGCTGTGCCACCATCTCTGGCAGCGGGAGCTGTGGTAGATAAGTGAGTGTTCATTTCTGTTGCAGAATGCAGCCATTTCAGCTAATATATGATGTTATAGCAATGGTAACATCACATTCTGAACATATGGGGGGTTTGGGATATAAAAATAGGGGAAGGGAACCAGATTCTATGTATAAACAGAAATATTAATAAAAAATCACCAAGAAGAGTGAATTCTGTGGCAACGCAGAAGTTCTGCGGTAGATTGCAAGTTCTGTGCAAAATTCTGCGGCAGCAGAGTTCTAGGGGCCTTGATCATGTGTGATAGATAATGACAATCCAAAGTCCCAAGGTGTGTGATAGATAATTGGCAGTCCAAAGTACCAAGGTGGAGGAGGCATAAACCCTCTTACTCCAAAGGTCAATCCATCTGGATTCCCTGTCAGAGGGAGGGAGCTAAGGTGCTTGGTCACCTAGGACCTGTTATGTGCTGCTCTGATGAACACGGAATCAGTCTCAGGTTCAGCAGCATAATAAGGGCAAGCTCTAGGGGGCATGATACAGCTTATCTGCCCTGTGGGGCATGGCAGGAACCATGTCTGGACAGTGCCAAGCCACTGTAGTGGCAATCCTCAAAGTTGGGAGAATAGGAGGAATGACCTTAAGGGGAGATTCCAAAATCTCCAAGAAGTCCACCAGCACACTTCTGGTGGCGTCCTCTTCCTCAACGTGGAAGCCCTTGGCTGTGGACAGCTGCTTCATGACATTAAAGAAGGTAGAATTTTCAGGAGGGGACCTGAGAGTATGTTTAACAGAGTCCTCACTCACTAAAGAAGCAGTGGACCTATCAGAGGAGAGAGGTTCCTCCTCCTCCTCCTCTTCAGGGAACATGTCAGGGCAGTACTCCTCTTCAATCTGTTCCAACTTCGAGAAGGTCACAACGATTGAGACCATCGGCGACCTACAGGGTGCAACCCAAGAGGCGACCTAAGTGGCATCAACAATGGGGCTGTCAACAGCATCGGGGACCCAGGTCTGTAAAAGCCCAACTGATGCACAAGGGCTGTAGTTATCCTGGCCAAAATATAGTGGCATTCAACAGCACAAGAAGGATGTGTCGACGGTGGAAGGCTCACTGGCAGAGGGCACAATGAGCCATTCATGGGGTCCTGAGAGCCGTGGGCCCCGATGTCCTAGGGCCTGGAGAAGCATCAGGCCACGATAGAGATCAGCGAACAGGGGTGCGATGACCAGGGCTGACTGCCGGTCTCCTGAGAAGCAGGAGGAGGTGCTGTCAGTAGAGGACTGAGAGAAGCAGATGCCTGGACAACAGAGTGAGCTAGTGCCGGCCGCAACCGATGGGGTGCCCCTGAGGGAAGAGGAAGAAGCCATTGGGGATCGAGCTGTGACATTTCCTGAGGAAATATCTCTGGCTTTCAAGGCCTGGGAGCTCGATAAACCCACTAGCAACTGGGAAGGAGAAACCGGACAACCAGTGCCCAGAACTGGCCACCTACTGCTTCTCCATGAGGCATTTCTGTGTCATCTAAGGGTTGTGAGGTTGAATTTTTGGCAGCACTCACAAGTCAAGAGATGTTGCGGTCAAGCCCAAGACAGCAAACAAAAAGGTTGTGGTCATCTGAAGAGGCAATCTTCTTTCTGCAACGACAGTGACGGAAAAGAGAAGTGGAAAGAGTGACTCTCGACATAAATGAAGTAAAGGAATCTCTTGTTTAAAAGAGTCTGAAAGCTAGGGTACAGGAAAAATTCGTAGGCAAAAATAGTACGAACTGCAACGGAGCTTCCGCAGAGACCCATGCGAACAGAGCTAAAAGTGGGAAAGAACTGAGGAGGGAGCGGGGCTGTTCATGCCTCTATAGGGCTGGTGACATCGGAAGGTGATGTTGGCATGGCTGGCCCCAGTGGTACTGCTGGAAAATCTTCCATGTGGATCCTGCTTCACCGATGGTGAAGTTCCTACTGTGTGACCTGACGACTGGGATACCCCTAAAGAAGATCTGAGCAGCCTAAGGATGGTATTCAAAGTTGTGAACTGGTTAATGGGTAGGAGACAAAGGGCGTTGCTAAACAGTACTCACAAAATTATGGGAGAATGACCAGCAGGGTGCCACAGGGCTCAATATTAGGAAGGGTTCTCTTCAATGTTTTCATTAAGTGACATTGCTGAGGAACTGAAAGGGAAAGTATGCCCTTTTGCAGACAATACCAATATCTGAAATAGGATGAACACTCAGGAGGGGGTGGCAAGAATGAGCAGGGATCTTGAGAACTTGGAGTTGTCAAGAGCATGGCAGTTAATGCTCAGTGCTAAAAGTGCAGAATGATGCACCTGGGACAAACAAACCCAGGAACTGAGTATAGAATGGGGAGGTACTGACTGTCACTAAATAGGAAAGAGACCTCAGTGTTAGCATATCCGACTACCTCAAAGTGGCAGGGCAGTGTGACAAAGCAGTGGGTAGGGCTAGTGGGATGTTGGGGTGCATAAGGAAGGGTATCTCCAGCAGAAGGGAGGTGGTGTTGCCACTGACTCTCTCACTGGCGAGACCCCACCTGAAATACTGCGTCCAGTTTTGGAGGCCGCACCACAGAAAGAACATAGGCAGGGAGTTAGTCCAGAGAAGGGCAATTAAAATGGTGCAGAGGTTGCATGAGAAGCCACACAAGGAGAGAGAGAGAGAGAATGAGTGATCTCAACGTGTAGACCCTGGAATAGAGAGGAATGAGGCGCAACATAATAAAGGCCTACAAGTACCTCACAGGGTGAATGGTGCAGGATGGAAGTCTCTATCAAATGAGAAAGAACACCAGGACCAGACAACAAGCAATGAAGCTGGTTGGGGGAGTTTAAAGAGATGCAGAAATACTTGATTGAAAGGATGCAAGACACTGAGGAACAGACTGCCACAAATGGTGGAGATGAACGAGAGGGGGATTTAAGCGTGGGATAGACATGGGGTATTAGAAAACAGGCAGAGGGGAGGGAGGGTCACAGGAGACCAGCTAGGATCTGTGGAGACAGATGAGGCTGGAACATCTGGGCAGACTGAGGGCCAAGCAATACTTTTCTATTGAAAAATTCTCTGTTTCTAAACTTTCTGGGAAAACAGTGCCCCAACAAAAGACTTGAAACACTTGGGTGGAACAAAGTAATGGTAGTCATGATGACAAGGGAACAAGTCCACAAACCCCAGATGATTACAGACAGCTTTGACTGGGTCCAGAATCACATCACTAATTGAAAAGACCATAGATATTGTCATCCTCCATACCAGATGAGTCACCAGAGTCCTTGTCAGGAAGCAGGGTGACAACCCAATGCAGTCTGACACGCGAGACTGAAGCAGGTCAGAAATATGATTATTATTGGAACGAATGTGCATTTTGGAGATGTCCAACCCCAGACAAGAAGGGATGCAGAGAAATTCCACCAGCTGGGGAGGCAGAGGAGCAACAGGAACCACTTCAGGGGACTAGTCAGGGAACCCCCTGTGGACCAGCAGGGTCACAGGACCTGGTGCACACATCCCTCAGACAGCCCAACTTCTTCTGAAAACAGGTGAGTGTCCAGCTCAAGGATTTATCGACTCTCTTCAAGCTATATATGGTGGTGGTGGTAACAGCGGGCTGAAGCAGAGTAAAAATGACAGTCATGCTGCCACTCACTATGCCTCTACCATCCATGTTTGTATAGCCTATGGCAGCGGACGATACCTACCCAAGCTTGAGTCAGAACTCAGGATAACTCACTTGACAAGCTTGTAGAGGAGGACAAAAATGAAGAAGAATACAGCCACACCGGTGACTCCCTTGGATTGTAAGAAGGCAGCAGCTCTGTAGGGGGTCAACACAATTCTCCCCATTGCCCCCAAATCAGGTATTCTTGGGAAGTAGCAGATCTTAAATCCACTTTGAAGGAGTGGAGTGATCAGGTAATCAGATGCCATGGTGCGTTCTTGGCCTAAGCCTAAACAGCTCCACTTGAGAACGAGTTACTGATCAAATCCACCAACTCATCTCCAGACTAATGGATCACATGATGGCAGGGAAGAGTCAACATTTTCAGTCACTGGCTATGTGGGAAGAAGAATGGCCAAAACACAGTGGCACCATCCACAGGCCAGAGCCCTTCCTGGTCCCATCAAGAAACCAGCCTTGCCCTTGATAATGAATCACCAGACAGTTGAGCAGAGATGTGGGACCTGTGTCAAAATGATGATCCAGATCAACAGCAACAGCTGAGCCTTTAGTGACTATAAGAGATAACTGTCCAGTCTTGCTGGAGGTCATCAAAGGCGGTCTCCACCAGGACTGCTCGAAGAGGACCAGGTCTTCTGGGTCCCAAACTGAGTCTGAATTTCTAAATTAATGATGGCCTCACAGGAGAATGATGATCCATCAACCTTCAATGAAGCCGAGGAGTGGAGAGCAGAACAGTGACTTCAAGCTTGTGTCAGAGTTACTCTTGGTCTTCAACCTCAACTGGATTTCTCGAGATGCCAGACAGTTCTTGAAGCCATCTACTGTGTCAGTTGCATGGACTGATAGAGCCTGCAATCATGGATAACATGGTCTGGGGTCCCAGGCAACCCAAAACCACATTCTGGGTGTAGGGGACAGATATCCTTTGGTTACATTGCTTTTAGCTGGGTTCTGGTGTCATTTGTGTGTATGGACCAGTAATGAGTCCACTGAGAACAAATTTAAAATCATAAATAGAACCAAACTAAAAGGTCTAGTCAAGCAAGGAAGCAAATGCAGTATTCAATAATGCTGAGCAAAACGCACAATTATCACCAAAACCTGGACAGTAAAAATTATGTTTTCAAACAACCTCACTTTTCTAGCACAAAGAAAACTCTAGAACACAGAGGGTGAGGATGTACAAAGAAGGAGAGGTGACTAAATTCTAGACAACAAGGTTTTGAGAACTTCATGCATGTTTGGGTGAGCTGCACTAGTGTGACCGCTGAAGGAATCCAGATAGTCATAAACCTCATTTTTTTATCTGTTGCCAAGAATTGCACTAGATGCTGAACTGAATTATGGAAAGTCCAGTGAAATCAACATTGTTTTCTGATCCACTTATTCAAACAATCTGTAAAGAATGTCCACCAAATTAGCCCTAATGTGTGCTGCTGCTTCCAAATTCCAGATTTAGTGCACAAGTTCTTTTTTTTTTTTTGTTACTTATTTCTCCATTTTGATATTTACCTTCTCTGGTTGATCCTGCAACATCTCCCACACCATCGTACAGTTAACAAAAGTCACTCTGGTGGCACCCCCAAATCTCAGGCAACTGTTATTGTCAGCGGGAGTATGCTACAGGAGATACAATTGAAAAGAAGGCATCCTGGAGTTTCTAAAGCTCCAACAACTTCTTTTGGTGTTCCTGCAGTACTCCCGAGGCCAAGTACAGCTTTACAGCTGAGACACTGACAGCAGCACTACATGGAGAAATCCAAACAGGATAAAACACATGTCTGTAGTTAGACATTTTCAGCATATACTGGATCAGATATACAAGCTTGTTTAACAGGCGATGTCTGGTCTGGTGAGACCTTGTCAGCTTATCTTACACACGGTTTTGCATACCCATAATGCAAAACACGATAAAACACGACTGTAGCTTGTCCTTACACAAGGGACATAAAAAAATCCTGTAACCTGGTCAGCTAAGGTCTTTCACCTGTGGGAAATCCTACATTATACCATGGACATAAGTGAACAGCCAATTAAATCGTCAGACTGGCAGTTTACCACTGGTGCAAATCCTCTGATAACCAATGGCTGTTGACGAATATCTAATCCTAATCATCTGCAGCAAGGAATAAATACAATAAAAATAAAAAAACAAAGCAACCTCTTTAAAAGTTGCATTTTATCATAGTAAAAAAAATGAACCTAGGTATACTCGCAATAAGCCACTCGTAGGTTGGGGGTTATCGGGGATTTACCAAGGCTGGCAAGGATCTACCTACTCCAGCCATGGTAAATCCCCTAATCACACTCGGGAGGCCTGCTGCTTAAATAACCCACAGCTGAGGAAAGGCATTTATATATAAAAAAAAAAAAACATAATACATTTTAAATGTATTTTACTCACAGGTCCAGTGTATACTCGCAGTAAGGAACAAGGATATAAGTACTTGGTAGATTACCCACTTGTCATGACACAACACAAGAAGTATGGGTAAATCCCCAATAACTCCATGCCCTGTTGTGCCTTACAGCTTAATTCTCAGTCTAAACTGGATTTGATGTACAAGCCTATTTAAGGCCCTGTCCACACTGAGGATCTTAAAATGTTACAGATTCCCTGTAATGTTTTAAAATCGGGGGAACATGGTTCGCGTCCACACTGGTAACGTTACCGAACTGTGCTTCAAAACTGTGTTTAAACCCTGATGCAATCCGGTTTTAGCACAGTTTTGAAAACTGTTTAAGTGAGAAAAATTTTCACTTAACCCTTAACCAGTGTGTAGTCTGATCCATGTTCCCTGCAGTGATTCTCCTGGTGCCCACGATGCAGCATTCGATCTGCACTGGCAAGCAAGCTGACAGCATGTTAAAACACGCTTTCATTTTGGGAGGTGTAGACGGGCACAGAACCTTGTTAAGACACTGTCCTGACTAGTGCGGATGCGGCAGGACGGTAAGCCCCGTAACAGTTAAAAAATCATTAACAAATTTTAATTGAAAGTGTGGACAGAGCCTAAAAGGCAATGTTTCTTCTGGTGAGGCCTTGTCAGCCCACCTTACACAAGGTTTACACATCCATAATGCACTGCTTTGGAACTAAGGGTTTAATATATAGTATGTGTGTGGTTTGGAGATGCACAAAAAAATGAACAACCCGGATATGTTTTCCCCCTCCTAGAATCCTTTTTTATGGATTCTATGCACTACTCTTCTGCAAACTGCCTCTCTGGTATGCTAACTCACTGAGTGTACTATATACAAAAGGTCAAGTGAGGGTTGCACTGTCTCAACTTAGCTTTGGGAGTACCATGAGAACTGCAATAGGCATGCTGGAGCTTTAGAAAGCTCCAGGACACTTGCAGTACAGATGAATCTCCTGAGACTAACCCTCATCGCCTGGTGATTCCAGGATGCTGCCAGAGTGGATTGGGTTTACTGTACAGTGAGCAAGGGTTGCAGGACCAACCAGCTATGGTGAAATATCCAAATGGCTGAACTAGTCAAAACTCTTGTTGCTCTATCACTGTGCTAATCAGAAGCATCCCCAAACACTGCATGTGATAAATGTAGAGGATGTTCCCCTTTAATGAGATGGGTGGGATCCACTACAACCCAATCATACCACTGGATGGACTTAAGTAGAGGGGGGGGTCATGTGACCAGCTCAAGGTTACACACCGCTAGTGGCAATGGTGGGGTCTGAATAGATGACAACCAGGTTCACAGTTCTGTAACATAGCCAATGGACCTTGCTGCCTCCACAAAAAAATCATAGTACTTATTTTATTAATTCACTGCTATTGTGGTTACGGAATTATTTGATAATTGCACAGTTTAATTACCCAGGAAAACCCGACCGAGATGCAGTTTCTCATTTTCTATGGGGTCACGCTTCTCTACTCAGTTTTATAACTGGGAGGACTGAAATGTATTGTCAAGGGTTTAGCAAGTTCAACCCTGGCTAATTCACACTCACATTTCTTATATATTTTTTGTAAATTTTGCAGGGGTGCTACTGGCGTATGGCCTACTTTAAAGTGTAGGTACTTAATCTATTGGGGGGGTCACCTTGTCGTTGGTGGTCGGGCTAATCATGAGAATGATGAGCCCAGGAACCCCCTTTTAAAATGTTAAAATTATGGACCAACGATAGAAAGTAAGAAAATGGCAATTACATGAATTGAAGGCTTTCAAGCAGCTCCCCCCCCACCCTGGGGGGGTGGGGTAGGGTACTGGTATCATAACTTATTAAGGACCGAAGTGCGCAAAATCAAACAGTGAGCAAGTCAGTTTCTGTGGCAACATCTGAATAGCTGATCTCCCCTTCTACAGTTTAGTGCTTTAAGCACTAGACCACAATGTCAATGTGATAAGTGACAATGTTTTGCATCGTGCACTATATATGCAATCTTCTTGCAAAACGTTTCATACTGCATGGTCATTGCAAATTATAACTAAAGAAGATTACTATAGCTTAAACAACACGAACAAGGACAGCACCATTCAACTATGTATTTTGCTATAATAGCTTATTACAATAGTGCAAAAATACTACTTACATTAAGTGCCACGAGAATACCAACAAGACTAATAAAAACTTTACCAGTTTCGCGCATGCATGCTTCATCACTGTAGTAAAATACATTGCTGAATGGTGCCGGTCCTTGTTAGCGCTGTATGAGCTAATTTTGTAAGATGACCCATTAGCCCCGGAGTAGCCCCTCTTTTGACACTGTCTACTACAGTTGTCATATGTTTGCCTTCTTCCTATTTTCTGACTCTAAAAGCAGACTCCATACTCCCATGTTGTGTTTATTACCTGTTGGCGAGCATCCTTTGATCTGTGCTTACTGTAAACATGGCAGGGTGCAAATGGCGAGGTAAGGCACCTTCACTGAGGGCAAGCTCTTGCATTTTTGTTGCTATCTCCTTATCTCCTTCCTATACAAGAGATGAAAACATGGGGATTAATAAACTCTGATTAAACTCATTACTTGAAACCAGGCACAAACGCCAATTGTATTTTTTAGAATCTGAAGTCTAGTATTAGTACTTTCTGGCTCTTATTTGGGGAAAAAAGTCCAGATTTTAAAATAAATCATGCAAATAACTTGAATGGAAGCTATATACCCAGAACAGATCTTTGAGCTTGCATACTCCTTTCCAAAGAGGTTTTGTCCCTCTGCTGGGTTGGAGGGCAAGCTGAAGGGTACTTGGAGGAAGACTAGACTAAGCTGGTCCGTTATGTCCCCTAGGCCCATCTTGTCATTTGATCCTCAGACCCAGCAGTGATGGTGTCATGCACTGAGCCACCACAGTACAATGTATAGAACCCTCCTACAATAAACATCTTTAAGAACACTGCAGATAGCATGACAGTTTCAAAAATATAAATCTTGAATATATTTATAAATGCTGTACTCTGTTCTTGGCAACACTAGCATAAAAATATACTTATGTAAAGATGATTTAAAAATGAAAACTAGTACCTCAAGATTAAAATCTGAGAGGAACCAACACCACACATACTTAATTTAACAAGGCAGAAATGCATATAAATGAAGTCTGTATCAGGTCAACTTCAGAATCCCCAACACTGCAGTTGGTTGGGCCCGAGATGTTGACTGATGTAAAGTACTTGACCCACAGTGGAGCTGCCTAGCTGTCACTAACAGAGTGGAATTAGCTTTGTCTGTGAAAGTAGCTGCTCGTGTGCTCAAATCAAGTCTCATCTCACCTCTATGATAGCCTTCATGACCAGCCCAGCTCCTTTCACAATAGCCATGGACGGATGCTGTCAACAGAAACATAAAACACGTCTTTTGATAGCAGTTCTGAGATGTTCAAAGACCGAACAAGTTGCAGTTCTAATAACAGTATACAGAAGACACTGCCCTGTTTTGTTTTTTTTCAAAAATAAGAATACAAATGTAAAAGGTTCCTGTTGCACAGTTTAATGATTCTAAAACATGCACAGAATGTCTTACTATTTTATTAGCATTTACTGCTAAAAGCACATAAAGCAATGAAGGCAAACCTATCGTAGTCTTCAAGTACCTATTATCGTATTCTGAATTGAGCTAATCATTAGGATATCCTTAGCAAGGTGTGTCTGAAAGAGATTTGATAATGTAATACCTTACCTGGAAAAGTTTAAACAGTGTTCTCCCATTGGAAGCTACCATTTCTAACAACATATCAAACTGCTGCCCATCGGTTGTCTCGCTGTATGGTGCGCACAAGGAAAATGTAAGAAAATCCAAAAGTGAACTAATGACAAGGGCACCTGTCCCGTAACCCTAAGACAAAATAAAAAATTACAGTAAATACACAGAATAAATGATCTCTAATATCTGGTAAAAAATATGTGTGTGTGTATATACTGTATATATATAGATAGATATAGATATATGTGTATATATATATATATATACACACACACACACACACACACACACACAAATACATATATAAATCAAAAGTCAGACATCTAAGCAATGCTATCTACTTCCAAGGTGGAAGAGATCCTGATCCCACAGCACACTTGCATTGACTCCCCTCCTCCCCAGCATATAGATACTGTATGTACAGGGGTGGCAGGGCAATAGATAACGGGCATAAAGGAGTACTTTCCATTATTGACTCCCACTTTCTAATTTTAAGAATTTGTCCCCCCCTCCAAAATCCCTTGCTTACATTTTCAGCATATTGGGACACGCGCACAAAACTGGGAGCTCTATTATGATGCTAGCAACTATGGCGCCACACACTAGCTGAGTGGAAGCAGCAGGGGTGATTATCAATAGAACAGCAATATCTATAGTGTAGAGGCTGTATCAAGAGTTTGGCTGACCAAAAGGAATGTTGCAACCAGGCAATATGTTGAAAGAGAGGTCACAGCACTGAGTAGCAATGGGAAGCAGCTCAGGGTTCAGTACTAGCAAAGAAGAGTTCATGGCTGCAGCTGCCCAGTGGATTTCTAACTTGGGTTAGAGACACTGCTGGTGGTGAATTGTGTAAGGAGGCTGAAAGCGGGTTTGCAGATGGAAATGCTAACATTCAGATGAAACTATTATTAGATTGCGAAGTTAGCAGTAAACGCGTTCAGTTCTAAAATTAGCTTGACAAGTGGGTGTTTGGTACAGTATTATGTGCAGTTAAGGGGGATAAAGGCATACAATGAGCTCCAGCACACCTCCTGAGTAAAGGCAAATGATGCTGGCCCCCACAAGAGTTTTTCACCAATGACACTTCTTGCTCCCTACAGCAGGATAACAAGGGATACTGCCCACAGAATTAGACTGGACTTCATCTATGGTGGTGGTGGTGGCGGGGGGTCAGGATTAGTATTTGGAGGAGCTGGCAAAGAGTGACAATAGAAGGCAATCTACTCTAGTGGTGTGGCAGCTTCTTCAGACAGGAGAAAGTATGGCACAATAGGGTGCTCACGCAGTGCAATTTATAAAGGAGGAGGACATTTAAATTCTTTCAGACCTACAGTGCTAGTTGTATGTAAAACAGAAGGTGATGTGGTTAGAGCACATGATTGGGCATCTGCAAACCCTGGTTCACCTGAGCTATTCACGTTTTGTGACCTTTTTGAGCTAGTCACTCAGCCTCCCTGTGATCCGATCCTACTACCTGTAAAATGGGACAGATGTAGGACCACAACTGAAAATTACATGTTGCATTCTCAGGTTTTCAAACATTAAAACCCAAAAACATAACTTGAGCATTTTGGACTATAAAGCATTTTCTCGGCACATACCAGTACATGTGCAGAAAACACTGAAGTCAAACATATCCAAGCAGTAACATTTCTTGACAAATATCATTTGAACTTTAAACAAACAAGGTCTCTTTGGGCACTGATAAAAGTCTTTCTTGGAAGATATAGTTTATAAAATACAAGTGGGGGTAAAGTAAGATAAATATGGGATATGACATGGGTGGGAGCGAGATAACAGAAATATCTTCAGGAGCGGTCACTGAAAGTACAGTTATGTAAGAACTTACCGTAACAGCAGATCTTTGAGAGGAGCTCTTGCAGCAAGCCACTACCATTAGGACTATGCCACAGGTACTAGGACCCACCAGAAAACTCTTAGCTAGCAGTGTCCAGTGGGGGTTGCCCCCATCGGCTCTGTCCCAACGTTAGCCAATGGTACAAAAGAAAAAAATTACTCAACTTAGTAATGTTGTTTCTTCTAATGGAATCTTGCTATATTATGACAGTAGCAGTTTGATCCAGCTCTAGAACTGCTCCAGAGGTGAAATGGTTAAAACCATTCCAAAATAGAATTTTGGCCACGAGCTCTAAGAAGCAGCTCTATCTGTGTTATTTCAAACCTGAACTGTCGGATCTTTACGAGCCAAACTCACTATGGTCTGTGTGGAAGCTGTAACCTACACTAGCCAAATGGCTACCTAAATAATAACAACCATTGCTGGTCCCAACACCCAAGACTCAAGTCAGGGGACCAGAAATACTAACACAATTCTAATCATATGAGAATAAAACATAAGTATAATAAAAACACACACACCCAAAGCCCCCAAAAGGGGACAAAAATGCTAACAGGGCATAAAAAGGTGCCCACACCAAGTTGCCCGCACCCCACCCAAATAGAGGTTCTGAAAGGGGCAGGTTGGGGGGGAGGTCATAATATAGCAAGACTCCATTAGAAGAAACAACATTACTAAGGTGAGTAATTTTTTCTTCAAACAACATGAAGTCTTGCTATATTATGACAGTAGAATACACAAGCAGTACCTCCATGGAGGAGGGCAGAACCTACTTAGGAATAGGCTCTGAAGAACAGCTGTGCCAAACCGAACATCTCTCCTGGCCTGGACATCCAGGGAGTAATGCTTGGTAAAAGTGTGCACCGCTTTCAAGTAGCAGCCTGGCAAATCTCTAATATAGAATGTCTCTGGCAGCAGCTAGAGGCGCTATACCCTGGTCAGAGTGAGCCCTCAAACCGGGGGCTCGCCCAGTTCTGATAACAAAATTGGATACAAGAGACAATCCACCTGGCAACTGATCTCTTAGTGGCAGGTTTGCCTTCCCAACTTCACCATAGGTAAGGAAAGATGGAGGGATTCAACCTTGACCTTTGGTACGCTCTATATAGTAACTAAGAGCCTCTTAACATCCAGGCTCTGCAACCTCCTCTCACCAGAACAGGAGTGATCAGTGAAAAATACTGGAAGGAGATAGACTGATTAAGATGGAAATCTGAAACCACCTTAGGCAAAACTTCCTATTAGTCCTAAGGACTACCTTATTATCCTGTGGAAAGAAATAAAGTCAGTTTCCACTGACAAGGCTTACAACTCACTTATCGTCTGGCAGAAGTGATAGCCACTAGAAAAACAGTTTTCAGTTAGTGCCAAAGCTCTGCAGAAGACAGAGGTTCAAAGGGGTTGCATTAACTGGGCAATGCAAACAGTAAGGTCCCAGGCAGGGGCCGGTTCCCAAAGGTGGATTAGTATGGAGTAATCCCAAAAAACTTGGAAAACACAGGATGAGAGGAAAGAGGGGATGACTTTCCTGCTGACACAAAAGCAGATACAGCTGCCAAATGAACTCTCAGGGTAGCTGGTCTGAGACCCAAGGAATTAAGATGTACCATGTAATCTAACACAATGGGCAAATCAGCAGATTCTGGGAAATATTTTTCCAGCACCCAAATGGAAAACCTTTTCCATTTAGAACTATAAGTAGCCCTAGTGGAAGGCTTTCTAGAAGCTTTAGGATCTCAAGAACACCCTGAGAGAGGTAAATCAGCAACTCGAACTCCTCAAGAGCCAGGCCTTGAGGTTGAGGGATTTGAGGTCCGGATACCAAACCCTTCCCTGGGCACAAGTCAACAGGTTGTGATTCCTGGGGAGGCAAAGGGAAGATGGATTGTCAGTGACAGAAGGAGGGTACCAGGGCTGCCTGGCCCAATCCGGGCAATCAGAATCACCCTGCAAGGCTGAGATCTGATTTTGACTAGTACTTTGAATAGGAGAGGAGGGAAGCACAGAGAAACTTCCTCCCAATCCAGAAGAAGGGCATCCAGGGAACTGGAGCCCAGCACTTGAGGCCTGCAACAGAACAGAGGAAGTTTGTGATTGTCTGGGTCTGCAAAAAGATCTATCTGAGGGGTGCCCCATCTGGCAAAGACTATCCCCAGCACTTGAGGATCCAGGGACCATTCGTGATGGCCCTGGGAAATCCTGCTGAGAGCATCCGCTAGGACATTGTCCTTCCCTGGAAGATGAACTGCTATGAGGGAAGTGTTCAAGGAATAGGCCAGAGACCACAACTTCATTGCCTCGGTGCACAAGGCCGAAGACCGAGTGCCCCCCTGTTTGTTGATGTACCACATTGTTGTGGTGTTGTCTGTTCTGACTTGTATCACCTTGTCGTGGACAGATGCAGAAAAGCTTGAAGAGCTAAAAGACAGCTCTGAGTTCCAGCAAACTGATGCGGAGCAGAGATTCCTGGGGACCACACTCCCTGAGTGGAAAGGTGCCATGTGGGCTCCCAACCCAGAAGGGAAGCATCTGTAGTGAGAGTCAAGTCATGAGTAGGGGGAATGAGGACCTCCAATCTTAATTGCTCTGATCCCTGCCACCACTGGAGGGCTAGGATCAAGGTTCGAGTCACTGGGACCAACTTGAAAGGGGTCTCTTCTCTGAAACCAATAGGTTCTCAAGTGAAACTGAATGTCTCTCATCTGAAATCTTGCTCCCTGAACAACAGCTGTGGATGCAGCCATGTGCCCCAGGAGCTGCAGAAAGTGTCTTGCTGGTGAGAGACCTGCAGAGTGAAGAGAGGCCAGAGCCACTAAATTCCTTACCCTTTCTAAGGGAAGAAAGGCTCTGGCTAGCTTTGGTCCAATTCTGCCCCTATAAAGGTGAGTACCTGGACTGGTTCCAGAACCGACTTTGGTAGATTTAGCAGAAAGCCCAGGAGGTGAGAAGCTGCTGGGTGACCTGCAGGTGAGATTTTACCTGTTCTGGGGACTGGCCTACAATGAGCCAGTCGTCTAGATAGGAAAAACAGCAATCCTTTGCCTCCTTAAGTAAGCCACTGCTAGACACTTTGTGAATACCCTTGGGGCAGAGGTAAGGCGAAGGGCATTGCTCTGAACTGGTAATGACCTGAGGGCAGTTCGAATCTGAGGTACTTTGATGGGAGCTTCTGATTAGGACATGGAAATAGGCATCCTTGAGGTCCAGGGAGGCTAGCCAGTCCCCTGGCCTTAGGGAGGTAAAATCATTGCCAGAGTTACCATTTTGAACTTTGGTTTCAAAGATGCTTGTTCAGATATCTGAGATCTAATATGGGCCGCCATTCTCCTGTCTTTTTGGGGTAAGAAAGTATCTGAATACAGACCCTGCCCTGGTGCAGGAGGAACCTTTCTACTGCTCTGAGAGCTAACAGGGATGAGACCTCTGCTTCCAGAGCAAGGGTCTCTGAAGCACTTGCAGGTAGAAAAGTCTGCTTCTCAACTTGGGAAACTTTTGAAGCTGAGAACAGACCCTGGCCTACTACTTCCAGAACCCACTTGTCTGAGGTTAAAGAAGCCCAATTCTGGCTGAGTAAGCCAGCCTACCCCTACCGGTACAGGAGAATCGGCCCTGGGCACCCCATCAGGGTGCCTGCTTAGCAGGAGCTTTAGGCTGGGGGGTGGGAGCAGGTCTGCCCACCCCTCGTCTGCCTCAGCCTCTGAAGAAGCCCCTCTGAGCATAGGCAGAGGAGGCCTGAGTCTGGTAAAAAGGCCTGTGAAAAGGCCTACCCCTACCCCTGGGGGTATGCCTTTGAGGAATGGCTTGCCGCTCCTTAGCCTGGGCACTCTTGTAAGTAGTCCTATATTCATCCATCTTTTTCACGTAGTTCTCTGTCTGCTCCCCAAACAGAGAATTCCCCACCACAGGAAAATCCATAGCCTTAGTCTGGGTATCCTGTGACAGACTAGTACACCTGAGCCAGGCCAACCTACGAAAAGCTACAGATGTGGCCATGACCCTAGAGGAAACATCATTAACATCCACAGCAGCATGAAACTGAACATTGAAGCCTCAATGCCATCAGCAGCCACCTGTTCTAGTTCACTAGCCAGCTGGCCATGGGCTTGCATGGCTAATTGCATCCAGTATCCCATCTAGATTTCTGATACCTAGCTACATAAGCCATATAATTTGCTTGCCTGAGTCCCAGAGAGGCTGCCATATACTGTTTTTTCCATGGCATCAATCTTCCTGGAATCCTTGTCAGGAGGATGTGAAGCCAGGGAATATTAACTTTATCACAGGCAGCAGCCTGAACTACCTAACATGACTGCATTGCTGAGAAAGGAATTCTGTATCAGGACCTGACAATGTGTACCTTCTGTCCATCTTTTATCTACAGGAGGCACAGAATTAGGAGTTTTTAAATTTTATTGTTTGCTTCCTAAAAGACTTATGTAAAGGAATAGACAATCTCCTAGACTCTGGAATATCCATCATTTCTACAAAATCAGGCTCCTCTTGCTCATCTACAGCTTCTTCTAAGGGAAGCTGAGGGTTTCAGCAACTTTTTGTAAAACATGAAATGAGATGGGGACTCAGACAGCATAGGGGAGATTCTAAAGGTCTGTCTGGGAGATGTCCGTTCAATGGGCACACCAGACCTTCCCAGCCACATTCATACTGTTCATAAGCATCCTCCCTCCTCTGGTTCATAAAATTCTCAATATCATATTCCTGAACCACTGGGACCGGACGAACTGACCTTTGCCAGATAGTGGGTTGAGACGGACCCTGAGACAGTGACTGGACAATTTGTATGGCTTTTGCTATCTCTGCAGCAGTTGGAGAAGGGTTTTGGACTCCAGACCTGCTGATTTTCTTGTTTTCTTTACTGGAATTGGTTCCTCAGAACCAGCTTTTCTTTGCCCGAAGTCTCGCCTGGTCAGAGGGACTCCTCGATTCGGTTGGCACCGAACCGGCTGGCCATCCGGTCAGCGGACTTTTTGGCCTCTCGTTCCCTGAGCCTGCCCAATCTTTTTCCAGGGTGGCTGCAGGAAATTTCACATATCTGGCAGTCTGACTGGAGGTGGTCAAACCCCAGACAATAAACACATGTGGTGTGTGGGTCAGCCTTGGCAAAGACTTTCCCACAAACATCACAGTGTTGAAACCCAGTGAGCCCAGTTTTCTTTTGGGTTTCTCAGACATAATGCCAGCCTAACCAGAAAACTTGCCCTTTTAACGGCAGTGCCAGGCAAGACACCCTTATCGGTTCCTAACTGTGTCACGGGTATTGGAAAAAAACGTAATAAATCTGTTTTTTTTAGAACCGATAAGAACCGGGAACCGCACTCTAAAATATTAAATTTTAGTTTTAAATGAGTTTTAAACCCAACTGATAGGTTCAAAACCGAACCGATAACTTACAAGTTCCACACAGACAAAACCTTCAATTTACTTACGGTTACCACAGATAGAACTTGAACCGAACGGTTTTGCGGTTAAAATAAAACTATTCTCGGTTGAATCAACCGAGAAAACACCTTAAACCGAGAAATGAACTGAGCAGTAGGAGAAATCTCCGGAGCGACTGTTCACTGAGGGGAGTAAAGAATCTGACAGTTCAGGTTTGAAATAACACAGATAGAGCTGCTTCTTAGAGCTCGTGGCCAAAATTCTATTTTGGAATGGTTTTAACCATTTCACCTCCGGAGCAGTTCTAGAGCTGGATCAAACTGCTACTGTCATAATATAGCAAGACTTCATGTTGTTTGAAGGGGGTGGGGTCCCTAGCCCCACCTCAGTTCACCTGCCAGGGAGCCGGAAACAGGCCATGGCACGCGTACCAGGTAGAAGCTTGCTGAAAAAGGATGCAATGCAGCTCACCAGGGGTAGGGAGGGCAGGAAAGCAATGCCTGCTACAAGAGCTCCTCTCAAAGATTTACTGTTACGTTAAGTTCCTACGTAACTGTACTATTTACTCCGTGTGGGAGCCCTTGCAGCAGGCTATTGCCATTAGGACGGAGTCCCAAGCAGTCCTGTGGAAATGAGTAAGAGGAGATAAGGGAGGTGGCTGAACGGCAGTGCTAATTAGGCACTCTAAGAAAGAAGGCCCTGAAGGACCGAGAGTCCAAACCTGGCCCCTCGCCTAGAGGCAATGTCCAAACCATGAGTGCCTAACAAAGGTTGCACTAGAACTCCAAGTAGCTGCTGTGCAGATGTCCCCAATGGAGACATTCCGTAAAGAAACGGTCACCCTAGTAGAATGACTCCTGACTGAACCCGAAGGGTCTTCTTGTATTTGTTGTAACAGTAAACTATACAATTGACCGCCATCTAAAATAGTCTGTTTCGACACCGATCTGCCTAAGCAGTGGGGCAAAGGCAACAAAAAGCTGCTCCATCTTGCAGTGAGGAGCAGTGCACATGAGAAATACCTCAACATCCTGTGGACGTCCACGGTATGCAGGAGAGCGTCCCTCTATTGCAATGCTCCGGGTAATAAAGTGGAAGGTTGACGTCTTGATTCAGCGTCAGCTCTAGAAACCACTTTAGGAAGAAACTTAGGATTTGTCCTTAGGGAGACTCTATCCCTGTGAAAAATTAAATAAGGCTCCTTACACATCAGGGCCTGAAGCTTGAAAACCCTCTGAGCGGAAGTGACTGCAACTAAAAAGGACACTTTCCAGTAAAAGAAGCGTAGCCCGCAATCTGCGTCAGGCTCAAAGGGTGGGAGGGTAAGCTTCTCCAGCATAAAGAGGAGATCCAAGGGGGGTATTGGGTCTCAGATGGGAGGCTTAATGTGCAAAATGCCCTTTAAAAAGGTATGGGATACGTCCAGTTGTGCTAACATTCTACCCTCCACCAGCAAATAATATGCTGAAACTGCTGATAATTGCACCTTAATGGAGGAGTAGCTCAAGCCTTGGTTCAGCAAGGAGCGGAGATACTGAAGAACAGAGTTCACCAGACAGGAAAGGGGATCTAAGTGAGGGGAAGAAGCCCAAAGACAAAAGCATTTCCACTTCATATCATAAGTGGATTGAGTTGAGGACTTTCTCGCAGAGACAAGAACGTCCGCCACCTCCTGGGAGACCCCATACTGGGATCTGGCTATGTCTACAGAAGCCAGGCATGAAGATGCAGGGACTTGAGGTCCGCATGGACCAGCATTCCCTGACCCTGGGATACCAGGTGCGAGCACAGTGGCAGCTGAATTGGAGGTTCCATTGTCAGCTGTTGAAGTAGTAAGAACCAAATCTGGTGAGGCCAGAGTGGGGTAACGAGAATCATTCAAGCCCCCTCGGCCTGAAGCTTCAGGAGGACCCCTTGAATCAGCAGAAAGGGAGGGGAGGCATACAGAAACCTCCCTGTCCAACAGAGGGACAACGCATCTGGCCAGAAAACACCAGGCGCAGACTTTTGCGAGCAAAAACTGGGCAGTTTGGCGTTGTGTGGAGATGCAAAGCGGTCCAGCTCTGGGTGACCCCACGTGTCGAAGAGTTGATCCGCTACTAACTAAAGTAACACCCACTCATGCGCCTTGGACCAAGAGCAGCTTAGGCTGTCGGCCAAGACATTTTGGATACCTGGAACATGAACCGCAGAGAGACTTAGATGATGCTCCAGGGCCCAATACCAAACTCTCATCGTCTCCCTGCAGAGGGGGTAGTAGTGCATGCCCCCTTGCTTGTTGATGTAGAACACTATGGCTGTGTTGTCCACCTGGATAGAAGAGAGCCTGGCGTGAGGTTTGCTTGAAACACCTGTAAGGCATTCAGGACCACCCGCATTTCCAGGACTTTGATATGAAGTTGACACACTTCTGGAGACCACGCCACTTGAGTCTGATTGGCTCCTAGATGAGTGCCCCAACCGAGCTCAGAGGCACCCACAGTTAGGATCCGGGTCGAGGGCTCCTGCCGAAAGGGGACCCCTTGTTCCAGGCTGGAAGGGTCCAGCCACCAAGAGAGGGTCCTTCTGACCAGGTCAGAGATCCTGACCAACTGATCTAGACCATCGGACCTCTGGTTCCACTGCACTCTGAGAATCCACTGTGGGACCCTCATGTGGAAGTGGGCCAAGGGGACTGTAGGGATGGCCGCCGCCATATGCCCCAGAAGCTTGAGGAAAGTCCTGGCCTGGACCTTCAAGGCCATGGAAACTGCTCAGGCCACTGTCCTTAAGCAATCTCCCCTGTCCTGTGGGAGGAAGGCCATGCCCTGCACCGTGTCCAGGACTGCTCCTACGAAAAGAAGTCGCTGACTGAGCTCTGGGAATGACTTTGGAAGATTCAGGGTGATCCCCAACTCTCAAAAGAGAGTAAAGGTGTCTCCAAGAGTGCACAGAAGAAGCACTCTTGAGGGAGCTGCCAGGAGCCAATCGTCGAGGTAAGAGAAGACGTAATGGCCCTTGCATCGGAGAGCCACAGCCACCACTGCTAGGCATTTGGTGAAGACTCGAGGAGCAGAGGAGAGGCCAAATGGTAAGATCCTGAATTGATAATGCCTCCCTTGGAAGTGGAACCACAAGAACTTCTGATGGGGAGGGAAGACCCCTACGTGCATGTAAGCATCCTGCATGTCCAGGGAACAGAGCCAATCCCTCTGATGCAACAGGAGAATGAGGCCTGGAAGCACACCATCCTAAACTGCTTGTATTCTATAAAGCAATTCAGAGAGCTGAGGTACAGGACTGGATGCAGATCTCGGTCTTCTTTGGGACCAGGAAAAGTGGTAACAGAAACCTTTCCCCTGCTACCCTGGGGAACTGGCTCTGTCACTCATTTTTGTAGAAGGGTCTGTATTTCTCCTATTAATGGGACGTGTGAAGGTGGATAATGTGAGGACCTTGGTGGGTTTTCTGGAGGGACCTGTGTGAACTCCCAAGGTATGCCCTCTACTTACTAAACCCAGGATCCAAAGATCTGACGTGATTGCACTCCAAACCTCCGGAGGCAGGGAGAAGTGACCCCACTGCCTCCCCATGGCCTCTGCCACAGGAGGAGGGCCGCAGGGAGTCATTGGGAAGCTCCAGGAGTTGGCAGAGAGGGCTGGGAGGACATTGGGCCTCAAGAGGGAGTGCTCCTGGAAGTCTGGGTTGTGGCCTTCCTTTTGAAGCTGCGCCTCTGTGAAAACTGACGATGGGTGTTTTGGCCTGAGGACTTATGACATGACCTCTTCAGAAATGGCTTTTGGTCCCCCTTGTACAATTTCCGGATGGACAAAATAGACTTCCTGGACTCCTGGAGATGAGAGATCAGCCTCTCAGTCTCCTCCCCGAACAGGACGGAACCTTGGAATAGGAGATCACTGATTCCGGACTGCAGATCCTGGAGAATCTGGAGACTCTTAGCCAGGCATGGTGTCTAAGGCAAATGCCGGATGCCGCAGCCCTAGAAGCTGTATCCGCAGTATCATACGAGGCCCTCAAAACATAAGTGCCAATGTCTAGAGCCTGATTTTAGGATTTCCAGCAGCTCGGTCTTCTGCGCCAAGTCTGGCAAGGCTTGAGCAACTTCCTGGCCCTTCTCCCATAAGCATTCTGGTACTGGACCATGTGTGTTAGGAAGTTAAAGGACCTTATGGAGCAGGTGGAAGCAGAGTAGACCTTTTGCCCACTTGGTCCAGGTACCTGGACTCTGCATCAGGAGGCTACCAAATAAGGTGCTTCGGCTGTTTTGACTTGTCACGAGCAGCTGTGATGACCATGGAGTCTACCTGAGGGTGTTCCTCTAGAAAGAGGTCCTCCCTTGGCACTGTATAAAGCCTATCCAACTTTTGGGAACTGTCGGAGTAGTGGCTGGATGCCTCCAGGTAAGCCTGGTCAGGTCCTGGAAGAGTATCCACTAGAGGAGGGACCACTAGAGCTTTGGCTCCTTCTGCCTCAGGTATCTGGCCAACCTCAGCGCCTGAATCCAAGTCCTCAGTCTCCCACCCATTGGAGGCTTGGATGAGCCTCATGATGTCCATGAAGGCTGGATCATCTGAGGATCGAGGGTGTCCTTCCCGCTGGGGACACCCTCTCCTAGAGAAGGATCAGGTCAGATCTTTCAGAGCTGTAGGATGACCTGTGTCCCTCAGAGCATGGGAGAAGCCGACCTAGACCTGAAGATGCTTCTGTCCCCAGAATGCTGCTACTGCTGGACGGACGTCAGCTATGGGACCGATGATGGACCACGACTGTGACGGCTATCAGCCAGACACCCAGCGCAGCCAGCGCCTGTGCTGACTACCCGACCTGCATCACTGAGGAAGATCGCCTGCTAGAGGGATGGCAGTGGCTGGTAGATTCTGAGGTGCACCGTGGTCCTTAGACCTGGAACGGCTGCGACTAACTGCCAGACAGCATGGTCTGGAAGGTTTCTCCTTATCCAGAGGAGCGAGCTCGGAGATGATGGGCTAACTTCCTACTTCTGTCCCAGTGCTCGTCCGGGACCGGGAAGGTCCAGTTTGGTGAGAAACATCTTTGCGTCACCTTGCTCCACCAGAACTGAAACAGCTTGGTGAGCTCTCTCTCTGTTGAACTGTACCACCATGGACCAGATGGTGAGTTAGGCTTACTCGCTCATCCTGTGGAATGAGAGAGGAAGGCAGGTCGGGAATATCCTGAGGGGAAGAGCCATCCACCTTATCCTCTGGGGTGAAGGTTCTCTGACCAGCGACTGGACCACCTCACTGTAAGCCTTCTGGCTAACAATCGAGCTCAAGCCCGAGACCGCTTACGGCCTCCTGGCTGGACTGACACCAGGCCCACACCACCGGAGCGACTTGAAGGGAGGGAAACCGGCATGGTTGGCAGGAGGTTCCCGCTCCTTAGAGCAGGCCTTACCCAGAGCTCCAGGGATGGTCAATACAGAGGCTTTCTTCAGTGGGGCTGAGGCATGCGCCGGGAAGTGAGCCAAGGAACTAGCACCCAAGGTGGAGGAGGGCCACAAGAGCGCAATCTTCACCTTCGAGTGTGGCATCAGTTGAGAGGTCAGGCCTTGCTTGGCACCAACTGACACCAGGGCCTTGGCGTGCCCCGAGGATCCATGTGAGTGCTTGGAATGGCGGGAGCGATCCGATCCACCTGAGCCTGAAGAGGAGGCCTTCTGGAGGGGAGAACGCGAGCGGGATTGCGGGTGGGACCAGCTCCGGTCCTTATCGTGGAACTTATGCGACCTGTCCTTGTGCTTGGACTTTTTCCCTGGGGAGCTCTACATAAAGTACAGTTACGTAAGAACTTACCATAACAGTAGATCTTCAAGAGAGGCTCTTGCAGTAGGTAATTACACATGGGACAGACGCTGGCAGGTGGCAGGACCCCACGGAAAATTTTCTAGCTAGCAGTCCCTGGCGAAGGACCGCCTCCATGTCAGGTGACCGGCGTCAGGAGACGTCGGTATAAAGGGGCGGTCCCGGACACCCGCCTTCCAGTTCTTTCCCACCACAGGCCGAAAGAGGCCAGACGAGAAAGTAGCGGATATTTCCCTCAATGGAAAAGGAGCTGAAAAGCCTAAGGGATGGAGGGCGAGGTAGAGATTTACTGCAAGAGCTCTCTCTCAAGATCTACTATTACGGGTAAGTTCTGCGTAATTGTACTATCTTACTTCGACAGGGCTCTTGCAGTAGGTAATTATATATAGGACTGAATCCCAAGTAGTCTGGAACAAAGAAAGGCACCGGGAGGAGGAAAACTACTCCAAGAAGAAGTTCTAGCCGTGCAAGCCTCAAGATAGGAGGCCTTGCAAAACAGCTAGCCCGAAGCCTGCTCTGCGGTGAGAGGCAACATCCAAACTGTAGTGTTTCATAAAGGTAAGGACAGACGTCCAGGTGGCGGCAGCGCAGATGTCTGCCACAGACACATTCTTGAAACAAGCCGCAGAGGCAGGCAGCTACTCCTCTTGTGGCGTGGCCTCTGACTTGACCCGGGAGGGTCTTGTGGTATTTGTCAAAACAGAAAGTGATGTAATGAGCCAACCACTTAGGCATTGCTTGGAAACAGCATCGCCTTCCCTTTTGTGAGCAAAAGAGATGAACAACTGATCAGTCTTTCTGAGATCCTTCGTCCTGTTGGTGTAGTATCTCAGAATCTGGTGAACATCCATGGTATCGAGCAAATATTTCCCTTGATTAGAGTACTGTGTAAAAAAGGCAGGTAGCTCTATGGACTGATTTAAGGTAGACTCTGCTACTACTTTAGGTAGAAACTTAGGATTCGTGCGGAGAGCACATCGGGACCTGGAGCTTGGAGATTCTTCAAGATGATGTAATGGCCACCAAGAAGAGTGTCTTCCACGAAAGAAACTTCAAATCCGCAGAAGCTGCAGGTTCGAAGGGAGGAAGGGTAAGTTTCTCGAGAACAAAATTCAAGTCCCAAGTTGGGGCAGGAGTACAGATGGGGGGCCTCAGATGGAGAACCCCTCTGAGAAAGGTCTTGGAGACCTCCAGTTGAGCAAAGGCCTTGTTTGCGAAGGGAACATGATAGGCTGAAATGGCCGCCATGTGTACCTTCAGAGAGGAATGGCTGAGACCCAGGTCAAAAGATGATGTAGCTACTCCAGCAGAAGCCCTGCTGAACAGGAGAAAGGTTCCACGTTCTTGGAAGCAGCCCAAATAGTGAATCTTTTCCACTTCATGGAATAAGTGGATCTGGTGGAGGGTTTTCTGGCCTCCAATAAAATTTCCGCCACTTTGGGAGACACTCCAAAACGGGATTGGGCTAGGTCTGCAGGAGCCATGCATGCAGTTGAAGGGATCTGAGGCCTGGATGGACCAGGGTCCCCTGATCCTGGGTCAACAAACCTCGAGACAGAAGAGGAGGAAGAGGAGGATCCTCTGAATATTGTTGTAGAAGAGAGAACCAGATTTGCCTGGGCCAGAAAGGAGTGATCAGAATCATTCTCGCTCCTTCTGAAGCTAGTTTCTGCAAGACTCGTGGGATAAGAGGAATTGAGGGAAATGCATAGACGAATCTGTCCTTCCAGTCTAGAGACAGAGCGTCGCTCCAAAAAGCGCCTCGCTCTGGAACGAGCGAGCAGAAGATGGGAAGTTTTGCATTTGGGGGGGGTGCGAACAGGTCGACCTGTGGTGTTCCCCAAAGTTGGAAGATATTGTCTAGGACCCCTTGGTCCAGTTCCCACTCGTGAGTCAGAGCAGAAGAGTGACTTAGCTTGTCTGCCAGGGTGTTGTCCACTCCTGGAACATGAATTGCCGTGAGGTGAAGGTCGTGTTGTGTTGCCCAATCCCAAACCCTCATTGCCTCCCTGCATAGAGGGTAGGACCGAGTCCCTCCCTGCTTGTTGATGTACCACACCATGCACATGCTGTCCGTCTGGATGATTAGGTAGCCGGAAAGGATGTATTGGTGAAGGGCTTGGAGAGTGTACAACAGTGCCCGGAGCTCGACCACACTGATGTGGAGAGCTTGTTCTAGCCTGGACCAGGAGCCCTGGGTCCAATGAGGGCCTAGATGGGCCCTCAACCTTGCCTGAGGTGTCTGTGGTTAGAGTCTGGGAGGCGAGGATGAAAGAAAGGAACCCCCGTAATAGGTGCCTCGAACCATCCACCATTGCAAGTCTCGCATCATCAGCGGGAGATCAGAACTGAGTGATCTAGGTCGTCCAGTAGCTGATCCCACTGAGAGCGTAGAGTCCACTGAGAGATCCTCATGTGGAGTTGAGCATGCGGGACCATCAGGATAGCAGCCACCATGAGCCCGAGAAGGCGAAGGACCGACCTCGCAGACACCATCCTGCGGTCAGACAACAGATTTATCTGGGTCTGAAGGGAGGCCACCTTGTCCGGAGGCAGGAAGGCCTTGCCCATGGTCGTATCGAGGATCGCCCCAATAAACTGTAGCCTCTGGGATGGGTCCAGATGAGACTTGCAATGGTTGATGGTAATACCCAGGCAGGCAAAAACCTGCTGGGTAAGGGAGAGGAAACGCAAGAGTTCCTCCCTGGATGAGGACGCCAGAAGCCAGTTGTCCAGGTAAGGGAAAACCTGTACTCCCTTGGTACACAGGTGGGCCGCCACCACTGCCAGGCATTTGGTAAATACTCGGTGGCCGTGGATAGACCAAACAGGAGCACCTTGAACTGGTAGTGGTCCCCCTGGAATGCAAACCGGCGGTATTTATGGATGAGATGGGTGAATGGGAATGTGCAGATAAGCATCCTGCATATCCAGAGCACAAACCATTGACCCAGCGGAGGAGGGGCAGAAGGCTCTGCAAAGAGAGCATCCAGAACCTTTGTGCTCTACATAAAGATTCAGGAAACTAAGATCTTAAATCGGTCTGAGATCTCCCGTCTTCTTTGGGACCAGGAAAATATGGGAATAGTAACCTGTCCCCTGAAGATGAAGGGGGACGGGCTCTATCGCTTGCTTCAGCAGAAGAGCCGAGATTTCCTCCTGGACCAAAGGAAGATGTTCCCGTGAATACAACAACTTCAGAGGGGGGTGGCGGGGTGGTTTCTGAAGAAACTCTATGGCGTGTCCTTCTGCTATGAGCTGGAGCACCCAAGAATCTGTGGTTATCTTCTCCCATCCTGGAAGGTGGAGGGAAAACCTCCCTCCTACCGGTTCCTCCGGGGAGTCCGGAGGCAGTGGGAGAGGAAAGGAGTCAGGTGGTATGGGGCAGCACTGCAGCTGAAGCACCCACTGCTTTTTTGGGCAGGGGGGCTTAGCAGCCGTGGGGGCCTGACATTTTGTGGCCCGCCTTTCCTGGGATTTCGCCTTTGGCTGATTCCATCTGTGAAAGGGATGGCGTTGCTGCTGATGGGGACGGTACATGGAATCAACTGACTTCAGAGCTGTCCCCTTCTCTTGCAAATCGGTAATGATGTCCTTGACATCACCCAGAAAAGCACCGACCCCCGGAAGGGTGCTTCCTGGATAGCAGATTACACCTCCAGGACCGAACCTGACAAGCGGAGCCAAGCATGACGCCGTAGGCCTACAGCGAAAGCTGAGCTCCGCCCAGCAGTGTCCACTGTTTCATATGTCGCACGTAGCATGTGTCAACTGGCCGAATGAGCAGAGCGGACAAGATCAGCCAACTCCTGCTTGACTTGGGAGTCAGGCAAGGAGTCCAGCTTAGCTTCCGCCTGAGTAAGGATGGCCTTCTGGTAGTACCCCATCTGGCTGACATAGTTCAGTGCCCTAATCCCCAGTGTGGAGGAAGCATAAATCTTTCTCTCATACTGGTCCAGAAGGTGAGATTCCTTATCAGGAGGTGACGAGCTAAGATGCTTTGGGTTCGCTGACCGGCCGTGAGCGGCACTAATCACAACCGAGTTGGCACGAGGGTGAGAATCCAGGAAATCAGCACCCTCTGGAGCCTGGTATAGCCTGTTCGACTTCCTGGGAAGTGGAGCTAAAGCCAACGGCTGCTTCCATATCATGGTAACAAGGTCGGCGTGAGGCTCTATCCAGGGTGGCACCAATGTAGGAGCTGTCACGGGCAGATCCAGATGTTCAGCGAGTTTCAGATGCTGAGGATCTCGCTCCAGGGAGTGCCACTGATGAACCTCCTGGATTTTCCTAAGCAATTCCGTAAAAGAAGGATCCTCTGGAGGAAATTTCAGAGGAGTCCTTGGCCAGGGCTTCGACGGAGAGCCAGGCTCGCCTCTCTCGGAGCAGCCGTCGGAAGAGTCCGAGAGTGAAGAGAAGGATGAAGAAGAGAGAGACTCCCTTTCCCGACCTGAGGGAGGAATGGACCCCTTGGGGAGTCCCCGGGGAAGCGTATCCTGCCCCTCTCTCGATCCAGACGGAAGAACCCTGGCATCCGGAGGTGATGAGGGAGTGTGCCGCCTGGGGCATACAGGAACCTGGGACAGCACCATCGCTGGAAGGCGGCTCTCGACCTCTTTGGTGAGCTGAGCCTTGGCCTCAGCCCACCAGGAGGCCACAGTCTCCTGCAGGTCCACCGGCGGCCGTGAGGGTGGTGGAGGAGGAGGAGGAGGTGGGGGATACGGATTATACCCGGCTGCAGGTAGCCCAGCATTGGGTATTGGGGCATCAGGAAGCCCAGCATCGTGTACTGTGGCGCTGGATACTGCATTCCCGGGTCACCGGCGTCTAAGTAAGACGGAGGATACCCGGGAGCCGGGGAGGCTGCTGGAGCAGACGACCTGGCCGGGAAGCTCACGGGCGGGTCCACAGTGGAAAGCCCAGAGGGTGGAGAGGCCCGGTGAGAGCAGAATATCTCCCAGAGTCAATAAGGCCGATGTCAAGGCCGACAGCGGAGGCCCTAGCACTGTAGGTACTGACGCCGGAGGGGCCGGCGCCTGGGGAGCCGACGCCAGGTCCGCGCCCAGATGGAGGAAGGACTGACGGAGGCAAAGATCCCCAGCTTTGCCCGGGACGGAGGGAAAAGTCCCCAGGTTCAGGTTGGGGGACTCTGGTTCCCCAGACAGCAGTTAAGGCTGCGGGGAACTGGGAACAACGGACGTTGGGGGGGGGCCCATCGTCAGTTCCTTCGCCGGCCGGACGTTGGACGAGCCGACGTGAGGCATACAGGCGAACTCTAGGCGGGCGCCGGAGGAGCCGACGTCCAGCTTACGAGAGCCATCACCAGAGACGGGCCGAGAGGAGAGATCAGCCTGGTCCGGTGGAGAGGAGGCCGTGCATCGCCCTGGAGGGTCGAACATCTTACCAGCCCGCTCCGGGCAGACGTCAGAGGAGCCGACGCCCAGCTTATCGGAGTTGCCCACAGTGGTAGGCTGCGAGCCTGCTGCCGAACCAGAGGCGGAGGCCTCCAACTGCCCGGAGGCGCCCGCAAGGCCCGAGCGTGAGCCAGACAGGTGGGCCAACGCCGCCTCAGAAACCTCTGAAGCGGCCGTCAAGGAGCGATTCCCCGGAGGGGATGTTACCTGCGTCCCAGCGACCCCCGAGGGAGACGTGGTGGAGGAGCCTTTGTACTGGTGCCTCTCCTTGTCCTCCTCCTTCCGATGGCCTTCGGGGGAAGTGGACGCCTGCCTCAGTTTTTTAAGCTCCTTCTCCATAGAGCTCATTTTCTTCTTTAGAATATGGGCTTCCAGGTATTGCTGCCACCTTTTTCGGGTAGCCGTGTTAAAGCTGAGGTAATGCTGGCACTTCTCGACCAGGTGATTGGGGCCTAGCCAGAACAGGCACAGGGAGTGGCCGTCCTTGTGCGGTAGTTGGGCCGCATGAACTGTACTTATTCTTGTGCTCTGAGGGTGTAGGGGACGATATACACCGACGCTAGTACTGATGTTAGTCAAAAAAAAAAAAAAGAGTTTTTTTCAGTAAAAAAAACGATGAAGGGCTGACGAAGCACAAACTTTTCCGCGAGGCACTGCACAAGCTAACGGTGGGAAAGAACTGGAAGGCGGGCGTCCGGGACCGCCCCTTTATACCGAAATCTCCTGACGCTGGTCACTTGACATGGGGGCGGTCCCTCGCCAGGGACTGCTAGCTAGAAATTTTTCCATGGGGTCCTGCCACCTGCCAGCGTCAGTCCTGTATGTAATTACCTACTGCAAGAGCCTCTCTCGAACTAAGATCTGCAACCTGCTTTTCGAGAAGGTGGGCCTTCAGGCGTCGAATCCTCCTCCCACTGCTAAAGCAGTGGCAGATCTCGCAACCCTGGGCATCATGGTCCGGGCCTAGGCAGAAGATGCAGGCCTGGTGCAAATCCTTGGAAGGGATATGGCGGCCACACAGGAACACTTGGTGTTCTTCGGTCCCGATGAAAACAACGATGACTGAGGCAACATACAATGATTTTCACTAGAAAAAGGGAAGACATCTAAGGAATAAACTTTGCTGACTGCTAGACTACGATCTAAGAGCAACCACTGAGAGCAGGTCTGCAGTGGGAAAAGAACTGAGGTGGGGCTGGGGACCACCCCCTTTTGTACCACTGGCTGACGGGGCAGAGCTAACATCGGGGCAGCCCCAACTGGACACTGCTAGCTAAGAGCTTTCCAGTGGGTTCTAGTGCCTGCAGCATAGTCCTAATGGTAACAGCCTGCTGCAAGAGCTCCCACTCGAAGTAAGATCTCTTGATATCCCATGATATCTTGCATTGTTGGGTACATAATGCATACTGAACCATCAGAGAGCATCTTTCACAATGCTGATGCATCAAAATAGCCATGTAGCACTGAAGCCAGCAGATGAAATCAAAATGAAACAGATAAATCTTCACACAAATAGCAGATTCAAAAACTGTAACTAGTGAACTAGCATTGCATAAATCGAATATCTGTCTGACTTCAAAATATGCAGTTTATCATCATTTGTGAGGGAGCAGGACTTCTTCACTCCTCACCCATGGCTCTGCTGCCCATGAGATACGGTCCTGCCCCCTCACACGTGAAAATAAATTGCACATTTTGAGTCAAATATAATAAAAGCAATAGAAAAGTCCAAATTCGAATGAGATGCCATGGACTATGAAGAGGGCAAAATCTTTAATTGGAGTCAGACTGACAACGTAAGTCAGACCTCTGGTAAACAAAAATCCCATTCTCAAAAAAAAAAGAGTTGTAGACCTCTGGATTATGGGACAGAAAACAGTGAACAAGAAAGTTCAGCTTCTGAGGAATTTGAGTATTTTTTAGGGAAGGACAATCCCAAAGACATACCACCACCACCACCCCAGTTCCCATTCAAGCTGAGGAGGAGCAAACGCGAAAAAAGGTTTCAAGGAAACACAAACAGACGAGAAGAAAGGGGACAGGAAGTGGGGGTGGCAGAGGCATTAGGAACAAAGAAAAGAGAGGGTGGGAGCACCAGCAACAGCAGAGGATGCAATCAAATGCTGTAAACATTATCAACCTCTCTAAACATGAGCTGTCTGAAATTGAAGTTTCTGTTCTCAATAAAGGACTGTCATATACACCTACTACTAAATTTAATATCTTTGAGACTACTGTGGACTTAAATAAGTTTGTAAGAAACCTCAGTTTAAAGTAATTTTACAACAGATAATATACTGAGGTAAGCAGACGTAATGCTGAAGTAAATGAAACGGAGAGAAAGAGTACAGGCCAACAGGGAACGGGGGATCTACTGATGCCCCCGACAGCGAGCAGTATGATGCTAAAGTTTTTAGACAGCTAAAATTTTACCAGGTATTACGTTCAGATATCACCATGGCCTTCAAAGAAGCGACTGATGGCTAGATGGAACTAAAATAAGGAACTGGCTACTTACCCAGATTACTGAATATTTCACAGTACAAACCCTGACAGCATCACTTTACTACTAACCCAAGGTGCACAAAGATTTGGTCAACCTCTGGTAGGTCAGTCGTGTTGGGAAAATGATTCCCTGACTGAGCCACTGGCCATTTCCAGCTCAGCAATTCTGTTAAACATCTACCATCATATATTAAGGATACTGGGATATTTTGAGATTGCAAGGCAATTTCGTAATTAATAATGACAGCTGGTATCTCCTGATGTAGATCCTTATATTCCAACATCCTCATGAGAATGGATTAGTGGTCATGAAGGAATTTATGGAATCTAGGGAATTAAAGGATCCGGATTGGCCTGTTTTGTGTTAGAGAATAACTTTTTTTTTGTTAACAAAAATCACTTCTTTTTGCAGAGTGTGGGTATGACCATGGGTTTGAGTTTTGCACCCAATTACGCAAATTTATTCTGGGGAAAATGGGAGTAAAATGTTGTCCAGAATCCTGAAATCAACCCTTTTCTGCAAAAAAAAAAAATGATCACTGGAAACGTTTCACTTGACTACTTATCGTCTGGTGTGGCACTGAAAATGAACTTTTGAATTTAAGCTCCTTGAGCAAAGTAATGAAAACTTGTACTTCAGTAGGTCGCTCAGCAAAATGGAGATACAGTTTCTGGATCTAATCATTAAAAAAATGGTGCGGGAAGGTGACATCACTGACCTTTACAGAAAGCCCACTGATAGAAAAAGTCTCCTCCTTGCTGACAGTTGCCATCTGTGCCATACAACTGAAGGTATACCAAAGGGGCAGTTCATCTGCACCAAAAGAAATTGTGGTGACGTACAGACTTGCACTAAATGAACTTGAGAACAGGTTAGCAGAGGGGGTTACAAAACTAGACTATAAGAAAAGCCAGAAATGAAGTGGACAGTATTTCCAGGGAGGAGTTGTTAGAGGAAAGAAAGGAGTACCAAAAGAGACCCACGAGTCAGTTTGTAACCATACACAATCCAAAAATCCAGGAGCTAGGAAAATAGTTAGAAAGCACTAGCTTATGGTGGGTACAGGTCCAAATTTGCACAATATCACAACCACCACCTAGGATGGTACACAGTAGAGAACAACATCAAAGATCTTGAAGTCCACACTCTCCAACCATTGGGCGACAGACCCAGAATGTGGCTAACCCAATAGGCCAGATAGATGTGCCAAGCACGCTAAATACTGTGGTGCGGTCTTCAGTACTTTACTAAGACCTTATGGAATCCAAAAACTGGAAGGGATGCAAAAGTGACAGGATTAATCACTTACGAACATTCGAAATTTGCCAGCAGATAAAGGCCTAGAGGTCTATCAAGTCTGCTCGAATGTGTAGCTAGCACCCCTTATTCTGCAGCTGCCCTTCCCTTCCACCCTTCCCCTTCATTAACCCTCCCCCTTGTCCTGTCCCATCCTCGTTTGAAGCAGTCCACTGTTCTACTGCATACCACTTCAGCAGGTAACGATTCCACCCAGCCACCACCTCTCTGTAAAAAGTGTCTCCTCATCTCCCTCCTGAACATTCCCTCTCCAGTCTCATATCATGGCCCTGGTGGCCCTCCCTCCCCTTACTTTGAACAGCCCCTCTGTACCCGTCTTGTTTATTCCTTTCATGTATTTAAAGGTTTCAATCATGTCACCCCTGTCTCTCCCTCCAGTGAGTACATGTTCAACTCCTTCAACCTCCTCTCGTATGATAAGTCCCCCAGCCCCTTGATCATCTTTGTCGCTCTGCGCTGCACCCCCTCCAGTAACTTAATGTCCCTCTTCAGATACGGATGCCAGTACTGCACGCAGTACTCCAGGTGTGGTCTAACTAATGACCTATACAGTGGCAGAATCACCTCCTCCCTCCTCGAGGATATACCTTGCAATACAACCCAGCATTTTGTTGGCCTTGCAGCTGCCTTCCTACATTGTGCCGAGTTGTTCATTGACCCTGTAATGAGCACACCCAGATCCTTCTCCTCCTCCTCTGTCTGGGCTAGCTGCACTCCCCTAGCTGGTAACTCCTCCTTGGGTTCTTCATCCAAAATGCAGCACCTTGAACTTTTTGGCATTAAAGCCCAGTTGCCAGGTGTCTGACCAGGTTTCAAGCTTTGCCAGCTCATCCTGCAACCCCTGCCATCCCTCTAGGTCATCCACCACCGCGCCTACCTTGGTATCATCAGCAAACAGACTGATCTTGCTCTTGATGTCCCATGGTATGTCTGCAATGAATATCCCAAACAACACTGGTCCCAACATTGAACCCTGTGGAACACCGCTCGTCACTGCCCTTGGGTGTGAGAGCTCCCACCCACCACCACCCTCTGTTGCCTTCCCTGCAACCAGTTTTTTACCCATCTCACCAGCTTTGCACCCGCCCCTGTGCCTACTAACTTCCTTCCCAGCCTTCCATGTGGCACTGAGTCGAATGCCTTACTGAAGTCCAGATACAGGACATCCACTGCATGGCCCCTGTCCAGTTGCATAGTTACCCAGTCACAGAACTCGACCAGGTCGGTTTGGCAGAATCTGCCACGTATGAAGCCATGCTGTCTGCTGTCCTGTAGTCCTTTGGCCTCGAGGAGGGCCACCAGCCACTCCTTCAGGATAGTCTCCATTAGCTTACCCACGATGTATGTGAGGCTCACTGGTCTACAGTTTCCCGGTTCATCCTTGGGGCCATTCTTGTGGAGGGGCACCACATGAGCCATCCTCCAGTCCTGAGGTACACACCCTGAATGTAGTGAGGCATTAAATAGGCCTGCCAAAGGTCCTGCAAGGACCTCTGCCAGCTCCTTCAGTACCCTGGGGTGGATGCCATCTGGGCCTGGCACCTTGTCCACCCTCAGTGCCTTCAAACCCTCTCAAACTCTGCTCTCCATGATTTCCCCATCTGTCATCACTCCCCCCCCCCCCCTTCTGCCATTTGTGCCGGAGGGTGCAATTTACACGGCCCACTGTACCTGCAGTAATTTCTACACTGGCAAAACTAAGAGACAGTTCAAAATCCATATAGGAGAACACATGAGGGTCACAGAAAGTGAAGGCAACACATTGGCTGTGCATTTGAAGAAAGCACCAGGACAAAACCATGTGTAACATTTCTTTTGCTGGTATTGAAAAACCGTGACATAATGGAAGGGGGGGGCTATAATAATTTTCTGCTCAAGAGAGAACAATATTGGATTTTTTCAATTGGTGCTACAGAGAGCATGGGACTAAATGATACTGCTGGTGGCACTGTTTTATAATTGTATTAAATATATTACGTGAAATTGTCTGCTCCCTCCTCAAAATCTCATTCAGATTAATGTAATAGTTTATGTGTGGCTGCTCTTTTCACTACTATGACTTTTTTTTTTTTTTTTTTATTTGAAAATGTTATTGACACCAAGACAAATATAAAAGTACAACTACTATGAACACTCTTAACACCCTCCTCTTGAAATTATGATAACAAATATACATACAGGTGTCCTATAACAAGGAACAAGCTAATGGCTTATACTATGAAATGTTCTGTGATTTTTTTTTTTTTGTTGACCAAGTGTTCTTCAGTGTATCTGATATTTAGATTAAACCCTGTTTGCAATTATTAATTTCTGTATTCTTTTGTCATTTAGGAGGTACAGCTGACTGTCCTGGTTCTACCAGGTGCTGTGTGCTGAGATGGGATGCCAATTACTGGAGAATGAATTCGGAATTGTTAAGAGGCTGTGATAGTCCACTCTTGGATTTGTTTGTGGAGCTCAGATAAGCCATTCCGTACTTCTTGGCTGTCTCAGGACCTGCTGCATAACTGACAGAAATCTAGTGGAGGGTTCAAACGTGAACTCCAGTAAAGGGCTGGTGTATGAAACACAGGTTGCAAACCTGAATGTGCCAAGCAGTCAATGAAAAACGAATCCACACTCCAGAGAAATACCCAAAGCAGCATGTAATCAAGAAATTCAGCTTTTATTCAACCAGTGTGCTACAAATGGGTGGACACAGAACAAACTGTTGACCATAACTGCTCTGGTATTCGAGCGTCCCCCTCTTCGTCAGGAACATCATGCCCCTGATAGTCAAGTTGCCTTCATAGTTTGAGTGGCACATACGTGTTTTTAATTTGTCATGTCTTAACTTATTTGTCCCTGTGATTGCTTTAAAATGTTTTGCACTTCAGTTTGAGTACTGTTGTGCACTCACATTTAAGCTCTGTCCCTTTAAGGACTGCAAAATTTAAAAGCACCTTTCTTGGTACTGCACAAAAAATGGAAATTACGTACTTACCGTAATTATGATCTTCCCAATTATCTTCACCATTCATTACTGATGGGTTCTACAATCAAGACCCTGCACAGAAAAAGAGCACTGCCTCTTTTAAGATCAGTGTGCTAGGAGGACCAACGTTGGGATTGCGCCTACCCCAAGACCAGCTGCCCATGGCGCCCGTAGGTTGGCCAGTAAGTGATGCGGACTCTTCCCAGCCCTCAGTTCTGTCCCGCCAGGTGAGGAACAAGAAAAGTTGGGTATAGCAGAGGGACAGGGTGCCCAAATGATAGGGAAGGGTAAGAAATAAAATAAAACTGATAAGGAGAAATAGGGTTAGGCTAGAGAGATAACCAAAATGGACAGGTAGGGGGCGACCAGAACACTGGGAAGCCCTAGGCAGAATAAAACGCAACTGAGGGACAGGAGAGAAGAAAAAATTACTCACCTTAGTAATGTTGTTTCTTCTAATGGAGTCTTGCTGTATTCTGACAATAGCAGTGAGTCCCAACCTTCGAACTGCCCCGGAGATGAAAGAGTTAACTTTCCATGCCAGGCAAGGAACGCTGAGCTCGAGCTCGGTTGAGACTCTGTCTGTTGCTGTTTGAACTCAAACTGTCAGATCTTTACGAGCTAAACTCACTGAGGGTCCTGTGTGGAAGCTGTAAACCTACACTAGCCAACTGGCTACTAAATATAACAACAGATTTTTTGGTCCCAAAACAAAGACTCAAGTCAGGAAACCCAAAAAATGAAAAACACAACACCCACTCACCCAAAGAAAAAAGGGTGATAATAAACAAGGTGAGGCACCTCCTGAGTGCCAACACTGTTACTGCCCACCCACATCCCAAAAACAAAGGTTCTGAGAGGGGAAGGCAGGGGAGGTTAGAATACAGCAAGACTCCATTAGAAGAAACAACATTACTAAGGTGGTAATTTTTCTTCAAACAACATAAGTCTTGCTGTATTCTGACAATACAGACTACCAAGCAGTACCTCCATGGAGGAGGGACAGAACCACTTAGGAAATAGGCTCTGAAGACTGCTGTGTCAAACCGAGCATCACTCCTGGCCTGGATATCCAGAGAGTAATGCTTGGTAAAAGCGTGAACTGTTTTCCAGGTAGCTGCTTGACATATCTCTAAGATAGGAATATCCCTGGCAGCAGCCAGGGAAGCACCTGTACCTCTGGTAGAGTGAGCCCTCAGGCCTGAGGGTGGAATCCTACCTAGTTTCTGATAGCAAAATTGAATGCAAGAGACAATCCACCTGGCAATGGATCTTTTAGTGGCAGGTTTTCCTTTACCAACCTAATCATAAGTGAGGAACAGTAGGAGGGAGTCAAACCTGTGACCCTTGATACGTTCTATGTAGTAGATAAGGGCTCTTTTCACATCCAGACTGTGCAATCTCCTCTCACCAGAGGAGGAATGGTCAGTGAAGAACACAGGAAGAGACACAGATTGGTTAAGGTGGAAGTCTGAAACCACCTTAGGTAAAAACTTCCTGTTAGTCCTGAGGACCACCTTATCTCTATGGAAAGAGATAAAATCAGACTCCACTGACAGGGCTTGTAACTCGCTTATGCGCCTGGCAGAAGTGATGGCCACTAAGAAAACAGTTTTTCCAAGTCAAGTACTTAAGTTCTGCTGAGGACAAAGGCTCAAAAGGGGGTTACATGAGCTGAGCAATGCAAACATTAAGGTCCCAAGCAGGGGCAAGGTCCCTGAAAGGCAGATTGGTATGAAGCAATCCCTTGAAAAACTTGGAGGATACAGGGTGAGCTGAAAGAGAAGAAGGCTTACCTGCTGAAAGAAAAGCAGAGACAGCTGCCAGGTGCACCCTTAGTGTAGCTGGTCTGAGTCCCAGGCTATTCAGATGAACCATATAGTCAAGGACTGTGGGCAGGTCAGCAGACTCTGGGGAAATATGCTTCCCAGAGCACCATGGAGAATCTTTTCCATTTGGAATTATAGGTAGTTCTGGTAGAAGGCTTCCGAGAAGCCTTCAGAATATCCATAACACCTTGAGAGTGTGTAAATCAGCAAACTCTAACTCTTCAAGAGCCAGGCCTTGAGATTGAGAGATTTGAGATTCGGGTACCAAACCCTCCCCTGAGCACAGGTTAACAGGTTGTAATTCCTGGGAAGAGACAAGGGAAGGTGGACTGCTAAGGACAACAGGAGAGGGTACCAGGGCTGTCTGGCCCAGTCTGGAGCAATCAGAATCACCTTGCAGGATTGAGACCTGATTTTTACTAGCACCTTGAACAGGAGAGGGAAGGGGGGAAGCATACAGGAACTTCCCTTCCCAATTGAGAACCAGGGCATCCAGGGGGACTGAGCCCAACACTGGGGGCCTGCAGCAAAAAAGGGGAAGTTGGTGATTGTCTGGGGCTGCAAAAAGATCCATCTGTGGGGTGCCCCATCTGGAGAAGATCACCTCCAAAACCAGGAGATCCAGTGACCATTCGTGATGGCCCTGGGATATCCTGCTGAGAGCATCTGCCAGGACATTGTCCTTGCCTGGGAGGTGTACTGCTGTAAGGGAGGTGTTCAGGGAAAAAGCCAGAGACCACAACTTCATTGCTTCTGTGCACAAGGCTGTAGACCAGTGCCCCCTTTGTTGATATCCATAGTGTATTGTGGTGGTATTGTCTGTCCTGATCTGAACAACCTTGTTCTGAACAGACTTGGAAAAAGCAAGTGCTAGAAACACTGCTCTGAGTTCCAACAGACTGATGTGAAGCAGAGATTCTGGGAGACCACAACCCTTGGGTGGTCAGGTCTCCCAAGTGGGCCCCACCCCAAGAGGAGGCATCTGTAGTAAGGTTAGACAGTGAGACTGGTGACAAAGGGAACTTCCTGTCTTAGATTGTCCTGATCCTGCCACCACTGCAAAGCCTGGATCAGGGTTCAAGTCACTGGTATCAGTTTGGTCAAAGGGTCCTTTTTCTGATACCAAAAGGCTCTCAAGTGGAACTGAATGTCCTCAACTGAAATCTTGCTCCCTGCACCACTGCTGTGGAAGCAGCCATGTGTTCCAGGGCTGCAGAAAATGCCTTGCTGGTCGAGACACCTGTAGGGTGAATGAAGAAGCCAGTGTGATAAGGGTCCTTGCCCTGCCCAGGAAGAAGGCTCTTGCCTTTTCTATATCTAGCTCTGCGCCTATGAAGGTGAGGAGCTGAACAGGCTCTAGAACTGACTTTGAAAGATTCAGAAGGAAACCTAGAGAGGTGAGCAGTTGCTGAGTTATCTGTAGGTGTAACGACTTGGTCTGGGACTGGCCTACTATGAGCCAGTCGTCCAGGTATGGGAAGATGGCAATCCTTTGCCTTCTTAGGGAAGCAACTACTACTGCCAGGCATTTTGTGAACACCCTTGGAGCAGAGGTTAGGCCAAAGGGCATTGCTCTGAATTGGTAATGGCCTGAGGGCAGCTCGAACCTGAGGTATTTTCGATGGGAGCTTCTGAAGAGAATATGGAAATAAGCATCCTTGAGGTCCAGGGAGACTAGCCAGTCCCCTGGCCTTAGAGAGGGTAGAATTATTCCCAGAGTCACCATTTTGAACTTTGGCTTTAAAAGGTGCTTGTTTATATATCAGAGATCCAGGATGGGCCGCCATTCTTCTGTCTTTTTGGGGCTGAGGAAGTACCTGGAGTACAATCCTTTCCCTTTGTGTAGGGATGGAACCCTTTCTACAGCTCTGAGAGCCAAGAGGGAAGATACCTCTGCCTCTAGGGCAAGTGCCTCTGAAGGATTTGCAGGTGGAAAGGATCTGGTTCTCATCTTTGGAAATTTTTGAAGTGGAAAACCAGTCCCTGCTTACTACTTCCAGGACCCATTTGTCTGACGTTAAAGACTTCCAGTCCTGGACAAAGTAAGCCAGCCTGCCTCTACAGGTGGTGGAGAATCGGTCCTGGCAAACCCATCAGGGTGCCTGTTTGGCAGGGGGTTTAGGTTGAGGGGTGGAAGCAGGCCTGCTTGTACCCCTTCTGCCTCTCCCTCTGAAGAACCCCCTCTGAGCATAGGCAGAAGAGGAGGCCTGGGCTTGGTAGAAAGGCCTATGAAAAGGCCTGCCCCTGCCCCTGGGATGCTGCCTCTGAGGAGTGGCTTGCCTTTCCTTGGCCTGGGCACTCCTATAGTTGGTTCTGTATTCATCCATTTTCTTCATGTAGTTCTCTGTTTGCTCCCCAAACAGAGAATTACTCACAACAGAAAAATCCATGGCCTTAGTCTGGGTATCCTGAGACAGGCTAGTACATCTGAGCCAAGCCATCCCTCTGAAGGGCCACAGATGTAGCCATGACTCTAGATGAAATATCACTGGAGTCCACTGCAGCATGGAACTGCACCATGGATGCCTCAATACCATCAGCAGCCACCTGCTCCAGCTCCTTGGCAAGCTGGCCAGGGACCTGTTTTGCTAAAGCCAAGACAGTGTCCCATCTAGATTTCTGATATCTAGCTGTATAGGCCATATAATTGGCCTGCCTGAGTCCCAAGGATGCTGCCATGTACTGTTTCTTTGCCATGGCATCAATCCTCCTGGAGTCCTTATCTGGGGGTGGTAGCAAGGGTATATTTGCCTTATCACAGGCTGCAGCCTGCACTACCCCAACATGGCTGCATTGCTGGGTAAGGAACTCCGTGATCTGAGCCTGACAGAGTATACCTCTTGTCCATTCTTTTATCCACAGGAGGTATAGAATTAGGAGTCTTTAAAATCTTAAATGTCTGTTTCCCAAAAGACTTGTGTAGGGGAATAGACAGCCTCCTGGACTCTGGGATATCCATCATTTCCACATAGTCAGGCTCCTCCTGGTCATCCACAGCTTCTTCCATAGGAAGCTGAAGGGTTTCAGCTACTTTCTTGTAAAACATGAAATGGGAGAGGGACTCCGAAAGCCTAGGAGGAGACACTCCTGAAGTTCTGTCTGGGGAGATGTCCGGGTCAATGGACACATCCAGACTTTCATAATCACATTCACTTTACTCATACTCTCCTTCCTCCTCCTCCAGTTCATAAAATTCCTCCAAATCATAATCCGGAACCGGACGAACCGAGCGCCTTCCTGATGGTGCGGTTCGGTGAGAACTGAGATAGCGATTGAACAATTTTATCGCTTTGGCTATTTCATCAGCAGTTTGAGAAGAAACTTTTGGATCCACACCAGCTGATTTATCCCTTCTTGTTCTCTTACCCGGAACAGACTCCTCAGAATCGGTTCTCCTTTTGCCCAAAGAAGTTTCGCCCTGGTCAGAGGGCACTCCTTCTGGTTCGGTTTGAACCGAACCGGGCTGGCCATCCGGGTCAGCGGACTTTTTGGCCTCCCTTTTCCTGAGCCTACCAACTCTCTTTTCTAGGGTAGCTGCAGGAAAATTTTTACAAATCTGGCAGTCTGAATCAAGGTGGTCAAACCCAAGACAATAAACACAGGTGGTGTGTGGGTCAGCCTCAGCAAAGACTTCCCCACACACACACACTACAGTGTTGAAACCCAGTGGGCCCGGTTTTTCTTTTGGGTTTCTCAGACATAGTGCCAGTCCTAACAAAACTTACCCTTTTAATGGCAATCCGCCAGGCAAGACACTCTTATCAGTTCCTGACCGTGTTACGGGTCGTGGAAAAAAACACAGTAAAATCAGTTGTTTTTTTTTTTAGAACCGATAAGAACCGGTAATCACACTCTAAAAGTAGAAATAAAAATTTTTAAACAACCTGATCGGTTCAAACCGAACCGATGAACCGTTTACAAGTTCACACAGAATAGAAAACAATATAAACCTATCTAGTACTCACGAATACCACAGACAGAGACTGAACCGACAGGCTGCGGTTTAAATTCGGTTGAAAAACTAGCATTAACCGACAAACTGAACCGAGCAAAGGAGAAATCTCCGGAGCAACTTTTCAGTGAGGCGGAGTAAAGAATCTGACGGTTTGAGTTCAAACAGCAACAGACAGTGTCTCAACCGAGCTCGAGCTCAGTGTTACATGCCTGGCATGGAAAGTTAACTCTTTCATCTCCGGGGCAGTTCGAAGGTTGGGACTCAATGCTATTGTCAGAATACAGCAAGATTTCAATTTGTTTGAAAGAAGGAAAACAGGTAGAAGAAAGGGAAAAACTGTCAACTCTCTCCCTCCCCACTGGAACTCTCCTCTCCAGATCAAGTCCGCATGGACTACATTCCATTGAAAAAGGGGCAATGGAACTGATCCAGGACCCAAGGGCCCAAAGCTGATTTAGGAGGGGCAGAGGAGACGTACGGGAGGAAGAGCCAGAGGCCTGGGGACATGTCCCTACTGAAGAAGCCCTTTTTATATATTTATTTATTTTAAGAGTTGCAGATCATTTCGCAACAAGTGAACAATACCAGCTCCCTTATAGTCAAGGAAGTTCGGCTCTTACCTACTGTTCTTCATCCATACTTCCTCTCCTGTACTGTGTGCCCGCTGTCCTCCTAAGGTTCACCGCATATGGCAAAAAACAATGCACTAGGAGAAACGATTGCTCTAGGGTGAGCAGAGACTAAAATCCAGAGGACTGCTCAGTGCTGAAACTGAATCAATTAAGGAAGCTGGATTTCGGGAGTATTCCACAAAACCTAGTGGGACAACCTCTTAGCTCATCAAATGAGAAAGAGCAACCAGACTGAATACAGGGTTCATCCAAGAGTGTCTCCTTTTCCTACTCTCCCCTCAGAGGAAGGGAAGAGGGGCGAAAAGGACTGAGCTGCCCAATGTCTGATCATAGGGAGGGAGGGTGGGTGGGTTTGCGTAATGAATGCTGAAGATATTTGGGAAGATCATAGTTATGGTACGTATGTAATGTCCATATCTTCTCCAAATCAATCTTCACCATTCATTACTGATGGGTCCAAGTACCAAGATGGCAAACCCTTGGGGAAAATGTGTCCCTCAGTCTCCAGTAGGGGAGAACATGAGAGGAGGGGGGCAACCTGGGCCTGGCTAGACCTGAGGAACTGACAGGATCAGTGAACACTCCCAGCATCCGGGAGGTGGACGGTGCCCCTGAAGAACCTGCCGTACCCTGCAGGAAAAGAAGTGGGGCCCCTCAGAAAGGTGGGGATCTCACCCTACGCCAGGCCTGGGGTGACAACCTGGACAGGTGAAGCCACGCAGTCCGCCTAATGCAGACTGAGTATCCTACCAGCCTGGAAGCCACATCACTGGTGTCGCAGACTGCCATGGAGAGGTGTCTTGCTAGCTCCAGGCCTTGGGTGGTCAGGCGAATGACTTGCCTGGTTCCCTCACCATCAAGCAGTGCTGCTAGGACCTTTCCCAGCAGAGAGCAGATGTGCCTTGCATAGGTTACCTGGTGCACCTGATGTGCCAACACCCACAACAGGAGGCGTGCAGAACAAAACACCCTCCTCCCTTAATGATCGAACTTTGCCAAGTTTGTATCAGGGGCAGTTCCAGCTGAGGTGTTGATGCCCCGATGTGAGTATCCAGTAACCCCAGACCTGAAGAAGGCCTCGGCATGGCAACTAGAGATCCTGCTGCTGCACAGTATCTGCGCAAACAGTCCCTGGGGCAGGCAAATGGGCGGTGGGACATAGCCAGACGGCGTGCGATGCCTCAAGCAATGGCCTTGGCGGGGGGGGGTTGACTAACCTGTCAGCACTGTACTCCCCCAGGAATGACAGTGTCACATGATCAGGGTTCTGTCCGACTGGGTGGGAAAGATGGAGCTCCCTCATCATCTCCATTAGGAAGCATTGGTGGGAAATAAGATCTTCTAAGGTAAAGAAGTGACGTGAAGAGTCCTCTCCCTCTGTGGAGGGAGCCGAAGAGGAGAGGAAGTCCGATTCAGAGCTCAGTGGCGCAGATGTTTAAGGTCTGAAAATGATCTCAGAGATGGCTCTAAAGTAACGAGGGAACTGCGCCACCACAGCCCTGAATTGTTCCCAAGAGAGGGAGCCTTCGGGGCTAAGAAACCTTGGAAGGTGGGGGGAGAGAGGTGGCAGATTGACCAGGAGGGACAGCCTAGCCGGACCAGCAATGACTTCTGCCTGAGCTCTGGGGTTGTGCAGATGTGCCCTAAGGGGAGAACTGGCTAACCCTTCCTCCCCAGTGCGCCCAATTCCTAAGGGGTGGACTGGGGATGACCCTTAGGGACCCCCCCCAGATGGTGAGGCTGGAATCGTGCAGTGCCTCTTGGGAGGCTCCTGCCCCCACCAACTGAAGAACATCTTCCCAGGAGAGAGGCCATCCTGGATGGCCCCGGGCGATGGTCCCCAACGCCACGGGGACACGGGGTCACCACTAAGAGCCAGTCCCACCAGCCCTCTTCTGCTGAGAAGATGATCTGTTCCTCTTAGGAGGCCCAGTGGAGGAATCCAGACTTGCCCCCCTTGAAGGAGAAGACCACCCCCCACCTCGGAGGAGGTTAGAGGGTCTCCCTGAGGTTCGTCCTCATCAGCCGGGATCCAGCTCCGCAGCGGGTCCGGACCTGGCCAGAGACAGAACGGCTGCCAAGATGGGCCTGGTCTTAGCAGGGGATGAGATGGCACAGACACCAGTGCCAAGAGAAACGTGTGCTGGCTTCCAGTGCCGACCACAGACTCTGCGCCAACCACACCACTGCGCCAGGAGACAGCGCCGGGCAAGGTACCACCACTCTCCGAATTCCCCAGAGGAACCCACACCAATAATGGTCCTTGAAGGATCCAAGGTAGCAACACTGATGACCGCACCTTCCTCCGGCTGAGATACCGGTCCCGGAGAATCCAACGGCCACAGACGCCTGAGCAGAATCCGAGGAGCTGGAAACCCAATCAGGATCACCCCCATCATCGTCCCCTGACGGAAACCCTAACACCACATTTCCCTGCTTTTGTTGCTTTAGCAAGAACCCTAACTGATGTATTAAAGTTTTTTGCAATGACTATAGATATACACATATTATAGTGGCGCAGTAGCGCCACTTTAGTTAGGGTTGAGCAGGCACTTTAATAACTTTGCAACCGTTAAACAGATTTGCACAAAAGTTTGCTTGCGTGGTCTCCTGGGGTAGATCTCCCGAAATGCCAAGTTTCATTCCAGTCAGATTTCCGGATTCTGATCCGGATAGTGAAAGAAACTGAAAATTCGCCACTTTTTGCAGTTTTTTTTCATATGGGGCTGCACACAAACGGTGTTGAATTTTAGTTTTAAATTCTTATTATAGGAAAGAGCTTGGGTCACAGAACAGTCCAGCATTTATTAGGTGAAATAATATTTATCCGTTCCACGTTACTTTTTAACGTCCCAGTATTTTCAACGGATTTTCATTTTTCAGGATAGATTCCTGAAACAAAAAAGGATTTTGGCCTGACGAACAAGGATCCTTTTTCTTGAAGGCCTAGTCCTTGTTTGACAAAAAAAATTCCTTTTCCATGAATCGACATCTTGCTTTTAGTTTCTACCCCCCCAAAAAAAACAAAACGGTCCCACCTCTGCCCAGGGATGTATGTCTGTTCAAGACATCCAAGTATGATTCTTGCTCATCGAGAGCTGATGAGTAGTTCTTTGTGGTTTCTGACCTTTGTATGCCCCTGGACTTTTTTTTTGTTGTTGTTTTTTATCAGTTTGAATTCTTTTTCCTTTTTTGCCACTCGCTTACTTCCTTTTTCCTCACATCGAAAAAAGAAAATCGGGTCGTGAAAAAGGATTTCCACTTTTGATGACCAGGTGGCCCTGCAGGTAACCCTTGTTCGCCAGCCAATTTCCTTTTTTGCCATGAAGAAAAAGGATGGAAAAAAAGGAATTCAGCTGACAAAAAAGGATTACTGGCAGGGCCCACCTGGTTGACAAAAGGGACATCTGGTTAGCAAACGGGGAAATCCTTTTTCACCAGCTGAATTCCTTTTTCGCCATGATGGATAGGGATGGTGAAAAGAATTTTAACATGGACATCTGGTCGTGAAAAACATTTCTGGGAGATCTGGTCCCCAAAACATAGCCATCTGGTCAGGAATAAGGATTGTTTTTTGCCAGATGGAATCCTTTTCTGCCACCACAAGAAAGGATTGGCAGAAAAGGATTTCGCCTGGTGAAAAAGGATTCCATGTGGAAAAAAAACAATCCTTTTGTTTTAGTGTGTTGCCTTTTTTATTTTATTTTATGTGACCCCCAACCAGGAAATCCCAGGTGTCTAGTGGCACTCCCACCCATTAACCATAACACTCATCCCATTCTTCTATGCTGTACCCATGTCACCTTATTTTTATTTATTTTTATTTTAAAAGACAAGATGTGACAGGCTGTGAATACATTACATCACATTATTACTTAAAGCAAGTCTTCTGTATCAACAAATATTAATCTTTGTGTGATTGCATTGTTGTTGAATATTAAATCGCACTATATATATATAAAAAAAAAAAAAACAGTAGCAGTATCCATTTAATTCAATCCAATCTTTGTCAATTCTAGTCAGGTGGCTGAACTCCCCCCCCCCCATTTATTTTCCCCAGGACTCTCCCTGACCCCTCATGAGGAACAAATTCTGGATCTCTCGAGAGCATATACAGTACCAATCTGCGCCAATGTCAACTTATTTTCTAATGGAATGGGAGAGCATTAGGGTTGAGCCACAAAACAAAATTGCCCGGTAGGTCTGTGCGGGTGGAGAATGAGTGTTGGGGTCAGAAACCCTCACATACATTCCCTACTTCTGTCGTTTTAACCTAACTGATGCATCAATGAGCTTTTGCAACACACACACACACACACAATAGCGACAGGCTAACTCAAAAATATGCAATTTGTCTTCACATATGAAGGTGTAGGACCATAACTCACAAATGTTGAAGCCTCAAGTGAGTTATGAAAGTCCTGCTCCCACATAAGTGATGATAAACCGCGCACTTTAAGTAAGACCATTGTATATTCAATTTATACATCAGTTTGCTAGTTCTACCTTTGATGTGTGCTCTTTGTATAAGATATAACTGTTTGTTTAATTTCAACTGCTGCCTTCAGTGCTACACTTGGCTGTTGTGATGTCATCAGAATTATTAAAGCTGCACTCTAGTTCAGTACACACTGTAACATAATATCTTACTATGTTGGCTCACTGTGACATACCCTAGTTTGAAAGATATCTTGCTATGCTGAGTCAAGATAACACTTTATCTTGCTATCAATACATACGTTTTTTGTGTGTGTGTGTGTGTGTGTGTGTGTGTGTGTGTGTGTCTCTAATATAAGATACTCCATTACAGAGCGTGGGGTCATGGTCTGATATACACATGCCTTGGTGTGTGTTGTGAGGCACAAGGCTGCAGATAGAGTGTGTCCAACCACCCTAGACATGCATATCTCACAGCATGACCACTTGCCCTACAGTGGATTATCTGTCTTATAAAATGGCCAAAATTATTTTGGGAGGTAAAAAATATAAGTGCAGGCATGTGATGATTGTGGGATAAAGCACAGCCACATGGCATGTTTTGTCCAATCAGGAGGCAACATTTTTACTGATTTCTCACCCATTGTATAAATTATATATATATACATATACACACACACACACATATATATACACACACCTATCTACATAGGGGATACATGATGGGCAACTGTGGAATATGGAAAATATTAGCATGAGTGCAGAGTGAACTGTGATAATATCATGAGTGGCGAAGCCATGAGTCATATTTTTGCAGTTCACTCTGCACAAATGTCTTGTCAGAGCTAGAGTCCACGCTTTTATGAAGTTTCACTTTGCACTTACTGCTGTTTGGAGTTGTTTTGAGGGTTTATTTAACTTTTATTGATTTTTTTTTTTTTCTCTTTTTTTGGTGTTCTGTGCGATATCGGCTTCCATGTTCAGCACAGTCGATCGTTGTCGGGGAGAATGTGCAGTATGTAGTTTCGTGTTCGCCTTTTCTGCGTCTTTTCTTGCATATGTTATGTTTAAATCCATTTTAATTTCAGAATTGGAGCAAGAACATCTGCCGTGTTCATGCAGCTAGCAACGTCTGAGGTTCAACAAGTCGGACGAGCTTCTCGGGATTTTTAGTGTTATTTTTAGGTCCGCTGCTTTAGTTTGCTTTTTAAATAGCTGTAGTAAGTTCCGAGAGGCTGTTTGGTGACTGTGGTGCATAGGTGACGTAACCAGTGTGACAATATCAGGTACTGACGTAGACACTGTTGAATATCAGCAACTGATGTAGACACTGTAGAATATCTGTTAAGATATTCCACAGTGTCTACTTCAGCTCCTTGATATTAAATAGTGGTGAAAATAACATTTATTCAGAGTGTTATTCCTTCACCCCTACTGTATAAATATATATACACACATGCACATATTACAGGGGTGTGTTAGCTCCCCTGTAGTTAGGGTTGAGCGAAAGGTTCCATGTTAAACCCTGACTTTGCACTTAATAGCTTTGGCAGAGTTTGATAAATTAGATGAAATTTTGCATGTGTTGTCTAGGTTGCAAGGCCTAAATCTGTGGAAAGCTGCATAATGGCAGCTTGTGCAGTTCTCAGATATGCACAGGTCATTTTCCTGGAGATGTCCAATCTTTTTCCAAACATGGGATTTGGGTTTGCTCTCACGTACTGCCTACAGAATGACTTTTTCTGAAACTTTCAGGGTAGAAGCAGGCTATGCCAAGGTAGTGCCTTTGGAAAGGTTTATGAAAAATATTAAATGGTTCAGAGATAATATCGATTTAAAATTTTATTTTTCTGTTCTGAGCATGCTCAGTAGGTTTTTTGGTAATATTCTGATACGTCACAAGCATTCTGTGTCGCAAGACCGTGTTTGGTTTCTTACACTTGCTTGTCACAGCAGTTTCTTTTTTGCATTGTGAGAGTCGCCATCTTGTTTTTCCCCCTCCAACTAAAAAACATAGAAAATACTACAGAAGCCAGAAGCTGTAATTTTAAGAAGCAAACACCAGAACCTAGCTAAACAGGACCCATTTAGCTAGATTCAGTTTTTGTTTTAAAACATAATGGCAAAAAATTCCTTTTCTGAGCACTCCAAAATCCAGGATGCCAAGCTTAGCAACAGGAGCCATTCACCTGCGTTCTCTGTATGAGAACAGTGGGACTTTCTTGAATGCTGAAGCCAAAGTTGAAGAAGTGAATCTGTGATCCCCCTTTTCTTTCTATCTGTCTGTCTGTCTACCTACTTCAAATATTTAAGCAGACCAGAGTGCTCTCCCTGGTACCGTTCCCCCCTTCTGCTGGACCATCCCAATGTTTTCTTCTTTTTATATATATACTGCTTTATATTTTAAATAAGCAGATCAGGGTGCCACCCTGGTACTGGTTCTCTTGAGGCCACCCTCAGCAGGGTTCCCTCCTCCAAGTCACCTGCCCCATTCCCCAATTAGTAGTCAGACACTCAGTTGCCCAATCTGCAGTGTCAGAATGTGAATGCCCTCTGGAAGAAAGACTGTCCCCTGCTGTTTTTAAAGTGCAACAAAAGCGGTCCCACACAATCAGCCCACACATACACACTCATCACCACTGACCTCCTACTCAGCACCCACTATGCCACACCCACCACACACCCTTAACCACCTGAACATGTCCCAGGGTGTAGATCCACTCTCTGTTTGAAGATACGTCTTGCTGCTGGAACTGGTGACTGCAATTCGAGAAAACCAGGTAACTGCTGTTCAATGTATTTCAATGGGGGTTTGAACTCTGATTTATAACTACGTAATTTTTATATATTTTGACCCCAAATTTTCAACATGGCCTTTTTTGGGGACCCCGCCTCATGACCACTGGCAGTGGAATTATGCAAACCTGGTCTGAAAGGCAATATCATGGTCGCTTTACAAAAATCACCTTTCAGGCGGGATTTGAATATTTTTACCATCCTTGTTGATGAGGTAGGGACACAGGAAGGCTATGTTGAAAATCTGGGGTAAAATTTGCAAAGTTATGAACATATTGTACATTAGAGGTTTTCTATGCTTGCTCATAACTTTAAATATTCTGACTCCAAATCTTCAGCATAGCCATTTTTTCACACCACCTCATGAACGTGACAGCTGTAATTTTTCAAATCCTGGCCAAAATGTGTTTTTGCATCTCAGGTACAGTAGGACATTTCAGTGGCATGGAATGTTTCGGCAGGGATTTGAAAATTTTCACCTAACGAGTTCATGAGGTAGGGGTACTAGGAACGCTATGATGAAAATTTGGTGTACAAGTACAGTAAAATGCCCAGGTTATGACTGAACGTTGCAGTATTTAAACGTACATTCATAACTATGTTGATTTTCAATATTTTGACTCAACTTTTAACACAGCCATTGTTTCACACCATCTCAAACATGACAGGTGTAATTTTTTTAAATCCTGGACAAGATGTGTTTTTGCACTTCTGATGCAAAATGACATTTCGGCCCATGTACTATAAATGCTACATGTCATGTTTATAAGGAAAGTCATAAAATGACTATCTTGAAAATTTGAAGTCAAAATAAAAAATATAAGAAACAGTGTGTAGTACTAGTCTTGATCCCAGCGAGTATGTTTTGTGCTCCTTTGCCAGTAAACTGAGTTTTGGAGCGAGCTCTGTGACTCAGCTGGATGGGGTAAGGGTGGGGAGGGGGCGGCACTGTTATGTGACACCCCCACCTGGCCATGGAATGAAAGCTGTAGGATTGTCCGCACTGGTCTGTGTACCATATAGTGAAGATAACTGTCCTCCTGGCATAGGGCCCTGCAGCTCTGCATCCATGGGTGGCTGAGGGCACTGTACACTGGCTGACAGATGGACTCTTTGCTCTGTGCGTCTGTAATGGCAGCCACATGGGAGCGCAGGGATCAGATGGCTTCCGCAGTCCACCGGACAGCCCCATGAATTCTTGACATCTGTAGCTGCACTTCTGATACGATTCCACTATCTCATAAAAAAAAACAAAAAAACTTTGTTAATGCACCAGTTAGGGTAACAATACCACAAAAGTAAGGAAATGAAGCATTAGGGTGTCCCAACCCTAACTCCCCCCCACAAAGCAGCAGAAAGAAAAATACATTAGGGTGTTGGGTCTCCGGAATCTTGGAAGCATCAGTGGTGGAGTCTTCCTTGGATTTGTCAATCCCAATTCCTGCCTCTTTCTCTAAGGAAACAATGTCACACATGATCGGCCCTGCATGAAGAAAGCTGCAACAAACTGTGCTGGCAACATCTGACAAGTCATACTTCTCTACATTTGAAGAGTTTATCACTATGAGGCACTTCCTTGGACTGGTACCTTGTGCTTCGAATTGGAAGTACAGGCTTAGGGAGGCGGTGAGCACTAGGGTTGACAACCCCAAGGAAGACCCACCATTGATTCACCAATATTCAGGAGATCCAGAACCATAGTGTTTTTTTCCCTTTAACTACTTGGGGTGGAGGGTGGGGTGGAGGTGGAGTTAGGTTGAAACCCTAACACCACATTTCCTACTTTTGTGGTGTTAAGTTACCCTAACTAGTGCATGAACAAAGTTTTTTGGAAAGAAATATTTGTAAATATTATATAACTATACATACAAACACATGCACACACATACAACATCGAAATTTGCCAGCAGATAAAGGCCTAGAGGTCTATCAAGTCTGCTCAAATGTGCAGCTAGCACCCCTTATTCTGCAGCTGCCCCTCCCTTCCAACCTTCCCCTTCATTAACCCTCCCCCTTGTCCTGTCCCATCCTCATTTGAAGCAGTCCACTATTCTACTGCATACCACTTCAGCAGGTAATGCATTCCACCCAGCCACCACCCTCTCTGTAAAAAAGTGTCTCCTCATCTCCCTCCTGAGCATTCCTTGCTCCAGTCTCATATCATGGCCCCTGGTGGCCCTCCCCTCCCTTACTTTGAACAGCCCCTCTGTACCCGTCTTGTTTATTCCTTTCATGTATTTAAAGGTTTCAATCATGTCACCCCTGTCTCTCCTCTCCTCCAGTGAGTACATATTCAACTCCTTCAACCTCCTCTCGTATGATAAGTCCCCCAGCCCCTTGATCATCTTTGTCGCTCTGCGCTGCACCCTCCAGTAACTTAATGTCCCTCTTCAGATATTGACGCCAGTACTGCACGTAGTACTCCAGGTGTGGTCTAACCAATGACCTATATAGTGGCAGAATCACCTCCTCCTCCCGAGGATATACCTCCCTTGCAATACAACCCAGCATTTTGTTAGCCTTGCAGCTGCCTTCCCACATTGTGCCGAGTTGTTCATTGACCCTGTAATGAGCACACCCAGATCCTTCTCCTCCTCTGTCTGGGCTAGCTGCACCCCCTAGCTGTAACTCCTCCTTGGGTTCTTCAACCCAAAATCGCACCTTGCACTTTTGGCATTAAAGCCCAGTTGCCAGGTGTCTGACCAGGTTTCAAGCTTTGCCAGATCATCCTGCAACCTCTGCCATCCCCCTAGGTCATCCACCACCACGCCTACCTTGGTATCATCAGCAAACAGACTGATCTTGCTCTTGATGTCCCATGATATGTCTGCAATGAATATCCCAGACAACACTGACCCCAACACTGAGGCCTGTGGAAGTCCGCTTGTCACTGCCCTTGGGTGTGAGAGCTCCCCACTCACCACCACCCTCTGTTGCCTTCCCTGCAGCCAGTTTCCTACTCATCTCACCAGCTTTGCACTCGCCCCTGTGCCTACTAACTTCCTTCCCAGCCTTCCATGTGGCACCGAGTCGAATGCCTTACTGAAGTCCAGATACAGGACATCCACTGCATGGTCCCTGTCCAGTTGCCTAGTTACCCAGTCATAGAACTCGACCAGGTTGGTTTGGCAGGATCTGCCACGTATGAAGCCATGCTGTCTACTGTTCTGTAGTCCTTTGGCCTCTAGGAGGGCCACCAGCCTCTCCTTCAGGATAGTCTCCATTAGTTTACCCACGATGGATGTGAGGGCTCACTGGTCTGTGAGTTCCAGGTTCATCCTTGGGCCCACTCTTGTGGAGGGGCACCACATGAACCATCCTCCAGTCCTGAGGTACACACCCCGAGATGTAGTGAGGCATTAAATGGAGTCTGCAAGGTCCCGCAAGGACCTCTGCCAGCTCCTTCAGTACCCTGGGGTGGATGCCATCTGGGCCTGGCGCCTTGTCCACCCTCAGTGCCTTCAAACCCTCTCGAACTCTGCTCTCCATGATTTCCCCATCTGTCACCACTTTCCCCCTGCTTCTGCCATTTCTCCCACCTTGGGTGTCACCACCCTCTTCTCTTTAGTAAATACTGAGTAGAAGTACTCATTTAGTACTTCCGCCTTATCGCACCCTGCTTCCACTCAAACCCCCTCCTTCCAAATCCTTACTATGTGGTCCTTACAGCCCCTTTTCTCCCTGATGTACGTAAAGAAGTCCTTCTCCCCTTCTTAATGCCTTGTGCCAGCCTGAGTTCTGTAGATGCTTTGGCTCCCTTACTGCCTTGTCACCTCCTTGATTCTGTCAAGTACTCTGCTCTGTCCCCGTTTGTTATGCTTCCTAAAGGCAAGCTCTTTTCCTACCTTTTCCATGACCTCCTTGCTCCAACCAGATTGGTTTCTGCTAGCCTTCTTGCTCTGGGCTTTGACAGCAGGAGTTTGGTTGCCTCCACTATCCCCAGCTTTAGGCTCCACCTCTGGTTAGTGTCCATACTAGATTGAATTCTGGCAGGTACCCTTTACCACTTCCCCATCCTCCCAAAGTCGGCTCTCCTAAAGTCCAGCACTATTGTGCCAGATTCCACTCCTTCCTTGCCCATATCCAATGTGAGCCAAACTGAGCGGTGGTCACTCCCTAACAGCGGTTCCTCCACTATAAGTTCTCTCACAAAGTCCCTATTTGCCAGCACAAGGTCAAGGGTATTTCCTAACCTGGTTGGTTCACTGACCATGTGCAGCAGGAAGCTGTCCTGGAAGGCATCCAGCAGTACCTGCTCCCTTCTGTTCCTGGTTGTTGGGGTGCTCCAGTCCACTCCTGGCATGTTGAAGTCCCCCACAATCACCACACTACCTTCCATAGGTCCTCCTGATCTGTCCCCTAATTCCCTGTCTAACTCCTCCATCTGAGATGGTGGCCTGTACACCACTCCCATTCTAAGAATCCTATTCTTGGAATCCTGGATTTGCATCCAAAGTGACTCCATCTACCCTCCTCCCTTCCTGCCTTCACACTTCAGTCCTTCCTTCACATATAGTGCCACCCCTCCTTTCCCAATCACTCTGTCCCTGAAATAATCTGTACCCTGGTACAGACAGGTCCCAGTCATTGTTATGGGTGGCCCATGTTTCACGTGATGGCTGCAATGTCCACCTCTCCCTCTGCCATGAGAACCAGTAACTCTGTAGTTTTCCTCCCAAGGCTCCTAGCATTAAGGGTAACCACCACCCCCCCATCCTGCCATCCTTTCCTAGCATCACCAACAGTACTTGCCATTTGTCACTGTCATGGGGGTAAGCTCATATGGTTTCCCAACCTGTGGTCTCTGCATATCTCTTCCAACTGCCACCCCCACTCCTAGTTTAAATTCCCAACTTCCTCTATGTACTCCTCCATCCTCTGTTTCAACACTTTCTTTCCCTCCTCACTCAAGTGTAGTCTGTCCTTGGCATAGAGACTACTGTCCTCCCAGGTCCCTCCCCACCCCACAACAGCCCATACCCTTTAGCTGTAGCCAGGTTCTTAGCCTCCGTTAAATTCCTCTATGCTCAGCTTTCTATACACACATATAGATCTATATTTATATACAGTATATCTATATATCTATATACACACACACTGTGTGTGTGTATAAAATGATTTGATTGCCTCTCTCTGGTCAAAATCTAACAGTTATTTTGTGTGTGTGTTTCTGGGTTTTATTTTTTTTTTGGGGGGGGGTGTTACTTTGAGGGATTAAACACTTAATTGTCTTTTCTGACCTTATTTTCTTTCACAGGATATGGCGTTGTATGTTACCATGTTCTATTTTGGGGACACAGCAGATCAATTACCAACCTCAAGTACTCTGTTCTAGGAAAAATAAAAGCATTCAGATCACACACCCAAACCAGAGGCACTATGTATAGAATTTGAGCAGGGAAAGCTAGACATGATCAAGGGCAAGCTATGCCATGGAAACAACAGAGCTTCCAGCTCAGCTCTACTAAAAAAACGCCACAGAGAAAGAGAGCTTCGGCTCAGCTCTATCAGTAAAAAAATGCCACAGAGAAAGGCTTCTGAACAGCTCTGCCTAAGGCAAAAAGAAAAAACAAACAAACAATTCCATGGATAAAAAAGCACAACTAAATGTTCATGAAAACAAATCCACTTCCCACCCCCGCCCTGAAGTCATTAAATTGTTTAGCTGTTCTAACCTAACTTCTATGATGTCATAAGGGACTCCATGACCCGACAATCTTTACAGAATTTTCCTCAATAGCATCACTAAATCAAAGACAAAGAACTGTACAACGTAGACCAATATGGATGGTACTTGATCAATTCGGGAGAAATAAAGTGGCATACAGGAAGAGAACACAGGAAGAAACTAATGTAGACAGACAGCTACAGAGAGACAAGCTGAAGTAAATGCAGATTCACTTAGGCAAAACAAGTGGCAGAGGAACAAACAGCATTCAAGGCCAAATCCAATAAATTCTTCAGACATGTGAACGAGAAAACAAGAACACAAAGAAATGTTGGTCCACACAAGGCTCAGAAAACGGTGATGTAACAGGATGGACAGAAGTCAGAATGTTTAAATGATTATTATGAATCACAGAGGAAATGGACAGGGTGCTATTGGACAGCAAACTGTTATTCAAGGGAGAGCAAGACATGCGGCATGACATACACCGTATGCAACACCTGAGGAAGCTGAGAAAATGCTAAAGATGGTAAATGTAAACAAAGCGAAAAGGGCAGATGAAATACAGTGAAAGATTCTGAAATAGCTAGTAAAGGAGCTATACATACTACTGGCAATTGTATTCAACAAATTGAACCCAACGGCATACATATCTGATGGCTGGAGAATGGTCCAGGTAATGCAAATATTTTAGAAGATTCCAGGACAGAAGCAGGGAACCAATGGCAAGTCAGCTTGACATTAATAACTGGGAAGCTGCTCAATGACATGCATAAAGGATCGTTGATCACTCACTTAAAAACACAACTTGGATTCAGCATCCCAATATGAATTCTGCAAGGGGAACTCGTGCCAAACAAACCTCACTGCATTTATTCTGAAAATGTCACTAAGGAACTAGAAAGACATGGATGTTGTATATATGGACCTCACTACAGCATATAATACTGTACCACACAGGAGACTAGTTCATAAACTAGAGAACTTGGGTTTAGGGGAAATGATGAAATGGACTCAAAACTGATTGAAGTATAGGAAACAAAGGGGCTTAATAAATGGTGCCCTATCAACATGGAAACAGGTAACCAGTAGGGTTCACAGCAGCCCATCCTGGGACCCTCACTGCTCAATATATTCAAGTGACCTGAAGGTGGGTACCAGCAACTGGATCACCATATTTGCCAATGACATCAACATGGGTTGGTTAGTTTCATCAAAACAGGAGACCGATTAAATGCAGAAAGTACAGTTACTAAAGAACTTACCATAACAGTAGATCTTCGAGAGGAGTTCTTGCAGCAGGCTATAACAATTAGGACTAACACCACAGGCCTTAGGACCCACCAGAAAAATCTTAGCTAGCAGCACCCAGCAGGGACTGCCCCCTGACGTTGGCTCCACCCTGACATTGGCCACGCTACAAAGGGGGTGGACCCCAGCTCCACCTCAGTTCCCCCGCCAAGACCCGCGAACAGACCCCAGCAAGTGAAAAAAGAAAAGCCCATCGATGATGTGCTGAACACCTCACCTGGGGGATGGAGAGCGGGAAAGCAGTGTCTGCTGCAAGAGCTCCTCTCGAAGATCTACTGTTACGGTAAGTTCTTACATAACTGTACTATCCTACTTCGAGTGGGAGCTCTCGCGGCAGGCTATAACCATTAGGACTGAATCCCAAGCAGTCCCGCACCAAAGAGGTGCCTTATCCTGGGAGGCGGAAGGATGAAATAAAGCTGACAAAACAGCAAGTCAGGACAGGAGTCCCTGAAGGATAGCCAAGCCGAAACCGGGATGGCGTCTGGATGCAATGTCCAGGCTGTAGTACTTCACAAAAGTGTGCACAGAATTCCAGGTGGCTGCCACACAGATGTCTCTTATGGAGACTTTCTTTAAGGCGGCAAAGGAAGCCGAAACTCCCCTGGTGGAGTGACCCCTAACCGGGCCCGGAAAAGGTTTGTTGTGCTTCTCATAACAAAACACAACACAGTGGACAAGCCACTTAGAAATAGTCTGTTTAGACACCGGTTTGCCCAAGTGTTGTGGTGCAAGGGCCACAAACAGTTGCTCCGATTTACGGTGTGTAGCCGTGGCGCTTCAGGTAGTACCTCAGCACCTTGTGAACATCCAGTGGTGTAGGGAGAGCTTCTCCCTGTTAGAAGGAGAAAGAAAAATAAACTGGAAGGTCAACCGACTGGTTATGGGTCAACTCCGAGACCACTTTAGGAAGGAACTTAGGATTTCTTCTAAGGGAAACCCTTTCCCTGTAAAAAAACAAATATGGCTTTTTACAAATCAGAGCCTGGAGCTCAGAAACTCTTCAAGCTGAAGTAACAGCAACTAAGAAACAAACCTTCCAGGAAAGGTAACACAGCTCACAATCAGCCGCTAGTTCAAAGGGAGGGAGAGAGTGAGCTTCTCCAACACAAACAGGAGGTCCCATGGAGGGAGGGATAGGATCCCTAATGGGAGGTCTTATATGCAGAATACTCCGTAAGAAGGTGCGGGCCACATTCAATTGGGCCAAGGTTCTATCCCCCAAGAGGACATGATATGCAGAAATGGCCCACGTGTGCACCTTTATGGAAGAGTAGCTCAAACCTTACTGGTACAAGTAGAGGCAATACTGTAATGCTGAGTTCACCAGGCAGGTAAGGAGGTCCAGAAAGTGAGATGACGCCAATAAGCAAAAATGCTTCCACTTCATAAGTGGAGGGAGTAGAGGGTTTCCTCACTGAGACGAGGACGTCCACTCCCTCCTGGGAGACTCCATTCCTGGATTTTGCTACATCTACAGAAGCCACGCATGAAGGTGCAAAGACCTGCGATCTGGATGGACCAGCGTGCCCCAATCCTGGGACAGCAACTGCAAGCATATTGGCAGCGGAATTGGAGGTTTCAAGGACAACTGCTTAAGTAGTGGGAACCATATCTGCCGAAGCCACAATGGGGCGATTAGAATCATCAGAGCCCCCTCAGCCTGCATCTTCAACAGTACTTTCTGAATGAGAGGGAAGGCGTAAAGAAACCTCCCTGCTCAACAAAGGGACAACGTGTCTGGCCAGAAAGCACCAGGCATGAGCTCTCGTGAGCAGAAAGTTGGCAGTTTGGTGATGCGTGGGGACGCAAAGAGGTCCAGCTCTGGATGACCCCATGTGTCGAAGAACTGGTCCACTACTGATTGTAGCAACTCCCACCCTTGCACCTTGGACTGAGGCCTGCTTAGGCTGTCTGACAAGTCGTTTTAGATGCCTGGAACGTGCACTGCAGACAGAAAGATGTGATGATCCAGTGCCTAGTATCAGACTCTCATCATCTCCCTGCACAGGGGTAGGACTGCGTTCCCCCTTGCTTGCTGATGTAAAAGATGTCCGCCATGTTGTCCATCTGAACTAGGAGAGAGCCTGGGACAAGGTCCTCTTGGAAGGCATTCAGTGCATTGAGGACAACTTACATCACCAGGACGTTGATGTGGAGGTCACGCTCCTCTGGGGTCCAGACTTCTTGCGTTTGGCAGGCTCCTAGGTGAGCCGCCCATCCCAAATCGGATGCATCTGTCGTTAGGGTCTGATTTGGGGGCTCCTGACAGAAAGGACCTCCCTATAAATATGAGTCTCTGGCTGGGCTCTGGGGAAGACTCTGGAAGGTTCAGGGTGATCCCCACCTCTTGGAACAGAGTATAGGTGTCTCTGAGAGCCAGAAGGAGGTGCATCCTTGACTGGGCTGCAAGCAGCCAATCGTCAAGGCAAGGGAAGACATAATGTCCATGGCAGCTTAGAGCCGCAGCTACCACTACCAGATGCCTGGTGAAGACTCAAGGAGTGGAGGAGAGGCCGAATGGAAGAACTCTGGAAATGGAACCTTAGGTACTTCCTGTGAGGGGGAAGACCCCGATGTGCATGTACGCATCTTGCATGTCTAGGGAGCAGAGCCAGTCTCCCTGGTGCAGCAGAGGGATAAGACCTGGAAGGGTCACCATCCTGAATCTTTGGTGCTCTATAAAGTTGTTTAAGGAGCTGAGGTCCAGGATGGGCTGAAGATCTTGCGCCTTTTCTGGAACTAGAAAAAAGTGGGAGTAAAATCCCTTTCCCTGCTGCCACAGAGGAACTGGTTCTATCACCGTTTTTTGCAAGAGGGCCTGACTCTCTCCTACTATAAGGAGTATGTGAGAAGGAGGATATCTTGAGGACCTTGGTGAAGTGTCTGGGGGGATTTCGGTGAACTCCGGCGTATGTCCCCTCCTTATAATGTCCAGGACCCACTGGTACGCTGTAATAGAGTTCCAACCCTTCAGGTGACGGGAGAAGCAAGCCCTTACTGCCTCTCCTGGTACCACCTCCGGAGGAGGGAAGGGTCAAGAGGGAGTCACTGGGTGGAGCCAGGAGTGGGCAGAGAGCCTGAGAGAACTTGCGGCCAAGAAAAGAAGCGCTTCCAGGTTGCTGGTTGCTCGCTTTCCTTTTGAAGCCACCTCTCTGGCCCTGTTGGTTTCCATGGGCTTGAGCACCTGAGGGCTTACAAAAAGGCAGTCTTGTGCGTTTCAGGTCCCCTCTGTAAATCTGCCTGATAGACCAGATAGATTTGCCAGACACCTGGAGATGAGAGATAAGAGACTCCATCTCCTGCCCAAAAAGGACGGAACCCTGGAACGTGAGGTCCCAGATTCTGGACTGCAAATCCCGGTGAAAACCTGAGACCCTCAACCAGGCATGGCGCCAGAGGCAGACACCTGATGCTGCCACTCTGGCCGCCATATCTGCAGCATCGTACGAGGCACAGAGGACATGCGTGCTTATGTCCAAGTCCAATTTCAATATGTCCAGAAGCACCATTTTTTTCCGTGGAGTCTGACAAGGTAATGGCTAGCTCCTGTCCTCTCTCCCACAACGCATTCTGGTACTGGACCATATGTGTAAGGAAGCTGAGGCAGGGTAGACTTTCTTGCCCACCTGGTCCACGTAGTGGGACTCTGGGTCAGGAGGCTGGGAGCTGAGGTGCTTAAGCTGCTTAGACTTGTCATGAGCAGCCGTAATGACCGATGAATCTGCCTTAGGGTGTTCTGCCAGGAAAGGCTCATCCCTCGGGGCTCTATACAGCCTGTCTGACTTCTTTGTAACGGCCGGGACTGATGGTGGATGTTTCCAAGTTATCCTGGTAAGGTCTTGGAAGGTGTCCACTAAAGGAGGCACCACCAGATGCTTGGGCTCCTTCTACCTCAGGTAACGGACTAATCTACGGCGTTCCAGATCCAGGTCCTGCATCTCCCATTAATTGTAGGCCTGGATGTGCCTCATGACTTCTTTAAAGGTTGGATCGTCAGGAGGTGAGCAGGGTTGGTACTTCTCCCCCGGGGAACCCCCAACCCCTGAGAGGGATGAGGAAGAAGCAGAAGAAGGAGAAGACTACCTGCTACTGGGCCTAGAATAGCCGGAGCTGCATCTAAGAACTGCCCTGCTCGGCGTCGGTGGCTACCGGACTGAGGTCAGCTATGGGACCGATGGAGCAACTGACATCGGCCTTAGGACTGCCGCCAGGAGGCGGGCCTGCCTGGGAGCGGGATCGGCTTGTGGGCTGAGACCAGGACAGGCGACAGCTGCCCAATCGGAAGGCGCCCGATGACTGTCCTCAGACCGGACCGAGCCCTCAAGGCAGGCGACGGTGCTCCAGCGTGGGGTCTTCTTGGAGAAGAACGGAAGGCCCTTGGGCCTACAGTTGTCTGGCTGGTCGGAACTGGTGTCTGGTCCGCTTCAGTGGAGTCTCCTCCTTTTCACCTGACTCCATTAAAAGAGAAGAGTTCTTGCAGCTCTTCTTTGTTAAAAACAGCAGCTGCTGTTCCCAGGAAGGACCCAGAGAAGCCAGGGTCGATTGAGGCATGAGTGGGGGAGTCCCAGAAGAGCCCTAGGGGTCATCAGAACCTTAGTGGGTGCCCTTCCACAGGGTAGTCTTCCACCAGAGGAACCTCCAATGGCATCAGTACCGCAGCCAGCGCGGTTTCACAGGAGGCGGTGCCAGGGTGTCCTTGTCACCCAGTGGCTTGCCCGAACCAGGCGAAGCCAAAGCCTTCTTGGGCAGGGCCAAGCCGTTTTTTCTCCTGATAGTCCCGCCTCTACGGGCGTTGTTTTTTTGGCGGGAGGGCTCAGTTTCTTGGAGTCTTCTTTGTGGTGTTCCCCCGAGCCTGAGGAAGAAATACAGGTTACTCACCTGTAACAGGAGCTCTAGGAATGGTATATGTTGTTCATCCACACTTACTGGCAGGTTCCTTGCCGCTTTAAATCTTGCCAGAAGGTCTTCAAGCTAGCTTCTCCCACCCACCCGGTGGTAAAACTCTCAGTCTACCCAAGACGCTGAACAAGCCCTCTGGAAGCTAGGTTACACATCGGAGCTGGGGAGGTCGGGTGGGTCGTGTAGATGAACATATATCATTCCTAGAACTCCTGTTACAGGTGAGTAACCTGTATTTCTAGGGACATGGATATGTTGTTCAATCCACACTTACTGGCAGACTCCTAGCAGTTCTCCGGGAGGAGGGAGGCAAGGCGCACACCCCCTACTTGGGAAATGAGGACTGGAGAACCGAGGTCCCAAAACCACCATCCCGGCGTGACTCAAGGTTGATGTGGTAGGGGTAATGAAGATGTGTGCTGACTTCCAGATAGCAGCCCTGCAGATTTTCTGGATAGGGACGTCCCTGGAAGCAGCCACCAAAGCAGAGGTATGGCAGGTAGAATGAGCTCTTATCCCTTTCAGAGGCTCCATGCCCACCAACCTATAGCAGAGATCTATGCAGGAGGTGACCCACCTACCTATCATCCGCTTGGTGCAGGTCTGCTAGATACGGCTTCAGCATAGGTGACAAACAACTGGTGAACCTCTCCCCGAACTTCAGCCGTCCACTCCTTATAATAAGAGGCGCTCTTCTAGGGTCCAGAGTATGGAGCCTATATTCGACCTCCGGTGTGACTGGGGTAGAACACCGGCAGAGTCAACACCTAGTTAAGGTGAAACTCCAACACCACCTTCAGAAGGAATTTCGGGTGGGGGCGCAGGACAACCTTGTCCCTGTGAAAGACCAGATAAGGAGACTCGATGGAAAGCACCTGGAGCTCTCCCATCCTTCTGGCTGACATAACAGTCACCAAGAAAGCGGTCTTCCATGACAGGTGGGAGATATCGCACCTGTGCATCAGTTTGACTGGCTTGCCCATGAGCTTAGCCAATACCAGCAGTAGATCCCACGGAGGTGGAGGTTCTCTCACTGAGGGGATATGTAATCAAGTCGTTTGAAAAGGCCTAATTCCCTCCTTATGCCACTAACTGCTTCCTGCCCACGCCCGTAAGCAGAGATGGCTGCCAGGTGCACCTTAAGGGTGGCCGAATCAAGCCCTTGCTGAGAAAGGGACCATAGGTAGTCCAGAATGCTGGCCAGGAGCAGGAGGAAGGGTCCAACCCTTATCCTGACACCAAATGGAGAATCTCTTCCATTTGAAGGCATAGCATTTTCTGGTCGACTCCTTACGGGATGCCTCAACAACGTTGAGGACCTTGTCGGAAAGACCCAAGGCCTGGCACTCTAGCTGCTCAGGAACCAAGCCGTCAGGTGCAGCGATTGAAGGTCCGGGTGGAGTACCTTCCCCTGGTTGACTAAGATCAGGTCCGGGCAGGCTGGAAGCTGCCTCAGGAGCCTGGAGCTGAGGCTGAGGAGATCTGGATACCAGACTTGGCAGGGCCAGTCTGGGGCTACCAGAATCACCTGCGCCTTGTCTCTCCTCACCTTGAGAAGCACCTTGTGGATCAAGGGAAATGGGGGAAAGGCATAGAAGAGGCCAGGGTCCACGGCCTCGAGAAGGCAACCCCCTGCAGTGAGCCCTGCTGAAGGGGGTGGGCATGAAACAGCTTCAGCTTCGCTTTCTCCTTGGAGGCAAACAGGTCCACCTGAGGTGTGCCCCAGTGGAGGAACAGATGAGTACTACCTCCGGCAGGAAAGACCACCCATGAGATGTAGCACCTATCCGTGAGGGCATCAGCTAGAGTGTTGGAGGCTCCCGCCACATGGATGGCTGGAGATCCGCCTCCAGTCTACTCACGAGGGACCAAGTGTGGAGAGCTTCCTTGCATAGGGGCAAGAGTGCGTCCCGCCCTGGCGGTTTAGGTAGTACATGGTCATGGTATTGTCCATCTGGACCTGGACCACTTGACCCCTGCTAAACAGAGCGAGGTGAGGGGCTAGTTGGACCTTCAAGCTCCAGCAGGTTGATGTGGCATCGAGACTCCTGAGGGACTAGAGGACATGCACTGCGTGCTCCCCCAGATGGGCACCCCAACCCATCAGAGAGGCATTGGTCGCTAGAATGGACCACATCGGATCGGGCAGACAAATGGGATGCCCTCCTGCAGATGAGCTGGAACAAGCCACCACTGGAGGGCATTCCACATCTCCTGGGTCACTGCCACTGGCTGGTCTGGAGGACCGGAGCGTGTGACCATTGACGGGCCAGCCCCCAATGAAGGAGACGCATGTGCCAGCGGGCCCAACGGACCACATTGGTGCAGGCTGCTACGAGGCCCAGGAGGTGCAGGAAGTCCTGGGCAGGGCGCAATTGCCCAACCTAAAATGACTGGGCAAAGCAGGAAAGAACCTTGGCCCTGTCCACCAGGAGCCGTGCTCTGGCTCGAAGAGAGTCAAGCTCTGCCCCGATGAATTGAATCACCTGCATTGGCATGAGTTACGATTTGGCCTCGTTGATGAAGAGGCCAATCTGAGAGCAGACCTGGAGGGGGCTGCACATCAGTCGTCCAGGTAAGGGTACACCGACCGCCTGCACATGCCGCAAGAATGCTGTCACCACTGCCATGCATTTGGTGAAGACCCTGGGAGCTGGAGAGAAGCCGAAGGGCATGGTCCAGAACTCGTAAAGGGACCCCTCCACTCTGAAGCGAAGTAATCGCTGGTGGGACGGATGGATTGGGACATGAAAGAACGCGTCCTGGAGGTCCAGAGAACAGAACCACATACCTTCTTCCTAGGATGGAATGATCTCTGCCAGAGTAACCATCCTGAAGGTTCGAGACCTTAGGAACTTGTTCAGGTCATGTAGGTCTAGAATGGGACGCCAACCCCCCGTCCGTTTCGGGACCAGAAAATACCTGGACACAAACCCTGGGTCTGGTGGAGGAACCACCACCTTCTTGATCACCTCCTTTGGAGAAGCAGAGCAATGTCGGCTCGCGACGAGCTGACAGAGAGGCTGTGGACCTATAGCCCCGCTGCAAGAGTGGCTCGATAGGGTGGGGCCTGCTCAATTCCAGAGGCAGACCTTTCCCTACCACTTCCGACACCCAGCAGTCCACAGTAATAGAGGACCAGGTGGAAAAGAAGTGGCGGAGCCATCCCCCTGGGGGAGAGACCCGGGGAGGGTGGTGACGAGGCTGGGGTGACACCCCTCAACCCGTCACTGGGCAAGCTTGGAGGCAGGACCGGCCGAGGGACCTCCTGGGCCTTTTCCTCCTGGCTTCCTGCTGGAGGAAGGGGCAGGCTTGGCTTTGGGGTGCCAAGTGCGAGTCTCCTGGCCCTGATGCTGGTGTTGGTGGGCCGGACGTGCCGCAGGGGCAGAAGGCCAAAAGGGCTTATGCTGCTGCAGGCAGCCTTTGTCCTTTTGGGCAGACGTGACTGAGTCCAAGCTGACACTGGACTTCTCGATCCTCGGCAAGTGACCCTCCACCCCGGGACCGAACAAGTCGGTACCCAGGAAGGGAATGTCTGCCAGCTTGTGCTGGGTATCCGCCATGAAGGTGGAGATCCACAGCCAAGCTCTGCGGCGCATGGCCACTGAAGCCGCTACTGACCAGGCACAAGAGTCTTTAATGCCAAGAGCAGTTTGGAGCCGTTGCTTTGCCACCGCCCTTCCCTGATCCCGCACCTGCTTGACCATAGTCTGGAGGTCAGCCAGGAGATGAGGAATCACCTCATCCAGGGAGCCCAAAAGGGTGTGGGAAAAGTGTATCATCAGTACGGCCGAATTGGCCTGACGAAGGCCTAAGGAAGACGCAGCATAAACTTTACGCTTGGAGTAGTCCAGTTTCTTGGACTCTTTAGCCGGTGGCTTGTCCACGTCCTGAGCAATTCCGGAGCGCTGGAAAACACTGTCGGTCACCAACCCCTCCGCAGAGGGGTGCTCTGAGAATCCGGAGAGTGAGCCGGTGGAACAGCATACTTCCTGGCCATCCTGGCCGAGGGAGCTGGACAAGAAGCCAGCCGCTGCCATAGCTCCAGGGACGGGACAATGGCTTCGGCCACAGGAAAGGCCTCCACAGGAGAATCCCCTCGGTCCAGTATCTCCGTGAGGGGATACTTGGCCCGCTTTGACATGGGTTCGAGCTTCACCCCAGTAGATTTTGAGATGAGCCAAAGTAATCCCATGAACGAGGATGGGCTCTCGTCCACTGACCGTCTCCCAGAGGACTCCAGGTCGAGAGGCCTGGAGAACAGGGAAGAGTCGTCAGACTTCGAGCAATCTGCAAACAGCTGCCGAGGGCCTGAGCCACCCTCCACCTGCCAAGGACGATCGGGAGTAAGGGTGACCGACAACCAATGGGGCAACCCATGACCCGACCAAGAATCCTTGGGCGGAGCCCCAGTTATTGGTTGTGGAGGCGGGATTCACACACGATGGGTGTTGCAGCTGGTTTCGACAAGCTGTCCGGGGCGCTTAGGCTCCTCGATGACACAAGGAGTTGTTTCGACGCCGGGTGACAGCCACTTAATGGCCGGAAGGCAACGGAGTTGGCTTTGCTCCCTCGGACAAAAGGAGCTGCTGCCAAACCAGATCCTTGTAGCGCCGACGCAACTTGCGCCTGAGCCTATCCTCCGAGAAGGACGATGACGAGGATGAGCAGCGCCAACACTTCCCTCGGTGCAGAGACCGAGACCGCCAATGTCGGCGGGATCGGCTGGACTGAGAGGAGCTCCAAGACCGAGATCCTCGGTGTTTCCGAGAGTGGGTCTAGGAGGGAGCAGGGGAAACCCGTTCCTCCCTTGGCTCAGGGACATTAACCCGGGACTCCGGCACAGGAGGCACGGGCAAATCTTTGGTTTCCACCAGGGGATCCAGTGAAGAAGAGTTGTCAGCTTCTCCAGTCGACAGCCCTTCAACGGGTCGAGAAAATCTCGACTGCATTGACGGACATCTTGGCCAGCTGACCTGACAGGGGACACACGTGAAGCCAGCGGCCTTAGCTGCAACCTCGACCGGAAGTCAGTGTCGACTATCCAGGGAAGGGGACCTCTCCCGCTCCCACGAACATCGATGGTGGGACTTACCTTTTGAGTCCTTTTTCTTGGACTGAGAGGAGTGTCCCGATGGCTCCTCTCCTTTAGTAGAGAGGGACTGACAAAGCTCCTTAAATGAAGCAGAGTAAGAGGAGCCCAAGGAGAGCGGGATAAATGCCGCGACCAAGGAAGAAGATGCGGCCTGGACCACCTCCTCCTCCGAGGGCGATCATTTGCACAAGTTGCTCAGCCAGGCCCGCGGCCGGACACTGCCCAATGAGCCTCCTTCAACTTAACCAGAGGAATACGTCTCTTGGGGCATCCAAGTTGGAGTCTGGCAGCACGGTCTTCAAGAATGTTGACCAAGAAGGACTTGCACAATTCGCAGGCCTGCGGATCATGTTCAAGCCCAAGGCAGTAAACACACATGAAGTGCGAATCGGTCTGAGACATCTTCTGCCCACAAGGGCACCGCCGAAATCCGGGAGTCGACTTGTCCATCACACCCACGAAGAAAGAAAATGACCAAAGTCTAGAAAATTTAAGAATGAGTTTCGGTTTAACCAACGAGTTAGGATCCAGGCCTAAAACACAGAGCGCTAAGGGAACCTGAGCTTCCAAGTGGTAAGGAAGATCTGGCGTCATGGGGCGGACCAGAGAGGTTTACCACCCGGGTGGGTGGGAGGAGCCAGCTTGAAGACCTTCCAGCAAGACTTAAAGTGGGGGAACCTGCCAGTAAGTGTGGACTGAATAACATATCCATGTCCCTATAAGAGGCTTTCTGGGGGCGGTCCGATGATGGGACCAGCTATGGTCCTTGTCCCGAGTGCTTACGGGGCTTGTCCCAGTGTTTGCCCCTATCCCCTCAAGGTGTGCAGGACATCCATCTGCTGCTCTAATAGATGGGCTTTTAGGGCCTTCAAGCGTCAAATTTTTGTCCTGCTGGTAAAGCCTCTACAAGTCTTGCAGGCAGCGTTGTCATGGTCTGGACCCAGGCATAAGACGCACTTGGAGTGGCTGTCTTGATGGTATCTGGCGGCCACAATCGCACTTGTTCCTCTTCGCCTGGAGGAGATACAGACGATGGAGATGACATATGCCAAACTGAAGTCGAAAAAGAGAGAAAAATGGTAGATTTTCCGAGAAGAATCCCAAATTTGAGCTGGAACTGCTGGATAGCAAAAACTTCCCCAATGTGAGCAGGTCGCGGCAAGAGAACAACTGGGGTGAAGCCGGGGTCTACCCCCTTATGTAGCGTGACCAACATCTGGGTGGAGCAGACATCAGGGGGCAGTCCCTGCTGGGTACTGCTAAGATTTTTCCGGTGGGTCCTAAGGTCTGCAGCATTAGTCCTAATGTGTACAGCCTGCTGCAAGAGCTCCCACTCGAAGTAAGATCGATCTGGACAGGTTTGGGAAATCAGCAAAGAAATGGCAGGTGAGCTATAATATTGAGAAAATGAAAGGCGTACATCCAGGAGAAAAGAAACATGAAGGCAAAATAACACCTCACAGACTACTGAAATTAAGCAGGAAAATGACTTTGAAGTACTGATCAGCAGCAACTTCAAACGGACAGAAGTGTGGGGAAGCAAGCAAGGCAATAAAAATCAAACTACATCAAGAGAAACGTTAAAAACATGTATTAGATGTTACAATGCCCTTATATCATCCTTGGTCAGATGCCACCAAGAAAACCGCTTACAGTTCTGGATCCCATACCCCAGGAAACATACTGACATTATTTAGAAATTACGGAAAAGAGTGAATAAGGTGGTTGAAGATTTGTAAAATGTACTGCCTATGAAGATCAGCTGGCAGAAGTAATGTATTTCCACGGAAAAATAATAAGAATTAGATGGGGACATGATCACGGTCTTCAAATATCTGAAAGTAACACTTTCAAACCATATGCAGCTCTTCAGGACATAACAGAGATGAACTGACAAGGATATACACAATGTCACTGGAAGGAAGAAGACTCAAAGGAAACATCAGGAAGAACTATGTTACAGGACATGTATCTGGAGTACTTAATGCAAGACAGGGACCGCACTGAGACCATACAATGGAGGTCACAAAGAGGATCTAGGGCAGCAGTGGTGGTTGTATGAGGAAAAGATTTCAGACCTTAACATTTATTATATATACTGGAGGCCAGCAGGAAAAGGTGGGATATGATTGAGAAGTTCAAGTTCTTGTGAGGAATCAACAGGATAGATTGTAAGGACTAGTCTACCAGGAATGATGGCACAGTGACTAGAGGAACAGGCAGTGATTGGTGGGGATTCAGGAGGGATGTTTGAAACTACTACTTCACTGAGTGCGTGTTGGGCAAATGAAACAGTCTGCCCAGAGAGTTGGCTTAAGCCAAGACTGTCTGGTCTTAAACTTGGGTGGGACAGATAAGGGAGTAGTACAACATGGAGGTAAAAGAGGTGAAGGGAAGCTGGGGAAGGAGGCGACGATCAGCCACTACGGCTATAAGAGTTCTAATTCCAATCCATCATTAGGCTACGCATGGAGCTAGACAGGGAAATGGGAAGACTGGATGGACCTCTGGATCTTTTTCTGCTGGCACAATGTTTCTATGTAGCGGACACCTGGAACAGACTTCCAGAACATTTGCTATCATCTGATAGTGTGACAACTTATAAACGAAGACATGACAAGTACTACCACTGGTGCAAGGACTCCAGTATCTAAGGGGTTTGGGGCATTCTGCCCATATGATATGGTACTTTATTTGAAGCACTTTATCAATTTCCAGGGACATTTTCTACACAAAGATGTTCATTTTATCCTCTATTTGTACCCATCCTGCCCACAGCCACAGTTCTTTCCCACATTTTCCTGGAACTCAGCCAGATTTTTAACGTCTGTCCTGGTATGTTGTAACAATGCATTCCTGCTTGGTTTCGACTACTGCTTATAATGCACATGCCACACAGTTTAGAACCCAAACGTACCCAAAAATACAGTTCAGTAAGAACTTACCATAAAAGTAGTACATCTTCAAGAGGATCTCTTGCAGCAGTGAAATCTTCCTTGAGAGTATCTCTTCAGCAGGCCACACCTACAGAACTACAGTCATCAGGCACCACGATCACATGGATATGTTTCTAGCTAGCAGGCTACCAGAGGGGACCGCTCACTTCTAACGCCATCCACCAACATCAGCGAATCCTATACAAGTTTAGCAGAACCCACACCCTCCTCAATTCTCCTGCCAGAGAACATAAGCAGAAATCTTCTGCTGAGGAACTAAGGAAGGGTTGAAGGTTCCTGCCAAAGCAACAAACAGTATAAAGCAGAAGGCTCCCAGAGACAGAGAAGGAGAGACGGACACTAAGAGTGGCCCAGAGGCCAAGGGGAAGGAAGGAAGGATGGCATGCCCTGCTGCAAGAGATCTTTCTGAAGATCTGCTGTTCTGGTAAGTTCTAACGTAACCATACTATCTTGATTGAGGGTATCTCTTGCAGCAGCCCACACGTATGGAATGAGTCCAAAGCAGTTCTGACAACAAGAGAATCAGTCTGGGTAGTAGGAAAATGCAGGTTACTCACCTGTAACAGGAGTTCTAGGAGTGGTATATGTTGTTCATCCACACTTATTGGCAGGTACCTTGTCACTTTAAGATGCGCCGGAAAATCTTCAAGCTGGCTCCTCCCACCCACCCACGTGGTAAAACCCTTGGCTCCGCCCCATGACGCCAGATCTAGCCCACTGGAAGCCAGGTTGCACGTCAAAGCCATTGAGGTTGGGTGGGTCGTGTGGATGAACAACATATACCACTCCTAGAACTCCTGTTACAGGTGAGCAACGTGGATAGGTTGTTCGATTCACACTTCTTGACAGACTCCTAGCAGTTCTCCGGAAGAGGAAGGCAAGGCACGCACTCTATACTTACTTGGGGAATAAGGACTGGAGAACAGAGGTACCAAAACCAGCATCCTGGCGTGACTCTAGGTCAATGTGGTAATGGGAAATAAAAGTGTGTGCTGACTTCCAGGTAGCAGCCCTGCAGATTTCCTGGATAGGGACATCCCTAGAAGCAGACACTGAAGCAAAGGTATGGCGGGTAAAATAAGCTCTTATCCCTCTGGGTGGCTCCATGCCCGCCAACCTATAGCAGAGATCTATGCAGGAGGTGACGCACCTGCTTATCGTCTTCTTGGCTACAGGTCTTCCCGGTGCAGCTTCAGCGTAGGTGACAAACAGCTGGCGAACCTCTCCCCGAACGTCAGCCATCCACTCCTTATAATAAGCGAGCGCTCTTCTAGGGTTCAAAGAATGGAGCCTATATTCAGCCTCCGAGGTGTGATTGGGGTAGAACACTGGCAGAGTCAACACCTGATTCAGGTGAAACTCCGACACCACCTTCGGAAGGACTTCGGGTGGGGGCGAAGGACAACCTTGTCCCTGTGGAAGACCAGATAAGGAGACTCGATGGAAAGCACCTGGAGCTCTCCCATCCTTCTGGCTGACGTGATAGCCACCAAGAAGGTGGTCTTCCACGACAGGTGGGAGATATCACACCTGTGCAGTGGTTTGAATGGCTTGTCCATGAGCTCGGTCAATACCAGCAGTAGATCCCATGGAGGTGGAGGTTCTGACCGGGAGGGATATGTGATCGAGGCTCATTGAAAAGCACCAGACCACCTTCTCCCCTGCTACCGACCTGCTTGCCAGCCCACGCCTGTAAGCAAAGATGGCTCCTAGGTGCACCTTAAGGGTCGTCAACTGAAGCCCTAGCTGAAAAAGGGAACACAGGTAGTCCAAAATGCTAGCCTACTGACAGGAAGAAGGGTCCAACCCTTGCCCGACACCAAATGGAAAATCTCTTCCATTTAAAGGCATAACATTTTCAGGTTGACTCCTACGGGACGCCTCAACGTCGTTGAGGACCTCGTCAGAAAGACCCAAGGCCTGGAACTCTGGCACGCCAGGAACCAAGCCATTAGGGTGCAGGGACTGAAGGTCCAGATTGAGCACCTTCCCTTGTTGACTGAAATCAGGTCCAGGCGGGCTGGAAGCCGCCTCGGGAGCCTGGAGCTGAGGCTGAGGAGATCTGGCCTTGCCAGTTCTGGTATCCAGTCTGGGGCTACCAGAATCACCTGCGCCTTATCCCTCTTCCCCTTGAGAAGCACCTTGTGGATCAAAGGAATTGGAGGGAAGGTGCAGAAGAGGCCGGGTCCATGGCTCAGAAGGCATCCCCCGCAGCGAGCCCTGCTGAGGGGGCAGGCATGAAACAGCCTTAGTGTCGCATAATCCTTGAGGCTAACAGGTCCACCTGAGGGTGCCCCAATGGGAGAACAGGTCTTGAACCACCTCTAGCAGGAGAGACCACTCGTGAGACACAGCGCCTGTCCAGCTGAGGGCATCGGCCAGACTGTTCGAGGCTCCTGCCACATGGATGGCCAGGAGATCCGCCTCCAGGCTGATCACGAGAGACCAAATGTGGAGAGCTTCCTTGCACAGAGGCAAGAAATGCATCCCACCCTGATGGTTGAGATAGTACATGGTCATGGTGTTGTCCATCTGGACCTGAACCACTTGACCCCATACAAACGAGCGAAGGCAGTGAGGGCTAACTGTACCGCTTGAAGCTACAGCAGGTTGATGTGGCATCAGGACTCCTGAGGGGACCAGAGGCCGTGGGCCCTGAGCTCCCCAGATGGGCACCCCAACCCATCAAGAGCGTTGGTCATAGGATGACCATCTGCCGGGGCAGATAAACAGGATACCCTTCTGCAGATGAACTGAGACGAGCCACCACTGCAGGCTATCACACATCTTCTGGGTCACAGTTACGGGCTGGTCCAGAGGACCAGAGTGCTGAGACCACTGGAGGCCAGCCCCACTGCAGGGGCGCATATGCCAGTGGGCTCAATGGACCAAGCTGGTGCAAGCCACCATGAGACCCAGAAGGCGCAGGAAGTCCAGGGCAGGCGCGAGTTGCCCAACCTGAAATGACTGGACAAAGGAGGAAAGGACCTCAGCCCTGTCCGCCGGGAGCCTGGCTCTGGCTTGAAGAAAGTCGAGCTCTGCCCTGATGAACTGAATCACATGGAATGGCACAAGTTCCAATTGGGCCTCGTTGATCAGGAGACCAAGCTGAGAGCAGACCTGGAGGGCTAGAGCTCTGGACCACTCCACCTCCAACCTGGAGGGAGTTGCTATCAGCTAGTTGTCCAGGTAAGTGTACACCCAGACCCCTCGGCACTGCAGGAATGCTGTCACCATTGCCATGCATTTGGTGAAGACCCTGGGAGCTGGAGAAAGGTCAAAGGGCATGGCCCAGAACTCAAAGGGATTCCTCCATCCTGAAGTGGAGGAATCACCGGTGTGACGGACGGATTAGGACGTGAAAGAACGCGTCCTGGAGATCCTGAGAACAAAACCACACGCCTAGTTCCGAGGATGGCATGATCTAAGCCAGAGTGACCATTCTGAAGGTACGCGGCCTTAGGAACTTGTTCAGGTTGTGCAGATCAAGAATGAGGCGCCAGCCCCCCCGTCCGTTTTGGGACCAGGAAGTTCCTGGACACAAACCCTGGGCTTGCAGGAGGATCCGCCATCTTACTGATCACCTCCTTTCGGAGGAGCAGAGCCATGTGCCAACAGAGAGGCTGCAGAATTGTTAGCTCCAGGGGCTAGACAGTCTAAAAGAGAGGGGTCTGTTCGACTCCAGAGGCAGACTGCCGACCACTCTCCACCCAACGGTCCATGGTTACAGTGGACCAGGTGGAAAGGAAGTGGCTAAGCCATGCCCCCATGAGGGACCCGGGAAGAGTGATGAGGTTGGGGCAGCACCCTCAACCTGTCACTGGGCAGGCTTGGAGGAAGGACTAGCCGAGTCGCCTGGACCTTTCCTCCAGGCTTCCTGTTGGAGAAGCAGCAGGCTTGGCCTTGGGGCGCCAGCGTGAGACTGCTGGCCCTGCTGCAGGGGCGGAAGGGTGAAAGGACTTACGTTGTTGCTGGCGCCTTGGCCTTCTAGGCAGACGGACCGAGTCCAAGGTAGCATTGGACTTATTGATCCTCTGAGGTGGCCCTCCACCTGCCCGAACAAGGCAGTGCCCAAGAAGGGGACATCTGCCAGCTTGTGCTGGGTATCTGCCGTGAAGGTAGAGATCCGCAGCTAGGCTCTCGACACATGGCTACTGTGGCCGCTACTGACTGGGCACAAGAGTCTCTGATATCCAGAGCAGTCTGGGCTGCTGCATGGCCACCACCCTTCCCTGATCCCGCACCTGCTTGACCGTCATTTGAGGGTCAGCCAGGAGATGAGGAAGTGCCTCATCCAGGCAGCCCAAAAGGGCATGTGAAAGTGTGCCATCAGTAGAGTCAAGCTAGCCTATTGAAGGCCTAAGGAGGCGGCAGCAAACTTTGCACCCAGAGTAGTCCAGCTTTTGGACTCGCCGTCTGGGGGCTTCTCTATGCCCCTGATGTTTCTGGAGGCCGGAATATCCGCTACCAACCCTTCAGCCGAGGGTGCTCGAAAACCAGAGAGGGAACCAGTCGGGACAGGTGCAGGACAGGAGGCTGGCCGCTGCACAACTCCAAGGCCGAAACAGGAAAGGCCTCCATGGGGAATCCCCGGTCCAAAATCTCCATGAGGAGATATCTGGCCCGCTTTCTGCACAGGTTCGAGCCACATCCCAGATGAGATGAGCCAAAGAATACCAAGGAACCAGGATGGGCTCCTCGTCCACAGAGGGGCCTGGAATACAAGGAGGAGTCTCGGACCAGAGGAGTCCGTGGAACAGCCGTTGCCGCCTGAGCCACCCTACACTCACCACCGAAGCCGATCGGGGTGAGGGTGACTGACAACCTGTGGGGCAAGCCTTGACCGACTCAAGAATCCTTGGTCGGGCCCCAGTCTTCAGCTGCTGGTAGGTGGTTTCCACCACAATGGGTGGAGCACCGGAGTCAGCCTCCTCATTAAGGGAACCAAGGGTGCCATTGATCGCACGCTCGGCGACATCCACTTAATTGCCAGGGAAGGCAACAGAGTTGGCTTTTTGCCGGCCAACAAGAGCTGTTGCCACATCATATCCTCATAGCATCAACGCAACTTGTGCCAGAGCCTGTCCTCCGAAGAGGATGATGAGGAAGAGCAGCACCGCCACTTTCCGTAATGTTGGGACTGAGTCGGCCAACATTGGCAGGACTTGCCCGACATGGAAGAGGACCGAGACTGAGACTGTTGGGGTTGCCGACGATGGGTCAAAGAAGGGGCGGGAGAAACCCGCACATCCTCTGGTTCAGGGTCCTTGACCAGGGACTTCAGCTCGGGAGGCAGAGTCAAGTACTCGGTAGGCACCGGGGGTGCTAGTGAAAGAGGGTTAGCGACCTCTCCAGTTGATAGCCGCCTAATGGGTCAAGAAAATCTGACTGCATTGACAGGTGTCTTGGCCGGCTGACCTGATGGGGACACCGAAAAGCCAGTGGCCTTGACCGCAACATCGACCAAAATCAATAGAGGACGGTCCAGGGAGCGAGATCTCTCCCGCTCCCACAAATGTCAACAGTGGGACTTACCTTTCAGTTCCTTCTTCTTTGACCGACTGAAGCGAGTCCCCGACTGACAAAGCTCCTGAAAGGAAAGAGTATAGGAGGAGCCCAAGGAAAGCGGGATAAACGCAGACGCTGAGGAAGATTAAGATGCGGCCTGGGCCGCCTCCTCCTTAAGGGTTATCAACTGCTCCAGCTGCTCCACGGAGCCCACAGCCGCAGACATCGTCCAACGGGCCTCCTTCCACTTCACCAGCAGAAACCATTTTTCAGGGCACCCCAGTTAGAGTCGGACAGCGCAGTCTTCAAGAAGCGAAGCCAAAAAGGACTTGCAAACATCGCAGGCCTGCGGATCATGGCCAAACCAAGGCAGTAGCGACGCGTGGCATGGGTCAGTCTGAGACAACTTCTGCCCGCAAGGCCACCGATGGAAGCCGGGAGTAGATTTGGAATCCATCGCAGCCGCGAAGGAAGGAGAAGACTTAAGTCTTGTAAATTTCAACACAATTTTCAGTAAAACCGAAGGTTTAGGATCCAGGCCTAGACACACAAGAGCGCCAAGGAGGGAACCTGAGCTTCCAAGCAGTAAGGAAGATCTGGCATCGTGGGGCGAAGCCGAGGGTTTTACCACCCGGTTGGGTGGGAGGAGCCAGCTTGAAGACTTTCCGGCACATTTTCAAGCAGCAAGGTACCTGCCAAGAAGTGTGGATTGAACAACATGTCCACGTCCGTAGAAGCAAGAGCCTAAGAAAGGAGGCCCTGTAGAACAGCGAGGCCAAAACTGGCACTATGATTAGGGGCAATGACTAGACTGCAGTGCTTGGTAAAGGTATGGAGTGTGGACAGAACTCCAGCAGGCATCAGCAGAAATCTCTGCAGCTGAAAGATTCTCGAAACATGCAAAAGATGCAGCCATATCTTTGGAGGAAGGAGCACAGACAACAAAAGGAAGGTCCTTACCATACTTCCTGTAGCAAAAAAAAAAAAATACAGTTGGCCACCACCATTTGTATAAACACTGTTTAGAAACTGGATGCACACCAAAGTGTGAAGCAATGCTTCCTGGATTGACATGCTCTGGATAAGAGACAGGGAGGGGGGTGGTTACATTTAAAGGAACTCAAACACCAATTTAGGAAGAAACTTTGCACGCAAAGAAACCCTGCCTTTGAGAAAAATCCAAATAATGCTGCTCACACGAGAGCATGTAGCTCTGAAATCCTTCGAGCAGAAGTAATAACCACTAAAAATAACTCCTTCAATAACAGAAAGCGTAGCTTGCAACCTGCGAAAAGCTCAAAAGGAGCTCAAATAAGTTCTTCCCAACACAAAACCCAAGTCCCAAGGAGGGACCAGATTGCAGATGTGGGGCTTCAGGTAAAGAATGCCTCTCAGCAACGTACTGAACACTTCCGGCTGAGCCACTCTAAACCCTCAACGGGTACACTGAAGGATGAAATGGCCGAAAAGTGCACCTTAAGAGAGGAGTACATCAGACCGAGTCTGAGAGGACAAGAAAGTACTCCATAAACTGATTCACTGGGCAAAAAAAGGGACGCAAGAGGTGGAAAGCAGCCCACAGAACAAAGCGCTTCCACATCCTGGAAGAGTGGCCCTGATGGAGAGTTGCTGGCAGCCAACAGAGCCTCAGCCACCTTAGGGGAAACCTCAGATCTAGCCATGGTTGTTTTCAGTAGCCGTGGCACGCAGATGTATGGGGCTCTGATGTCCAGGAGGATCAGGGTGCCCTGCACCTGGGACAGCAGACATGTGCACAAAGGAAGAAGCACCAGAGGTTCCACTGTTAGCTGCTGCAGTAAAGGGAACCAAATCTGACGAGGCCAGAAGTGGGCTATGAGGATCATCACGACCCCTTGCCATCTGGAGGTTGATCAGAACCGTCTGAAGAGGAGGAAAGGGAGGGAAAGCATAAGGGAACCTCCCTTTTCAAGATATGGACAACGCATCTTGCCAGAAAACCCTAGGTTTTGGAGTGAGTGAGCAGAAAACACAGGTTACTCACCTGTAACAATAGTGCTAGGAGTAGTATATGTTGTTCATCCACACTTGTTGGCATGTCCTTTCCCTTTAAATCTTGCCAGAAGGTCTAAAGCTGGCTCCTCCCACTCATCTGGCTGGTATATACACCTCGGCTCTGCCCCAAGATGCCACATTATGCCTGCTGGAAGCAGAGGTTGTGCATCGAAGCCAGGTAGGTTGGATGGGTCAGTGTGGATGAACAACATATACCACTCCTGGAAAGTGCGATTACGAAAGAACTTACTGTAACAGTAGATCTTCAAGGAACTATCTCTTGCAGTAGGTTATTACACTTGGGAGTTACACCAGGTGGTGCTATCACACGGCAGCTTCTTCCAGCAGTCTTCAGGGACCGCCCACATGACATCACTTCCTCAGGCTCAGTATAAGTGTGGGAGTTCCCAGGTAGCCTCTGTTCCCTGCTGGCTTCAGCAAGCAAAGACGAGAACCAAGGGACCAGGGAGACCCAACCCAACGTCCTGAGATCCAGGGACCCTGAGCAAAAGGCAGGGGGACAGAGGGCAGGATTGTACCTACTGCAAGAAACAGTTCCTAAATCTACTGTTACTGTTATGGTATATTCTTACGTAACCATACTATCTTCTACGGACTGGTCTCTTGCAGCAGGTTATTACACTTGGGAGAGTACCAAGCAGTCACAGCCAGAAAGGAGGACCGGCAAGCGGGAAGCGGGCAAGAAGCCATGGTCACAAGCAAAGCAAACAGGACTGTTTGGTGAGAACGGCAAAAGAGTGGTGAACAGAGTCCAGGCAGAAGCCATACAGGGGCCGCAGAAAATCCAAGACACTGCCGTGTGAGTCCAGGAAAGGGACAGCATCATATCAAGTCATAGTCAGGACAACTCGCACCACACCCAGTTAGGCAGACATGCGAAGGGTGGGCAAGGAATGAAAACTCCATGAAGGGAGAGGAGTAGAAGGGCCATGCCAATGATTCAACCTGACGAGCAGGGGTCATAGAGGCCATGGCATACAGTAAGTGCACAGGAGGTGTAGGAGGGTACCAGAGCAACACGCACCGGAATCCCACAGCAAGGAACACCTGAAAGGCCCCAAGAGGGAGGATAGCAGGAGTTCCAAAAGATCCACAAGGAGGAGGGAAGCGTCCATGATCGGGAAGCAAGCCTCCAAAGAAAGGCTGGACAGACCCCTGGGCACCTCTCAGGCTTGCAAGAGGAGGCGGGGGAAACCCAGTGGGCTAATGCACAGGGGTGAGCCCGGACCCCTCCAGAGGGACAGGTATAGGACAGAGGGGCAGGCGTGGCGCCTCTGGAAGCTCTTCCATGGTCCCGAGCTGCACCCCGGTAAGGGGGCCAGGAACAGGATGCCCACCAGCAGAGGTGGAGGGACGGGGCCGGGGCAGGTAGAGTCCTGGATCCACCGGAGGGTATGCCCCAAAGCCTATAGGGAATCCAGAATGGCCTGGGTACCAGGACCAAACAACCTGTCCCCACAGAAGGGGCATCGGCAACCGACAACTGGATGGGAGCCAGACCAGACACCCGAAGCCAGGCATGGCGTCGGTGGCTGACAGAGATGTCGACTGCATTGTAGCCCGACCGCAGCAAGTGACGGGAAAGAGAGGAAATGGTGGATAAGGGCTGTGCCAACAGGGCCGACCCCTGGAAGGGAGACAAGGTGGAAAGCAGGTCTAAAGCGGAGGCACTCAAGGTGCGGAGGTACCGGACCATATGGCCAACATAGTTGAGAATGCAAAGCAGCAAGGTACCAGAGGTGTAAACCTTCTTGCCAAGAAAATCAAGGCCCCGGCATTCCTTTTCTAGCAGCACTGAACTGGTGTAGTGGCGCCGAGCAGTCCTGTCATGAGCCACTGTAATGATCACCAAGTCAGCTGTAGGAGCGGCGGACAAATAAGGATGGTCCAATGGAGCCCTGTACAGCAGGTCAGGCCCAAGTGGGGCAGATGAAGCGGAAGAGGAGTGATGTCAAACCGCAGTCATGTTGTTCAAATAAGCAGGAATCAAGGGAGGGATGAGCAGGACAGGTTCCTCGGGCAGGCCAAAGTAGGCAGCCATGTCCCATTGAAGGGTGTCCTGCTCTGCAGAGGGGAAGCCAAACACCTCCTGGCTCTGCAACAGCAGATCCAAGAAAGAAAGGTCATGGGAAGTGGAGGCATCAAGAGGGGTAGGCAGGGTGGCGTCCACAATAGAGGACACAGAGAATGGGGAATCCGTGTTCCCCATAATCCAGAAAGCCCACGTCAGAGGTGTCCTCCACGAAGGGATCTTCCACATCCGGATCCCCAGACACAGACTCCTCAGAAGCAGGGGGAGTGAGACCAGGCAGAGACAGATGGATCCAGGTAAAGCCACTTAGGTGGGGGGAAGGGGGAACAGCGCGGCACAGAACCCAGCGACAGGTCCTGAGACAGACCGTGTCCCAAAGAGTGCAGAACCTCAAGGACAATGTGGGCCATGCCAGGCACCTAGGAAGGTGGGAGGTCCACAGTCAGAGGGCGCCCAAGGGCAGCACCTGGGGGAGGGCAAGGAACATCAGGGATGTCAGTCCTGGAAAGCTGGGGGAGGGCATCCGAGGGCATCCCGACCCCGACAGAGAGGCACCAGAGGAGGAGGGGCAAGGAACCGGAGGGTGGAGCCCCAGGAACGCCCCCATGAGGGGCAAAGAAGAGGTGCCCGAGGGTACAAGAACGGCGACAGAGATGGACCCCAGTCAACACGGGAATAGAGTGCCGCGCCAGAAGGGAACATGGAAGGGATCCCCAACAGGCGACGCCCCAGGGTGCAAAGCCTTGCTGTCAATGGGGTGGCACCCCAATCAACAAGGAATGCAAAAGGTAAAGTTTCATCACCAGGGAAGAACAAGAAACAAGACATTCCATCGGCAAGGAATGAGAAATATGATGTCCTGCCGACAGGGGAAGCAGTCCTGTCGACGAGGAATGCTCTGTTGACGGGGTATAGCTCCCTCAACAAGAGATGAGGAACAGAATGCTCCATCAATGGGGGAAGCATTCACGTCAATGAGAGACAGAGCAATGAAGGCTCAGTCCATGGGGAAGCAGCCCCGTCGACAAGGAATGTTCCACTGATGGGGGAACAATGCCAGTCAATGAGAAATGTGTGCCAGAATGCTCCGTCGACGGGGGATGCATCCCCGTCAACGAGGAATAGAGCAATGAAGGCTCTTTTGAAGGGGGGTGCAGCCCCATCAATGAGGAACACTCCATCGATGGGAAATGTTGGAGGCAGTGTGAGGAGTGAGAGTCCCTCTCCCTCTTATGCTAGGAAAAGTGAGCCCTGAGCTGGGGAACCCTTAGCACGGGTCCCTGAGGTCCATTCCAGCAGGGCTGCCTTGTCAGCATAGACCTTTCTGGCTGCATGGTCCGACTTTTTAGACTCTTTGTCCGGAGGTTTACCCAAACCTCCTCAGCTGCCCAAGCGCTGGAACACAGACTCAGTCACCAGTCCCTCTGCCAAGGGATGCTGTGTAAACCCCCAAGGGGGAGCTGATGTGAACTGCGTACTTGCAGGAAGCTGGATGCTGCCAAAGTTCCAAGGCTAGACCAACGATGGCCTCGAACACTGGGAAGGGCTCAGATGGAGAATCCCCTTTTCTGAGGATATCAGTCAAGGGGTAGTCTGCCCATTTTTCGATGGGTTCCAAAAGCATCCCCACTGATTCAGAGATGAGATGGAGGATGCCCATGAAGGACGTTGGACCCTCCTCCGTTGACAGACTCATACAACCGTTGTCACACGGACGCAAATGCAAGTTCGAATCCTTGAACGGACACAGAGTTTGGGTAAAGCAGACCGACCACCAGAGTCACTCTTGACCCACTATGGATGGTCTGGAGTAAGAGTGACTGACAGCCTGCGTGGGAGACCCTGACCAGGTCGAGACTCATTGGCAGGAGCCCGAGAGAGGCTGCTTAGGTGGCAGCTCCACCAAAATAGGTGGAGAGGCCAGCTTCAGGTGAGCCAGGAGGGTCTTCACCAGTTTTCATGAGTGGAGGGACGGTGCTCGACTGCCCAGTGGGAGCTGGGCGCGGCCTACAGGGCGACAGCCAGGGTGGAAGCTAGGTCGGCTTCAGACTGGACAGTATGAGCTTGCTGCCATGAGGTTCATGTAGCAATGATGCAATTTGCACTGAAGCCTCTGCAAACCCGAGGAAGAAGAGGACAAATAACGTGTCACCACTACTTGGAGCACTGCTTCGAGACAGTCTTCGGTCGAGGCGCCCGAGATCTGAAGACAACCAACCATCGGGGAGGCTGACGGGCTTCTCAGAAGGGGCCAGGAAGAACTGCGGCTCCTTCAAATCGGGACCGCCAGCAAGCTGAGTCTCCTCATCAGTCAGTAGGACCGAGTCCTAAACAGAGAATTATTAGCCTCATCAGCTCACAACAGGTCGACGGGGTTGATTATTATTTTGACCTGGTCATCGTACTCACATTTGAGCCTACTGACCTGACAGGGGTACCATGGACGACAGCAGCTGATGTCGCAATTTCGACCGAAGATGAGATAGGAGACTCCTGTGACCGAGATCTCTCTGTCCCAAGACCATCAACATTGTGAAGACTCTTCTCTTGGCCTCTATCCTTTTTATGGGACCGGAAGTGTGCGAACTGGATGGGCCCTCTTCAGAGGGAGAGACTGGCATATGTCCTTGAAGAACTGGAGAAGGAAGTGCCCAGTCTGAGCATAACAAAACCGATAAGAAAGAGGATTGTTTAGGCCATGATCTGCCTCCTCCTCGAAAGCTTTCATTTGCTCCAGTTAGTCCAGCGGATCCAACAGCCGTGGAGACCACACGATGGGCATCTTTAGATTTGACCAGCTTTTACCATTTTTCTGGTCATCCTAACTGTAAGCGTGTGAGGCAATCATCCAAAACATACCTGGATGGAAGGCCTTGGCAAAAGATCATGAGCCTGAAGGTCATGCAAGGCCCTGGCAGTGAGGCATACGTGGAATGTAGATCGGTACAGGACATTTTCTGTCCGCAAGGACACCAGTGGAACCCAGGCGAGGACTTGTCCTCCATCATGGTCGTAATCACGAATTTATGTGGAGAAACTCGAACGAGTTTTAATTTCAGTAAACTAGCCGAAGTATTAAGCGCCAGAGCCTATTCAACGCAGAGCGATAAAGAGGGAACCTGAAACTTCCAAGCAGAAAGGAAGATCTGGCGTCATGGGGTGGAGCTGAAGCATATACCACCTGGTGGATGGGAAGAGACAGTTTTTAGACCTTCCGGCAAGATTTAAAGGGAAAGGAACATGCCAAGAAGTGCGGGAAAGAGACATACCAACAAGTGCAGATAAGAACATCATATCTATATCCCTAGAAAGCGGCAGTTTTGAGCCCAGTACCAGACCCTCATCACTTCTCAGCAGAGAGGGTAGGAATACCCTTGTTTGTTGATACAGTGTACTACACTGATGTTGTCCATCTGCACCATCAGAGGGCCTGGAAAGCCTGTAGAGCATATTATACTCTTATGTCCAGAATGCTGATATGAAGCTTCACCTCTACAGTGAACCATGTCCATAAGTTTGGTGGGGCACCAGGCAGGCCCCTCAACCCAACCCAACCCCAAAGCATCTGTGGAGAGGCTTTACTGAAGAGGAGGGAGGAGGGAGGAGGGAGGAGGGATGAGGTTGATAAGAACCATCTTGAAAAGGAGGGAAGGAAAGGAAAACATAAGGGAACCTCCCTTTCCAAAAGATGGACAATGCATCTCGCCAGAAAACCCCAGGCCCTGAAGCAAGCAAGCAGAAAAGTGGCAGTTTTATTACTTCTCAGAAGAAAGGGTAGGAAAAGGTCCTTCCTTGCTTGTTGATAGTGTACTACACTGATGTTGTCCATCTGCACTAGCAGAGGGCCTGGGCACAGCTGGGTCTGGAAAGCCTGTAAAGCATATAATATTGCTCACATCTCCAGGATGTTGATATGAAGGTTCACCTCTACACTGGACCACATCCCTTAAGTTCGGTAGGGCCCCAGATGAGCCCCTCCCAACCCAACCCCGAAGCACCTGTGGTGAAGATTTACTCAGGAGAAGGATGAGGAAAGGAACCCCTTTCAACAGGATGCTGGGTTCCATCCACCAAAGCATTACCTTTTTGGCTAGAGAGGAAACTAGAACCTGTTCTCAGTTGTCAGTGTGGTGGTCCCACCGGACCTGCAGTGCCCCCTGTGGGATCCTCATGTGCAGACTTTTAAGAGGCACTGTGACAACAGTCGCAGCCAACAGGCCCAAGAGTCACAGGAAGGCTCTGGAGAAGACATATCTGCTGTGGTAGACAAGGCAGGCCTGAGCCAAAAGGCGGGTGACTCTGTCCTGAGCAGAAAGTCATCCCCTGAGCCATAACTAGGACCATTCCTATGTACTGGAGGTACTGGCAGGGGTCAGGACAGATCTGGGCAGGATGACCGTGACTCCCAGGTCCTGGAACAGGTGGTGGTAGATTCCAGAGTCTGCAGCAAGAGCTCCTCGGACTATGCCTTAAGAGCCGTTGTCCAGGTAGGGAAGACCCAAACCCTTCCCTCCCAAGTGTTGCAGCCACCACTGCCAGGCACCTGGTGAACACCTGAGGTGCCGAAGACAAGCTGAATGGCAAGGTCCGGAACAGGAAATCTGCTCCCTGGAAATGAAACCTGAGGTGATGCCGGTGGGGAGCACAAATCTTGATACGTAGGTATGTGGCCAGCATATCTATAGAGCAGATCCAGTCCCCCTGGTGCAGGAAGGGCAACCTTCCTTGCAGGGTCAACATCCAGAAATTCTAGTACTAGATAAAAAAGCTGAGCCCTCTTAGATCCCGGATGGGCCACAGATCCCCTGTACATTTGCGGACCAGGAGGGATGGGGAATAGAACCTCCCTCCTTGATGAAGCTCGGTGGATGGGTTCTTCGGCCCTTTTGTTGATAAAGGGGCGGATGCCGGCTACCTGGTGCCTGAGTGTCAGCCAGCCACTAAGGGAGAGAAGTAGAGATGTGCTCCCACACCTCGTCTGATGTGGGAGAACCCACTCCAAGCCACTGCCCCCATGGGACGAGGGAGGGAGTTGGGAGGGTCCGGGAAACCCGCTCAAGTAGCACCTACACATCCGGTCATGCCACTATCTACCAGGGAGCTCCCCCTAGAGGAGAGGGAGTGGAAGGCAGGACCTTACCTGACCGGCGCAGACTAATACCGGTTGAATGGCGAAGGTGTCAAGCAGGCAATGCTGAACCCCTGCCAGTGAGGCGGGAGTTGGGAGTGGGACCTTCGCCCAGACCGCCCGGAAATGCCTGCGGCACCAGCGTGGATCCCCAGCTGGAAATCACATGGCGGGGCCATGCAAGCAGTGACGTGGGCCAAGCCCTTTGGGGGGGGGGGGGCCCAAGAACCAAAACAGACTGTTGCAAAGCAGAGGCAATTACTGCACCCCCTGGAAGGGTCCCCACAAAGGGGCACCTGCACTTGAGGCAGAGCACTCACCACCAACAGGCCTGCTACAAGAATCTCGATACGTATGGTTCCTCCATCTGAAGCCCGGTAGGGCACCAAAGAAGGCAAGGCTGGTCACCCGGAGCTGCATTCTCCCCTGTGCTGTCATTGGGGAGGGCAACAAAAGGAGTGGGACTAGCAATCCCGAAGCCTGCCGGTCAACACATGTACTTTGGCACCGACCTGTAAATAGGCAGCCTGGAGCAGAAGGATCCCCGTAACCACTGGAGGTTGCTGGAACATACAGCCAAAGGGGGGGGGAAGGGTGCCTCAGATGCAGCAGAGCTGAGGCTGTGCCCCCAGAAGAGTCTAGGGAGGTAGACCCCCGAGGGGTTCGCTGCACCCGTGAGCTCAGCAAAGAAAGTGGAACAATAGCTGTTCCCATCCCATCAGGGCCTACAGGAGGCGGGGACAGCGCCCAAGCACCCATACACTACCTGGCTCAGCGCCTAGGTACTTCATGGTCACCTCCTAAGTGGTGAAAAGGAGCAAGCCTGAGTCTCCAGGGGCAACACCGTCTCTTCGAACGTCCGACTCCAGCAGACCGCAGTTTCCAAGGCACACCTAGCTGGGGCCTAGAGAGAGGAGAGTGGTTCTAGAAGGCTGGAGCTGGGCCAAACTCTGACCTGACTGCTGGATCACGCTGGGGAAAGTAATACCGACACACGTCCCTGCCCATTGCCCTGCAAGTGGAGGACGGGGGGACCAGGCAGCAGGAGAGGCATGGTGTCGGGTGAAAGGAGCCCACTGTCAACAAACTCCCACAGGCCAATTTGAAGGCCTAACAAGATGCCAGACAAAGGCCACCCTGCAGAAACTGAAGGTGCAGGCACCATGGCAAGGGACACGCCGGTCAAAGACCACGAGGGGTCAGAACTCTCAGAGCCATACCCAAGAGGGTCAAAGGGTAGTGGCGAGTGGTGGACTGTGCAGTCCCAGAGAGAGAGAAATGCAGCACAACCTAGGACAGCTCCAAACTGAATGGGAGCAACAGCCAGGAGATACCAGAGGGAGAAGCACCCCCCAAGCTAGAAGGAAACGCACCAGCCAGGGAAAGACCAGGGACCCATCCCCCAGAGCCATACCTTGTGGTCTTTGAAAAGGTGTTGGATGGTGGCTCACCAAATTCCAGCTGCTGGGTCTACGGGAGGGCGGAGGTGGGGCGGGAGAGGCAAGTGCATCAACATCCCCGGCCGAGACAGCAGGGGAGACATTAGGGCCACTGCAGAAAGCCTGGGCCAGGGAGAAACTGTCCAGAAGGAACTGATCCCAACCCACGGAAGCAGGACAAGACCAGGGAGATGGGAGACTGAGGCTTCACCACCCAGATGGCCCACCATAAAAGGGGCTGAGGAAGAAGCTTTTTTTTTTTAAAAAAGAAGTCAGAGAACAGCCAGACAGGCAGCCTGAGGAGGAGATACAGAAAACCCAGCCACCACAAGGGCTCCCGCCATGCCATCTTGATAGTGAGAAGACCCAGTGGGCTGTTCTCTGAGCTCTCCTCCTCCCTGGGAGGCAGGATCTGATGACTAAGGGACTACAGGTCAACCATAGGCCCACAATGAAAACAAAAGACGCTGCCCGAGAGGGGAAAAAAAAAAAAAAAAAAACACATGGAAGCAGCGGCATTCCTTTTTGTTGCATTTTGGATTCAACAACAGAAATATATTTTTCAAAATAAAAGACAAATAAAGCAGTCGACTGAAACAGGCAGATCTTTGAAGGGTACGATGCGTAATAGTTGATGGCAGGAAAAGCACCAAGGAGGGAGTGGGGGCCGCCCACTTATATAGGATTCGCTGACGTCAGTGGATGACGTTGGAAGTGGACGGCCCCTCCAGACTGCTAGCTTGAAAAGTTTCCACGAGGTCCTGGCGCCTGATGGCTGTAGTTCTATAAGTGTGGCCTGCTGAAGAGATACCCTCAAGGAAGATTTCACTTTTCAGTAAAACACAATTATTTCAAAGGCACCATATGGAACTCAGAAACACCACAAGGACAGTAAAGACTTACCACATGCAAATTAAATTTGTCTAGTAAATTTTCCAGAAACTTCTTTGAAGACAGAAGGGAAGCTTTGTTCAACTGCTCTTGCCTCAGGTCATAGTCATCATGCATAGGCTAGAAAGGTGAAGAGAAAACTCTGTAAATGTCTTCTTTCAACAAGAACACTGTCTGCACCATTTATCGAGGAAACAATTTCCAGTCCAAAAACGAAAAATACCTGAGGTTTATATTTAGACAGCACCTTTTCTGGTGCTCAACAAAAACAGAAAAGACCCTTATGCCCCTAGTTTAACTGATGCCAGACTTTATAATTTATTTCTGCTCTGATTTTTCATGGAAGACACTTCCCTCCGTGAAGCTGAGCGGCCGATCCCTTCCACTTCCTGACTGTGACAGCCACCCCCACGCTAGCACGTTTTATGATGTCATTATATAGAGTGCAGGGACACGCTCCACAGACAGTAACAGGGCCATTTTTCTAAAGTTCATTTTTCATATTTCAGATGACCATTTTGAACAAATCAAGGTGACCACTTGAGTAACAAGGTCCTTGTTAGTTGAGCGTTGGCCTTGGTTTGTTCCGAATGGCCATCTAAACTACAAAAAAAGGACTTACGGCCCCATTAATGTCTATGGTGCATGCTCCCACGCTCTCCATACAATGACAAAACGTGCTGGCACGGGGGCAGCTCTCACAATCCGGAAGTAGATGGGATCAGCGGCTCAGCTCCATGGAGCCAAATTACAATCCCTTCCCAGGAAAAATCGGGGCAGAAATGAATTATAAGTCTGGAACCAGTTAACTCAGGGGCAGGTAAGGGTCATTTCTAGTTTGTTCATTTTGCGATTGCAAAAGAGCAGGAAAGGTGCTCTTAAATTGTTCTACAGCATGCCATTTCAGTATTTTCAGGTTAATTTCATGCTATAAAATGGCAGTGAGAAAAACCTTCATATGGCTATCTAGTAAGATTTGCCTGCAGTGCTGACTGGCAGGCAATCAAATTAGCAGCTGTCTTAACTTTATAAAATGTCTCGCTCAGGCATTTGTTTTGCCTAAAAAGGACCTTTTCTACATGCAAAAACTCACTCACTGCAGGGTGTGCAGTAAGGTAGCTCTTACCACATTTCCCAATTTCCCATCTGGCTGAAAGCACTGGGATGTACCTCTTACAAGTCCCCTGAGGCATGCGGTAATATCTACCTTGCCGCACATCCTCTTCAGAGTTATAGCTTGCATAAGCTGTTTTTTGTTGAACTCTGCTGACTTCTGTACCATTGTGAAAAAAAAATATTTCTGGGAGACAGACCAATTATCCTGTAGGCGAGTACATTCATACACAGGACTCAGATTTGTGTCCCAAGCTTGAGACACTAGCCAGCCAACAAGAGGCTGCAGTGCAGCCCTAGACAACATGCAACACCTCTGGGGAGGGAGTGTGGCATCAACCCCTTTATAGCTAACCCCTGGAGGCCCCTGGGGAAAGGACTCAATGCACAACCCTCTTCTTCCTCACCTGGAAATTGCAATTTGTAGACACAATTCACCTTATATTTCAGAAAGTCATGTATTTTAGTCCCCTGTCCTTATTCACCAAGGATATTTGCATGGAAACAGGATCTTTGCCCTTTAGACATACTCTGCTCCTGCTGTTGGTCTACATGTAATGTCATAATCCTTTTTATGATATCACGCTCTTGCTGTGGAAATTATTATGTCACTAGCAGCAGATTAAAACGTCACATGCAAACAAGTAGCAGGAGCAAAGGAAGGTTCAAAAGACAGGTTTCTGATTTCACGCAAATCCTTTATTAACATGAAATAAGTGGAAGTCAGGTATTTAGTGCACTCAGCGGTACCATATATGAGGGGCAGACTTGAAGTGTACTAAATGCCTGATTTGCTCTGGGGCTCCATAACACAAAGATAAAAACAGAAAATATATGACATTTAAATACAGATTACGTACCTGTAACCGCAGTTCTACTACTGGTATTCAAGTTCACATCCACATTTGGGCACTTCCACTGAGTGTAGCTCAGTCACCAAACATCTTCAAGCCTGGCTTCTCCCACCACATGTGGTGACATCCTACAGCGCCACCCCTCGAGACGTCACATCTTGCAAACTGGGAGCAAGAATCCACGTGCTATTTGTCAGGAGAGGTAGGGTGGGTCATGTAGAGGTGAACTGAATATCAATAGTAAAAATATGGTTACAGGTGAGTAACCTCTACATCTACCAACCTGGATTCAATTCACTATCCACACTTGGTCAAACTGCAAACAGTCCTCCAGGAGGAAGGGGGCAAGGCACGCACCCCAACTATTTTGTCAACAGAGAATGGAGGACTGAGGTCCCAAATGCAGCATCATGATGACTGAGCTTGTCAATGTTATAGTGGGATATGAATGTATGTGCATTGGACCAGGTAGCAGCCCTGCAGATCTCTTTGATCGGGATGTACCTGGCAGCTGAAACAGAGGAAGCAGTATGTCTAGTGGAGTGACACTTTAACCCCTTGGGCAGCTTCCTACCAGTAAGCTTGAAGCACAGATCAATGCAGGAGGTTATCCACAGGCCAGTTGTCCATTTTGTTGCTGATCTGCATGAAGCAGGCTCAACATAGGTCACGAACAGCTGGTAAGCCTAATGTGAACCCCTGCTGTACACTCCTTGTAGTAAAGGGCCACACCTGGCGCACATCCAGAGTAGGAAGCACATGCTTGCCATCCAAAGAAGGCACTGGAAAGTAGACTGGGAGACATATCACCTAGTTAATGTGAAACTCGGACTATCTTGGGCAGGAACTTCACATGGGGGAGCAAAGGATGTCCTTGCCCTTGTGGAAAACCAAACACGGAGACTCCACTGACAGCTCCTGGGGCTCACTCCCCCAACTGGCTGTAGTGATAGCATCCAGTAACAGTCTTCCACAACAAGTTTGACATCACACACATGTAAATTGGCTCAAAAGGTTTATTCATCATTTCAGCAAGCACCTGCAGTAAGTTCCATGGTGGTGAAGACTCTTGCAGGGGACAGATGAAAAAGAGGCTGGCAGCTTTCTACTGTGCAACTGTCCACATAAAGTCCTGCACCCAGAACACAGACATGGAGGCCAGGTGCACCTTAATGGACATGGTTAGAAACCCTGACTGACAAAGGGACCAGAGGTAGTCCAGGATCCAAGTCACTGGGTAGGCAAGAGAACTTGCCTGCACACCAACGCGAAAACCTCATCCACTTTAATGTTTTATGAATCGACTCCTTCCATGATGTCTCCAACACCTGGAGACCTTCTTCCTAAATGCTGAAGGTGAGGAAGTCCAGCCACTCAAGTACCAACTTGAGAGGCACAGGAATTGAAGGTCTGAGTGCCGGACCACTCTTCCTCCTCTCATCAGCAGGTTTGGATGGACAGGAAGCAGACACAGAGGCCTGCTGATGAAGCTGAGACAACCCTGGTACAATAACTGTCTGGGCCAGTATGGAGCCATCAGTATCAGGTTTGCCTTGTCCCTGCATGTCTCGAGAACAGATGGCATCTTACTTCAGTGTTCACAACTAAGGGTGGTGGGCACAGAAGAGCCTCAAGCTTTCTGTTCTCCCAGGAGACAAACAGGTCCATCAGAGGAGTGCCCCACAGGTGAAGAGCTCCACCACCACATCCTGGTGTAAGAACGCTGAATAAGATATTTCTTCCACTCAGCTTAGAGCATCCACAAACTGGTTGTCCTCCCCCGCCACGTGCACTACAAGGAGATCTGCTTGCTGACTGTATACCAGGGACCAAGGCCGGACCATCTGCTGACATGGGAAAGGAGTGCATCCCGCTTTGGTTTTCTGAAAGAACATGGTCATAATGCCTGCAGGACTTGCATAACCTGATCCCAGATCAGTGAAGCCAATTCAGTCAGTGCCAACTCCACTGCCCAAGACTCTAGCAGGCTGACGTGCTGACAGGTCCTGCTTGGAGACCAGAGTCCATGGGCTCTGTGGTCAGATATGAGTGACAGGCTCATTGGAGATGTTCCATGATCAAGGTGAGGGTTGCCTCCCTATGGACAAAGGGAGGTCCCTCTACAAGGTTCTGGGGCAAAGCCACTACTCAAGTGACATCCTGCATCAGCAGTGTGTCACCCAAACTAGCTGATCCACATGATCGTGGCACTGAGACCACTGGTGCTCCAGCTCCCGCATGTACCAGCAGGCCCAACAGATCATGCTGGTCAAGGCCACTATGAACCCCAACAGCAGCAGGAACTCCTAGGCTGGGCATGATTGCCTAACCTGAAATGATCAGCCAAAGGAGGTAAGATCCTCCACCCTGTCTGCTGGTAAGTGAGCTTTGGCTTTGGGGGAGCGCAAACCTGCTCCAGTGAATAGGATCACCTGATTGGGGACCAGTCTGAAATATGTCAAGAAGACTAAGAGGCCACGATCCCAGTAAGTCTGGAGTGCCAGATCCCTGGACCACTCCACGGCCTTCCTGGAGACACCATCGATGGCCCGTTCAGGTACGGATATACCTCTTCATCTCTTCACCTGAGGTAGGCCACCATGACTGATAAACACTTAGTAAACACCTTGGGTGCCAAGTGACATAACCCTGTAATTGCGACAAGACCTTGTTCACACGGAACCTCTGGTACCACCTGCGGGATAGATGGATGAGGGACATGAAAGAAGGCATCCTGTAAGTCCAGGAAACAAAATTAAGCTCCTGGCTCCAGAGACAGTGTGATCTGGTTGAGCATGACCATACAAAGATTCCCCCTGTGGATAAACCTGCCCAGAATAGAATGTGCAGGTCTAGAACCCCCAAACTCTTTCAATACAAAAGGCAACAAGACACATATCCCAGCAAGGCCAGGGCATCCAGGACAACTTTGATAGGAGCTGAGCAATATCACTGCAGTATGGCCACAGTACCCTTGGCATCGTGGACTCCTTTGGTTCTTGGGTCAGTACACAGAGAAAGCCTCAAACTCCAGAGACAGGCCCAAACCCACCACATCCCAGCACCCACTTGTCTGACATAATGGTGAACCACTGAGGAAGGAAGAGGGAGGAACTGACCCCTGATCAGGAGCTGCAGCAGGAACTGTGAGGGAGGAGGAATGGCACCAAGCAAGCCATATTTTGTCCTTGAAGGGGGCTCTGGAGGACTGGCCTCTGGGCACAATGCCCCCCTGACCCTCCTTTCTGACCCTGACCACTGGACATGGATTTTGCCATATGCTAGTGCCAAAACTATTGCCTATGCTGCTGGGGTTGGTAGCCTAAAACACAAAAGGAACATTTGAGGGGTATAGCCTGCTGGGAGGATGGCACCAAATCCAGGGTGACACTGGACTTCTCTGTGTGGGAGAGATTTATTTATTTTTTATTTAGAAACTAGTAACCGGGAGATGCGCACTGAGCAGAGGCTTGTTTCCAGGTTCGACCGGGGAGGGGGACGAAGGAAAGTGGAGAAGAAAATTGCAGTTACATAAGAACTTACCGTAACAGCAGATCTTCAAGAGAGGTTCCTGCAGTAGGTCTGCGCCCCCTGGCATCAGGTTCCAACAGCAAACTTGTAGATAGCAATCATCAGCGGGGACCACCACCGACGTCAGGTGACGCGACATCAGGCCAACTATAAAAGGGGCGGTCCTGCACCCGCCCTCCAGTTCTTTCCAACGGGAGACCTAGAGAAAGGTAAGTGGAAAAAAATCGGAGTGAAGACTCCTAGGACTATGCTTCCTCTCTAGACCCAAGGGCTAGGCAGGATGAAAATGAAGGAAACGATCCAGGAGTGGGGGGGGAAACGTAGACCTACTGCAGGAACCTCTCTCGAAGATCTACTGTTACAGTAAGTTCGTACATAACTGCAATATCTTACTTCAAGAGGGTTTCTGCAGTAGGTCTTCACATATAGGACTGAATACCAAGCAGTCCGAAATAAATAATAGGGAGGTACATCTGGGAGGAGGAGAAGTCGCCGACTGCTAGGTACGACAGGAGGCCTTGCAGAACCGCAAGACCAAAGCCAGTTCTGCGCCTAGAGGCAATGTCCAGACTGTAATGCTTAGTGAAGGTGTGGACAGACGACCACGTGGCCACTGCACGGATCTCTGCAGTGGACATTCCTGAAAAAGGCGGTAGAAGTAGCAACACTTCTAGTGGAGTGACCCTTGATCACCCCCCGGGATTTCCCATGCTTTTGGTAAGTGAAGTGGATGCAGTTAGCCAACCACCTAGAAATGGTCCGTTTGGAAATGGCCTTGCCCTGGCACTGGGGAGCAAAGGCCACAAAGAGCTGATTTGTCTTACGGATCTCTTTAGTCTGGTTTGTGTAATACCTCAGAATCCTGTGCACAACAAGACTGTGCAGAAGGTATTCCCCCCCCTGTTGGAATGCTGTGGATACTAGACCGGCATCTCGATGCACTGGTTAAGAGTGGTTTCTGAAACTACCTTGGGAAGAAATGAAGAGTTAGTCCGAAGGACTACTCTGTCCCTATGGAAAATCAAATAGGGTTCCTTACAGACAAATGCCTGAAGTTCTGAAACCCTTCTGGCAGAAGTGACTGCAACTAAAAACAAAGTCTTCCAAGAAAGGAAAGCACATGTCACTGCTAGAGGCTGGTTCAAAAGGGGGCAAGGTCAGCTTTTCTAGCATAAAATTCAGGTCCCGGTGGGGAATAGGGATTCCAGACTGGAGGTTTCAAGTGGAGGATGCCTTCAGAAAAGTTTTGGCGACCACCAGTTGAGCCAAAGTTTTGCTCTCCACCGGGAGGTGGTAGGCCGACACAGCAGAGAGATGGACCTTAATGGAGGAATAACTATGGCCTGTCTCTCATAAATGTGCGAGGTTCTCTAACACCTGAGCAGCCGAACACGAAAAGGGAACCCAGCTCCCTGCTAGGGCTCAGATCAATAACCTTTTCCACTTCATGGCATAGGTGGACCTGGTAGAAGGTTTTCCGGCTTCTACCAAGATATGAGCAACCTGTGAAGAAACACCATAGTGAGAGACCGCTATGTCCACAGGTGCCATGCATGAAGGTGGAGAGACTGAAGGCTCGTATGCACCAGGGTGCCCTGCTCCTGAGTCAGAAGGTCTTGGGATAATGGCAGGGGAACTGGAGGTTCTAGCGCCAGATGCTGCAAGAGAGGGAACAAAATCTGGTGAGGCCAGAGAGGAGCGATCATAATCAAATGTGCTCCTTCCTCCTGAAGTTTCACCAGAACATTCTGAATGAGAGGAAAGGGAGGAAAAGTGTAAAGAAACCTCCCTGTCCAAGAGAGAGACAGTGCATCTCGCCAAAAAGCACCATGCCCGGGTAAAGAGCGTGCAAAAGTTCAGGAGTTTTGCGTTGAATGGGGAGGCGAACAGATCTATCTCTGGCCGATCCCATCAAAGAAACAGATCTTTGACCACCTCTAGCTTTAACTCCCACTTGTGAGCCCTGGCTACTAATCAACTGAGACTGTCTGCTAGGACATTGCTTACGCCTGGAACATGGACTGCTGTCAAGAAAAGGCTGTACTGAATCGCCCAGTACCAGACCCTCATTGCTTCTCTGCAGAGAAGGTACAAGCGATTTCCTCCCTGTTTGTTGATGTACCAGACTGTGAACATGTTGTCCGTCTGGATAAGAAGTGATCCCGGTAACAGGAGGGACTGTAACACCTGGAGGGCGTACAGAACTTCTCTGGTCTCCGGAACACTGACATGAAGCAGAAGCTACTGGTCAGACCAAGATCCTTGTGTCTTGTCAACCCCCAGATGGGCTCTCCAGCCCAAGTCTGAGGCGTCCGTGGTAAGGATCTGGGTGGGGATAGGGGAATGAAAAGGGGCTCCCCGTAAAAGACTGGAAAGATCTTGCCACCAGCGAAGATCTCTCTGTAGGCTGTTGGAGAGCATGACCTTCTGGTTCATGTCATCCATCTCCTGATCCCATTGGACTCGAAGAGACCATTGGGTGACCCTCATGTGAAATCTGGCCAGGGCGACTGTCCAAATGGCCGCTGCCATCAGTCCCAAGAGACAAAGCATGGCGTGTGCTGGAATCCACTGAGCCTGGGCCATAAGAAAAAATTACTCACCTTAGTAATGTTGTTTCTTCTAATGGAGTCTTGCTATATTATGACAGTAGCAGTTTGATCCAGCTCTAGAACTGCTCCGGAGGTGAAATGGTTAATACCATTCCAAAATAGAACTTTGAGCACGAGCTCTAAGAAGCAGCTCTATCTGTGTAATTTCAAACCTGAACTGTCAGATCTTTACGAGCAAAAACTCACTAAGGTCTGTGTGGAAGCTGTAACCTACACTAGCCAAATGGCTACCTAAATACCAACAACCATTGCTGGTCCCAACACCCAAGACTCAAGTCAGGGGACCAGAACTACTAATACAATTCTACCAACATGAGAATAAAACAACAGTATAATAAAACACACCCCAAACCCCCAAAAGGAGGAGAAACACTAACAGGGCACAAAATAGTGCCCACACTAGGTTACCCGCACCCCACCCAAGTAGAAGTTCTGAGAGGGGCAGGCTGGGAGGAGGTCATAATATAGCAAGACTCCATTAGAAGAAACAACACTACTAAGGTGAGTAATTTTTTCTTCAAACATCATGAAGTCTTGCTATATTATGACAGTAGCAGACTACACAGCAGTACCTCCATGGAGGAGGGGCAGAACCTACTTAGGGAATAGGCTCTAAAGAACAGCTGTGCCAAACCGAGCATCTCTCCTGGCCTGGACATCCAGGGAGTAATGCTTGGTGAAAGTGTGTACCGTTTTCCAAGTAGCAGCCTGGCATATCTCAAAAAAATAGGGATGTCTCTGGCAGCAGCTAGAGACGCAGCTGTACCCCTGGTAGAGTGAGCCCTCAAGCCAGAGGGGTTATCTCTGCCCAGTTTCTGATAACAAAATTGGATACAAGAGACAATCCACCTGGCAATTGATCTCTTAGTGGCAGGTTTGCTTCCCAACTTCACCATAGGTAAGGAAAAGTTGGAGGATTCAACCTGTGACCTTTAGCACGCCTATATAGTAACTAAGAGCTTTCTTAACATCCAGGCTGTGCAACCCCTCTCACTAGAAAAGGAGTGATCAGTGAAAAATACTGGAAGGGAGATAGATTGGTTAAGATGGAAATCTGAAACCACCTTAGGTAAAAACTTCCTATTAGTCCTAAAGACTACCTTATCCCTGTGGAAAGAAATAAAGTCAGTTTCTACTGACAAGGCTTGCAACTCACTTATGCTTCTAGCAGAAGTGATAGCCACCAGAAAAACAGTTTTCCAAGTTAGATACTTAAGCTCTGCAGAAAACAGAGGTTCAAAAGGGGGTTGCATTAACTGGGCAATACAAACATTAAGGTCCCAGGCAGGGGCCGGTTCCCGAAAGGGTGGATTAGTATGGAGTAATCCCTTAAAAAACTTGGAAAACACAGGGTGAGTGGAAAGAGGGGATGACTTTCCTGCTGAAACAAAAGCAGATACAGCTGCCAAATGGACTCTCAGGGTAGCTGGTCTGAGACCCAAGGAATTAAGATGGACCATGTAATCTAATACAATGGGCAAATCAGCAGATTCTGGGGAAACATTTTCCCAGCACACCAAATGGAAAACCTTTTCCATTTAGAACTAAAAGTAGTTCTAGTGGAAGGCTTTCTGGAAGCCTTTAGGATTTCAAGAACACCCTGAGAGAGGTGTAAATCAGCAAACTCTAACTCCTCAAGAGCCAGGCCTTGAGGTTGAGGGATTTGAGGTCCGGATACCAAACCCTTCCCTGGGCACAAGTTAATAGGTTGTGATTCCTGGGGAGGCAAAGGGGAAGATGGATTGTCAGTGACAGAAGGAGTGGGTACCAGGGCTGCCTGGCCCAATCCGGGGCAATCAGAATCACCCTGCAAGGCTGAGATCTGATTTTGACTAATACTTTGAATAGGAGAGGGAAGGGGAAAGCATAAAGAAACTTCCCCGCCCAATCCAGGAGAAGGGCATCCAGGGGGACTGAGCCCAGCACTGGAGGCAACAGAACAGAGGAAGTTGGTGATTGGGGCTGCAAAAAGATCTATCTGAGGGGTGCCCCATCTGGCAAAGACTATCCCCAGCACTTGAGGATCCAGGGACCATTCGTGATGGCCCTGGGAAATCCTGCTGAGAGCATCTGCTAGGACGTTGTCCTTCCCTGGAAGATGAACTGCTATGAGGGAAGTGTTCAGGAATAGGCCAGAGACCACAATCTCATTGCCTCGGTGCACAAGGTCAAGACAGAGTGCCCCCCTGTTTGTTGATATACCACATTGTTGTGGTGTTGTCTGTTCTGACTTGTATCACCATGTTGTGGACAGATGCAGAAAAAGCTTGAAGAGCTAAAAAGACAGCTCTGAGTTCCAGCAAATTGATGTGGAGCAGAGATTCCTGGGGGGACCACACTCCCTGAGTGGAAAGGTCGCCCATGTGGGCTCCCCAACCCAGAAGGGAAGCATCTGTAATGAGAGTCAAATTGTGAGCAGGGGAAATGAAGGGGACCCCCAATCTTAAATTGCTCTGATCCTGCCACCACTGGAGGGCCTGGATCAAGGTTTGAGTCACTGGGACCAACTTGGAAAAGGGGTCTCTCCTCTGAGACCAATAGGTTCTCAAGTGAAACTGAATGTCTCTCATCTGAAATCTTGCTCCCTGCACAACAGCTGTGCATGCAGCCATGTGCCCCAGGAGCTGCAGAAGTGTCTTGCTGGTCAAGAGACCTGCAGAGTGAAGGAGGAGGCCAGAGCCACTAAATTGGCCACCCTTTCTAAGGGAAGAAAAGCTCTGGCTAGCTTTGTGTCCAACTCTGCCCTATAAAGGTGAGTACCTGGACTGGTTCCAGAACCGACTTTTGCAGATTTAGCAGAAAGCCCAGGGAGGTGAGAAGCTGCTGGGTGACTTGCAGGTGAGATTTTACCTGTTCTGGGGACTGGCCTACAATGAGCCAATCGCCTAGATAGGGAAAAACAGCAATCCTTTGCCTCCTTAAGGGCCACTGCCAGACACTTTGTGAATACCTTGGGGCAGAGGTGAGGCCAAGGGCATTGCTCTGAACTGGTAATGACCTGAGGGTAGTTCGAATCTGAGATACTTTACGTGGGAGCTTCCTGATTAGGACGGAAATAGGTATCCTTGAGGTCCAGGGAGGCTAACCAGTCCCCTGGCCTTAGGGAGGGTAAAATCATTGCCAGAGTTACCATTTTGAACTTTGGTTTCAAAAGATGCTTGTTCAGATATCTGAGGTCTAATATGGGCCGCCATTCTCCTGTCTTTTTTGGGGTAAGGAAGTATCTGGAATACAGACCCCTGCCCTGGTGCAGGGGAGGAACCCTTTCCACTGCTCTGAGAGCCAACAGGGTTGAGACCTCTGCTTCTAGAGCAAGGGTCTCTGAAGCACTTGCAGGTAGAAAAACCTGGTTCTCAACTTGGGAAACTTCTTGAAGCTGAGAACCAGACCCTGGCTTACTACTTCCAGAACCCACTTGTCTGAGGTTAAGAAGCCCAGTTCTGACTGAAGTAAGCCAGCCTGCCCCTACCGTAAAGGAGAATGCCCTGGGCACCCCATCAGGGTGCCTGCTTAGCAGGTGCGTTTAGGCTGAGGGGTGGGGCAGGCCTGCCCACCCCTCGCCTGTCTCTGCCTCTGAAGAAGCCTCTCTGAGCATAGGCAGAGGAGGCCTGAGTCTGATAAAAGGCCTGTGAAAGGCCTACCCCTACCCTGGGGGTATGCCTCTGGGGAGTGGCTTGCACGCCCCTTAGCTTGGGCACTTTGTAAGTAGTCCTATATTCATCCATCTTTTCATGTAATTCCTGTCTGCTCCCCAAACAGAGAATTTCCCACCACAGGAAAATCCATAGCCTTAGTCTGGGTATCCTGTGACAGGCTAGTACACCTGAGCCAGGCCAACCTATGAAAAGCTACAGATGTGGCCATGACCCTAGAGGAAACATCATTAACATCCACGCAGCATGAAACTGTACCTTAGAAGCCTCAATGCCATCAGCAGCCACCTGTTCTAGTTCGCAGCCAGCTGGCCATGGGCTTGCTTGGCTAATTCCATAACAGTATCCCATCTAGATTTCTGATACCCAGCTAGCATAAGCCATATAATTTGCTTGCCTGAGTCCCAGAGAGGCTGCCATATACTGTTTTTTCGCCATGGCATCAATCTTCCTGGAATCCTTGTCAGGAGGATGTGAAGCCAGGGAATATTAGCTTTATCACAGGCTGCAGCCTGAACTACCCCAACATGACTGCATTGCTGAGAAAGGAATTCTGTATCAGGACCTGACAATGTGTACCTTCTGTCCATCTTTTTATCTACAGGAGGCACAGAATTAGGAGCTTTTAAAATTTTTATTGTTTGCTTCCTAAAAGACTTATGCAAAGGAATAGACAATCTCCTAGACTCTGGAATATCCATCATTTCTACAAAATCAGGCTCCTCTTGCTCATCCACAGCTTCTTCCAAGGGAAGCTGGAGGGTTTCAGCAACTTTTTTGTAAAACACAAAATGAGATGGGGACTCAGATAGCATAGGGGGAGATTCTAAAGGTCTGTCTGGGGAAATGTCCGGTTCAATGGGCACACCCAGACCTTCCCAGCCACATTCATACTGTTCATAATCATCCTCCCCCTCCTCTGATTCATAAAACTCCTCAACATCATATTCCTGAACCACTGGAACCGACGAACCGACCTTTTGCCAGATAGTGGCGGTTCGACGAACCTGAGACAGTGACTGGACAATTTGTATGGCTTTTGTTATCTCTGCAGCAGTTGGAGAAGGGATTTTGGACTCCAAACCTGCTGACTTTCTTGTTTTCTTTACTGGAACTGGTTCCTCAGAACCAGCTTTTCTTTGCCCGAGAAGTCTCGCCTGGTCAGAGGGGACACTCCTCCGTTTCGACTGGCACCGAACCGGGCTGGCCATCCAGGTCAGCGGACTTTGGTTTCTCTCTGCCCTGAGCCTGCCCAATCTCTTTTCCAGGGTGGCTGCAGGAAATTTACATATCTGGCAGTCTGACTGAGGTGGTCAAACCTCAGACAATAGACACATAGTGTGGGTCAGCCTTGGCAAAGGCTTCCCCACAGACATCACAGGTTGAAACCCAGTGGGCCCGGTTTTCTTTTGGGTTTCTCAGACATAATGCCAGCCTAACCAGAAAACTTGCCCTTTAAGCGGCAGTGCCAGGCAAGACACCTTATCGGTTCCCAACCGTGTCACGGGTATTGGAAAAACGTAATAAAATCCGTTTTTAGAACCGATAAGAACACGGAACCGCACTCTAAAATGTTAAACTTTAAAATTAATGAGTTTTAAACTAGCTGATCGGTTCAAAACTGGAACCGATAAACTTACAAGTTCCACACAGACAAAACCTTTTAATTACTTACGATTACCACAGACAGAGCTTGAACCGAACGGTTTTATGTTAAAATAAAACTATTCTCGGTTGAATCGGACCGAGAAAACACTGTTTAAAACGAAATGAACCGAGCAGTAGGAGAAATCTCCGGAGCGACTGTTCACTGAGGCGGAGTAAAGAATCTGACAGTTCAGGTTTGAAATTACACAGATAGAGCTGCTTCTTAGAGCTCGTGCTCAAAGTTCTATTTTGGAATGGTATTAACCATTTCACCTCCGGAGCAGTTCTAGAGCTGGATCAAACTGCTACTGTCATAATATAGCAAGACTTCATGTTGTTTGAAGCGTGGCTTGAGAAACTAAGGTCTCGGCTCAATCTGGTGGCAGAAAAGCCTTGCTCTGAACTGTGTCTAGTACTGCTCCAATGAATTGAAGCCATTGTGATGGTACTAGCTGAGACTTGGGCAAACTGACCAGGATACCCAGAAGAGCAAACAAGCTGAGAGTGAAAGAGAGAGACTCTTTCAGGTTGTTCCAAAGAGCGCTAAGCAGGAGCCGTCCAGGTAAGGAACACGAATGCCCTGGCTGCAAGAAAAGCCACAACCACCGCTAAAACACTTAGTGAACACCCAGGGGCCGAGGAAAGGCCAAAGAGGAGTGCTCGGGATTGAAAATGATTCTTCTGAAAAGTAAAACGGAGGAAGTGACTGTGGTCCGGGAGGATAGAGATATGCAGGTAAGCATCCTGCATGTCCAGGGAGCAAAGCCAAGAATTTGTTTGGAGCTGGGGAAGAAGCCCCTGAAGGGTCAACATGCAAAACCTCTTGTACCCAACGAAGAGGTTGAGCATGCTGCGGGTCCAGGATCAGTCTCAGATCGCCAGTCTTCTTTGGAACTAGGAAGAAGTGGGAGTAAAATCCCCTTTGTAGCTAGTTTTGAGGGACGAGTTCCATGGCTGCTTTTAACAGGAGGGCCTGAATCTCCTGGAAGACTATGGGGATCTGATCCCTTGAATAAAAAGACCATCCCGGAGGATGAGGGGCAGGAATCTCTGTAAACTCTATTGAGTGACCTCGCTGGATGAGTTGTAACACCCATGAATCTGCGGTGACAAACTTCCACCCCTTTAGGTGGAGGCCAAACCTCCCTCCTTCTGGTTCCTTCTTGACTGCTGGAGGTAGCGGGAGGAGGGGAAAGGAGTCAGGATGCCAAGGGGAGAGGAGCTTTAGCCCCAGAGGCCAGCTTAGGGAATTCGGCCTGGGGGGGGGTTTAGACTCCTGAACCAGGGGCTCATCGATTGCCCTGACGTTTACCCTGGTTTTTATTCCATCTCCTTTGGTAATGAAAAGGCTGCTTCTTCTGCCTCGTCCAGTACATGGAGCGTACATCCCGAAGGGAGCGTCCACTCTCTTGCAGCCCGGTAAGAATATCTTTGGCATCATCACCAAAAAGGACAGACCCCTAAAAGGGGCGTCCAGGAGGGAGGACTGGATGTCTTGTGCCAAACCTGCAATCCTAAGCCAAGAAAGGCGACGGATGCAGATCCCCGTGGCTGCCGCCCTAGACACCAAGTCTACTGAGTCATATGTTGCACGCAAAGCATGACGACAAGTAGACTTGCCCTTTCTAACTTTGTCCAGTAACTTGTTTCAGAGTGACTCATCCTGGACCTCCTGAAGGTCCCTCTCCAGTTCGGAGAGAGAGGCCTTCTGGAATGCCACCATGTGTGGAACATAGTTGAGGGACCAGATGGCGCAGGAGGAGGAGGAATAAACCTTCTGGCCAAACTGATCCAACTGCCTAGAGTCCTTGGGAGGCGAGGAACTCTGATGCTTTGGTTGAGCTGACTGGTCATGGGCAGCAGTAATCACCATAGAGTCAGCTTTAGGATGAGCTGTAAGATGTGGAATCCCTTCCAGGGGATAGTAGGTACGATCTAATTTTCTGGAGACAGCAGGAATGGATGATGGCTGCTGCCAGCTAGTAGTCACCAGATCCTTGTGAGGACCCATCCAGGGGGGATGGGTAGGAGATCTGTGGTGGCTAGATCTAAATGTTCCGTCAGTGTCTTACGCTGGGGATCCACTTCTTTGGAAGGCCAGCCTCCTGCTGCCTGAATAGTGCGCAAAAGGTCCCCAAAGGAGGGATCCTCTGGAGGAGATTTTGGGGACTCCTTGGGTGGTATTTCGACTGGGGACCGAGGGTCCAAAGGGTCGGAGTCAGAGTTCATGTCAGAAGGCTCAGAACCACTGAGGATGGGTGGGTCTACCCCAGAGGGGCCTACTGGTTGAGTACCCGTTGCATGTTCGGAGGGTGACAGTGGGGGAAGGGGCCCTAGGTAGGTGCATGTCCCCCACAGACTGCCTTAGCTCCGTGATGAGCTAGGTCCTGGCATCCTGCCACCAAGTGGCTATCGACTCACGATCTGGCACTGGAGGTGGAGGAGGAGGAGAAGGAGGCTGGAAGCCCAGGTAGCCTGGGTACTGCAGGTATTGGCAAGAAGGGTATTGTAAACCTGGCAATCCTGGATTATAATAAGGTGTGTACATAGGGTATCCTGGCGTCGAGTATCCCGGCCTGGCGTCTGGTACTGAGGTGCCGACGGCAGGCCACCCGGCAGCAGTGCGTCGGGGTCTGGCCCCGGAAGACTGCCTGGAGGTTTGATTGGACCTACCGGGGAGGTGCCAAAGGACCATAAGGTGGTGTGGGATCCGAAGGGGACCCCCGGCAGTCCAGAGGAAGGAGACTCCATAGAGGGTTCCCTGGATCGGGGAATGGACTCCTGTCCGGAGGCAGCAAAAGACCTGGCAAAGGGGGTAATTCCAGGAGGGACCCCAACAAAATGTCAAGAAGCAATCCTGATGGCAGGGACAAGGCAGGATCAGGTGGCAAATCCCTGGGGAAGAGTCTCTCTACAGCACACTCAGTTCAGCATTGGGGGCCACACGGGAGCCCGACGAGCAAGTGGAAGGGTCCGGGTGGGCGACGGAAGATCCGCCTTCCGACTTATCGGACCTAACCGAGCTAGAGGAAGCAGGAAGGCCGCCACTAGGCTTATCGGTTAAGGACGTGCACCCGTCGACAGAATCGATAAGTGACTTATCGGCAGTGCTGGGAGGAGACACAACAGAGACCTCAATAGAGGCTAGCCCCAGCTGCCCGCTCACCTCGGCAGGAGAGGGAGAAGGTGCCCGGCTCAAAGAGGCAGACGGGGTACCTGAAGTAGTACTCACAGTTTTTGGAGCAGGCCTCCTGCATGGCGACAGACTACTTACTACTAAAGCGCAATTTGCTTAGAGCTTTGGTAAGGTAAGATCTTGCCTCATGTGGGGAGAGTGTACAGAGTCAAAAGGTGAGGGAGGTTGTAGGATGGGGGGATTGGAGGCAGCTCAGGTGCCGGGTCGAAAAAATTGAGGGGAGAGGGATATCGTTGAGGTCAGATAAGGCAGAGCTAAGGGTATCCACAATTAGAAAGGGGTCTTGGGATAGGGAGCCATTTACCAGCAGTTGGGCTGGGGGAGGGGATGGTTTTTCCACTAAGTTCTTTAATGTTATTCTAGAACTTACGCCCTGAGCCCCAGGTGGAGGAGTGCGACTCCTGGTAGTGGATGGCTTTGGCTTTCCGAATTTCCCAGGAGCATTTGCTCCTGAGTTCCCTGTATAATTGCTTGTCGTGTGGTTTGCCTGATTCATTAGCTAAGTGCCACTTGTTGTCCAGCTGCTTCATAAGGTCAAGTACGGTGTGGGAGAGCCAGGGGGTATCATCATTTTTAATCAGTTGTTTGGAGACTGGGGCATAGCGGTCACAGGCCGGGTTAAAGAGAAAGCGGTCACGGGCGACGTCTACGGTGGGTGCAGAATTGATGGGGGACCAGTCACAATGCAGCAGTTGCTGCTTAAGCTGGGGGAGGGAACCCCTTTTTAAGCGATGGTGAGAGGTAAATTTTGGTGGCTGCTTTCGAGATGTTTTTTTGAGGTTCCTAGACAACTAGTATTGGAACCCACTCAAGAGGGAGCAATCTTAGACCTGGTTCTCTCAAATGGAGATGGAGAGAGGATCAAAGATGTAGAAGTGGGTAGCCATCTGGGAACTAGCTACCATCAGACAGTATGGTTCACAATAAACACAGCAATAGAGTCAAGCCATACAAAGGCAAAAGTACTGGACTTCAGGAGGGCTGACTTTGCCAAAATGGGTGAGTGCCTAAGGAATGCACTAGCAAATGGGCAGGAAGGAGGGTGGAAGAACAATGGGGAATAATAAAAACTGCCATCACAGAGGTAACAAGCCTTTGTGTGAAGTAAATAAACAAACAAACGATGCAAGAAACCACTATGGTTCTCAAAGGAGGTGGTAGTGAAGGTTCAAGAGAAAAGAAAGCATTCAGAAAGTACAAGGAATCACAGAAGCAGCAGGACAGAGAACTGTATCAGTTAAAGCAAAAGGAAGCTGGGAAGGCAGTCAGAACAGCAAAGGCCCGAACCGAGGAAAAGATAGCCAACTCAGTTAAGAAGGGGGATAAAATCTTTTAGGCACGCCAGGGAGCCGGGGAAGACTAAGGGAGGGATAGTAAGGCTTAATAAAGGGATGGGGGGTGGGCAGAGGGTGACGGTGAAAAGGCAGAGATACTAAACAAATATTTTGCTCAGTATTTACAAATGAAGAGGAGGAGGTACCTAAAATAACAGAAACACTCTGGCTACAGAAGCTGATACCAGCCCATTTACAGAAGAAAGGGTTCTGAAAGAACTCTTAAAACTGAAGGTGGACAAAGCAATAGAGCCTGATGGGATTCATCCCAGAATTCTAAAAGAGCTAAGGGTAGAACTAGTGACACCACTGACTACACTCTTTACAAATCATGGGAGGATGGGGTGGTACCTGAGGACTGGAGAAGGGCAGATGTGATTCCCCTTCACAAAAGTGGGAGCAGGGCAGAAGCAGGAAACTACAGACCTGTTAGTTTAACCTCAGTGATATGGAAAATTATGGAATCACTTCTGTAGGAAAGAACTGTCGAGTACCTAGAGGCCAGAGTGGCACAGGACCCAAGGCATCATGGATTCACAGCGGGAAGGTCATGCCAGACGAATCTAATAGATTTCTTTGACTGGGTGACCAAAGTAGTAGATCAGGGAGGGGCTGTGGACATGACCTACCTAGACTTTAGCAAGGCATTTGACTCAGTCCCACACAAAAGATTAATATACAAGTTAGCCAGCTTGGAAGTGGGTCCCAAGATGATAGCCAGGGTAAAGAATTGGCTGGAGAATAGGACACAGAGGGTAATAGTAAATATAGTCCACTCTGAAGAAAGGGGGGTTACTAGTGGGGTACTGCAGGGTTCAGTATTAGGACCGGTTCTCTTCAATGTCTTTATAAGCGACATTGCAGAGGGACTGGAAGGAAAAGTATGTCTCTTTGCAGATGACACAAAGATCTGCAACAGAGTTGATGCACAAGGTGGGGTGGAAAGGATGAGAAGGGACTTGGCAAGGTTAGAGGAATGGTCAAATGTATGGCAGCTTAGATCCAGTGCTAAGAAGTGCAAGGTAATGCACCTGGGAAACAAAAACCCAGGGGAAGAGTACACAATGGGGGGTGAGATACTAACAACAAAAAAAATGGAAAGGGATCTGGGGGTAGTCATATCAGATGACCTAAAGGTGGGTAAGCAATGTGAGAGGGCAGTAAGGAGGGCTGGGGGGATACTGGTATGCATAGGGAGAGGCATCACCAGTAGAAAACAGGAAGTTGTTATCCATCTTTACAGACAGCTGGTGAGACCCCATCTGGAGTACTGTGTGCAGTTCTGGAGACCCAGTCTCCACAAGGACATAGACAAGATGGAAGCTGTCCAGAGGAGGGCAACTAAAAATGGTGCAGGGTCTGCACCAGAAGACATATGAAGAGAGAACTAAAGGAGCTTAATATGTATAGCCTTGAGAAAAGGAGAGAGGTGGGGACATGATAGAAACTTTCAAGTACCTCAAGGGAATCAACAAAGTCCAAGAGGGTAGCATCTTTCAAAAAGAGGTGTGCAAGAACAAGGGGGCACAATTTGAAGATGGGGGCGGGGGCGGCTCAGAGATAATGTAAGGAAGTATTTTTTCAGAGAGAGGGTTGTGGATGCATGGAACGGCCTTCCGAAGGAGGTTGTGGAGTCAAAAACAGTGGCTGAATTCAAGCATGCATGGGACAGTCATAAAGCAATTCTAGGGGGTGGGGGTAGAAAGAAGTAGGCTGATGGTTAACTAGGATCTGCAGCTTATTCATTAGGTAGGGAAATGGGCAGACTGGGTGGGCCAAGCGGTCCTTATCTGCCGTCAAATTCTATGTTTCTATGTAACAGGCGAGTGATTGCTCAAAGTATCCGGGAGCACTGAAACCTCGGAAAGGCGAGCAGGCCTGTTCATAATGATGAGGTCAATGAGGGTGGAGGTGCTGGTTTATGGTTGAGTCTTGTGGGGGACTGGACAACATGTGTGAGGTCAAGGGCAGCAATGGAATCCTTGCAGGGGGTGGAGGAGGCAGCGAGTCAATTGACATTAAAGTCACCCAAGGCAATGATTTCACTGGAGGAGGGCAGTTGGGCAAGGCAGTTCAGTACAGAGTCAAACACAAGCTTTGGATTCCGGGGTGGGTGGGTATATATCGTAACTATGTGGAGAGCTTTTCCTGAGGCATCAGGTTGCAGCCTGACAGTGAGGGCTTGAGCTCCATGGGATGGGGTGGGGCATCAGGGACTAGAGAGGCTTGAAGAGGGTAATGGTAGTATAAGGCACAACCCACTCCCCTTTTGACCTGTCTGTCAATTCTGATGATAGAGTATCCAGGTATATGGCGGCAATGTCCAGTGTGTTAGGGTCAAGCCAGGTCTCAGTTACTGCTGGTATATCTGGGGAGTTAAGTGCTATCCAGCCTTGTAGGACATCATGCTTTTTCTGGAGGCTACAAATATTGACAGTAGCTAGGAGTAAACCACCAGACAGCCCATTGGAGGAAACAGAGATGGGAGTGGGCCAGGCTTTGGGTGCATGCTGCCACATATTAAGAGGAGGAGGAGAGCATGGCGAAGGAGAGCAAGTCTGAGCAATCTATGTATGAGCTTGAGATTCTGAGGCTGTGAGTTGGGGGAACTAGTGGATACAGGGATAGGCAGGGTGAATATGTGAGCAGCCACCCAGAGGGCTAGAGATGTAAGCATGACCAGATTCTGGTACTCTGGGCAGTGGGAAATTATATGCACGGTAGGTTGGGCATAGTTGGCTATCCCACACCTGGGAGCGTAACGTAGGGCTCCTGCAGGACTATCATATAAGTTATTTGATGGAGAGCACTTCCTTGTGCTCCCTGGTCGCATCTGGAAACAAACTTCGGCTTAGTAAGCTACTCCTGGTAAAACAATGTTCCCTTTCCATTCAGAAGCAGGCAGCAGACCAGGGGCCAAACAACTAGGTGAAAAAATAATAATGAAAGATAGCACAGGAGTTCACGCCATGCAAATGACCCAGGCAGCAAACAAAAGGTGTGTGAGGAAGGAACACAACAGCAGCGCACACCAGAGCAAGAAAGACAGGAGCCGCAAATACAGCTCAAAAAAGGCTTTATATCCAAAGTGCTGATGCAAAAACAGAGAGCACAGCATAAATTACAAACCCCAGCGCTTTACTTCTACAACACTGAGGCTTTGTCAGGGGTGTATATAAGTACCGTCTCTAAATAAATTCATGCTCCACTGACGTAAGCAAAAAAGCAGGCGCTTTTTCTAAGAAGCCAATAATAGCATGCAATCAAGATATAAAATCAGTAAAATAAAATAGTACTCCAGCAATAGAAATCAACAAAGGCATTTTCTTCGGGTTGACATGCATCAGAGAACAGGAGAAAAAACTGAGCAGGTATTGGGCCACCCCCATTATATAGGCAGCACTGATGTATGTCAACATGGGTGGCCCCAGTTAGGCAACTGTTTCGGTGTGGTCCAGATGCTGACAGCTTGCAGTTCCAAAAGTGTGGCTGTATGGAGGGAGAGGTCCTCGAAAAAGACCATAATAATTACTTCTACTCTGGGATGTTACAGCCCAATCAGCTTCTGGGTAAGATAAAGAACGATAAACAGAGTGAACTAAGTTTATTAGAATTATAAAATATTGCCGGCTCCGTGGCGCAGAGCGAAGGGGGTTCGCTCAGCACGCTGGTGACCTGGGTTCGTGCCTCGATCCTAGGCGTCAGGCGAAAAGACAGGCAGGAAGGGAATCCAGAGAGTCCATTGGACATTTCCCTCCTGAAAGGTGGGGGTGGGCCTCGTCAGCTGGTGGTGGATTGGGCAACGTGCATGGAGCATGCAGTCTTGACACTCCCCCGTATGTCCCAGCCCCAGGTCGCCGTTCCATGTAAGCCCAAGCAGGGTTGAGTGTGGGCAGGCCACAAAAAGGAAAATTGCCCCCTCAATCGACCAGATAGTGGTCACCAGTCACCCCATCACCACAAAGCCCAGGATCGCATGGACCGACCCCAGCAGCACCCAGGTCAATGAAGATGCACCTACCGGCGCCTTCTCCCTCAAAAGGGGGGATCTGTCCAATGAAGGGATATGTCTGGTTTCCAGGGGGACTGCTAATATGGGGCAGTGCATGGCGGTGGGGTGGAGTAGTGGCGGAGTGCATGCAAGCGGTCTGAAGGAGAGGCCAGTCGGGTATGCACGGGAGGCACAAATAAACAAAAATAGAATTGTAAAATATTCATTATATTCCTTAACTACAGCTGTTTGGTTTAGGTATTTCACCAGACACAAGAGAAGCAAGAAAACCAGGTTACTCACCTGTAACAGTAGTATATGTTGTTCATCCACACTGTATGGCATGTCCTTTCCCTTTAAGATTCTTGTCAGAAGGTCTAAAAGCTGGCTCCTCCCACCCACCCGAGTGGTATATGCCTCAGTTCCGCCCCTTGGTGCCAGATCTTGCCGGCTGGAAGCAGAGGGTTGTGCGTCTAAGCCAGGGAGGTCGGGTGGGTTTGTGTGGATGAACAACATACATCACTCCTAGAACTACTGTTACAGGTGAGTAACCTGCTTTTCTAGGATCGTGGATATGCTGTTCTATCCACACTGTTTGGCAGACTCCTAGCAGTTCTCTGGGAGGAGGGAGGCTGGAGGCAAGGCACACACACATTAGGGAACAGAGATTGGAGAACTGAGGCCCCAAAACCAGCATCCTGGCATGACTCAATGTCAGTGTGGTAATGGGTAATGAAGGTGTTTGCTGACTTCTAGGTAGCAGCCCTGCAGATATCCCAGATACGGACGTCCCTAGAAGCAGCCACCAACGCAGCAGTATGGCGGGTGGAATGTGCTCTTATCCCTACGGGAGGCTCCTTGCCCACCAACCGACAGCAGAGATCAATGCAAGATGTAATCCATCTGCCAATCATCCGCTTTGCTGCAGGTCATAAGAACTTACCGTAACAGTAGATCTTGAGAGAAGCTCTTGCAGTAGGTAATAACATGTAGGACTGGCGTCCCCGCGTCAGGACCACCGCGAGAAACTTTGCCAGCATAGTCCGACGGAGGGGAGCGACCACGAGCGTCCGCGAAACTGACACCAGCGGGACCCTATATGAGGGCGGTCCCCACATCCACCCTCCAGTTCTCCTGCCAGAGACCAAGAAAAAGGACGTGCCAGGAGAAGAAAAAGAGGTTCCAGGATCCCCTGAATAAATGGCTTATTAGAGAAGGAGCATGAATCTAAACCTCGAACAGAAAGCTGGAAGGTGAGTGGGAAAATAATTACCTACTGTTAGAGCCTCTCTCAAAGATCTACTGTTACAGTAAGTTCTGTATATGTTTTATTATAATATGATATAAATGGATAGTGTGTCCTGTTGAACGATATAGGACGAATGGAGTGACCGATTGTTCCAGCATCGTTATGTACGTTAAAACTACTTTTAATAGTTGTATATTTTAAATGTATAGGCAACAAGTTATGAACAGGACGGTCTTGTAAACTGGGCCTATTGGCCTAAAGATTTATTTCCCTGTATAAAAATAAAGTTTTTAGTACGACTTCACTACATAACTGTACTATCTTACTTCGAGAGGGCTCTTGCAGTAGGTAATAACATGCAAGACTGAGTCCCAAGCAGTAAAGTGTCCAAGGGACAAGAAAAATGTAAGGAGGTTGAAACACAACCCAGTTTTGCCAACTGAAGAATTTAGGACAAGAACCCTTGGAGGACTGCAAGTCCGAAACCAGGGCTGTGTTTACATAGATAGTGCCCATAGGCTTGAAACTTCAGGTGCCCCCCACCACTGACCCGTGCACCCAGTGTGCAACAGGCGTGTCCCCCCTCAACACACACACACACACACACACACACACGCACACACACGCACACACACGCACACACACGCACACACACGCACACACACGCATACATACCCTTCCCTACCATGTCGCGCTGAGTTACATCCACATCACAGAGTCCCTGCCTGGTCCCACTCATACCCTTTTGAAAGCTAAACTTGTATAAAACTTTTCCAGAATATGAACATTTTACAGTCAAAATGTTAAAATTCCTTTTAATAAACTGTTTACACTTATTTAGAGGTGGGAAAAACAGTCTGTCAGCACACAAGCAAGCACAAACACTCGCCCATTATGCATTTGATCTGAACAAGGTCAGACAGTGTGCATTCTTATTCAGAGTCTCCCTAGTTAGAAAAAAGTAATGCACTGAACGGAACAAAAGTCACTTTAGCTAAATGGTCTGAGTTCAATCACTGCAAGTCATTCAGGGGTAGCATTTTAAGGCTAAACTAAAGTTAGTGTCATAACAGACAAGCTGCAAGAATAAATGCACTGCCCAAAACTCTCAGTTTTAACTTCTTTAGGAGTTAGAGGGAAAAAAAATCTGCAGGTCATGGTGGGGTAGCATTTTAAAATGGGGGCTAGTGGTTAAACCTTTTTTTATCCAAGTGATCCGAAGGTCAGGGGGCAGCATTTTTGTTACTAAGTGTGGTGATAACATTATTTAAGATTAAAAGCTACTGCAGTGCCAGTCAGTGTCACTGTCTGATAATACAGAACCTGAGGGTAAACAGTCTGAACTCTGAAGCTGCTGCAATCAATTTAATTTACAGGAGAAAAAAAACCCTTCAGATTCACTGCAGGTCATGGGGTTGGGGAGGTAGCATGCATCCTGAACTTTCTAAAAAAAAATGGATACACTACAGATCAACCAGGAGCAGCATTTATTTTTGTTACTACATAACACAGACAATAAAATAAGATAAGCTTCAAACAAACTGTCGGACGACGTTGTGTGCAATAAAGCAAAAATGATACCTGATATGCCTTGAATGATTCTGTGGGAAGGTAAATCGTCTGGCAGAAGTTGCAGGCAGCAGTTATTTATCCAGAGAAGCCGACCGACAGGACACGACAACCCAGTCCGTCCGACTAGTTGTGATGAATGATGCATATGCGTTGATCTGGAACACACCTAGTCTACAGCTCACCTCACACACACACACTGGCTGGCACTGCTCATTCAAAAAGATGAAGAACAGTTCTGTTTACTTACTAAAGTAAAGTGGGTCTAGTGCTGACTGTGTGAGTCTCAGTGACCTCTCGACTTGCTTTCAAACTTCTCCCTGACCACACCGGCCATGACTACTGGGCTGGTGGCACTGTCTGTACTCACTGTCTGGCAAGAAAGGTCCCTCTCAGTCTTTGCTCTCCAGCCTACCTGACTCCTCCATGCTCGCTCAGTCAGGTCAGGAGAGGATGGAGGATTTGAATTTCTTTCACTTCAGGCCACAATACAGTTAGCTGGAGAAAAATTAAGTAGCTGTAGCTGGCTGGTCTAGCTGCTCCAGACTAGTACTACCGCTCCGCATCTGCTGCTTGCTTCCGACTCTCGAATCTCCCATGCAGTCACACTTGTCTTGTATCTGCGATGGTGACCCTCGCAGACAGAGACCCAGTGGACTTGAAGACACAGCGGCTTGTGGCTTGCGGCGCTCTCTCTCTCTCTCCCCCTCCCAATTCTGGCTGGCAGAGTGGTGGTTGATACAGTTTTCCTTCTATCTTCCAAGTACTTTGCTGTACTTGTACTGGGGCCATTTAAATTTGCAGCCCCTCTTACTTGAAACGGCAGCCAATTGGAGGATGCGCAGCACAGTATACTCCCACCGCGGACCTGATTGAAATCCAAAATCACAAGGTCCGCCGGGCGCTGCTGACTTGCTGAGGATAATAGTTTCATACGTGGGAGGGGTAGAGCGAGTGGGCGGGTGGGGCACCAACAGTCGGAGTAAGTACATTGATGTTGGCGTCAGTCAGGGTCAGGTCAGCCATTGCCTAGCCGGGGCGGGGTGGCAGCAGTCATGTACATTGATGTCACGTCATCCATTGCCTAAGGGGGGGGGCTTGTCATCAACACAACAGCAGGAGCAATAAACATTTATGTCTGTCATGACAAAGGGGAGGGCGGTGAGCCAATTGTTTAAATGACGCTGGCAGGGGTTCCCTTAGTAGGAGTCTGAACTGGAACGTCTTTAGACTTTTGTGTCCTTTTTTTTGTTTTGTTTTTAGCAAGACATACTGCCAGACAACACAAGCAGCCAGTCCAGAAAAAATTTTTTTTTTAACTTTTTTTTTTTTGGCTGCCTAATTTTGCAGGTGCCCCTAAATGGCTGGAGCCCCTAGGCTGCAGCCTAGTTAGCCTATGCACAAAAACGGCCCTGTCCGAAACCAGCCCTGCGCCTAGACGCAATGTCCAGACCGTAATGCTTTGTGAACATGTGGACAGAACTCCATGCCACTGCCATGCAAATATCTGCAGCAGAGACGTTCCTGAAACAGGCTGTGGAAGAAAAAATTACTCACCTTAGTAATGTTGTTTCTTCTAATGGAGTCTTGCTGTATTCCGACATATGCAGTGATGTCCAACCTTTGAACTGCCTCGGAGAGGAGAGAGTTAACTTTCCATACCAGGCATGGAACGCTGAGCTCGAGCTTGGTTGAGACTGTCTGTTGCTGTTTGAACTAAAACCATCAGATCTTACGAGCTTTACTCACTGGGTGTCCTGAGTGAAAACTGTAAACTTACACTAGCCAACTGGCTACTAAATTTAATAAAAAGATTTTTTGGTCCCAAAGTAAAGACTCAAGTCAGGAAACCCAAAAAATAAATAAAACACAACACACACAAACCCAAATTAAGGGGTGAGAAAAGGGCACCTCAGAGTGCCAACACTGTTGCTGCCTACCTACATCCCAAAACCCAGGTTCTGAGAGGAGAGGCGGTGGAGCGCTGATCACAGCAAGACTCATTAGAAGAAACAACATTACTAAGGTGAGTAATTTTTAATTCAAACAACATGAAGTCTTGCTGTATTCTGACACTAGCAGACTACCAAGCAGTACCTCCATGGAGGAGGGGCAGAACCTACTTTGGGAATAGGCTCTGAAGTACTGCTGTGCCAAACCGAGCATCACTCCTAGCCTGGATATCCAGAGAGTAATGCTCGGTAAAAGTATATAATGTTTTCCAGGTCGCTGCTTGACAAATCTCTAAGATAGAAATATCCCAGGCAGCAGCCAGGGAAGCAGTTGTACCTCTGGTAGAATGAGCCCTCAGGCCTGAGGGTGGGATCCTACCCAATTTTTCATAGCAAAACTGTATGCAAGAGACAATCCACCTGGCAACAGATCTCTTAGTGGCAGGTTTTCCCTTACCAACCTCACCTTAAGTGAGGAACAGTTGGAGGAAGTCAAACCTGTGACCCTTGGTGCGCTCTATGTAGTAGCTAAGGGCCCTTTTCACATCCAAGCTGTGCAGCCTCCTCTCCCCAGAGAAGGAATGGTCAGTGAAGAAAACAGGAAGAGACATAGACTGGTTAAGGTGGAAATCTGAAACCACCTTAGGCAAAAACTTCCTATTAGTCCTGAGGACCACCTTATCTCTATGGAAGGAGATAAAATCAGGCTCCACTGACAGGGCCTGTAACTCACTTATGCGTCTGGCAGAAGTGATGGCCACCAAGAAAACAGTTTTCCAAGTCAAGTACTTAAGCTCTGCTGAGGACAAAGGCTCAAAAGGAGGTTGCATAAGATGAGCAATGCAAACATTAAGGTCCCAAGCAGGGGCAAAGTCCCTGAAGGGAGGACTGGTATGCAGCAATCCCTTGAAAAATTTACAGAATACAGGATGAGCTGAACGTGAAGAATGCTTGCCTGCTGACAGGAAGGCAGAGGCAGCTGCCAGACGCACTCTTAGTGTAGCTGGCCTGAGTCCCAAGCTATTGAGATGAAAACATATAGTCGAGGACTGTGGGCAGGCCAGCAGACTCTGGAGAAATATGCTTCCCAGAGCACCATATAGTAAATCTTTTCCACTTGGAATTGTGTTTCTGGTAGAAGGCTTTCGAGAAGCCTTTAAAATATCCAGAACGCCTTGAGAGAGATGCAAATCAGCAAACTCTAACTCTTCAAGAGCCAGGCCTTGAGGTTGAGAGATTTGAGATTCGGATACCAGACCCTCCCCTGAGCACATGTTAACAGGTTGTAATTCCTGGGAAGAGACAGGGGAAGGTGGACTGCTAAGGACAACAAGAGAGGGTACCAGGGCTGTCTGGCCCAGTCTGGAGCAATCAGAATCACTCTGCAGGGTTGAGACCTGATTTTGACTAGCACCTTGAACAGGAGAGGGAAGGCGGGAAAAGCATACAGGAACTTCCCTTCCCAATTGAGAACTAGGGCATCCAGGGGGACCGAGCCCAAAACTGGGGGGCTTGCAGCAAAAAAGAGGAAGTTGGTGATTGCCTGGGGCTGCAAAAAGATCTATCTGTGGGGTGCCCCATCTGGAGAAGATCACCTTCAAAATCAGGGGATCCAGGGACCATTCGTGTTGGCCCTGAGAAATCCTGCTGAGAGCATCTGCCAGGACATTGTCCTTGCCTGGGAGGTGCAGTGCTGGCAGAGAGGTGTTCAGGGAATAGGCCAGAGACCACAACTTCATTGCCTCTGTGCACAAGGCCATAGACCCAGTGCCCCCTTGTTTGCTGATGAACCACACTGTGGTGGTATTGTCTGTCCTGATCTGAACTACTTTGTTCTGAACAGACTTGGAAAAAGCTTGAAGTGCTAGAAACACTGCTCTGAGTTCTAATAGATTGATGTGAAGCAGAGACTCCTGAGGTGACCACAACCCTTGAGTGGTCAGGTCCCCCCAAGTGGGCTCCCCATCCCAAGAGGGAGGCATCTGTAGTAAGGATTAGAGAATGAGACTGAGTGACAAAGGGAACTCCTTGGCTTAGGTTGTCCTGATCCTGCCACCATTGCAAAGCCTGGATCAGGGTTCGAGTCACTGGGATTAGTTTGGTCAGAGGATCCTTTTTCTGAGACCAGAAGGCTCTCAAGTGGAACTGAATGTACCTCATCTGAAATCTTGCTCCCTGGACCACTGCTGTAGAGGCAGCCACGTGGCCCAGGAGCTGCAGAAAATGCCTTGATGGTCGAGACACCTGAAGAGTGAATGAAGAGGCCAGTGAGACAAGGGTCCTTGCCCTGTCCAGGGAAAGGAAGGCTCTTGCCTTTAATGTATCCAGCTCTGCCCCTATGAAGGTGAGGAGCTGCACAGGCTCTAGAACTGACTGAGAGATTCAGAAGGAAACCTAGAGAAGTGAGCAGTTGCTGAGTTACCTGTAGGTGTGACTTGACTTGGTCTGGGGACTGACCCACTATGAGCCAGTCGTCCAGGTATGGAAAGATGGAGATCTTTTTTCTCCTTAGGAAAGCAACCACTACTGCCAGGCATTTTGTGAACACACTTGGAGCTGAAGTTAGGCCAAAGGGCATTGCTCTGAATTGATAATGGCCTGAGGGCAGCTCGAACCTGAGGTACCTTTGGTGGGAGCTTCTGATGAAAATATGGAAATAGGCATCCTTGAGGACCAGGGAAAAGTACAGTTACGTAAGAACTTACCGTAACAGTAGATCTTCGAGAACAGCTCTTGCAGCAGGTTACACCATTAGAACTGAAGCCGGCAGGCGCCAGGACCCCACGGAAAAATTCTAGCTAGCTATCTTCAGCGGGGACCGCCCCCGACGCCGGTCCCGCCTCCGACGTCAGGCGTGGTACATAAGGGGGCGGTCCCGCCAGATTCCCCAGTTCTCCCGCCGGAGACTCCCGGCCGCAGGATGACATCAGAATGGGAGACCGAGGATCCACCGTCAGAAGAAAATAAGGAATGAAAATCCCAACATGTAGAGGTAAAGCCATGCCTCCTCCAAGGGGGAAGGTGGGCGGGAAGGTACCTGCTGCAAGAGCTGTTCTCGAAGATCTACTGTTACGGTAAGTTCTTACGTAATTGTACTATCTTACTTCAAGACACAGCTCTTGCAGCAGGTTACACCATTAGGACTGATTCCCAAGCAGTAACGCTGCCAGAAATTCTGGGAGGAGGATAATAGGAAATACATTCCGGGTCCTGAACCTAGGACAGGAGACCCTGCAGCACCGCAAGGCCGAAGCCAGCCCTACGCCGAGAGGCGATGTCCAGGCTATAATGCCTGATAAAGGTATGCACAGAGCTCCAAGCGGCTGCAGCACAAATAGCAGAGATGGACACGTTTTTGAGTGCTGCAAAGGATGTGGCCACACCCCTGGTAGAATGACCCTGGATAGAACCCAGGAGGGGCTTTTGTTTTATATCATAACAGTAGGAAATACACTGGACAAGCCAGTGAGACAAAGTCTGTTTGCATACTGATTTGCCATCATTCTCTCAGAGAAGGAAACGAAAAGCTGATCAGAACTCAGAGGGTTTATTTCTGTTGAGGTAATACCTCAGGCTGCGGTGAACATCCAGGGTGTGGAGCAAAGCCTCTCCTCTATTTAAATAACTCGGGAAATAGACCGAAGGTCAATATCTTGGTTTAGAGTGAGTGAAGAGACTACCTTAGGCAAAACTTAGGGTTGGCCCTCAGGATACTCTGTCCCGTGGAAAACTAAATAAGACTCTTTGCACATGAGAGCGTGAAGCTCAGAAATTCTTCTCGCTGAAGTAACAGCAACTAAAAATAACGTCTTCCACGATAGAAAATGTAGCTCGCAATCCGCAGCAGGTTCAAAGGGAGGAAGCATGAGCTGTTCCAGGACAAAGAGCAGATCCCATGGAGGCACAGGGTCCCTAATGGGAGGCCTAAGGTGTAACACTCCCCTAAGAAATTCCCGAGAGGCGTCCAATTGAGCTACTGTACGATGTCCCACTGGGAGGGGATAGGCAGAAATGGCACAAAGATGTACCTTAATAGAGGAGTAGGCTAGGCCTGAATGAAAAAGGGAGACGAGATAATCCAACACTACTCCCACAGGACAACCTAAAGGGAAAAATCATGAGCACGTGACCATAAACAAAAGCGGCATTATTTCATGGCGTCTGACGTCAGACAAGCGTTGTCGGTTTTCTGGCTGCAGAAAGAACCTCTGCAACCTCTTGCGAGACCCCGTGACGCAAGATGGCTATGTCTCTAGGAGCTGCACGCAGGTTCAGAGAACGAGATCCGGATGGAACAATGAACCTTTCTCCTGAGACAGTAGGTGGGAGCTGAGGCAACAGGAGTGGGGTTCTCGAGATAGCTGAACCAACAAAGGAACCAGATCTGTCTGGGCCAGAATGGGGCCACCAGAATCCATGTGCGTGTTCCTGCGAGTTTGAGAAGAACTCTCTGGATCAGCGGGAAGGAGGGGAAGCGTGAGGAATCTGTTCTCCCAGGAGAGGGATAAGCGTCTCGCCAGAAAACACCAGGCCCTGGATCTACCGAGCAAAAATTGGGCAGTTTTGCGTTGGATGGGGATGCGAACAAGTCTAGTTCTGGAATTCCCCAACGAAGAAACAGGTCCTCTGCTACCTCTTGAAGGAGTTCCCACTCGTGGACTCTGGTCTGGGAACGACTCAGGCCGTCTGCAATCGTGTTGTCCACTCCGGGAACATGCACAGTGATCAGATTTGTGCCATGTCCAATTACCCAATCTCACACCCTCATGGCCTCCCTTCAAAGGGGGTAAGAGTGTGCGCCTCCTTGTTTGTTGAGGTAATACATCACCGCCGTGTTGTCTGTCTGAAGCAGGAGAGTACACGTGGGATTACTGACTGAAAGGCCTGCAGGGCAAGAGAACCCCTCATCTCTAGGACACTGATATGGAGATGAGCTTCCAACGGGTCCACGTATTCTGGACTTTACCCGTCCAGGTGTGCCCCCACCCAAGACCTGAGGCATCCGTGGTGAGGGTTACTCGGGGACGGCGCTACAAATGGGACGCCCTTGGAGAGCGACCCGGGGACTAGCCACCACTGCCAGTCTCGGATCACTGAGTTTGTGATCCTGACCGGATGCTGCAAGTGGTCTTGCCTTTGGTCCCATTGCACCTTGAGCATCCACTGGGTTACCTGCATGTGGAGCCTTGCAAAAGGGACAGTAGGAATGGCCGCAGCCATGCATTCGAGCAAGTGAAGGACCGACCTGGCAGGTACGATCTTGTTCGACGACAAATCCCTTATGAGGGATCTGATGCGCTCCGCTCTGTCGTCCAGAAGAAAAGCTCTTCCCTGAACAGTGTCCAGGACTGCGCCTATAAACTGCAGTTTCTGCGATGGTACCAGGAGAGACTTCTCGTAATTTATGAGAATGCCCAGAGATTGGAACAAGTCCTGGGTGCTCTGGACCACGAGTAACAACGCCTCTCTGGAGGCGGCCATGAGAAGCCAGTCGTCAAGGTACGGGAACACATTGTGGCCCTGTCTCCTCAGAGATGCTGCCACGACTGCCATACACTTGGTAAAGACCCTTGGTGCGGATGACAGTCTGAATGGAAGAGCTCGGAACTGAAAGTGGTGGTCGAGAAACTCGAAGCGCAGGAACCTCTGGTGCGCGTGAGCTATGGGGATATGCAGGTATGCGTCCTGCATGTCTAGAGACGCTAAAAAGGCATCTTGTTTCAGCATGGGAATAAGGCCCGGAAGAGTCACCATGTGGAATCTTTTGTAGGCGACCGACACATTGAGGTCGCTGAGGTCCAGAATCGGACGGAGGTCCCCTGATTTCTTGGGAACCAGGAAGAAGTGGGAATAATATCCTCGTCCTCTCTGGTTCTCCAGGACGTACTCCATCGCCTCCTTTTCTTAGGAGCGCGAGCACTTGCCAGATCAAATTTTTTCTGCTGACCCGGATACCAGGAGAGCAAAGGAGGCCTCGAGGGTGGCTTTTCTGCGAATTCTATAAAGTGGCCTAGACTGACCAACTGCAGAACCCACCTGTCGGTGGTAATGGCCTGCCATCCCGGCAGGAAGTTCGCAATGCGACCCCCGACCATGATTTCCCATTGATCCTGAGGGGCCGGAAAGGAGTCAGGCTGTGGCGGCAGATGGGCCCGCTGGCTGGGTCGGCCTAGGGGAACGCTGACCTCAGCTGGCGGTCTGTTTTCCCTGGGTTCTACGGAAACTGGAGCCCCTCTGATGTGTAGTGGAGCGGGGCTGCTGCCTCTGTGTCCGCCCACGAAAACGGCTTTGGTTCCTACGAAAGGAACCAAGCTTGGGTCGGTACATGGCTTGAACCGACCTTACCGCCTTCCCGGCCTCTTGAAGTTTGGTAATGATCTTCTCGGAAGGATTACCAAATAAAACTTCTCCCTCGAATGGAGCGTCCATAATGTTTTTCTGGACATCCGGGGTAAAGCCGGAGACACGTAACCAGGAGTGTCTCCGGAGGCATACGCCAGAAGCTGCTGCTCGGGCCGATGAGTCCGCGGAGTCGCTGCGACAAGCACTTGGGTCCCTACTGCCTGAACCGTGACGGAGGAGCTGGCGATCTCCTCCTTCTGCTCACCTTCGGGCAGCTTTTCAGCCGCCTCCAGACCCTGTTCCCACAAAGTGTTCTGGAATTGAACCATGTGGGTCAGGTAGTTCAAGGATCTTGATGGCGCAGGTAGCGGAAGCGTACGTGCGCCTGCCCAGTGCGTCCAACTGTTTGGACTCTGGGTCCGGTGGCAGGGTGCTCAAATGTTGAGGCCTCTGTGACCGGTCATGTGAGGCTGTGATGACCAGAGAGTCGGCCTGAGGCTGCTGTGTCAGGTACTGGTCATCCTTAGGAGCCTTGTACAGATCAGCTTTCTTCGGCACCGCCGGGAGCGAATGTGGACGCTTCCACGCTGCCTTGGTGACGTCCATGAAAGTGTCCACCAAGGGTGGTACCACCACAGGCTTGGGGTCCTACTGCCGAAGATATTTGGCAAGGCGTAATCCTTCGGGTCTAGTTCTTCCATCCCATCCCATGTTCTCCTGGATATGTCGCATAATATCCATGAACGAAGGTCATCCGAGGAGATCTCGGTGTCTCACGTGGGTCCGGAGAAGGGATGGAGAGAGGAGATGGGATCTAGAGGAAGAGTAGACTGATCCCGTGTCCTCTGTCACGCAGTGACGTCTGTGTCTCCTGGATCTCTTGGGGCTGGGTGATCCAGAAGAGGATTTCAGGCGGAGGTCACCGTTTTCTGATCTTCCCCTGGAGAGGATCCAGGCTCCCAGGGGAGGTAGTGCCCTGCCGACCCTGAAGGTGAAGGGGGCCGTACTGGAGGAGGAGGGGAGAGGAGGGAGGAGCGGGGACTATGTCCCTTTAATGGTGTCCCACCAGTAAGTGAAGAGATCCTTCACTTCCGCTACAGAAAGTCCCAACCCGACGGCCCAGGCACCGTGGGCGGTCGCCGGGTCCCGGGCGCCAGCTCCACAGGGGCCTCGGGTAGCGTGAGGGGCCCTGGGAGTTTCGGGCGAGGCCGGGTCGCCTGCCTGGTCCTCGGGCTGCGTGAAGTCCTCTCAGTCAACGCCTTCCGACGCCGGTCGGAGGCGTGGGAGCCTCTTCTTCAGGAGGAATGGACGCCGGTCCTCCAACCGGCGTCCCTGGGATGGTTTGATGACGATGCTCCAGTGAAGAATGACGACGGCGGACGCACGGTCGAGCCGGGGCCGGGTCCACAGGTCTCTTCAACGGTGTGAGCTCCAAAGTTTTGGCGAGGAGGCACAGAAGACGACCGACGCCGGAGAGTCAAGGGCGGGAACCCGACTTATGATGGTGGTGGTGGCGCCCGGACTTCGCCAAGGCCTTGGAAGAGGAAGACGACGGCCTGGCCAGGACTTGGCCTGAGAAGAAGGCGGCTTTCTTACCGCAGCCGGGTGAGGCTGAGAGCTGGCTCCTGGAAGGAGAGCGGTCGGACTGAGAACCGGAGCTGCGGGACTCAAGCACTGTGGACGGGACCTGGAAGGGGCCTTCCCTCTTTTTCTCCGGGTGGTGTTTGTGGGATTTGGACAAGATTCCCTGGAGGACATTGGTCTTCGGTTTTTCCTCCAACAAAAAAGCCTGGAGGGCCTTCTGACGTCAGATCCTGGTTCGGCTGTTGAACCCCTGGCAAAACGAACAGGCCCGGGTATCGTGGTCTGGGCCCAGGCACCTAACGCAGGCCGTGTGGGGGTCCTTGAAGGGGATCTGTTTCCCGCAAGCACACTTGGAGGGATGACCGGAGGTCGGAGAGGACATCAGCAACAATCTTGCTTGAAGAAAATGAATTTCCCAGAGGAAAGCTCTGAACCACGCGTCACGCGCTAGACTGAAACCGAAGGGTCGAGACATGCAAGTCGACGGCGGGAAAGAACTGGGGAATCTGACGGGACCGCCCCCTTATGTACCACGCCTGACGTCGGAGGTGGGACCAACGTCAGGGGTGGTCCCCGCTGAATGGTGTAACCTGCTGCAAGAGCTGTGTCTCGAAGTAAGATCTAGCCAGTCCCCTGGCCTTGGAGAGGGTAGAATTATTCCCAGAGTCACCATTTTGAACTTTGGTTTTAAAAGGTGCTTGTTTAAATATCTGAGATCCAGGATGGGCCGCCATTCTCCTGTCTTTTTGGGGGTTAGGAAGTACCTGGAGTACAATCCTTTTCCCTTGTGTAGGGGCGGAACCCTCTCTATGGCTCTCAGAGCCAAGAGGGAAGAGACCTCTGCCTCTAGGGCAAGTGCCTCTGAAGGATTTGCAGGTGGAAAGGATCTGGTTCTCATCTTGGGAAACTTTTTGAAGCTGAGAACCAGTCCCTGGCTCACTACTTCCAGGACCCATTTGTCCGATGTTAAAGACATCTAGTCCTGGACAAAGTAAGCCAGCCTGCCCCCTACAGGTGGTGGAGAATCGGCCCTGGCAAACCCATCAGGGTGCCTGTTTGGCAGGGGCTTTAGGCTGAGGGGTGGAAGCAGGCCTGCTTGTACCCTGTCTGCCTCTTCCTCTGAAGAACCCCCTATGAACATAAGCAGAAGAGGAGGCCTGGACTTGGTAGAAGGGCCTATGAAAAGGCCTGCCCCTGCCCCTGGAATGCTGCCTCTGGGGAGTGGCCTGCCTTTCTTTGGCTTGAGCACTCCTATAGGTGGTCCTGTACTCATCCATTTTCTTCATGTAGTTCTCTGTTTGCCCCCCAAACAGAGAATTACCCACAACAGGAAAATCCATGGCCTTAGTCTGGGTATCCTGAGATAGGCTAGTACATCTGAGACAAGCCATCCTACGAAGGGCCACAGATGTAGCCATGACTCTAGATGAAACATCATTGGAGTCCACTGCAGCACGGAATTGCACCTTGGATGCCTCAATACCATCCGCAGCCACCTGCTCCAGCTCCTTGGCAAGCTGGTCAGGGACCTGTTTAGCTAGAGCCATGACAGTGTCCCATCTAGATTTCTGATATCTAGCTGTATAGGCCATATAATTAGCCTGCCTGAGCCCCAAAGATGCTGCCATGTACTGTTTCTTTGCCATGGCATCAATACTCCTGGAGTCCTTATCTGGAGGGGTGTGAAGCCAAGGGTATATTTGCCTTATCACAGGCAGCAGCCTGCACTACCCCAACATGGCTGCATTGCTGGGTAAGGAACTCCGTATCTGAGCCTGAGAGAGTATATCTCTTGTCCATAGGAGGTATGGAATTAGGAGTCTTTAAAATTTTTATTGTCTGTTTCCCAAAAGACTTATGAAGGGGAATAGACAGCCTCCTGGACTCTGGATATCCATCATCTCAACATAGTCACGCTCCTCCTGATCATCTACAGCTTCTTTCATAGGAAGCTGAAGAGTTTCAGCCACTTTTTCGTAAAACATAAAATGGGAAGGGGACTCAGAAAGCCTAGGAGGAGAAACCCTTGAAGGTCTGTCTGGGGAGATGTCCGGGTCAATGGGCACATCCAGACTTTCGTAATCACCATCACTATCACTATCCTCATGCTCTCCTTCCTCCTCCTCTGGTTCATAAAAATCCTCTAAATTATAATCCGGAACCGGGGCAACTGACCGAACCGAGCCCCTAACCAATGGTGCCGGCTCGGTCGGAACTGGGGTTAGCGACTGAACAATCCTTATCGCTTTGACTATTTCATCAGCAGTCGAAGAAAGAACTTGTGGATCCGCACCAGCTGATTTATGCCTTCTTTTTCTTTTAACCGGAACCGACTACTCAGAGTTGGTTCTCCTTTTGCCCGAAAAAGTTTCGCCCTGGTCAGAGGGCACTCCTTCTGGTTCGGTTGGAACCGAACCGGGCTGGCCATCCGGGTCAGTGGACTTTTTGGCCTCCCTTTCCCTGAGCCTACCAACTCTCTTTTCCAGGGTAGCTGCAGGAAAATTCTTGCAAATCTGGCAGTCTGAATTGAGGTGGTCAAACCCCAGACCATATACACAGGTGGTGTGGGGGTCAGCCTTAGAAAAGGCTTCCCCACACACACTACAGTGTTGAAACCCAGTGGGCCCAGTTTTCCTTTTGGGTTTCTAAGACATGGCCAGTCCTAACCAAACTTATCCTTTTCTCGGCAATCCACCAGGCAAGACACCCTTATCGGTTCCTGACCATGTTACGGGTCGTGGAAAAAAACCAATAAGGACCGGTTACCACACACTAAAAGTACAACAAACTTTTTTGAACAAACCTGATCGGTTCAAACCGAATCAATGTTTACAAGTTCCACACAGAAGAACAAAAAATAAACCTATCTAGTACTCACGATACCACAGACAGAGACGGAACCGACAGGTTAAACAGATTAAATTTGGTCGAAAACCGAGGAAAACGGCACTTTAACCGACTAATTGAACAGAGCAAAGGAGAAATCTCCGGAGCGACTGTTCAGTGAGGCGGAGTAAAGAATCTGACGGTTTGAGTTCAAACAGCAACAGACAGAGTCCCAATCGAACTCAAGTTCAGCGTTCCATGCCTGGCATGGAAAGTTAACTCTTTCCTCTCCGGGGCAGTTCAAAGGTTGGACATCACTGCATATGTGAGAATACAGCAAGACTTCATGTTGTTTGAAGCAGCCATTCCCCTAGTAGAATGTCCTTTGACTTGACCCGAAAGGACCTTACCATACTTCTGGTAACAAAAAGTAACGCAGTTTGCCAGCCATTTGGAAAGACACTGCTTGGAAACTGCCGCACCCTCCCTCTCTGACGTGAAAGAAACAAAAGTTGCTCCATTTTACAGACATCTTTGTCCTGTTCGGTAGTAATGAAGGATCCTGTGCATGTCCAATGTATGCAGGATAGCTTCACCTCGAATGGAATGATCAGGATAAAATATTGGCAATTCTAAGGACTGATTAAGAGTTGTTTCCAACATGACCTTTGGAAGAAAGAATTTGTACTCAGAGCAACCCTGTCTCTCTGAAAAATCAAGTAAGGCACCTTACACATCAGGGCCTGAAACTCAGAAATTCTATGAGCTGAAGTAACAGCAACCAAAAGTAACGCTTTCCAGGACAAAAAAACTCAACTCGTAAGAGCTTGTCAGCTCAAAGGGAGGTAAAGTCCGTTCCTCTAACAAAAAATTAAGGTCCCACGGTGGCGCACAATTTCGCACTGGGGGTTTCAGATGCAGATTACCTTTCAAAAAGTTTCTGAAGACCTCTAACTGAGCCACTGTCTTGCCTCCTACAGGATCATGGTAAGCCGAGACAGCTGCTAAATGCACCTTCAAGGAAGAATAACTCAGGCCCAGGTCAGGAAGATGAAGCAGGTACCCATGACATGGGGAGCTGGGCACCAAAAAGAATCCAGATCTTTACAGTGGCCAAAATAGAGAAACGCTTCCACTTCATGGCACAGGTAGTTCTGGTGGATGGTTTTCTCACTTCCATCAGAATTTGAGCCACCCTGTGAGAAACCCCAAACCGTGAAGCAGCTATGTCCTGAGGCGCCACGCATGAAGATGAAGGGATTTCTGTCCCGGGTGCATCAGTGTCCTCTTTTCCTGAGTGAGGAGGACATAAGACAGAGGAAGGGGAAGGGGAATAGGAGGTTCTACCGCCAGACACTGAAGCAGGGGGAACCAGACCTGTTGAGGCCAAAATGGAGCTATAAAAATCATTTGAGCCCTGTCCAACTGAGCTTGGTCAGCACTCTCTGTAATAGTGGGAAGAAAGGAAATGTGTACAGAAACCTCCCTGTCCAGAGAGCGACAGCACATCTGGCCAGAAAACACCAAGCCTGGGATCAGCGAGCAAAACTTGGGAAGTTTTGCGTTTGATGGGGCTGCGAACAGATCCACCTTTGGACAACCCCACAGGCTGAAGATGTGATCGATCACCTCCTGTTTTAGCTCCCACTCACGAGCCCTTACCCTGATACTTACTTAGATGTCTGCGAGAACGTACTTCACTCCTGGGATGTGAGTGGCTCTCAAATGGACTTTGTGCACAGCTACCCAATTCCAGACCTGCATCACATCCAAAGGGGATACAAGCGAGCGCCCCCATTTTTGTACCACACTACGCACATGTTGTCCATCTGAATCAAAAGGACCACTCAAGAAGCATGTGCTGAAAAGCTTGAGAGCATAAAGCATAAAGCACTGCTCTCATTTCCAGCACACTGATGTGCAAGTCGTTCCACAGGGACCACAGACCCTAGGTTCTGTGGTCTCCCGGATGGGCACCCCAACATTGTCCCGCTGCATCTATGGTTAGAACTTGGGAGTGGGGAGCCTCCCCCCCAACAAAAGACTGTTGGGGTCCTGCCACCACAACAGTTCTTGTTGCATTGGGGGTGGAGATGAGAATTAGGCAATCTAGACGGTTTTCCTTCTGATCCCATTGAGAGCTTAGAGTCCATTGTGAAATTTGCATGTGTAGTCTGACCAATGGGACTGTGGGAATCACTAGCATGAGGCCAAGAAGACGAAGAACTGCTCTGGCCGTAGATATGACTGGAAGAAACCGCCTTGGTCTGACCCACCAGTGTATCTGCCCTGTCTATGGGGAGAAAGGCCATGCCCTGCACTGTGTCCAAAAGTGTTCCAATGAACTGAAGGCATTATGACGAACCAGCTGTGATTTAGGTAAGTGACTATAATATCCAATCTTGGAAAGGTGCAGGGTAGCACAGAGGAAAGCTTCCAACTCCTCCTCTCGACAGGGCTGCCAGGAGCCAATTGTCGAGTTAAGGGAAAAACAGTGCCCTTAGCATCTCAAGTTCCCTGACATGAATGCCAGCATTTGGTAAAAACGTGCGGGGCGGATGACAAACCAAAAGGGAGTGCCTTGAACTGAAAATGCTTCCCTTGGAAACAGAACCTGAGGAACTTCCTGTGAGGGCCGAAAATGGGGATGTGGAGATATGTATCCTTCATGTCCAGAGCGCAGAGCCACTGGCCTTGGGATAGAAGAGTCAGCAGGCTTTGCAATGACAGCATCCTGAACCTCTTGCACTCTAAGAAGAGTTTCAGAACACTGAGATCCAGTATTGTGTGAAAATCCCATCTTCATGGGAGCCAAGAAGCGGTGGGAGTAAATCCTTCCCTATTTGGTTTTCCAGAATGGGCTCTATCACTGCTTGAGAAGAAGAGCCCAGATTTCCTCCCTTAAGAGAGGGATATGTGCCCTTGAGTAATGAGAAATTCTTGGCGGAGTGTCCGGGGTTTTTCTCGAAATTCTAGAATGTGACCAAGACTCATCAGTTGAAGCACCCAAGCGTCTGACGTGATGGACTCCCAGGAACGCTATGAATCTTCCGCCCACTTGCTCTTCTGGAGGAGGAAGAGGAGCGGTCACAGAGTCAGAAGTGGGAGGGCGGGTTAGGGAGAGCCGAGCCCACAGCTCTTTGAAACTTGACTTGGGGGCCAGCGGCAGCTGTGGGAGCCCTACATTGTTGATATTTCACCTAGCGTTTGTCTTGCTGATGAAAAGGATGCTTTTTTTGTTGTGGTTTTGGATGATACTTAGTATGGATCGACCAAAGTGCTGTGCCCTTATCCTGCAGGCTAGTAATGATGTCCTGAGCATCCCCACCAAACAGGACAGATCCCCGGAAAGGGGCATCCTGGATAGCTGGCTGAACATCAGGGGCTAATCCTGATGCTCTCAGCCAAGAGTACCTACAAAGGCTAACAGCTGTGGCTGCACCTCGAGTGGAGGAATCCACCGCATCGTAGGTGGCCCGTAATGAATGGTGTCCAGGCACCTTGGTTATTTTTAGAGTAGCAGCCAAGGACGACTTGGTGTCTGAGTCCGGTAAGGCCTCAACAGCAGGTTCTAGCTGGCAGAATAATGTCTTCTGTGAATTCCTGCATGTGCAAGACATAGTTCAGAGCATGAATTGCCAGAGTCGAAGACGAGTAAAATTTCCCTCCCAAACTGGTCCATTTGTTTAGACTCCTTATCGAGAGGGAAGTGCTAAGGTGTTGTGGCTTAACGGATCTATCATGGACCACTGTAACAACCACTGGAGTCCGCCTAGATGGACGCCAGGTGGTCTTTCCCTCAGGTGTCCTGCAGACCCGGTCAGCTTTTTGGCCACAGCTGGGATGGAGGAGGATCTCTACCAAATGGTTGAGGCTAAATCCTAGGGGTTCCAGCCAGAGAGGGGTGAGTACCAGACTCATGTCAGGTAAGTCCAGATGCTCTTCAACCTACGCCTTTTGGGGTCCAGAGCCTCTGACTTCACCCTTGGGCCTCTGCCATCTGCTTGAGGAGGTCCAAAAGAAAGGATCTTCAGGGGACTTGGGAGATTCCCAATTGACTGGATCCTCGTGGGGATGGGTCACTAATCTCGAGCTGTCATCTGAGGTATCAAGTACAGCTCAGAATCCCTGGAATCCTCCTGGACTTCAGAGTTGGGAGGATCTGGCTCCCCATGTGACAATGTCCAGCATCAGGTGAGTTGTCAGCCGAGGACGGACAGCGATGGCACCCTAGGCGGAGGACCTGGGCGGCTGACAATTGGTGGTGCAGGATGCCTGCTGTCCAGTTCACAGACCAATTGACTCTTGGTCATCGACCACTATGAATTAAGAATTTGCTGGAAGTCCACCTGTGGCTGTTGAGGAGGTGGAGTGGGAGGAGATGGATACTGAGAAAATCCAGGACCCTGCCCTCCAAAAAAGTGGATGGAATAATGAGGGTAACCTGGTGAAGGATAAGAACCAGGGTAGCCATGGTAAGATTAAGCTGAAGAAAAGGATCTTCTGTCGGGCAGACGGAGGACAGGCTGAAAACAGAAAACCCGACGTGAGGCTGCATTGAGGAGGGACCCATGGCCTGATGGCGGGTAACCAGGCAGCGGTGGAGAAAATGCCGAAATACTGGACGTGGGATAGCCAGAAGGATGTCTCGCTGGGGGATAGCCTATCGGCGGCCCCAGCGCAGGGAAGTCTGACGTCTGCAGTGACGGTGGAAGGGCTGACGACAGCCCCTACAGGAGAAGACCAGATGGCAGTCCTGACAGAGGAACATCTCAAAGGCCTGCAGTTATCTCGCAAGGGACGGAAATCCCTAACGAAGGGATCCCCATGAGGTGTCCTGTCCGGGGAATGGAGAAGGAGCACCTGATGGAGGTAAGCACGACAATGAACCCGAATGAGGCAAGGATCTCATGGCATTAAGGAGCTGGGTTGGGTGTTGCCAAGGGTATGAGGTGGTTTTATCATAGAACCCCGCTGGCGGATGGACTTAAGCGCCAGAGCTATGGCCCCAGAAAGCGGGGAAGATCTGATGGGTCAGGCAAAAGGGCTCAAGAAGTGCACCCTTGGAGAACCCAGATCTCGGACCTGGACGATTCCAACGCCCGGCAGCATCACATTAGGGCCTCATGGATGCAAAGCAGTCAAGCGATTGTCAGAGGGGCAAACGATTGGCTGATTGACTTTGGCTGCGAGGGAGTCAGAGGAGCTGGCTTCTGACTTAACTCACGCTGTGAGTTAATAGGAGGGACCAACGAGTGACTTATCAGCCGCATCGGCCATCTTAGAATCCGAGGTGGTAATGAGCCTAAGAGCAGTGGTGGCCTCGGAAGAATCCGAGGAGCCCGCCGTCACTGGGACCAATGGCGGCAGGGGGACCAAGGCCTGCTCAGTTGGCAGGAGCACAGGCCTGGTCATGGCACTTACCTTCGGGCCAGAAGGGGGCTGGTCCACCGACTAAGGGCCCGCAGGAGTCTTTGATGGAGGATGGGAATGCTCCTGTTCCCTGTTTTTCTCTTTGTCCCTCTTCTTTTTATGAGGGTCCATGGGCAAGGAAGACGCGCTCTTCTTTTTTTTTTTTTGTTACATCTAAGCCATCTTTTTTTTTTTTTTAGGATATGGGCCTCAAGGGCTTGCTGGCGTAGTTTCCACGTGGCCTGATTTAAAAAGTGGGCACAGGCCTCACACTCCTCGACCTTATGACTAGGCCACAGACAGAAGAAACACAGGGAATGTAGATCTTTGTGCGGCAGCTGAACCCCACACAAACCGCACTTGTTTTTATGGGGTCTGGAGAGGACGACATACAAACTACTGTACTAAGAAATACATTTTAAATGAATACTCATCAAAAGGTGTTCCATACTGCGGCAACAAACTTTAGTCAGTCCGACATTGTGCAGGTCGACGGCAGGAAAGAACTGGGGGGCGGACATGGGGACCACCCACTATATAGGGTCATGACGACATCAGGTGGCAGTCCCCCCGTCAGATTATGCTGCCAAATGTTTCCATGCGGTCCTGATGCCAAGGGGCATCAATCCTTCATGTTATTACCTATTGCAAGAGCCCTCTTGAAGTAAGATCATCTGCTAGCTTGTGCTGAGGGTGTGCCATAAAGGCAGAGACCCTCAGCCAGGCCCTGCGGTGCATGGAGACCGCAGCCGTCACCGAGCGGATGCAAGAATCCCGGATATCCAGAACCATCTAGAATTGCTGTTTGGCAACCGCCCAACCCTGGTCACAGACCTGCTTGACTGTAATCTGAAGGTCTGTGGGGAGATGATGAACCACCTCATCCAAAGAGCCCAGGAGGGCATGAGAAAAATTTGCCATGACGACGTCCGAGCTCGCCTGACAGAGGCCAAGCAATAAGGCATCATAGACATTTCTGGTGGAATGATCCAGCTTTCCGGACTCTTTGTCCGGAGGTCTATCAGTGTCTCCGGAATTACCAGAGTGCTGGAACACAGACTCGGACACCAGCCCCTCGGCCGAGGGGTGTTCTGTGAATCCCAAAAGGGAGCCGATGAGAACCACGTATCTGCAGGTCATCCAGGCTGAGGGTGCGTGATGCCACAGCTCCACGACTGGGCCAACAATGGCTTCAGCCACAGGAAAGGCCTCTGTCGGAGAATCCCCCTCTTTTGAAAATATCAGTGAGGGGATAGTCTGCCATTTCTGAATGGGCTCCAATGCCATCCCCGTAGACTCAGACAAGACGGAGGATGCCCATAAAGGATGTAGGACCTTCTTCCGTCGAGAGACTCCCGATGGATTCTTCATCCAGGGGATGAGAATGCACATTAGAGACCTCGGATTCCAAGGAGTCCGGGTAGATCGGCCGACCACCCATGTCACCCTGGACCTGCTGGGGATGGTCAGGAGTGAGGGTGACAGACAACCTGTGCAGGAAGCCCTCGACAGGCAGAGACACCTTGGCAGGAGCCCCGGAGAGAGGCTGCTTACGTGGCAGCTCCACCGGAATCGGTAGAGAGGCTGGTTCTGGCCAGGCTGAGGGGCGATGTTGACCGGCTCTGGAAGGGTCAGCATCAGCCTACGGGGTGACAGCCAAGTGATGGCTGATGTGGAAGCCAGGGTCGACTTTGGACCAGACATAATTAACTGTTGCCACATCAAGTCCTCGTAGCGTCACAGCAGTCTATGTCGAAGCCTCTCCTGAGGAGAATGAAGATAAATGGCGGCAGTGCCACTTTTTGGATCGTACACGTGATTTCTTCAGCTTGTCTGTCAAAGGAGTCTGAGACCTCAACCTAGACTGCTGGGGGGGACTGACAGGGGTGCTTGGAAGGTGCCAGGAAGAACCTCGGCTTCCCAGGTCAAGGACAGGAACCGTAAAGAGGTTCCTGGGTTTCCTCTTCAGTGGTTTCGGTCAGGACCGGGGTACTAGATAATTAATTATTGGCCTCATTAGGCGACAATGGGTCAATGGGGTCAAGAACAATCTCGACCAGATTATCGTCCCGTGTCTTAGCCAGCTGGCCAGATAGGGGTACCATGAAGCCAGCGGCCAAGGTGGCAATCTTGGTCGAAGTCAAAACAGCAGATTCCCACGACCGAGATCTCTCTTGATTCCAGGAGCGTTGTCAATGAGACGAACATTCCTTTGACTCCTTATCCCTTTAACGGGAGCGGGAGACGTGCGCACCCGAAGGGCACTCCCCTTTGGTCAGGAGAGACTGGCACATCTCCTTGAAGGAGCCTGAAAAGGTGGAGCCTAAACCGAGCGGAACAAAGACCGACATGGAAGAGGATCGATCTGCAGCCCAAGCCACCTGCATCTCAAAGACTTTCATCAGCTCTAGTTACTCAGCATACCCTGCCCTCGAGCACACATTTTAGCACCTCTTGCAAGCCACTGCCGGCAAGTGCTATTTCTGACTGCCCTCTCCTCTGTCCCCTCCTGTCTAGCCGGCCCTGCCCTCGAGCACACAGAGACCGCAGGGGCTCCGAGCTGCCAGCGGGCGGGCGGCCACCGCACAGCCGAGAAGGGAACCAGGAGGCCGGGAGAGACAGCCAGAAAGGTACGGATAGCTGCATAGCCAATCGAAGGCCACCACCGACTTGCCAGCCTCTGATTGGTGCGCCTTTTCTCCCATTGACTTTGCTGTATTTTGCACCACCAAAACTGGCCGGGATTACTTGTCTTTTACTGCAAAGTTTTAAATTCTCTAAAAAGGAGCTGTTTTTGCTGTTTTATTGTGTACTTTTGGGAAATGCCTACTTACCTGTTTAACCAGTAATTACAGTCTTTTGGGAAGATTTTGTGTTGGGCTAGACGCTCAGGCGCCTAACCCCCCCCCACCCAGTCTTTGTTGTGCAAATTTACATTTTAGCACCTCTTACAAGCCACTGCCTGCAAGTGATATTTCTGACTGCCCTCTCCTCTGTCCCCTCCTTTCTAGCCGGCCCTGCCCTCGAGCACCCAGAGACCGTAGGGGCTCCGAGCCGCCAGCGGGCGGGCGGCCACCGCACAGCCGAGAAGGGAACCAGGAGGCCGGAGAGACAGCCAGAAAGGTACGGGAAAGTCAGTAAAATTTTTGCCCAACCCCCACCCCTTCAGGGTGTTTCTTTATACACACCTTCCCTAGAATCTCTTATCCCCACCTATGCTATTCTCCTAGCCTACACCGAGCTCATTTCTTCACATCACCTTAGTTTCTTTAACCCTTTCCTACCCTCCACCATGCTACTCGCCTACTATTGCTGTTTGCCTCTCACCTTCCTTGGATCCAGAAGAGATAACTGTTGGATCCCATGCCATGGTGTTTAGGGTGACCACTCAACACTGTCCCCCTCTACTGTCCCCAGTGGATGCCCCTAAACTCTACATACATATATTACCGCTTCTGCATAATAATCCTTGGGGAATCCCAAAAAGGCTCACAACCAGTTCGAACTCCTCTATCCCCTGCTACCACACTGGCACTACCATTACTCCCTCACGCCTGTCCATTAGCTGGTACTCTATGATAAAATCGATAACCATGCAGCAGGATCATCACCCACTATACATTGGATCCCAAGCAAGAAGAAAAAACTGTCTGACTGCTCACTACTCCTATCGCTTGGTGCCCTCATCAAGCTAATCTTCTTTCTGCTGATCTGTGTTGGCACTGTGGAAATCAATCCTGGCCCCACTGAAAGCTCGATCTCTCCAACTGACCTAACCTCCATAAATGGATTGAGTTTTCTTCACATCAATGCCTGCAGCCTCCTAAAAAAGTTCTCATCAATACAGGCCTGGGTTGCACACCCTACCTGACTTTCTGGTATATCTGAAACATGGCTCAAATCTGCAACAAAGACAGTGAAATAAACCTTCCCAACTACCAGCTCTTCAGATCTGACCGTCTATCCAGGGGCGGTGGGTAGCCATCTATGTCAAAGCAAACATCTCTGCATCCTGCCTCAATTCTACATCACAACCAAAGGAATTAATGCTTGTCAATTAAAATAACCCTTCCCAACACATCATCCTTTCAACTGATTGGTTGCTATAGGCCCCTTCTGCAGGCCTCAAACTCCTATCCACCTAGGATCTATACTTAATCTGGGCCCTGAAGACACCATCATCTTAGGAGACATGAACTTGAATTGGCTGACTAATGCATCTGCACCCTGGTAACCTTCGGTGACACCTATGGATTCTCTCAATTAATCAAAGAACCAACAAGGATCAACCCAAAGAATATTCTCAACAGCACACTCCTGGATATTATGTTGGTAAATAAGCCTCATCATTACCCCTATGCAGGAGTACTATTCAGTGACATAAGTGACCACTGTCCCATAGCTGCCATTAGATCAACAATCAAGCCACCCAATCCTGCAAAATTCCTCCCACGAAGGTCAAAAAGAACTTTAATATTTCAGGATATCTCCCATGATCTGTGCCACACCACACGTTGGCAAGAATTCTATCTCACAGCCTCAATAGAGACAGCTCTTCAAATCTTAAATGATATAATCATAAGTGCCTCAATTCACATGCACCCCTCACCAGTGTCAGAACCAAACTCAAATCCTGTCGCTGGTTCTCTGCCGACCTTAAATCGCACTGCTTGCCAGAGACAAACTCTGGGAAAGGGCAAGAAAGACAAAGGACCCAAATGACTGGCTTCAATTCAGAAAAGCCAGAAACTCCTGCACAAAACAAGTAAGAAATGCCAAGGCTGCCTTCTACACAGCTGAACAGATGCCTCCTATCACAACCCTTCCAGGTTCTGGGGTACCATAAAGGGCATCCTAGGTCAAACTTCTACCCTGTCTTACCACCCAAATTCAACTAAATAGTATTGAAATCACTGACAAGCAAAATATCTTGAATGCCTTTAACGATCATTTCACTACAGCTGGCCTGGCTTTCGACTCCTCTCCTGCAAACCTATTAAGATCATCACTAAACCTACAATCTACTGAGGGACAAAAGGTTGCTTCCACATTCTCATTCAAATCAATATTCTTCAAAGAAGTAGAAGACCTTCTACTCAGCTAGATACAACCAAAGTGCAGGTGCAGACTCCTGGATCCCTACTTTCTAAAGTAGCACTGCATGCCTTAACCGCCCCCCTCACCCACCTCTTCAATCTGTCACTTGCCACTGGTTCTATCCTCAATATGGGAAACAGCTCAAGTGTTTCCATTACTTAAGGCAGGTGATCCCACGGACCTCAACAATTATAGGCCCATCTCCATCTTACCAGTACTATCCAAGATGCTTGAGAAGCTGGTAAACTCTCAGTTAACTGCCTACCTTGATACCAACAATCTCCTTAATCCAGCTCAATCTGGGTTTAGATCTATGCATAGCACCATCTCTGCACTAGCAAAAGTCACAAATGACTGGCAGACTGCCTTAGACAAAAAGAATAATACCTGTGCTGTGTTTCTGGATCTAAGCAAAGCCTTTGACACTGTGGATCATGAACTTCTAATCTCCTCTCTGAACTCCATAGGCCTTGACTCACTCTCTCTTAAATGGTTCAGATGCTATCTCTCCGGAAGATTACAACTGGTAAAAAATGAAGGTGATCTATCTACCTCTAAACCACTCCTAAGAGGTGTACACGCAAGGCTCCATCCTGGGTCCCATCCTTTTGCCATTTACATCAACAATATTGATTCCAATCTCTCACAATCTAATATCCACCTTTTGCAGATGACACTGTACTATATGTGAGCAATCCTCACCATCAAAAGCCTGTGAGCTTCTACAGTCTGAATTCTCCTCCTTCAGCACAACCTATTAGAAAAGAAATTACTACTAAATGCCAAGAAAACCAAAGCTATGTTCTTTGCCACCAAGAACTGCTCTTCCACTATCCATCATTCTCCCTCCACAACTCTCTACCATCCTTGGTGAAAATCTGGAATATGTAGACAAATTCAAATATCTAGGAGTATGGATAGACAATAAACTTGACTATACTACCCACATTGAAGAGCTCCTGAAAAGCTAAGACAAAGACTTGGTCTATTCTATAGGATCAAACACTACCTGACCAAAGATTCCAAACAAAGATTAATCCTAGCATCATTCCTGTCCCTCATTGATTATGCTGACTTCCTATGGTCATTGCTCCTCTCCCATTTAAACAAATTAGACACCCTGTATCATAGAGCTATTAGATTCATTACTGACCTTCCTCCAGCACCCATCATTGCTTCTCTACAATGCAGTCAGTTGGACATCCCTGCAACATAGAAGAAAAAAAATGCTATCTGGATCTACAAAGCTCTGACAAACAAACTCCCTTCCTACATCTCAGACTGCTTCAACCGGATCACATCCAGGCCTTACACCTTGAGGATCAACAAACTGATCCTGCTGAAGATTCCTATCACTGCACCGGTATGGAAGAGCTGCAATCAGCTATTCCCTGGCACTTATCTGGAATTCTCTTCAAAGTCATTGAAACTGGATACACTGATTCCTCTAACATCCTTCAAAAAGCTGTACACCAGCTATTCCCAGATTCGTGCAACTGCTTCCACAAGGGCTAGTCCTCCACACCCCCACTCCTCCCACACCCCTCTCTCCTCCACCTCTCTTTAAAGCTCCTCCTTATTCTTCTATCATTCCTCTAGCCTGCTCCTCATCAAACCTCATACATATATGCCCACCCATGTACCATTATCCTAGCCTTATCCCTACTAAACTGTTTGTTTCTCTCCTTTATTAGGTTTTAGGTTTACTGTCCTTTGCCTTGTATATATGTAAATATTTGTACATCTGTCTCACTCATAAATGATTGTATTTGTGCTTATTCAGTATCATGTTTTTGTATACAACTTGTAACCTTTTTGTTACGACCACTCAGGTCCATCTTGTAAATGAGCTATGCTCAATGATGTTCGCCTGAATAAATAAAGATTTTGATTGATTGATTGATACCCCACAGCTGCGGAGACCGTCCAATGTGCTTCTTTCAATTTGACCAGTGGGTTCCATTTCTTCGGTCTACCGAGCTGAAGACGTGTGAGACAATCATCCAAAACACTGGGCTGGAACGCACGACAGAAGTCGCAGGCCTGGGTGTCATGGGCATGGCCCAGGGAGTACACACACAAGGCATGTGGGTTGGTATGGGACATCTTCTGCATGTACGGGCAGCGGGCGGAACATGGGTAAGGACTTGTCCATCACGGTTCTGACTGCGAAGCGTTGTGGAGAAACTCAAATGTGTCTGATTATGGGTAAATCCAAAGATTTGTTCACCAGGGCCTACTCAACGTGGAAGTGATAAGGAGGGAACCTAAATATTCCAGTGTAAAGGAAGATCGGACGTCGGGGGGGGGGGTGGAGCCGAGACATATACCACCAGGGTGGGAGAAGCCACCTTTTAGACCTTCCGGCAAGAATCAAAGGGAAAGGACATGCCAAACAGTGTGGATAAACAACATATCCATGATCCTGGGATACTGGAGGTCAGAGGAAGTTTCTTCCTGCACTTCAGTGACTCCACTCTCATTTACCTTGCCTATTTGCTCTTGTGGAGATAGAGCTACACTCATTCTGTATTCTAACCCAGGATTTGCCTTTTTAAAGGCTTACATTTTATTTTTGTTGACTCTAGCGCTAGTAAGAAAAACCGGAAGTATAGTGAATGTGCACTTCCAGTTTGACGTACTTATAACGACCCGCCTAACGAGCAAGGAACCTTAGAAGGTGGATACACTTGCAGTCTTACTGCACAGATGAAATATTGAACTGTGATATACTGTATTTTATTTGTATTACTCTACTGTATGGTTTAGTGGTTACTGTGAGAGAAGGGTATCATCCCCAACTAGATCTCTCCCCTTGATTGTCACAAGGGAGTGTGGGATTCTGGAGGTCAGAGGAAGTTTCTTCCTGCACGTCAGTGACTCCACTCTCATTTACCTTGCCCATTTGCTCTTGTGGAGATAGAGCTACACTCATATTCTGTATTCTAACCCAGGACTTGCCTTTTTAAAAGGCTTGCATTTTAATTTTGTTGACTGTAGTGCTAGTACGAAAAAACGAAAGTATAGCGAATGCGCACTTCGGTTTGACATACTTATAACGACCACCTAGGCGAGCGGGCAAGCAGCAGTAGAGACACACGCGTCTAGTGCGTGTCTTCTGTGGATACTGGGGATAAGGGCACCAGTTTACCCAAAGGGTAAGTAGAAAAGGACTGTACCAGAACTGGCTTACCATAAACATCTAATATTTATTTACTAGGAAAAAAACTAGACTTGACATACAGGCCAGGTGTCATAGATAACTATAGTATCGGCAAGTAGGTTGGTCACAATGGCAACACCTGAGAACTGCTGCGAAAGCTGTGGGATGTACAGCCCCGGGGAATAAATATGGGGTCATTCATTTGACAGCTGTGTACTTATATCCACCCTTTACGACGAAATAGCAGATTTGCAGACTAGAATATCGGTAAAAGCTGACATAAACCATTTAGAGAACTATATTGACTCTATGGTGACAAAATTTGAAACCAGTATTCCCAAGTCATACTTGGAAACTAATATAATCAATCCCCTTCATGCAGAGATAAACTGTTCACAGTTATCTAGACCAAATGACACATGGGCACTTGTACCAACAAACAAAAAATACAGGTTACTCACCTGTAACAGGAGTTCTAGGAATGGTATATGTTGTTCATCCACACTGTCTGGCAGGTATCCTTGCCGCTTTAAATCTTGCCGGAAGGTCTTCAAGCTGGCTCCTCCCACCCACCCGGGTGGTAAAACTCTCGGCTCCGCCCCATGACGCCTGATCTGGCCTGCTGGAAGCTCAGGTTGTGCCGGCCGGAGGTGTCGGGAGAGTCGTAGGATGAACAACATATACCATTCCTAGAACTCCAAGTTACAGGTGAGTAACCTGTATTTCTAGGGACATGGATATGTTGTTCATCCACACTGCCTGGCAGACTCCTAGCAGTTCTCCAGGAGGAGAGAGGCAAGGCGCACACCCCCTACTTAGGGAATAAAGACTGGAGAACCGAGGCCTCAAAATCAGCATCCCGGCATGACTCAATGTCGATGTGGTAATGGGTGATTAAGGTGTGTGCTGACTTCCAGGTAGCACCTCGGCAGATTTCCTGGATAGGGACGTCCCTGGAAGCAGACACCGATGCAGCAGTATGGCGGGTAGAATGAGCTCTTATCCCTCTGGGAGGCTCCATGCCCGCCAACTTATAGCAGAGATCAATGCAGGAGGTGACCCACCTGCATATCGTCCACTTGGCTGCAGGTCTGCCAGGTGCGGCTTCAGCGTAGGTGACAAACAGCTGGCGAACCTCTCCCCGAATTTCAGCCGTGCGCTCCTTATAGTAGGCGAGCGCCCTTCTAGGGTCCAGAGTATGGAGCCTATATTCGGCCTCCCAGGTGTGACTAGGGTAGAACACTGGCAGAGTCAACACCTGGTTAAGGTGAAACTCCTACACCATCTTCGGAAGGAATTTCGGGTGGGAGCGCAGGACAACCTTGTCCCTGTGAAAGACCAGGTAAGGAGACTCGATGCAGAGCCCCTGGAGCTCTCCCATCCTTCTGGCTGACTGATAGCCACCAAGAAGGCGGTCTTCCATGACAGATGAGAGTTCACACCTGGGCATTGGTTCAAATGGCTTGCCCATGAGCTTTGCCAGTACCAGCAGTAGATCCCACTGAGGTGGAGGTTCTCGCACCGGAGGGCAAATGTGATCAAGGCCTTTGAAAAAGCGCCAGACCACCTTCTCCTGCGCCACCGACTGCTTCCCGGCCCGCGCCCGGTAAGCAGAGATGGCTGCCAGGTGCACCTTAAGGGTCGTCGACCTAAGCCCTTGCTGAGAAAGGGACCAAAGGTACTCCAATATGCTTGCCAAGGAACAGGAGGAAGGGTCCAGGCCCTTGCCCTGGCACCAAATGGAAAATCTCTTCCATTTGAAGGCGTAGCATTTTCTGGTCGACTCCTTACGGGACGCCTCAACTACGTTGAGGACCTCACCGGAAAGACCCAAGGCCTGGAACTCTAGATGCTCAGGAACCACGCCGTCAGGTGCAGGGACTGAAGGTCCGGATGGAATACCTTCCCCTGATTGACTGAGAGCAGGTCTGGTCGAGCTGGAAGCTGCCTCGGGAGCCTGGAGCTGAGGCTGAGGAGATCTGGGTACCAGTACTGGCAGGGCCAGTCTGGGGCTATCAGAATCACCTGCGCCTTGTCCCTCCTTGCTTTGAGAAGCACCTTGTGCATCAAAGGGGACCGGGGGAAAGGCGTAGAAGAGGCCCGGGGTCCACATCCTCGAGAAGGCATTGCCCTGCAGCGATCCATGCTGAGGGGGGCAGGCATGGAACAGCCTCAGCTTCGCATTCTCCCTGGAGGCAAACAGGTCCACCTGAGGTGTGCCCCAATGGGAGAATAGATCTTGTACTACCTCCAGCAGGAGAGACCACTCGTGGGACGCAGCCCCTATCCGGCTTAGGGCATCGGCCAGGGTGTTGGAGGCTCCTGCCACATGAATGGCTAGGAGATCCGCCTCCAGGCTGCAAGACAAGTGACCAGATGCGGAGAGCTTCCTTGCATAGAAGCATGGAGCGATCCGCCTGGCGGTTTAGATAGTACATGTCGTGGTGTTGTCCGTCTGACCCGGACCACTTGACCCCAAGAAGCGGAGCAAAGGCAGTGAGAGCTAGGCAGACCCTCCAGAGCTCCAGCAGGTTGATGTGGCATCGGACTCTGTGGGGACTGAGGCCGTGCGCTCGGTGTTCCCCCAGATGGGCACCCCAACCCATCAGAGAGGCATCGGTCGATAGAGAGACCGTCGGCTCGGGGCGGACAAACGGGATGCCCTCCTGCAGATGAACTGGAACGGTCCACCACTGGAGAGCATTCCACATCCTCTGGGTCACCATCACTAGCTGGTCCAATGGATTGCAGCGTTGGGACCACTGGCTAGCCAGCCCCCACTGAAGGGGGCGCATGTTCCAGCGGGCCCAACAGACCACGCTGGTACAGGCCGCCATGAGACCGAGGAGGCGCAGGAAGTCCCGGGCAGTGGGCAACTGCCCAACCAGAAATGATTGGGCAAAGGAGGAAAGAACCTCGACCCTGTCCGCCGGGAGCCGTGCCCTGGCTCGAAGAGAGTCGAGCTCTGCCCCAATGAAAAGAATCACCTGCTTCGGCTCGAGTTCTGACTTGGCCTCATTGATGAGGAGGCCGACCTGAGAGCAAACCTGGATGGCCAGATCTCTGGACCGCTCCACCCCTTGTCTGGAGGGGGCTGCTATCAGCCAATCGTCCAGGTAAGGGTAAACCCAGACCCCTCAGCGCTGCAGGAATGCTGCCACCACTGCCATGCATTTGGTGAAGACCCTGGGAGCTGGAGATAAGCCGAAGGGCATGGCTTGGAACTCGAAAAGGGATCCCTCCGCTCGAAAGCGAAGGAACCTCTGATGTGACGGACGGGTAGGGACGTGAAAGAACGCGTCCTGCAGGTCCAGAGAACAGAATCACACGCCATGTTCCAAGGATGGTATTATCTGAGCCAGAGTGACCATCCTGAAGGTTCGAGACCTTAGGAACTTGTTTAGGTCGTGTAGGTCGAGAATAGGGTGCCAGCCCCCCGTCCGTTTCAGAACCAGGAAGTACCTGGACACGAACCCCGGGTTTGAAGGGGGGGTCCGCCACCTCTCTTATCACCTCCTTCTCTAGGAGGAGAGCGATGTCAGCTCGGTGAACTGACAGTGAGGCTTCGGACCCCGAGGCCCCCCGAGGTGCTACGGCTCTGAAGGCTGGGCCTGCTCGAACTCCAGAGGCAGGCCCTTTCCCACCACTCTCCAAAATCCACCGGTCTGTGGTGATAACGGACCAGGTGGAAAGAAAGTGGCGGAGCCGTCCCCCCCACGAGGGGCACCTGGGGTGAGGCGACGGGGTTGGGGGCGACACCCCTCAACCCGTCACTGGGCAGGCTTGGAGGAAGGACCGGCCGAGGGACCTCCAGGGCCTTTACCTCCCTGCTTCCTAGAGGAGGAAGCCGCAGGCTTGGGTTTGGGACGCCAAGCGCGAGCCTGCTGGCCCTGATGCTGCTGGGCCGGACGTGCCGTGGGCGCACACAGACGAAAGGGCTTGGGTTGCGGTCTGCGGCCCTTGTCCCTCTGAGCGGATGAGACCGAGTCCAAAGTGGCATTGGACTTTTCGATCCTCTGGAAGTGGCCTTCCACTCCAGGGCCGAAAGGTCGGGTCCCCAGGAAGGGACATCCGCCAATTTGTGCTGGGTATCCGCCTGTGAAGGTGGATATTCTCAGCCATGCCCGACGGCGCATAGCCACTGCGGCCGTGACTGACCTGGCGCATGAGTCTCCAATGTCCAGAGCAGTCTGAAGTTGCTGCTTGGCCACTGCCCTGCCCTGGTCCCGCACCTGCCTAACTGTGGTCTGCAGGTCAGCTGGGAGATGAGGGACTACCTGTCCAGGGTGCCCAACAGGGCATGGGGGAATGTGCCATAAGCACTGCCGAGCTGGCCTGACGGCCAAGGAGGATGCAGCGAGACTTTTCACCCGGCATAGTCCAATTCTTGGACTCCTTGTCGGAGGTTTGTCCACATCCCTAGCGTTTCTGGCACGCCGGAAAACGCTGTCGGTAACTAACCCCTCGGCTGAGGGATGTTCCGAGAAACCGGAAAGGGAACCGGTAGGGACCGCATGCTTCCTGGCCGAAGGCGCAGGGCAGGAAGCAGGGCACTGCCAGAGCTCTAAGGCCGGGCCCACAATGGCCTCGGCCACAGGAAAGGCCTCCGTAGGGGAATCCCCCCGGTCCAATATCTCCATGAGGGAATACTTGGCCCGCTTGGATATGGGCTCGAGCTGCATCCCGTTGGACTCCGAGATGAGCCTAAGCAAACCCAGGAAGGACGAAGGGCTGTCGTCCAGTGACTGACCTCCAGAGGACTCCAAGTCCACTCGCCTGGAGAAAAGGGAGGAATCGTCGTTGGACTCAGAAGAGTCTGCAAAGAGCTGCCTCGGGCCTGAGCCACCCTCCACCTGCCGAGGGCGATCAGGAGTGAGGGTGACCGACAGCCTATGGGGCAGACCCTGAGCAGACAGAGAGTTCTTGGTCAGAGACCCAAACAGCGGCTGTGGGCGAGGTTCCACGGAATCGGTGGAGCAGCTGGTTTTGGCCTAACAACCGCCTGGGAACAGGCTCCTCGGGTAAAGAGTTGGATGCCACGCCCGGTGACAGCCACTTAATGGCGGGAAGGCGCCGGCTTGTTCCCGGTCAGAAGGAGCTGTTGCCACATGAGGTCTCGTATCATCACGGCGTAACTTACGCCGAGCCTCCCCTCATCCGAGGAGGAGGACGGCGGCGGCGCCGCCTTACACGCGATGTCGAGACCGCCTGGCGGCGGGATCGCTGGACCGCAGAGAAGTCAGAGACTGAGACCGAGAACCTCGGCCTTCCGAGGACGCAGTGCGGGAGGGACGGGTGAAACCAGCCCCTCGGCTCGGAGGGTTCACCCGAGGGTCCGGAACCGAGGCACTGGCAAGCCCACGGGATCCTCAACTCCAACTGGGGGAACCGGTGAGAGAGGATTTTCGGCTTCGCCGGTCGACAACCCGTCCAACGGGTCGAGAAAGATCTCGACTGCGTCGACGGGAGTCTCGGTCAACTGACCTGATTGGGACACCGTGAGACCAGTGGCCGAAGTCGATGGCCGACAACCCGGGGAGAGGGACCTTTCCCGCTCCCAAGAGCATCGACAGAGGGAATTACCCTTGTCTTTCTTCTTGGACCGAGAAGAAGGTCCAGTAGACGTTGGTCCCTCTCCTCTAGTGGAGAGAGACAGACAAAGCTCCTTAAAGGAAGCTGTGTAAGAGGAACCCAGGGAGAGCGGGATAAATGCCGCGGTCGAGGAAGATGCGGCCCGCGCCACCTCCTCTTCGAGGGCGATCATCTGCTCTAGCCGATCGGCCGAGCCTGCCGCCGCGGAAACCGCCGACCAGGCCTCTTTTGACTTCACCGGAGAAAAACGTTTCTCAGGGCGCCCCCGCTGTAAACGGGCAGCATGGTCTTGGAGGACGTAGGCTGAGAAGGAAGAGCACAGGTCGCCAGCCTGCGGGTCGTGCTCAAGGCCTAAACAGTAGACACACGTGGAGTGCAGATCCGTCCGAGACACCTTCTGCCCGCAAGGGCATCTCTGAAAACCGGGAGTCGATTTGTCCATCGCAGCCGCGAGGGATAGAAGACCGAAGTCTATAATGCAAAACACTTTTAAATTCAGAAAACCGAAGAATTAGGAACCAGTCTTATATGCAGAGCGTTAAGGAGGGAACCTCAGCTTCCAAGCGGTAAGGAAGATCTGGTGTCATGGGGGCGGAGCCGAGAGTTTTATCACCCGGGTGGGTGGGAGGAGCCAGCTTGAAGACTTTCCGGCAAGATTTAAAGCGGCAAGGATACCTGCCAGAAAGCGTGGATGAACAACATATCCATGTCCCTAGAACAAAGGAAAAAGAAGAGGAGGTCAGGTTTATTCCAGTACACCATGGTTACCGCTAAGTAACAGGTTCGACTTATTACAACAAGATGAAGATCCCACCCCCCATATTATGGAGACACATCTGCCAGATACTTCAATAACAATACATAAAACCAGTCCTAAAGTATAATTTCCCACAGTATATCCCAAATCGACATCACATTCTACAACAGTACCTAGAGAACACACTCCATCACAACCCTTACAAATCAATGGTCAAGACAATTTGAAAACCCCCACAACTGTTCACTGTCCTAAACCAGTTTTTGTCTTGAAGGGATTCCATTATTAAACACGCAGACAGAGTGATATGTAATCCTGACAAAGCCAATTGTACTTTCTCCGGTTTTCGAGGAGCAAGAATTTCTGACATCACAAAAATGGCCAATTCCATATTAAAAAAATCAACAACAGGGGGCATTAGTGATAGTACATGCTGGGACAAATGACATCACCAGGAATTCACTGACTGAACTAAAAAAGGACTTCATAGCTCTGAATAATGTATTGGTTGACAAGGGACGTGATGTATGTTTTTCTGAAATACTTCCTGTACCCAGAGCTACTATAGGCATCACAAATAAAAATCAAAGCTCTAAACAAGTGGCTCAGAAAGTGGTGCCTTAAACAAAATATTACATGTTTAACCTACTGGGAAGACTTTCTTGATAGACCCTCCCTCTACTGTTAGCACGGTCTTAAGTGGAAGTACAATTCTTGGGAAAAAAATTGCCACATTTATTTATAAAGCTTTAAATTAAAAAACATGGGGGAGAAAAGATTTATTTCCACGTCTCTTACTAATAAAAAGGATAATTACACATTATGTAATGCTCTATCATTGAACGCAAGATCTTTAAACACTATAAAACTTGCCTAACTTGAAGCTAAAATCAATACTCATAACATAGATATTATTTCAATAACCGAATCATGGTGGAACACTGACTACTCCGAGTGGACCAGACATATACCAGGCTTCAAACTCTATCACAAAGACAGAACTTATAAAAAAGGTGGAGGAGTATGTACGTATGTTAGGGACCATATCCCCTCCTTCGAAAACAACATCCAAATAAACACAGAAAGCCTATGGGTCACAATTCAATCTAAGGGGCAACCACAAATTCTTCTAGGGACATGTTACAGATCACCTAATGAAAATATTGACTATACCAGCTTATTAGTGTCCGAAATTAAAAATATAGCAAGGAAAGGTAATGTTATAATAATGGGGGATTTTAATATGCCAAACATTAATTGGGAAAATTTAATTGGTAAATCGGAATCTAATAGGATCTTCCTTTCAGGGATAATTGAATCAGGTTTAGAACAACTTATCCTAGAATTCACTAGAGGAACTAACACACTAGATTTATTATTCTCAACCACTGATATTCATATCTCTAATTTATCTATATCAGAACCCCTTGGGAATAGAGATCACAAATCCATACTTTTTAGTTTACCTTACCATCAACAATATTTAAGAAACAATATATTACTTAAACAATATGACAAAACCAATTTCAATTTAATTATCAGTTAAAGAATATAAAGTGGGAACACATTTTATTACCTTTATTAGTGGAATCCGCTTGGATTAGATTTAAAACGATTATTCTGGATTTGGAATCCAAATACATACCAACAAAAAATAAACTAAAAGGTCACATTCCCACATGGTTAAACAACAATATAAGAACATAAATAAAACAAAAAAAGAAGTGTTTCTCAAACTTAAAAAAAAAACAAAACGATATTTTATTATCTTATAGGGCTTCTGTAACAAAATTAAAATCAGAAATTGTAAAATCAAAATGAAACTTAGAATTTAGGATAGCACACACACAAAACATGATCATAAATCATTATATTCTTATCTAAATAAGAATAAAGGCAACATTAGGCAAGTAGGTCCACTAACAATTAATAATACACCAATAACATCTGATAAAGTAATAGCTCATCACTTAAATAAATACTTCTGTTCTGTTTTTTCAAACTTAGATACACTTCAGACCCAAATAATAAAACAAGTTAATGAACCTAATTACCTCATATTAAGCAAGCACACAAAGGAAGCATTGAAACCCCTTAATAAAAAGGGAAGCCCTGGGCTTGATGGGATTAATCCGATTCCTGATAGAAACTATGGATATAGTATCCCTTCCCTTGACTATTATCTTTAGTAAATCCCTTAATGAATCTAAAGTTCCTACTGATTGGCTGACAGCCTATGTAACACCCATTTTTAAAAAGGGGAAGAGACCTAACCCTGAAAACTATCGACCTATAAGTTTAACCTCGGTACCATGTAAATTAATGGAGAAAATTACTAAAATCTTTGTAGAAGCCGAAATTTCAAATTTAAACCTTCAGGACAATACACAATATGGCTTTAAACAGGGACATTCAACAACTGCCAATTTAATTGTCTTTTACAATTCAAATTCACCATGAATTGGACGCCAGGACCCTCATGGACATTATTCTTCTAGATTTCAGTAAAGCTTTCGACCGTGTATCACATACAAAATGAATTAATAAACTGACCATGTTGGGAATTTCACCAAGTTTAACTATTTGGGTAAACAACTGGTTAACTAACAGGACCCAACAAGTAAGAATTAATGGATTTTCGTCGGACTTTGGTGCGGTGACTAGTGGAGTTCCACAGGGTTCTGTTCTTGGGCCCGTTTTATTTAATATATTTATTTCTGATATGCAGACCAGTCCTAATATTTATCTATCAAAATTTGCTGATGACACCAAACTGGGAGGAAGGGTCGAAACAACGGACAACAGGAATCAATTGTGCAAAGATTTGCACAGAATTGAAGAATGGGCATTATTAAATGGTATGGAGTTCAACAACAACAAGCGTACTGTACTTCACCTTGGCAATAATAACCCATGTCAGTCTTACAAATTAAATAATACACCACTAACAATAACTAAATGTGGAAAAGATCTTGGGATTATTGTCAATACTAAACTGTCCTCTAGTGATCATTGCAATAAATTAGCTAAAAATTAAAACGGATTACTTAGAAAAATAAACTGTACCTTAGTGACTAAACTTGAGAATTGCATTATTTCCCTGTACAGGACATATGTTAGACCATACTCAGACTATGGGTCACCATTCTGGAGCCCATATCTGAAGAAAGATATAGTGACCATTGAGAGCATTCAGAGGAGAACAACACAAATGATACCACACTTGGCACACTTACCATACGATGACAGACTAAAAAAACTAAAACTTCACTCTTTGGAAACAAGGCGGTTAAGGGGGGACCTACTGTTTCTTTAGAAAATCTTAGAAAAACGATTCTTATGCAACAATGTGGAATTAACTTCACAACAAGGAAACTAGTTTCTAGACTGCATCCTAAACAATTCGCTATTCCGAAAGCAAAACACTAACAAGAGATTACACTATTTTACACTTGGGGCACCTAGAACATGGAACAAGTTACCCAGCGACCTTGTTATTAGTCCTAATTTTGACACATTTAAAACCAAACTAGATCTCTGGCTAGATACTAATAATAAATAACGATCCACAACATTGTGGGGGAAGGGGGGCACTCCAGATGGGCATATTGCCTTCTTGTGCCCTGTATCACCAAGTAAAGTAATCCTAGAATGCGACTTTGGGGTACCATCCAGAGTCCTCAGGGTCTTCACAGAGTTGAACGTTTAAGTAATTTATTACAATACAAATGCTAAAACTGGTTAGTTTAGTCCCTTGGACAAGAAGCTCTCCTTGCTATGAGTTGTTTGCCTGGGGCTAACAGAGCTTCCAGCTGCTTTTAAAGCCCGTGAAGAAGGAAATTTAAAAAGAAAAATGTATTCACCACTCTGCAAAACATGCCAAGAAAAATCCTCAAATCTACAAAGTTCTTTTTTTTTTCTGGCTGTATACAGTAGGTATTAGTTGGAATGTCATTCAATTATTTTTACTCCACATACAACTTTGTGTAACTTCTTTGTTTTGCTCAAGACACATTTACCAAAATGGGAAGGCAGACACATCTAACCAGCACTGCCCAATTGTTGTTATGTGCCATAAGTTCCTCCATCAGCATGCAAATGAAAACAGTACAGCACAGAAAAAAAGCCCTCTCACTGAGTACTTACACACATCAGTGCACACAGCATGTCAATAGCAGCATGGGTAACTCCATCATTATTCCGCTTTAAAGCTTTCACTACCTTCACTCCAAGTCTTTCTCGAAATCTGCGAATTAAAAAAACCAAAAAACACTTTTTGTTAACAGCGGAGTTTACTGATGATCTACACAGTACTTAAGAAAAAAATGTACCAAATAGGTTCTTGTTAATAGCTTTCACAGGGTTTTTCCATGTCTACTGCCCTGGGAAATGTAATCTAGGACAGACCTTTTGATTTTGCAGAGGATGGGGCAATGGGTGAACCCTACTAAATCTGGAAGTTATGGTCAGCTAGTTTTTTTTTCCCCTCCCTTTGGCTCCCCGGCCCACCCCTCCTTCAGGCCAACCTAGGGGCCCCGCTGACACAAACTTGCCATGTCCACTCCACCTCAGATTGCAGCCATCCCAGGGGTAGCCCAGTGTATCCCTTTACCAGATGGGTCCCTCTCCTCCAAGGGGAAGGTGCCAGAGGGGACAACCAGCGCACACTCTATTCAGTCCCTGGGTACTGCTGAGGTGGTTCTGGGGACCCAGGACTTCCTTGTCGGCGGGGGACGGCAGCAGTCATCCAGCCAGTCGGGAAGCTGTTTTACCTGTTTTTTTCCATGGGGGGGAGATGAGGTGTCATAGAAGTCATGGCATATGCCAATCTTCACCACACCCCCTGCATTCAGTGGGGCTCGCTGAAATGCTGCACTCCCAGCCTCCGCCAAGAGTCAGCACACACTAAGCCGCATCCCCAGCCTCCCCCTGGGAGAAGACAAGCAGTTGTTGGACGGGAGAGCCTTCTTCCCCTGGGTGACCCTCACCAACTCGGGTCCGTTCACAAACCCAGGTTGCCAGCATTGCAAGCGGAGATCCAACTGCTGCGCCGATGGGTCAGCTTTGATAGCTAGTTTAATGGATGTCAGCTGTAGAGCACCAAGTCAAAGTCAGGGACCTACAACCACCAAACAAGTGTAAAATGTAAAACAGAATTCTTAACTGTGATCACAGGCTGGCCTAAATGGATGGCTGCAGTACCCTGTACTAACAGATATAGCCTTATGGTGAAATTGTACCAGATACCCCCCTAGGCTAGTGGCTGAGTTTTGAGAGAGAGCAAGTACTGCTTCCTGACAAAAAAGTTACTCCCTCTTACAAAGAATTCTGGATAGGCCCCATGCACGCTGTACTGCTATGTGGGAAACCTGGATTCAAGACAGCGTTCAGGCCATGGGTGAGAATTATGTTGTGGAGATGGGATTTTCAACCTGGGAGAAAGCAGTTAAGACAGCTGCAGTGGCATTAGCTGCAAAAAGAGGAAAAGTGCGACCATGTTGGCTCTTAGGAAATAGAAGAAAAAGTGTGTGTGTGTGTGCGCGCGCACGCGCACACACACGCACATGTTGTGTGGTGGAACACAACAGGTTTTTCTGCATTTCCTAGCAAGACATCAATTGCTGCATACCAAAGAAATGAAAATAGCAGTTATGTACGAATTTACCATAACAGTAGATCTTCGAAAGAGGTTCCTGTAGTAGGTTTTCACAAGTAAGACTGTGCCCCCTGTTATCAGGACCACATGCCAAAATTGTAGCTAGCAATCCTCAGTGAGGACTGCCCCCGGCGTCAGGTGACAGACGTCAGCGTGACTATAAACAGGGACAGTCCCCCGCCTGCCCTCCAGTTCTTCCATCGGAGACCACAAAAGAGGAAGCAGAAAAAAGGAGTGGTAACTCCTGGTACCCTGAGCCCTGGATAAAGCAAAGTCCTGGGAAGGGAATAGAGAGGAAAAAAAAGAAGAGCTGGGGGAAGGTGGGTGGGAAATCTATACCTACTGCAGGAACCTCTCAAAAATCTACTGTTATGGTAAGTTCTTACGTTACTACTATATCTTACTTCGACAGGGTAGGTCTTCACAAGTAGGACTAAATACCAAGCAGTCAAGTAAAAAAAGAGGCTTCAGAGACAAGGTTTCAGGAGGAGGAAATGTCTGCCAACTACAGGTCACTCAGGACAGAAGTCTTTATAGGACTGCTAGACTGAAGCCAGCCCTGCACCTATAAGCAATATCCAGACTTTAGTGTTTCGTGACAGTGTGGACAGAGGACCAAGTGGCCACTGCACATATGTCTGCAGTGGACACATTCGTGAAAAAGACAGTGGAAGTGGCCACTCCTCTAGTTGAGTGGCCCTTCACCATGTCTGGAAGGGGCTTTTAATACTTCTGGTAAATGTAATAAATACAATTAGCCAGCCACCTAGACAGAGTCTGTTTTGAAATAGCCTTGCCCTGGCAGTTAGGAGCAAAGGCTACAAAAAGTTGGTTCGATTTGCGAACCTCCTTAGTCCTTGAGACGTAATATCTCAGAATCCTGTGCACATCAAGGCTGTGCAAGGGATACTCCCCATTGGAGTGATCTGGGTAAAATACTGGCAATTCAACATTCTGCTTTAGAGCGAGTTCCGAAACCACCTTCGGAAGAAAAGAAGGATTAGTCCTCAGAGCCACTCAGTCTCTGTGGAAAATCAAGTAAGGCTCTCTACAAACTAGAGCCTAAAACTCTGAAACTCTTCAAACTGAAGTGATAGCAACTAAGAAGAGCATTTTCCATGCCAAAAAACGCATATCACAACTTGCTGTCGGCCAAAACAGTGCAAAGTAAGTTTTTCTAAACAAAAAAAAAAAGTAAGATCGGGGTGGGGGTGGGCGCGGCGGGACAGGATTCAGGACCAGAGGTTTGAGGTGAAGGATCCTCTTCAAAAGAGTCCTGGAAACCTCTAGCTGAGCCATGGTTTTGTTCTCCACCGGAAGGTGGTAGGCTGAAACCGCAGAGAGATGAACCTTCAGACGGGGAGAGGAATAACTGAGGCCCAACTCTGACAGGTTCAAGAGGTACTCTAAGACCTGGGAAGCCGAGCAAGAAAAAGGGTCTAGGCCACTAGCTGTGGACCAGATGGAAAAACTCTTCCACTTCATGGCATACGTGGATCTAGTGGAGGGTTTTCTGGCCTCCACCAAGACCTAAGCGACTTGAGAAGAGATGTCTTAGCGAGAAACCACTATGTCCACAGGTGCCATGCATGAAGGAGGAGCGATTTAAGGCTAGAGTGTACCAGCGTGCCTTGCTCCTGGGAGAGAGGAAGAGGTACTGGGGGTTCCAGTGCTAACTGCTGTAGTAGAGGAAACCATACCTGCTGAAGCCATAGTGGGGCAATGAGAATCATGTGCGCCCCCTCTGCCTGAAACTTCATCAGAATCTTCTGAAGGACAGGAAAGGGAGGGAAAACGTACAGAAATCTCCCTGTCCCAGAGAGAGACAGTGTGTCTCACCAAAAAGTACCATGCCCAGGAGCGAGCAAAAGCTAGGTAGTTGTGCATTGGATGGGGAGGCCCCTTAGGGTTAAAAGCCCCCTTTGAGCGGCACGGCACTCACCCAAAGGTGATGAATGGTGAAGACTGACACAGATAAGATATAGAAATGATGTACCTACCGTAATTCTGATCTTTCTGTGTATATTCACCATTCATCACAATCCCACCCTCCATCCCCCTGGGGCCTCAGTCTCTGGGTCCCCCTCCCTCTCTGTGCCCCCTCTCGCCCCCCTCCTTTCTGTTAGTCAGGAGGGGGGTAAACTGGGGGCACATAGAGGAGGACTTAAATTCCTTGGCCCCATATGCGTGCTGCTAGAACTCTGCAGAGACTCTGATTGGGACCATGTCTCATTTGCCTTCACAGGGGAGGTGCTGGGTGTAACCTTCAGTAACACAAAAGACAGTCAGATGCATGAACGCACTCAGGGCCTCACTCATGGATGGACTCAACTATACAGAAACAATAGTTTCGTGCTGCGGCGAGATAATGGCGCATACAATTTGTTGCTTGGTGGGGGGAGACATTAATGTACTGTATTAACCTGCTCCTTCCCCCCACACTTACACCTAGGACTGTACTGAAGGCTCCCCAGCTATCCTCCCCCTCTTACTGCCAATCGCTCCCAACTGGTCAACTGTGCAAGTGTGAGATGGGTCCATCCTCGAACTTCTACATTATGTGGGAGCCCTGGCTCATGCTGATGTCTAATGTTTCACTGCCAGTACAGTCCCAGAAGCCCCACCCATTCAAAGTCCCCCTGCACACTCAAAAGATGTGGTCAGGCAGACCCTCTAATGGTGATGCCAATTCCCCATGGAATTATTCCACACCATCCTACTATTACTGGTATCCCTTCTAATTAACCCAGTACACCTTCCCGTATTTCTCCTGTGGAAGCGGAAACATGACATCCCTTCTAACCCCCCTCCCCCACACTTGAAGTAGGAGATTCCGGAGGTCCCTCAATAAAGGTCCAAACTCCTGGCAGGACCCAGGCTCGGCAAACAGGGTTCCACCTTCTGGACCCCCACCTTGGAAGCCAACAGTTAACCTTGTTTCGGTGGTTGTGCCCAGTTGGCATTGCAACCACCATGGACAGTTTACTGCACCTTGACGGTAGTACTCAGTTGGTACACCTAGCCACAAACTTAGTTGTGGAGCTACTAGTTAGGCTATCTGTTGCACAGTATGTGCTCCCTCAGTTATTTCCCCACAGGGTAGAGTGGTTACTCCCCGCATTCACCTTCCCCCGAAATTTCTGTTTTAAGGTTAAAACAGTCTGCATGTGGAGATTTATTCCAACTGTACTGTGTAGTGGCTGGGGGATAGGGGGCGAACCTGAGGAGTGGCATAGTTGCACATCCCTTATACCCAGGTTTTAATGGGTACCCCCTAACATATATCTATTTGTGGAATGAAAATGGGTTTACTAACTCAATTAAGAGGGGAAAATTTAGGACACAGATACACAGATCCAAGCCTAAAGTACAGTTGTGACAGAACTTACTGAAACAGTAGATCTTCAAGAGAGGTTCCTTCAGTAGGTCATAACATGTAGGACTCGCGCCATCTGGACATCACATGACTACATCAGCACGGCCCTATATAGTGTGCGGTCCCTAGCCCAGAAAGAAAAGAAGCTGGTCTGGAGACCCAAAAATAAAAATTTGGGGGAAGGAGGGCTGGAAAAACATGATCTACTGAAGGAACCTCTCTCGAAGATAGACTTTTACGTTAAGTTCCTACGTAACTGTACTATCTTACTTCAAGAGGGTTCCTTCAGTAGGTCATAATACGTAGGACAGATTCCCAAGCAGTCCCTCTCTGAGAGAAACACAGGAGGAGGAACAACTGAAAACCATAAAGGTGCATGCCTAGAACAAAAAGCCCTGCAGGACAGCTAGACCAAAACCAGCCCTTCACCTAGAGGCAATGTCCAGATTATAATGCTTGGTAAAGGTATGGATGGAACTCCAGGTTGCTACCGCACAGATCTCCGCTGCAGAAACATTATGGAGAAAGGCTACAGAAGCAGCCATGCCCCTAGTGGAATGAGCCTTGACAGACCCCGGCAAAGGCTTCTCATAACAGAAGCGAATGCAGTTGGCTAGCCACTAAGAATGGCACTGCTTAGAAACAGCTTTACCCAAGGATTCTGGAGCAAAGGAAACAGAGTTGATCGGCTTTGCGCATCTCTTTTATTCAGAAAGTGTAACACCTGAGAATCCGGTGTAGGTCTAATGTATGTAACAGAGCCTCACCTCTATTTGATGGGGCCGGGTAGTACACCGGGAGCTCGACCCACTGATTAAGGGTGAGCTGCGATACCACCTCAGGAATAAACCTAGGATGAGTGCGAAGGACCACCTGGTCCTTATGAAAAATAAGATACGGCTCTTTACAAACGAGAGCCTGAAGCTCAGAAATCCTTTGAGCAGAAGTAATGGCAACTAAAAACAGCGCCTTCCAAGAAAGGTAGTGCATATCACAGCTCATCACTGGTTCACAAGGGGGGAGTGAGCTTCTCCAACACAAAATTAAAATCTCAAAGTAGTGTGGGGCTGTGGATGGGGGGTGGTTTCAGATGGAGAATCCCTTTCAGAAAGGTCTTGGAGATCTCCAACTGAGCCACAGGTTTACCATCCACCAGTACGTGGTTAAGCCGAAATAGCTGACAAGTGAACTTTTAATGAGGAACAGGACAGCCCAGAAACTGACAGATGAAGCAGGTACTCCATTAAGTGTGGGGCCGAACAAGTAAAGGGGTCCCAACCCTTGGAGGCCACCTGAAGAGGAAAAGTTTACCACTTCACAACATTTGGAGCACCTGCGGTTTTTATATGGACTGTCTGGTACAGTCCTAAATTGGTTCCATTCATACCTCACAGGCAGGTCTCAGAGAGTGACCACTGTAATTTATTCCTCTGGTGCTCACTCCCTGCCTTATGGGGTGCCGCAGGGCTCTATATTAGCCCCCATGTTGTTGGCAGTGTATATGCTGCCATTGAGAGATATCAGGCGATACAGTCTGAGTTTTCACTGCTATGCAGATGATACTCAGCTGTATATGTCCTTTCTGCCCAGACAGAATGATGCCGTCTCCATGCTAAATAGTTGCCTTGCTGAGATCAGATCTTGGATTAGTTCCAGCTGGTTGAGACTGAATCCAGACAAGACTGAAGTGCTGGTTGTGGACCCAGGTCATCAGAGGGCAGGTTTGGGGGTTGGACAACCATCAGGTTTATTACTTGGTGGTGTGCCACTCACTACCTCAGACCAGGTGTGTAACCTGGGCGTTATTTTTGACGATGGCTTGACCTTAAAATCTTAGGTGTCAGCTGTCGTCAAATCCTCTTTTTATCATCCGAGGAATATTGCCCAGGTGAAACATCTGGTTCCCTCGGATGGTCTTCCAATACTGGTTCACGCCTTTGTTACGACTCGTCTTGATTAATGCAATTCCCTCTACCTAGGGCTTCCAGGGGTTGATATCCGCTGCTTGCAGCTGGTGCAGAACATGGCGGTCAGGCTTTCGACTGGGACATCTAGCATCAGTCATATTACGCCTGTGCTCCGCAGGCTACACTGGCTGCCTATTCAATGGCGGATCACCTTTAAGGTTGGCTTACTAACCTTCAAAGCCCTACATGATCAGGGACCCAGCTACCTTAAAGATCTCTTGGTATTTTACAGCCCAGCCCGCCCTCTCCGTTCCACCGACGACGGATTGCTAGAGATTCCCAGGGTACGATTAAAGATATCTGGTTCCCATGCCTTTGCTTTTTCAGCGCCGACCCTGTGGAATTCTCTACCTCATCGGTTGAGAGAATGCCCAACCGTCAGCAGATTTAAAACTGAGCTTAAAGCTTATTTATTTGACCTGGCCTTCTCTAGTGATTGATAATGTCATTTTTATGTTTTAATGTTTTTTTATATTGGTTGTTTGTTTTTATGTTAAGCTCCTTGGTTTTGAAAGGTGCTATAAAAATAAAGTTGAATTGAATTGAATTGAATAAGTGAACCTCATGGAAGGCTTTCGGGCCTCCACGACAACTTAAGCAATGCTCGATGAGACCCCGAAGTGGGAAATTGCTATGTCTGCAGGAGCCAGGCATGAAGATGCAGGGTCCTGAGCCCAGGTGCACTAGCCAGTCCTTGTCTTGGGTTAACAGGCTGTACTCTAATGGAAGTGGAACTGGAGGTTCCCTATGCAACTGAGGAAGAAGTGGGAACCATATCTGTCTGGGCCACAGAGGAGCAACTATGATCATTCGTGCTCACTCTGTCTGAAGCTTGAGGAGCACCCCCTAGAATGGGGAAGGCGTATAAGAATCTCCCTGTCCAAGAGAGAGACAACGGGTCATGCCAAAAAGCACCATGCTCTGGAATGAGCGAGCAAAAGCTGGGAAGCTTTGTACTGAATGGGGAGGCGAAAAGGTCAAGTTCCAGTCACCCCCATTTCTGGAAAAGTAACTCCGCCACTTCCTGATCTAGCTCCCATTCGTGAGCGAGGGTGAACAATCTGCTTAAGTTGTCGACAAGGACATTTTCCACTCCTGGAACGTGCACAGCTGTGAGAGACAAGTCATGCAGCACTGCCCAGTTCCACTCTCTCATTGCTTCCCTGCAAAGGGGGTAAGAGCGAGTGCCTCCCTGCTTGCTGAGATACCAGACAACCGTAGTATTGTCTGTCTGAATAAACAAGAGTCCCTTGGGAAGGATGGTCTGAAACACTTGTAGAACGTACAGCACCACTCTCATCTCCAGAATGTTGATGTGCAAGGACATCTCCAATCGGGACCAAAGCCCCTGTGTCTGATGGTCCCCCATGTGAGCCCCCATCCTAGACTGGAGGCGTCCATAGTGAGGACTGCCACAGAGGCTGGGCCGTGAAACGGAAAGCCCAAAGAAAGGTTTATAGGATACTTCCACCACAAAAGATCCCTCTGAAGCGCAGAGGAAATGAGAACCTGCTGAACCAGCTGACCCCAGAGCTGATCCCACTGAACTGAAGGACCACTGAGAGATTCTCATGTGGTGCCTCACCATTTGGACCGTGGAGATAGAGGAAGCCATCAAGCTGAGAAGACGGAGAACTTCCCTGGCTGGAAGGTACCTGGAAGAGGCCACCAAGGTGGCCTGCTCCATCAGAGTATACCTCTGATCCAGAGGGAGAAAAGCTCTGCCCTGAACTGTATCCAGAATAGCTCCTACAAACTGAAGCTGTTGCGAAGGAGGCAGGGAAAACTTGGGGATATTAACAGTAATCCCCAATCTGGAAAATAGGTTCAGGGTAGTCTCAAGGGCCTCCAAAAGGGACTCCCTTGGAGGGAGCTGAAATTAGCCAATTGTCCAGATAAGGGAATACCCTTACGTCTCAGGGCTGCAGCCACCACCGCTAGGCACCTTGTAAAAACCCTGGGTGCCGAGGAGAGGCCGAAGGGGAGCGCTTTGAATTGAAAGTGTTTCCCCTGAAAGGCAAACCACAGGAAGCGATGGTGACTCTGCAAGATCGGGATGTGCAGGTTAGCATCCTGCATGTCCACAGCGCACAGCCAGTGATTCACCTGCAACAAAGGCAGGAAGTTCTGGAGGGTTGGCATCCTGAATCTTTTGTATTCGACGAACAGGTTCAACCTGCTGAGGTCGAGAATGGGTCTCAGGTCGCCTGTCTTTTTTGGTACCAGGAAGACATGGGAGTAAAACCCCCACCCTCTTTGCCTAAGAGGGACCAGCTCTATTGCTTGTTTTCGCAGGAGAGCTTGCACTTCCTCCCTTACTAGAAGTACCTGGTCTTGAGAGTAGGCGGACCATCGAGCAGGAGACTCGGGAGGAACTTCCAGGAATTCTAAACTGTGCCCTACAGACACTAGCTGCAGGACCCATTTGTCGGAGGTGATGCTCTGCCACTCCTGCATGTGGCAGGCAACCCCCCCCCCCACCAGTTCCTCTTCCAGAGTTGTTGGAGGAGGTGGGGCGTCAGGCTGGAGGAGGTCCTCCAGATCGATGCTAGGTCTTGGAGGCGGGGAGTCAAAACTGTTCCCATGGCCTTTCGCTTACCCTGTCTGAACTGGGTTCATCGTTGCTGCCTCCAGGTCAGTCTCCAAAAGGGCTGCTGGGGCTGGCCTGGCTGGTTGCCCGAATAGTACACGGACCTCACAGACCTAAGAGCCTGGCCTCGTTCTTGAAGGTCTGTAATAATGTTTTTGGTGTCCACTCCAAAGAGCACTGAGTCCCGAAAGGGGGCGTCCTGAATGGTCGACTGGACCGCGTAGTGAGGCCGAAATGCAGAGCCAGGCATGCTGCCTCAGGAAGCTTAATGATGCATCAAGGTTTGAGCCACAGACAGACAGAATCGTAGGGTGGCCGAAGAGCTAGAAATTCTGGATACTCTGATATCCCGGGTGAGCTCCTCCTTGAGGTCCGAATCCGACAGATTGGATCCGGTCCTCCAGCCTGGCTATGGTGGCCTTTTGGTGGGACACCACATGAGATATGTAATTCAGGGACCTCAATGCACACGTAGCCGAGGAAAACACCTCCCCCCCCCCCAAACTGGTCAAACTGCTTCGATTCTTTGCCAGAAGGAGTGGTACTCATGTGTTTAGGAGTGTACAGATGATCCCGAGCAGCAGAAATGACAATAGAGTCAGCCTTGCGATGCCCAGATAAAAAGGGGGCCTCCTTAGGTGCCCAGTAAGTCCTGTCCACTCTTTTAGGGAAGGACGGGATGGAGTGGAGCAGTTGCCAGATAGTTGAGGTGAGGTCTTGGTGAGGTCCAACCCAGGGATGAACTGGGACTGGGGACAAAGCCTCCAGGTCCAGATGTTTGGCGAGCCTCTGCCGCATTGGATCCTGTTCCTCCGACTCCCACCTGTAGTACGTTTGGATGGACCTCAAAAGGTCCGCAAAAGAAGGGTCCTTGGTGATTTGGGACACACCTTCCCTGGGACTGGTGATTCAGTGTGGGCAGATTCCTCTGATGTCTCCGCCTCAAGAGTTTGGATCGCCTCCTGCACCAGTATCTAGAAAAGCAATGTTTGAGATCACCGTACACTGCACGTGGACAGTATCAGAAAGAGATTCCACAGACGGCTCATCAGCGCAGCGGTTGGATTTCTTGCGACATGCAGCCCAGGTTAGGGAAACGGACTCGGGTCGTCGAGAAGAAGCTGGCCGGAGAAGAGGTTGGAGCATCCGCGAACAGTTCGCCTTCTCCGGGGAGGTGGGGATGTGAGCGGCACCTGCTGGCCTCGGAAGCTGGGAGCATGGCAGAAGGTCAGGGCTCAAGTTTCGGGGGAGTGGCAGGCGCCGGCATTCGCCTTGACGTCAGGTACGTCACTCTCCGGGGGAAAAAAATGGAAAAATGGCTCTCTGGCGAGCCAGATGACAGCTCTCTGGTCCCTCACTGCTATCACGGCCTCCCATCCCAGCAGCACCTGGAGCCGATGCCGCAGTGCGCTGGACGGCCCCCACCGGTGCCTTCCCTCTTGAAGGAGGGGGACCCACCCGGCGAAGGGTTACGCCGGGCTACCTCCAGGGGGCTGCGATCTGGGGCTGAGGCAGGTCGTGGGGATGGCGGACAGACGGGCAGGACAATGAGAGCCCGAAGGAGGTGCTCACCAGATGGGCAGAGGAGAAAAAAGAGATGAAACAAAAAAAAAGAAAGAGATTCCCCGGGGGAAGTGGACCTGGGAGAGGGAGAAGGATGGAGAAGCCTACTCTCCAGGTCTGGCACCAGCTCAGCCCTCGCCTCCTTCCACCAGAACTGGATGACTGCCCTGACGTCTGGCTGTGGAGCTGGAGGAAGTGGAGAAGTGGGGGGGGTGCGGCGGAGGAGGTGGATATGCAAGGGAAGGGCAAGGGTATCTGTGATACTCCTGTGGAGGGTAGCCCAGGAACAGATTCTAACCCAGGAAATAATGCCCCAAATCATGCCAGTCTGTCAACGCACCAGGCAGGGTATGGTCCGTAGAGTATACCAAAGGGTAGTGAGGGGCACAGTGAGGTCTCACAAAGATCCCCGTTGTCAGAGGAGCAGATGATGGGGGCATCGACGTCAGACCAGGCATCGTATAGATAGGCAGTTAGTCTGGTGTTGGATAGGCCGACGTCGGGACCACCGTCGACGAGGCCGGTAGATCCAGCGTCGGAACTGGATCTGGCGTCGGAACCCGTCGTGTGAGGTCTGTCGACGGATCCATGCCTGCCGAAAGGTCCAACAGCGGTGGCAGCAGAACAGGTCCCGGCCTGGAGACTGTTGTCAGAGGAGCCGGTGTAGGAGGATGAAAAAACAGGTCCGACGAGGGAGTAGGATCCGGCATCAGTTGGCCAACCGGCCGGAATGTACCCCCTGAGTTGGGAATGGGAGGGACCTCCACAGGTAGCTCCAGTGGAGGAGATGGGGCCTCCCGGTCCGATACCCCTGAAAGGGAAAGCGTGTGCGGCCCTGGTGTATGGACGACGTCCAGGGGACCAATATCTCCGGTTGGGGTAGCAGGATCTGAGATTATCGATAATGGCAGAGAAGTAGGAGGAAGAAGGACTGTCTTCCCCGGGCTCTTCTGTACGTCGGGTTGGCAGACATCAGTCCCTGACGGGAGAGCCGCGTACATGTGATCCCCAACGGGCATCGATTGATCAGGCACTTGCACTGTGCAAGGAGGGGAGGAGGCGCCCCCCCCCGGCTTGGTGACTCTGGCTGCATGGGACCCGAGGAGTGGGGAGCTGACTTATCGGCCGTCATGCGGTCCCCAAAGGAGCTGGGAAGTGACTTAGTGGCAGTCGCAGCGCGGTCCTCAGAGGAGCCGGGGACCGACTCACCTTGCATCACTGGGAGAAGCGTCGCAGCCTTAGCGTCCCCGGATGCAGCCTGGATCTTGACTGCAGGCGGCAGCGGAGCAGCTTTGCTGGTCGCGGGCCTCGAAGCCTCATGCCTGCTTTCCAGCTGATGTTCCTTCTCTCTGTGTTTCTCCTTTTTGTGTTTGGAAGGAGAAGACAAAGATGTTGAAGCAGAATCCCTAATCTTCTCCGTTTCTCGAGGGAGGCTAAATGTGATTTTAAAAGATGGGCCTCCAGAGCCTGCTGCGCCCCGTTTTCACGTGGCCTGGTTAAATGGGACGTAACCTGAGCAGGTGGCCACTGGATGGTCTGGGTCTAAACAGATAAAACACCATCAGTGACCATCTTTGTGCGGGATCTGGGTGCCATAGGATTCACACTTTTTTTTAGGTGGAGAAGACATAGATTTAGAAAACTGGAAGAAAATATAGACATTTTTGAAACACACATGAAAAATACCGGCGATCGCTGTAGTGAGTCTACCAGAGGGAGCTGCACGAAGCGACGGCGGGAAAGAACTGGAGGGTGGGTCTGGGGACTGCTCACTATACAGGGCCACGCTGACAGTCATGTGGCATCTGGCAGGCAGTCTTTATTGGGTATTGCTGGAAAAGTCTGCCGTTGGGTCCTGACACCAGATGGCACTAGTTCTACATGTTATGACCTACTGAAGGAACCCTCTCAAAGTAAGATCTTGGTGTTCCTCCAGGAATCCCACTTTACCCCCAGAACACGCCCAGCTAATGAAAATACAGGTTACTCACCTGTAACAGGAGTTCTAGGAATGGTATATGTTGTTCATCCACACTCATTGGCAGGTATCCTTGCCGCTTTAAATCTTGCCGGAAGGTCTTCAAGCTTGCTCCTCCCACCCACCCGGGTGGTATAACTCTCGGCTCCGCCCCATGACGCCAGATCTGGCCCGCTGGAAGCTCAGGTTGTGCGTCAGCGTGGAGGTCGGTGAGGTCGTGTAGGATGAACAACATATACCATTCCTAGAACTCCTGTTACAGGTGAGTAACCTGTATTTCAGGGACATGGATATGTTGTTCATCCACACTCATTGGCAGACTCCTAGCAGTTCTCCGGAGGAGGAGGCAAGACGCACACCCCAATACTTACTTGGGAAAGAGACTGGAGAACCGAGGCCCCAAAACCAGCATCCGGCGTGACTCAAGGTCGATGTGGTAATGGGTAATGAAGGTGTTTGCTGACTTCCAGGTAGCAGCCTGCAGATTTCCTGGATAGGGCGTCCCTGGAAGCAGCCACCGTTGCAGCAGTATAGCGGGTAGAATGAGCTCTTATCCCTCTGGGAGGCTCCATGCCCGCCAACCTATAGCAGAGATCTATGCAGGAGGTTACCCACCTGCTTATCGTCCGCTTGGCTGCGGTCTGCTGATGCGGCTTCAGCGTAGGTGACAAACAGCTGGCAACCTCTCCGAACTTCAGCCGTACGCCCTTATACATGCTTAGCGCTTCTAGGGTCCAGAGTATGGAGCCTATATTCGGCCTCCGAGGTGTGATTGGGGTAGAACACCGGCAGAGTCAACACCTGGTTAAGGTGAAACTCCGACACCACCTTCGGAAGGAATTTCGGGTGGGGGCGCAGGACAACCTTGTCCCTGTGGAAGACCAGGTAAGGAGACTCGATGGAAAGCGCCTGGAGCTCTCCCATCCTTCTGGCTGACGTGATAGCCACCAAGAAGGTCTTCCACGACAGGTGAGAGAGAGCACACCTGTGCATAGGTTCGAATGGCTTGCCCATGAGCTTTGCCAGTACCAGCAGTAGATCCCACGGAGGTGGGGGTTCCCGACTGGAGGAAATGTGATCAAGGCCTTTGAAAAGCGCCAGACCACCTCTCCTCGCGCCACTGACTGCTTCCCGGCCCGCGCCTGTAAGCAGAGATGGCTGCCAGGTGCACCCTTAGGGTCGTCGACCTAAGCCCTTGACTAGAAAGGGACCATAAATAGTCCAAGATGCTTGCCAAGGAACAGGAGGAAGGGTCCAAGCCTTGTCCTGACACCAAATGGAAAACCTTTTCCATTTGAAGGCATAACATTTTCTGGTCGACTCACCGGGCGCCTCAACTACATTGAGGACCTCGTGCCGGAAAGACCCAAGGCCTGGAACTCTGCCGGCCAGGAACCAGGCCGTCAGGTGCAGGGATTGAAGGTCCGGATGGAACACCTTCCCCTGATTGACTGAGAGCAGGTCCGGGCGAGCTGGAAGCTGCCGCGGAGTCCTGGAGCTGAGACTGAGGAGATCTGGGTACCAGAACTGGCGAGGCCAGTCTGGGGCTATCAGAATCACCTCGCCTTGTCCTCCTCGCCTAGAAGCACCTTGTGGATCAAGGGAAATGGGGAAAAGGCGTAAAAGAGGCCGGGGTCCATTGCCTCGAGAAGGCATCCCCTGCAGCAGCCCTGCTGAGGGGGCGGGCATGGAACAGACTCAGCCCCGCTCTCCTGGAGGCAAACAGGTCCACCTGGAGGTGGCCCCAAAGGAGAACAGATGCTGCACTACCTCCGCAGGAGAGACCACTCGTGGATGCAGCCCTATCCGCTCAGGGCATCGGCCAGGGTGTTGGAGGCTCCTGCCACGTGAATGACTAGGAGATCCGCCTCCAGGCTGCGCACGAGTGACCAAATCGCGGAGAGCTTCCTTGCATAGAAGCATGGAGCGCCCGTCCCTCGGCGGTTTAGATAGTACATAGTCGTGGTATTGTCCGTCTGGACTCGGACCACCTGGACCCCGGAGGAACGAGCAAAGGCGGTGAGAGCTAGGCGGACCGCCTGAGCTCCAGCAGGTTGATGTGGCATCGGGACTCCAGCGGGGACCAGGGCCATGAGCCGTGTTCCCCAGATGGGCACCCCAACCCATCAGAGAGGCATCGGTCGACAGAGAGACCGCGGCTCGGGCGGATGAGCAGGATGCCCTCCTGCAAATGATCTGGAACGGTCCACCACTGGAGAGTTCCACATCCCTGTGTCACCGACTCAAGCTGGTCCAAGGGATCGCAGCATTGTGACCACTGGCTGGCCAGTCCCATTGAGAGGGCGCATGTTCCAGCGGGCCCAACGGACCACGCTGGTGCAGGCGCCATGAGACCCAGGGAGGCAGGAGGTCCCGGGCGGCGCAATTGCCAACCAGAAATGATCGGGCAAAGGAGGAAAGAACCTCGGCCCTGTCCGCGGGAGCAGCTCTGGCTCGAAGAGAGTCGAGCTGCGCCCGATGAATAGAATCACCTGCTTGGCTCGAGAGTTCCGACTTGGCCTCGTTGATAAGGAGGCCCAGTTGAGAGCAGACCTGAGGGCCAGATCTCTGACCACCTCCGCCCCTTCCTGGAGGGCTGCTATCAGCCAGTCGTCCAGGTAAGGGTACACCCGGACCCCTCGGCGCCGCAGGAATGCTGTCACCACAGCCATGCATTTGGTGAAGACCCTGGGAGCTGGAGACAAGCCGAAGGGCATGGCTTGGAACTCGAAGAGGGATCCTTCCGCTCGGAAGCGAAGGAATCTCTGGTGAGACGGACGGATAGGGACGTGAAAAAACGCGTCCTGCAAGTCCAGAGAGCAGAACCACACGCCGCGTTCCAAGGATGGTATTATCTGAGCCAGAGTGACCATCCTGAAGGTTCGAGACCTTAGGAACTTGTTTAGGTCGTGTAGGTCGAGAATGGGGCGCCAGCCCCCCGTCCGCTCCGGAACCAGGAAGTACCTGGACACAAACCCTGGGTCTGAAGGAGGGTCCACCACCTCTCTTACCACCTCCTTCTGGAGGAGGAGGCGATGGCTCGCGCAGGCCGCCAGTGAGGCTGGGATCCCGAGCCCCCGAGGCGGCGGCCTGAAGGGTGGTGCCTGCTCAATTCCAGAGGCAGGCCTCTTCCCACCACCTCCAAGACCCACCTGTCCGTGGTAACAGCGGACCAGGCGGAACGGAAGTGCCGGGCCGTCCCCAGGGGACCAGGGTAGGTAATGACGGGATGGGGCGACACCCCTCAGCCCGTCACTGGGCAGGCTTGGAGGAGGGACCGCCGAGGGACCTCCTGGGCCCTTCCTCCTTGCCCCTGTTAGAGGAAGCCGGCTTGGGTTTGGGATGCCAAGGCCGAGCCTGCTGGCCCTGAGCGTTGCTGGCCGGGGCGCCGGGGCACAGAAGGACGAAAGGGCAGGCTGTGGTTTGCGGCCTTTGTCCTTCTGCTGAAGGAGACCGAGTCCAAGGTGGCATTGGACTCTCGATCCTCTGCAGGTGACCTTCCACCCCAGGGTCAAGAGGTCAGTCCCCAAAAGGGAACATCCGCATTGTGCTGGGTATCCGGCAAAGGTGGATATCCTCAGCCAAGCCCGCCGACGATAGCCACTGCGGCCGCCACCGATCTGGCACATGAGTCCCCTATATCCAAAGCAGTCTGGAGCTGCTGTTTGGCCACTGCCTGCCTGGTCCCGCACCTGCTTAACCGTAGTCTGCAGATCGGCGGGAAGATGAGGGATGACCTCATCAGGGAGCCCAACAGGGCATGAGAAAATGTGCCATGAGGATGGCCGAACTGGCCTGACCGAGCCGAGAGAGGACGACAGCGTGAGACTTTTCGCCCGACATAGTCAATTTCTTGGACTCCTTGTCAGGAGGTTTGTCCACATCCCTGGCGTTTGCCGGCGCGCCGGAAAACGCTGTCGGTAACCAACCCCTCAGCAGAGGGGTGTTCCGAAAAACCGGACAAGGAACCGGTAGGGACGCATACTTCCTGGCCATCCTGGCCGAAGGCGCAGGGCAGGAAGCAGGGCGCTGCCAAAGCTCCAGTGCCGGACCCACTATGGCCTCGGCCACCGGAAAGGCCTCCGTCGGAGAATCCCCCGTCCAGAATTCCTCGTGAGGGGATACTCCGGTCTCGCTTGGAACGGGTTCGAGCTCCATCCCGGTAGACTCCGAGATGAGCCGAAGCAGTCCTAGGAAGGACGACGGGCTATCGCCCATTGACTGACCTCCTGAAGACTCCAAGTCCAGTCGCTGGAAAAAGGAGGAATCATCTTCGGACTCGGAAGAATCCTCGAAGAGCTGCCTCTGGCCTGAGCCACCCTTCACCTGCCGAGGTCGGTCGGGTGAGGGTAACTGACAGCCGATGGGGTAGACCCTTAGCCGACCGAGAATCCTTGGTCGGACCCCAATTGGTGGCTGTGGGCGGAGGTTCCACAGAATCGGTGGAGCAGCTGTTTTGTGAACAACCGCCTGGGTATGAGCTCCTTGGATAAGTCGAGGGTTGTGTCGGCCGTTCCGTGACAGCCACTTAATGGCCGGGAAGGCGGCAGGGTCAGCTTATTCCCAGCCAGGAGGAGCTGTTGCAACATAAGGTCCTCGTACCGTCGGCGTAACTTCACGCGAAGCCTCCCTCATCCGAGGAGGAGGGCGAGGGCGGCGGCGGCAGCTTACCGCGATCCCGAGACCGAGACCGCCTGTGCGGTGGGATCGGCTGGACCGCGAAGAGGTCCGAGACCGAGACCGAGAGTCCCGGAATTTCCGAGGTCGGTGCGGGGAGGTGTCGGCCGGAACCGGCACTCCCTTCGGCTCGGATGGTCCATCCGAGGGCTCCGGAACCGGAGGCACAGGCGAGCCCACGGGATCCTCAACTCCTCCCGGGGGAACCGGGGAGAGGGGAATCTCGGCTGCTAAAGGCGACAGCCCGTCCAATGGGTCGAGAAAAATCTCGACTTCATCGGTGGGAGTCTCGGTCAACTGACCTGACGGGGACACATGAGGCCAGTGGCCAAAGCCGAGCGATCGACCGGCCGACGGTCGGCGGCCGGGAGAGGGACCTTCCCGCTCCCCAAGAGCGTCGACGGAGGGACTTACCCCTGTCCCTCTTTTTGGACCGAGAATAAGGTCCAGCAGACGCAGGCCCTTCTCCTTTAGTGGAGAGGGACAGACAAAGCTCCTTAAAAGAAGCCGTGTAGGAAGAACCCAGAGAGAGCGGGATAAATGCCGCGGCCGAGGAAGATACGGCCCGCGCCGCCTCCTCTTCGAGGGAGACCATCCGCTCGAGCTGATCCGCCGAGCCCGCCGCCGCGGACACCGCCAACCGGGCCTCCTTGGACTTCACCGGAGGGAAACGCTTCTCGGGACGGCCCAGTTGCAATCGGGCAGCACGGTCTTCGAGGACGTAGGCCGAGAAAGATGAGCACAGGTCGCAAGCCTGCGGGTCGTGCTCAAGGCCTAAGCAGTAGACACACGTGGAGTGTGGATCCGTCCGAGACATCTTCTGCCCGCATGGGCATCTCAGAAATCCGGGAGTCGATTTGTCCATCGCAGCTCAGCGAGGATAGAAGACTGAAGTCTTTTTGCAAAATTTATTTATAAATCCGAAGCGGAGAATAGGAACCAGTCACAAACGCAGAGCGTTAAGGAGGGAACCTGAGCTTCCAAGCGGTAAGGAAGATCTGGCGTCATGGGGCGGAGCCGAGAGTTATACCACCCGGGTGGGTGGGAGGAGCAAGCTTGAAGACCTTCCGGCAAGATTTAAAGCGGCAAGGATACCTGCCAATGAGTGTGGATGAACAACATATCCATGTCCCTAGAATCTGTCTTTTCCTCAGAACAGTCTTCGTCTTACAAAGGTGACCTAAGAAGGCGAGTACCTCACCATACTCCATTCCAGGAACAAATGATATGGTTAAATTCAGAGGGCAGACTAATAGTAGTCCAGGGGACTCTGAATGGTCAAGAGGTAACCCTAGCAAACCTCTACGTTCCCAAAACAGCAAACACATTCACAATCAAACTACTCTTGGATAAAGTAATCTCCCTAACCAAAGGCCTGCTCCTTTTATCCGGGGATTTTATTATTATTGCTCCACTATTAAACTGGGACTCCTCGAACTCGCACCTGCCCAGACAACTGCCTTCCCATAAATATTTAAAAAAACTCACTCAGGAAATAGGATGGTCAGATGTCTGGTGGGCCTTGCAACACATATCCCGGAACTATACACATTACTCTTTGTGACAGGGTTGAATATGGCTCTGTCCCATTAGTTCTGCAGAAAAGAGTGTAAACGCAAGGATCTGTTCTGTCCTCTCCTGTTCTGTCTTTTGTCTGTCTGGTTGAGCAACTAAATATTCTTGTGAGACCTAGAAACTATGAACATATAAAAATTGCCAGCAGAAAAAAGCCAACTGGTCCATCAAATCTGCTCAAGTTTGCAGCTAGCACCCTTATTTTGCAGCTGCCCTTCCCCCACTGTCCTGTCCCACCCTCTTGACTCCATCCACTGATTTACATGCCACCACCTCCATTGGCAGTGCATTCCACTTTGCCACCAAGGGAACCGATCACTGTGATGGTCTCATGACTCTCCACCTCTCGCTACCTCTCTACCTTCACTTGCTGTTTCTGTCTTTTCTTCCACCTGTGTATCTGAGGTTATAAAAACATATGTGAATTTTTATGTGAAACTGGGATCCCTTCATTTGAAAATGTATATAGTTATACTGTTGAAATGACTGCAAAAAGCTATTTGGAATTTAGGGGTTAACTTGAGATGCAGTTTGAGCTCCTTTGAGGCGTGTTTGCAAACTCCTTTGCAGAGCTGTTAGCAGGAGGCCAGCTTGGGACCCTTTTCTATTTAGAAGCTTGCTCTGCAGAGAAACTGACAAGAACTCTGGTCCATTTTGTGAGAAATAGGATGTCTCCTTAATGAGCTGAGGATGAAGAAGTTAACCATCAGGCACATACTCATTATAAAAAGAGCAGCAATCATGGCTGGGGAGAGACTGAAACTTGGAATTAGGGATACCCTCAGATGAAGGACTTTATTTTTTTCCAGTTTGTACTGCCTTTATAAATAGTTATACTGAACAATTTTTGTTTTATTATTCAGTTAATAATAATATGCTACCTGCAAATTTTATAACAGCTGCTAGTTTTCCTATGCTTCATGATCTATGCCTCAGCAACACATTCAAGTACACTATACCTACTCCCTGACTGATAATTGCTTCACACAAGTGGAACATCAATTACAGGTGACACAATGCACATTCAGAGACATTTATCTATCTGATCACGCCCCAGAGAGTTCCTGGGACTTCCCCATGGAAAGGCATTCCACACGATGGTGCCTGAATATCTATCGCTTGAAATCTCCAGAATTCAGATTTTATAACAAGGGAAGGCTAGAGGAAATCCTTTGGGATAACCCTGTTAATGCCATATCTGACTCCACTAGGTGGGCCACAGTAAAAGTGGCCCTGAGGGGCCCCCTCATACGGTACACATCCCAACAAAAGAAGCACAGAAAAGAAAGGAGGCAAACCCTTGAGGATACCCTTCATTTCTTATAAATGGCTCACCAAGAGGGAGACCTTTCAGTTACCCCACAGATCATAAAGGTAAAGACAGATCTGGACAGGCTGCACCTGGAACAGACAGCATTTATTTTCTTATGCCAGTGCTCCTATGAGGCAGGGGGCCCAGTCCTCCCATCTCCTGGCAAGTCAGGTCATCACGATCACCGCATTAATAGCCCCCACCTTAGGAGTGCACTTAACCCAGTATCAGGACATAAGCTCAGGCTTTCAGGCTTGTACTATGAAATCCTGTACAACCCCCAAAACAGTACCCACACAAGACAGAGACAGACTAATTTTTGCTGCCACTAGGACTTCCCACAATCCTTCCACATCAGAGAGAACGGCTGCTATCCCTAATCACTGCTAAGGAACTCAAAGGGGTAATCCAGCTCTCCAAAACGATGAAAGCCCCAAGCCCCAATGGCTATGGAGCCGAATTCTACAAACACACTGCAGAAATCTATCTACAACCCTTGCCAGCCTCTTATGAGATCTTGCAGGATGGCTCCCGCCACCCATCCTGGGCACAGGCAGCAATCTCGGTTACTCCTAAACTAGGCAAAAATCTTCTGCTGTGTCCCCTACACCTGGGGAAAGATTTCTTCCATCCTTTATCAATCGTGACCACACTGGTTTTGTGCACTCACGCACAACAACAAAAAACAACCGCCACAGACTCCATGTCCTTTAACGGATGGAGCAAACTGCCTCTCTCTCTCCGTCTTCTCAACTCTGACGCTGAGAAGGCATCTGACCAGGTCTCCTGGCCCTTCCTATGTGCTGGGGTGGCCAGGATTCCCAGTCCCATTCACACAGCTGCTGCAAGGATCTACAACAACTTGCAAGCCTGCATTAAATGTAATGGTCAACATTCCCTGAACTTAACCCTTATGCCAGGGACAAGACACGAATGCCCACTGTCACCCCTGCTATATGCGGTGTATATCGAACCACTGGCCCAAGCCACAAGAGATGCCACTAGCTTCAAGGGGGTTGTGGTGAAGGATTCGGAACCCTGAATCGCCCAATATGCAGATGCTGTGTTGCTTTACCTTGCTGACTCAGAAGAGGCCCCCCTAGAGATAGTTAACCTGCTACAACAGTTTAGTGTAGTCTCTCACTATCAACTGAACACCTCCAAAATGGAGACTGAGCTTCCATTTCACCCCTCCCATACCCTACAAACGGCATTCCCATTCCAATGGGATCTACAAAATCTGAAGTACCTGGGCATTAACGTACCTCACTCGCCAAACTCTGCATACAGAAACAATTACTGCTCCTTCACCAAGCTAATGAAATAGGACTTCGCTTGCTGGGGGACAATACCACTCATTCTCTCCTGCAAAATAGAATTGGTCCACATGGTCACGCTCCCCAAGACTTTAAACCTCTTCCAAAATGTACCCTCAGTACCACCAACTCACACTTGGAGATCCTGGAATAGAGAAATCTCCAGATTTATATGGGCAGGTCAGAGACTACATGTTAAACAACAATTCGTTGCGAAACAATCGGGAGACTAGCAGTGTGAGACCTTCGGCTGTATTCCTGGACTGCCCAAGTCCATTTTATACTGCACTGCCACCTAGGTGGCACCCATGCCGATTAGCTGGACATGGAAAGGGAGCTCTTCCCAAACTGTCAATTTGTACAGGTGATGTACCCCCAAGCAGTGCATTCTGACCTTACTCATGCCATAAAAACCCACGGTTAAACTCATGGTTACAATACCAGTTTAAAGTTTAGCAAACTATCAGAGGAGAACTCCATCTAACCCCCTTCCTATCGCTTTTATGCCTGACAGAATGAATGGAGGACTTCAGGCAACTCCAACTGAACCGGGGCTACTGGACGTGAGAGAGATACTCTCTTCAGCATTAGGGTTGTCAGAACCCTCTGAAGTTCTGGGTTCTAGTTCTAGTCTAGAACTTTTGAAAAAGTTCTAGGGTTCTAATCTTTTTTAGAACTTTTTAGAACTCGAACCCTATTTTTTTATTGTGCTGCCAGTAACGAAGATAGTAATAAAATACATGTAAGGGAAAAACTGTTCAATATAAGGGGGAGAGAAATTATCTTGTGTGGCATTGATAGGAATACAACTAGGTTTATCTATGGTTTCTTCTGTTTGCTAAAGTCAGCAACTTAATACATAACAGGCCCACCCACCCATATGTTAAAAGTTTTCCTGCTGCAGCTGCATCATAGTTCCTTAGTGAAAGAAAGAGGCACATTAGCCATTTATGTACTCAGCTATATATACTCATCGTCACGAATTAGGAGAAAAAATAACTGATATTACCTAATTTCAGCTATTTGCTGCTTTCTGTTTTAAATGAGTGAATCAAAAGTTGCTATGTTTAAAAGAAAGCTTTTATAACAAAGTCAAGCCAAGTACTACAGCAGCAACATGTGGAACTGTTACAAAACATATTATGCCATAACATATTCAGTCAAGACACTGGAATAAAAAAAATATGCCAGTCATTGTTGCTGACAAAATGCATGCAATTTTCTAAGGTAATGCATACATATACCAACATTTTTGTTGGCAAATTGAAGTAATACATACAAAAAATTCTAAGATGATGCATTTTTGCAGCTGATACTTCAATAAAATCTGTATTTCAGTCACATAAATAAAAAAAGTGGTTTCCTCACCACATACTAAGGAACATTTAATGTAGCTGCAGCAGTTGGCATGTGATGTTTAAGGGACAGCGTCTGTCAACCCCATTATGTATCAAATTATCACTACTTATAAAGCAAAAACACTATGATACGTCACATTCTGTGAAAACTGCTGATGCAGATTTTCTTTTATTTCTGATTCCTTTATTCTTTTTTAAAGGGACAGGACAATTGTGCTAGGTGGCAGCAGTTTGCAATGTATTTAATAAGAATATGTATTATGTGTACAGTAGGTTCGGTCTGTCATCATTTTTTTCCTCACCATCCCCAGCTGATCACGAATCTGTAAATGAAAGAACCAAAACAACACCCACCTTTCACCCCATCACCCATTCCACTTTTCTTCCACCACCCTCATCTGTGCAGTAACACCCATGCCACCCTTACACCCATGTTAAAACCAACCCACAACCCTCACCCATGTACTAGCATCCATTTTTCGTTTATGGCTAACATTTCTGTAATTGAAAAAATAATAAACAGCTACCAATTAGAACTCATTGTTTTGTCCTCTTTAAAATTGAAAAATAGACCGTCTCCTGTCCCAGCCCATACTGATGCACCACAAAGTCACAGAAGGTAAATCCAAAATATATGTTTGCACTTTAACTATAAATAATATGATACAGAAAGGACTGACGTGACAGTGTCCCTTTTATGCCAAATTTGGGTCTGTTCCCACTGATGTTAAAAATTGCCCTGTATATAAAACTTGTTAACTTTAGTTTAGACCCTAGCTACAAAGCAGTTTGCCATGAAATGGTGAAAGTTTTGGGGGGTATATAGTCCAAGGTAGTAGATCGAGAAAGGAGAGAGACGACAACCAAAGTCATCACAGTCTGTAAAAGTTTCCTTTTTGGTGCAGAGAGACTCCGTCCCACACAGTATTTACCAGCCACCACCATCTGAGTTGTCATCACCATCAACATCCACAACATCAATCACTTCAGGATCAGTTTGTATACTCTTGTAGGGATACGAAAATCTTGACTTATTAACTTTAATAAAAGTTAATGGTGTACATTTTCTGGCAGCAACCTATTTCTGGTGTCTGTCACAATATTGCCAGCAGTACTAAACATCGTTCTGAAGAGACACTTGTTGCAGGACAACCAAGATATTTACAGGCTTCATCATACAGCTCTGTCCAAATTGACTTTTTGATCTCCAGTATTCAAAGGGCATGCATCAATAGGAATAGGCAGTTCTTGCAGGTAACTGTCTACCATGTTGGACAGAGACCACTCAGAAGAGGAATCAGCAGAAGCAGCTGGTATGGCAGCAATTTGGGAAAGGTTTTGCCACAGATTTAGCTTGCTACTAAGGGCTGAAGAAGTGGCAGTTGTGGAACAACTACTGTTAATGTTTGGTGACTTTTCCAGTTCTGTATCCCTTTGTGAAGATGAACCTGCATGTTGTGGTGATGACAACCTGAGGGTACAGTGCGTGTCTGTGTTTGACTCCTGAGTGCTGCAGCTCATCTAGCAACATACATTTGTACTGCTCTATATTATCTGTTTTTGGAAGATGTATAGCCTTGAACCTGGGATCTAAGAGAGTTGCAAGGATGTAGTGTCTTGATTTCGTCATTGCAACTAATTTGTCATTGGTTTTGAAGCGCTCGCTTATTCTCTTTACGAGATTCCCATTATACAGGCGACATGTCTGCACTTCAGATCTGTCTTTTTCTATTTGTAGATTTAGAACACTAAGATGATGTGAAATGAGCATTATGAGTGGGATAACCTGACTCACAGATGCACCTTCAGAAGACATGTCCCTTGTAGCTGTCTCAAAGGAGCTAGGATACAGCACACTGTCTCCATTAATTTCCACTGCAGCACAGACAGCATAATGCCATCTCCAATAATGTAACTGGAGCAGTACTCATGTACAGCTTGCTTTTGCTCAAGAGCGCTGCAGCATATAAAGCGTTGAGTTCCAGCAGTGGAAACATTTTGAATCAGCTTTTGCTGGGGCAGCTTGTGTTTTGCAGTTCGGACAATGTCCGTATAGCCTTGGTTGAATGTGAAAAGTGAGTCACAATTTTTTTGCAAACAGCAATCATACCATCCACTTGTGTTTCGCTATGAGAAATCCCTGACAATTATGTAAGCAATGTGCAAAGCAAAGCATGCAGAAATCCTCCATCCTGTACTGCTTTTAAGATGTTGGCTCCATTGTCACTACTATGAAGCCACATTTAGACCGTGAGAATAAACCCATTCGTCAAGGAGGTCATTTAGTTCCTGCAAGATGTTTGCAGCAGTATGACTTTGCCCAAACTTCTTTATATGCAGCAGCGCCATCTTTGGGGTGTCTTTGTTTTGAAGAAGCACAAGAAAAGTGACCCAATGGCGATAAGGGACATGTAATCTATGTTTTGAGTGCTGGTCCACATATCTGTTGTGACATGAATAACCCCACCCTCTGCAGTTTTAAGTGCAAGCATCACTGTCGCTTTTAAAGCCTGATAAATGTTTGGTATTTCAACATAGGAAAAGTACCTTCGATGAGGAACACTGTAACGAGGCTCTGCTAATGTCATGAGCTCCTAAAATCCTCATGATCTACCAAAGAGTATGGGAGAAGGGCTCCGCTAACAGTTCACCAATTCGGTGATTAAGATGAAGGGTCTTTGGATGATTTCTAGTAAAGGTATTCTTCCTTTCAAATGCCTGAGACAGTGTTAGCTGTTTGCAACATGTCCCTGCTGGTTTATTATACAACCGTGCTTCCATGGGCAGATGAGCATGAGATGGTGGACTAGGACTTATACATTCAGTGCCATCACTGGATGTGCAACTGGTACTAATAGTGCTGGCATTGGTGGTAACAGTGATCCTAGGGCTGGCAGTGGTTCTGCCCGCATCAAGTTCAGACAATTCAGTATCCATTTCAGATTCCTGACCCTTCTCACGTGCGGTCTGGAAGATGGAGGACATGGGTTCTGGATGATCAAGCAAAACCGAATGCTTTTTCAGATGGTGTTTAAGAGCTGTAGTGCCAAGGCATGACACAACTTTACCACGGCTTACACTCTGTTTACACAGGGAACAAATTGCTCTGCATGGATCAGTTTACTGACTGAGAAATAATTCCACACCTCAGATGTCAGATGTGACAGATTTTGTTCGAGTGCTAGGAAGATAGCTAAAGACTGTTTGTGTCTTTTCACCTGTCCTAACAGAACCTGGGACATGCTCCTTGGTGCTAGAAGAGTGGACAGAAGACTCTGATGGATTTTCATTGCTGGCCAACACAGAAGTGGTGGATTCAATGGATATGTCCTTTTCATTGCCAACAGTGCTGGATGTATTTGCAAGTGCACTACCTGATTCATTGTCAGCAGACTTGCTCATTTCACTTTGTTGAGGAAGTAATGATTTGTCGCGAGACACAACAGTGTGGGACTGAGACAAAGAGCTACTGTCTGAGTCAGAGAGGGACTCACTGTCACTTGCATTATTGCTGCTAGTCACAGGGATCTTAACGCATGAATGGCATACCTTATGGTGCCTCTCCGTGACCCCAGCAGCTGTACAGGTTTTCTTAAAAGGTCCCCTTACCACACTTCACTGTTGCTCTTTGCTGTTTGTTGAATTTTTATCACATGAAACATTTTGGTTATTTCTGTTAGCACCAGGATTACCACTACCACCAACACCTGCTCCAAAACCAGCACTAAATGCTTCATCTATGTTGGTGTCAGCCATAATAGCCAGTAAGTACCAGTACTACCAGTCCAGTATACTGCAGTGAACACACCAACACCCAAACAATTCCTGTGTAATAAAGCAATGTGATCTGTAATCGCTGGCTACAACTCCAAAATTTTATTTTTGTTTGTGTGGACACTGTGATACGTGGACTGAAAGTAACTGAAGAATATGACAGTTTGCAACTAAAGGATCCCAGGTTCAAGGCTTACAGAATGATTGGGCTGCTGGGCATAGGCATACACATAGCAATCAAAAGGTGCACAGCAGCAGGGTGATGGGCTGACCACAGGAGACGGAGTCACATATGCAACCCAGGGAATGAGAATTATATTTCTACGTTTCTGTCATGTAAGGTTAATGCCACCACACAACTGGCCACTGGGCTTCTCTCTGTAACACACACTGGGTAGGGTACAGTGCAGTCAAAGGGCACACAGCAGCAGGGTGATGGGCTGACCACAGGAGACGGAGTCACATACGCAACCCAGGGAATGAGAATTATATTTCTACGTTTCTGTCATGTAAGGTTAATGCCACCACACAACTGGCCACTGGGCTTCTCTCTGTAACACATACAGGGTAGGGTACAGTGCAGTCAAAGGGCACACAGCAGCAGGGTGATGGGCTGACCACAGGAGACGGAGTCACATACACAACCCAGGGAATGAGAATTATATTTCTACGTTTGTCATGTAAGGTTAATGCCACCACACAACTGGCCACTGGGCTTCTCTCTGTAACACACACAATGGGTAGGGTACAGTGCAGTCAAGGGGCACACAGCAGCAGGGTGATGGGCTGACCACAAGAGACGGAGTCACATACACAACCCAGGGAATGAGAATTATATCTCTACGTTTCTGTCATGTAAGGTTAATGCCACCACACAACTGGCCACTGGGCTTCTCTCTGTAACACACACTGGGTAGGGTACAGTGCAGTCAAGGGCACACAGCAGCAGGGTGATGGGCTGACCACAGGAGACGGAGTCACATACAACCCAGGGAATGAGAATTATATTTCTACGTTTCTGTCATGTAAGGTTAATGCCACCACACAACTGGCCACTGGGCTTCTCTCTGTAACACACACACTGGGTAGGGTACAGTGCAGTCAAGGGCACACACTGGGCTTCTCTGTGACACACACACACTAGGGTTCAGAAAGATTTATTTGCCTTTTTGCCCCCTTGTATGCTTGTTGCTGGCAGCTGCTGAGTGTGCAGTGTGCTGCAGTTTCAAATAATCACATTTCACAAAGGTTCTTAATCTTCAGTCTTCTTATTTTTTTTTATTCTCTCTCTGAGTCCTCCTCCAGTCCTGATATTGGTCTCAATCCCTCCCTATTCCCCAGTCCCTTCCCAATCTTGATTAATCCCTCCTTCTGTCCTGAACCTCCCCCTAGTCCCACTCCCAGTCCCCCCCCCCCCGATTTTCAGCTTTTTTTTGAGCCTTTCTCTTGTTCTCGGTCTCACAGGAGAAGAAGAAGTGGCCACTGGACAAGAGTAGCGGTATACGCTCTAACCGCTAATTGCTACAGTTTAGTGGGCTGCTGCCTCTGCTCCGATGATCCTCAGCAAATGGCACTCCTCCTCATGGCACATCTCCTTAAATACCCCCACAGATCCCGTGGCTCGCGTAGCTTACTCGACCCCCACGTCGTCTCGCGGTGATTCGAACCCTTTTGCGAACCGTTTAGTGTTCGAGTTCTAAGTTAGAACTCGAACACCAGAGTTCGAGGAGGGTTCGAATCTTTACCAAACCTGTTCTGACAACCCTATTCAGCATAGCTACCAATTTTTTAAGGGAACCCAGCGATGCATCCAGCTATCATAGCTTAGTGTATCAATTTCTTCAAAACAGGGATCAAATCACATATGGTCTCACAAATTTATCAAATTGTCTTGGCTTTGTAGGGAAAGGACTCATTGGATGTAGCACTGAAATCGGAGGAGGAGACCAGAGTCCCTCTAAATGAAGAAAGCTGGAACCAGGCATGCGAGGCATCCTCTAGACTTACCACCTCCCACCAATGGAGGGAGTTTGTATGGAATCGCTTGACCCAGTACTTCAGGACACCAGTAATCATGTCCCACAACCTCCCAACTCACTCCCCAGTGGAAGTGGCTACATGGAACCTCGGGTCACTAACACCTACATCATGCTGGCATGCCCCACTCTCAGACTTTTCTACAGGCCCTTGAGACTGAACTAGGGGAACTATTTGGAAGGCTGCTTCCGCTACTCCCTGCTGTTTATCTTTTCCTGCAACATTTTATTTTATTTATTTAGTTTTTGTTTAACAGGTAAGTGCACTAGCCAAATTCTGCCTATTTTCAGGCACGACCCAGGGGAGGAGGATACAGATGAATGCCAACTGACCTTGAACCAGATTAAGCTGTTGATGGTATTTTTAGTGAATGGGGGGACATTTGGCCAGGGCATCAGGGAAACTCCCCTACTCTTTTAGAGAAGTGCCATGGGATCTTTAACATCCATGTGAACTACCACCAGAACAGGCAGATGGGACCTCAGTTTAACATCTCATCTGAAAGATGGCACCTTAGGAGTGCAGTACTGCAGTGTCAGTATTTGGGATATTAACCCATGTTCCTGGCATGGGGACAGAAGCCACAGCCTACTGATCTCCCAGCCTCAGAGGTGAGTGTGCTACCTTCTGAGCCTCTGACACTGCTAAGAGGTTTCCGAGATCCCAATACCTGTTATTTACTCAGGATACTGCTTACTGCAGTAAAAAAAAGTCACAACATTATGGCTCCTCCCTCCCACCCACCAATCTCAGATACGACTTCCTGAAGGCAATCAGTTAATCAGATCTATCAAATGGAGAAAATCACCCATTTCCTAAATGACTGCACAGGTGTCTGCTCCTCCTGATGGAAAGGTCTGCTACTGCATGCCATGAATACAGATCCAGCCTTTGTTCTGTTAAGTAAGAGCATAAAAAAAGAAACCCTAACCACATCTCACTTTCCTCGGATGTAACCTACTGCACTATCTGACTCAGTGGCCCTCCCCCCTACCTTGCCTCCCTCACCACCACCACCACCACTTAAGGTTTTTATTACCATAAGACATGTTACTCGTGCCGGCCCGGTGGCACCGAGGGTTGAGGCAATGGACACCACACCTTGCACCATGCTGGCGACCCAAGTTTGGGAACGAGCTCGGGATATCGGGGTTGGGGGGGTGCAGGATCGAGCTGCTGTCAGCAAGCTCTCCTCTCCCAGGGAGGGTTCTAGTGGTTCCCGACGCTACAGTGGCACCTAGTGGTGACTCCGTGCCCTCACAGTTGGGCCACTTCAGTGGGGGTTCAGAGGAGGCGGAGGCCTATGTAGATCGTGCGGAAGCGCGCAACCTGATGTGCTGGCCTCACTGCATGTCCTCCTCCGGGGTGCTGGAAACCAGTAAAATGGCCCTGGCACCCAGGGAGACAAAAGGCAGGGCAACCCGGACGGTACCCCACACTCACAGCTGGATCCACCCAGTCTAATCTCCAGCTCTTCACCTCGCTCCGGTGGCCCACTAGACTGTAGATAGAGTGCCAGGGCTCAGAGCCGGGGGTTGGCTTAGTTGGGTGAGGCACGGAGAGCATCCCAGGACAGAGGTTCAGGTGGCGGGGTCTCAGGCTGAGTGGGAAAAAATGCTGGTCCCTGTGCCCTAGCAGAAGAGAGCTCTATGGGGCCAGTGAGAAGGGAGCATAAACAGAATTCACAAAAAAAAACAAAAAAACGGACATATTACTCATCATACAGGGCACCTCTGGTTTGCTCAGTTTAGCCCTAAATACTCTCCTCGCACTGTAACAGTAAAAGGTTTAATATAATTACAGGGGTGTGTAAAAGAAATGACCACACAGACTGTAATAACTATTATTGGTATTTTCATGTACCATGCAGACCTAGCTAAAAACTAAAAGCTTGGGGCTGCCAGCACAGCGGTAGCACTACTGCTCACAACATCAGCAACCCAGGTCTGGGAATGAGCCTGGAGAGCTGGAGAGTCAGCTGGGGTGGGGAAGCTTCAGCGTCAGACAGACAGCTTGCTTCCCCTGGGAGGGAAGGGGGATGACTGTTCGGTGCTGGCCTGACCTCTGGTGGAGGCTAGAGGTACAGCAACTCGATGCCATGCCACGCAGATGGGTATGAGCGTGGTAGGACATCGGCATAAGCGCCTTGATGCCATGGCACAACCGTGACTCCAGGGGCTATAGGGGAAAAGGCCAGACCTAGCGGAGCATACTGGCAAAGGAAGGCACCCCTCACCACTCGACTTGCGAGGCTACAATAGGGGGTCCAAAACAAGAAGGATTTGGTGGTTCCCTCCACCCCAACCCTGCCTGGGGGGATAACCAAGGCTACATGGGGATGCCTGACCGGTGGATCGTGGGTCAGTGGAGCTCTGCCAGGTACCAGGGGATAAATAGCAAGTAAAAAAAAAAAAAACTAATAAAGACAATATTAACAAAAACAAAAAAAAAAAAAGGTTTGCAAACACTCTGTACGGGCATCATGGTACGACAGGGAGCTTAACCAGAAAGGAAAGCCAGCTTCTGGAATTGGGGATGGGGGGCGGGGGGTGGCGACAAAATGAGCATACAGATAAGGGTTGAAGGCCTGGCTAGAAGAAGAGAGATGTTGAGCTACAAAGAGCCAATGGAACCAGACATCAGCAAAGTGGGAAACGTGGGCCACTCTAGGGCTGCAGCAAAGCCATCAACACAGAATATACCTTGTGGCTAACATGACTAAAAGATTAATACTTGCTTATGGCTAGACAAACGCCAACCAACCTATAAGGAATGATTCTCAGACATACTAGAATGCCTTTGCTTAGAAAAATTGGACTACAGTCTCAGGAATGTCCAACAGGCCTACCTAAGGAAATAATTACCAGCTGGATGCCCTTATCACCATTTCAGAAGAACAGTAACTGAAAACCCACCAAAATAGTTACTTCAATGTCTTAACATCTAAGATAACCAGCTGAAACTCGCAAATGTTGATGTATTCTCTACCCATAGTCAACTCACTATAACCACTGGTAATATGCAAACCAAGGTTTACTACTACAGGTACAAGGTTATTGCCTTAGGTACCTATACCCTACCCTCCATTAGACACCAGCTGAAACTCCTCCCCCTGCTACATGCTCCTGCCAGCCCTCTTCCTGAATCATTCCATATCCTTGCCTGGCTTTTGACCACTCCATACCTCTCCCTCCTCCCTAACCTCAGTTCCGGCAAACTTGTTATAATTTATCAACCTATTTTGATGCCTTTCAGCACTAGCTCAGCCTCCCAACACTATGCACTTTTTGAGTTTGCCCAATTTCCACAGAAGATCTCTATGTGAATATATTTGTCCTCCTTATACAATGTTTTGCCATTTTGCCTGTACTGCACTCAGCGTATGCTCTTTAGGTCATCATCGTAACCACATCACTAGACTGGATGTATTTCATTTGTAATTGTACTTCTCCCCTTCCCCTGGGTCACACCAGGAAACGAGCCACGGCTCAGTGTGCCTCTCCTGGTTACCAACTTTTAAATAAATACTCAGGCCTGGTTGGCCAAGAGGGCAAAAGTGCTAATTTTTCTCTTGTTAAAGGTAGAGTTTGTGAATAGTTGTACACCAGTTTTCTTTTTGTGTGTTAAGGTAATAACATTTAAGATCTTACTGCTGTTATGACACTGTGAATGTGGATTACAGTGCTGTCCCCAAATCCTTTCTGGCCAGACAAAGAACAGTTATGTACTCACCATAACAGTAGATCTTCAAGAGAATTTTATCAGGCCACACCTATGGAACTATAGTTGACAGGTGCTAAGATCACCCACGCCGACATCCTATGTTGGCACATCCAATATATACAGGGAGGCCCCTTCCCTCCTCAGTTCCCTGCCAGAGATCATGCTCGAAGGACATCCCTAAAGGGAACTGGGAGAAAACCTGTGACTCTGCCTACTAGGCGAGGTAGGAATGAGCAGGTAAACCCTTCTGGAGAAAGAGACAGGATTTACAGAGCTCTAAATCCCTAGGGGGAAGGAGGGTGGGATGGCATGGTCTGATGAAAGATTCTCTCAAAGATCTACTGTTACATTAAGTATGTAAGTGTTCTGTCTTCTTTGAGGATATCTCTTTCATCAGGTCACACCTATGGAACAAGTACCAAGCAGTACTAACGCTAAAACAATCTGGGTGGCTGGAGCCTACAGACCTAAGAAAGGAGGCCTTGAAGCACAGTAGGCTAAAACCTGCCCTCTTTCTGGAGGCAATGTCCAGACTGTAATGTTTAGTAAATGTGTGGATAGTACTCCAGGTGGCAGCTGCACAAATCTCAGCAGCAGACACATTCTTGAAACAGGCAACAGAAGTGGTCATGCCTCTAGCTGAATGCCTATGAACACTAGAAGTTCCTTACCACACTTCCTGTACAGAAGGCAATATAGTTAGCCAACCATTTGAACAGGCACTGTTTAAAGGCAGCAGCACCCTCTTTCCCAGGGGTAGATGAAACAAAAAGCTGCGAGGACTTCCTGCAGTCCTTCGTAAGGTGTATACTGTACCCGAGTATTCCATGTACATACAAAGTATGGGGCAACACTTCCCCTGGATTGGCATGCTCAGGAAAATAAACTGGCAGGTGGATGGTTTGATTCAAAGTAAACTCAGACACCACCTTTGGTAGAAACTTAGAATTGGTATGTAAAGACACTCTGACTTTGTGAAAAATCAAATAAGGAGGCTCCCACGGTAGAATCTGAAGCTCTGAAATTCTTTGAGCAACTAAAAATAACGCTTCTAAGAAAGGAGGCATATGCCACAAGTCACGTCTGCCTGAAAAAAGTAAGCTTTTCAAACACAAAATTCAGGTCCCAGGCCAGGAGGACTGGATTATGGATAGGAGGCTTTAAATGTAGAATGTATTTCAGAAACGTCAGCTGAGCAACCGTACAACCATCATTACGCACATGAAAGGCTGAAATGGCAGCCAAGTGTACTCTGATAAGAGTATTGCAGACCTGCACCTAACAAGCATATCAAATACTGTAGAACATGATTTACTAGACAGGTAAAGGATCCAATTAATAAGCAGCAGCCCACACAGCAAACCGCTTCCACTTCATAGTCTCCTTGAACCTTAAGGTAGGAATCCAATGTAGAAGGGCAGCGGGAAAGGCCAATAGAATGTTGGCATGCATAGGTAGGGGTATTACTAGCAGAAAGAGGGAGGTAATAATGCCCCTTTACAAAGCCATGGTGAGGCCGCACCTGGAGTATGGGGTTCAGTTCTGAAGGCCACATCTCCGCAAGGATATAGATGCATTGGAGAGGGTTCAGAGAAGGGCAACCAAAATGGTGCTGGGTATGCAGGGAAAGTCATACGAGCAGAGATATAAGGAGCTGGATCTGTACACATTGGAGATAAGGAGGGAAAGGGGAGACAGAATTGAAACTTAAATATGTAAAGGGTCTCAAAGTGAGAGAAGGGAGTTACTTAAGAGGAAAGAGGAGGCCAAAACTAGAAGGCACAGTCTCAGACTTCAAGGAAAAAGATACAGGGCAAAGTGAGAGGGCGTTTCTTCACAGAAAGGATGGTAGAGCCCTGGAATAGACTACCAGACAGTGTGGTGGGGGCTAAATCGGTGGAAGAATTCAAGGGGGCATAGGACAAGCATATGGGGCTGAGTATCAGGGGGGAGGGCAGTGGCTAGCAGGAAGGGGGAGTTGTAGAGGGAAAAAAGAACAGACTAGATGGGCCGCTATGGTCCTTTTCTGCCATCAAGCTTCTCTGATTCTCTGATTCATGGAATAAGTGGTTCTGGTGAAAAGTTTTCTGGCAGTCACCAAGACATCATCCACCTTTTGTGATACCCCAAACCTAACAATGGCTATGTCTTCAGGAGCCATGCATGAAGATGGGGTGACATGAGTTCCAGATTGACCAGGGTTCCCTGTTCCTGTGACAGTAGGCCCTGGCATAATGGCAGAGGTACTGGTGGTTCCACTGCCAACTGCTGCTTCCACTGCCAACTGCTGTAGTAAAAAGAACCAAATCTGACAAGGCCAGAAGGGGGCAATGACTATCACAGATGCACCTTCCATTTGAAGCTTGATTAGCGCTCTCTGAATTAGAGGGAAGGAAGGAAAGGTATACAGGAACCTTCCCTTCCAAGAAAGGGACAGCATGTCTCATCAGAAAATTCCAGACCATGGAATGAGCGAGCAGAAAAGTGGCAGTTTTGCATGCGTGGGGACTCAAAAGGTCCAACTCTGTGTGGCCCACAAGTCAAACAGGTCTTCTGAATCCAAGGTCAGCAGCTCCCACTTCTGCATCCTGGACAGTGATCTGCTTAGCCTGTCTGCCAAAACCTTTTGGGCCCCTAGAACATGTACTGCTGACAGTTCTAGGCCATGTTCCAGAGCCCAATACCAGAACCTCATTGCCTCACTGCAAAAGGAGTAAGCATGAGTTCTCCCTTGCTTGTTGATGTAATGCATCTCACTTATGTTGTCCGTTTGTATTAACAAAGGACCCGGGGATAGAGGAGTCTGGAAGGCCTGTAGGCCATACAAAACAGCTCTCATCTCTAGGGCGTTTATGTGAAGGGTGGTCCACGTATCCTATGTCTGATGGGGCCCCAGATGTGACCCCCAGCCCATCACAGAGGCACCTGTAGTGAGAATCTGGTGAGGGGACTGAATTAGGAAATGAACCCCCTTCAGTAAATGACTGGGTTCCATCCATCACTGAAGCGCCTTTCGGACAGGAGAGGTTACTAGAACCTTCTGTTCTAGGTCATCTGTACGTTGGTCCCACTGGACTCTAGTGTCCACTATGGGATTCTCATATGCAGTCTGGCCAGATGCACTGTGACAATGGCCGTTGCCATCAGGCCTAGGAGTCTCAGGAATGTCCTGGCTGACATATATTTGTTGTTGTAGATCATCTGGGCCTGTGCAATCAGGTGCTCAGTCCTGTCCTAGAGTAGGAAGGCTAAGCCTTGGGCTGTGTCCAGGACAGCCCTTATGTACTGTTGACATTGGCAAGGGATCAAAACTGACTTTGGCACATAGACAGTAATCCCTAGAACATGAAAATTATGTCTTGTGCATGCTAGGGTGTGCAAAAGCTGCTCCTTGAATTGAGCTTTGAGAAACTAGTCGTCCAGCTAGGGGAAGACATAATGGCATTCCCTGCGGAGGGCTGCTGCCGCCACTGCTAAACATTTGGTAAAAACCTGTGGTGCAGATAAGCCAAAGGACAACACTGAACTGGTAGTGCTCCCCCTGAAACAGGAACCTTAAATATTTCCTGTGAAAACGGCAAATCTTGATATGCAGGTATGCATCCTGCATATCTAGGGAACAAATCCAGTCCCATACTTGCAGTAGTAGAGTAGGCCTTGCAGAGTGACCACTCTGAACTACCTGTACTCAAAGAAGTTGTTCGGATCTCTCAGATCTAGAATGGGTCTTAAATCTCCTGTCCATTTTGGGACTAAAACCCTGTGTTACTTTGCTCCCAAGGAACAGGTTTGATTGCTCTTTTCTGAAGTATGGTGTGAATCTCCTCCTGAAGCAACAGAATATGCTCTGAAAGACAATGGGAAGGCACTGATGGAGGGTCTGGAGGTAGTTCCAGAAGTTCCATAGCACGACATTGTGCTATTATCTGCAAGACCAAAGCATATGATGTTACCTTTCCTCCACTGGTCCAGATGGAGGGAAGAGGTGACCCCAGACAATCACCCCCAGATGCACTGGTGGTGGGGGGTGGAAGGAGGAGTCAAGCAGTGTCAGTTGCTACGACTGCTGCTGCAGTGCCACCTCTAGGAGCTTTTATGTAGGTGCGTCGGGTGGTTCCTGGTGGAGGTAGGGGTGCTACTGTTTTGCCCATACCCTGCTGTCTGGCTGTGGAGCAGTGCCTGGTAGTGGCTGAATGAAAGGGCACTCTCTGTCGACTCTTTGGATGAGTATGATAGAGGGAATGGACTGATTTCAGGGTTCTGCCTGAGGCCTGTAAACTAGAGAGGATATCTTACACATCTGCACCAAGCAATTTATACCCTCTGAATGGGACACTGAGAAAGGACTGCTGGACATCATTCGCAAAGCCAGTCACTCTGAGCCAGGAGTACACTTCCTGAGGCATACTGCAGAGGTTGCTGCCCTTGGCAGAAGCATCTGAGATATCATATGTGGAACGTAAGATGTTTGCCAATACTGGGACCTGCTCTGCGAGCTTTTAATATCTCCTACTTGGAAGTACCCTTTGGAGACTTCCAGTGACGTCACCTGGGAAATGGCAGCCTAAATTTTCGGCTCCATCCACCCTTCCGAATCAAACTCCATCCTGCATCTAAAATCACGACCCAAACCAGCAGAAGAGGATCACTGTATTGCCAACATGTCCACTAAGCAAAAGCAAAAGGAATCGGTGGCGATCTCATCGCAGAGAACAAGTACACAAGCCACATTGAGCTGGCAGTTATCTCCCACCTCGACTGCTACAATGACGGTGGAGCCAGAAGCCTATGCTAAGCACAATCAGTCTAATTTGGCAGAGACTGAACCAGAGCCAAACTTTACTACTGCATCCAAACAGTTAGTGGGTCAATTGCAAACGACTGGGACACCCTTCTTAAAATGGAGACTCTGGTATCTGATAACACCTGGGACATTAACGCCTTAGAAAGCCGAATGGTGAAACTAGAGGAGGCACCAGCTAACTACTCGAACATGTTGGACAAGCATAATTCAGCCCCGCTTTACCTGCACCGTCACGAAATGGAATTATTTGGTAGACTCAAGGATCTTGAGAATCGCAGGAGTCGGTGTAACATTTGGCTGCACGGGTTGCCAGAATTTCATTCATGGAAGGCCTGCTAAAGGAAATTCTACCTTTGCCACCAAACATCCAATTAAATTTGATTCAGGTGCATAGATCATTAGTGGTGCCTCCGAGGGACACTTCAGCCAGACCACGCTCAATCATGATGGTGTTTATGGACTTTTGGGTGAAGGAGCAAGTCCTCCACACAGTGTGGGGCAAAAGGGAGGACTTCGGTGATCAGCGTCTGTTTCTAGAGCATGATTACACTCCTGCTATGGTACTGAAAAGGAGAAGGGTGCTTGCTGTACAAAAGAAACTAAAAGAGAAGGGCTTGAAAGCCTTTCTTGAATATCCCGCAAGACTTCGGGTAACAACAACTGAAGGCACCAAACGGTTTGAGGAACTCAGTGATGCCTTGGACTTTCTTACTGGCCTAAACATCTCTCTCTCTCTCGAGGATCTAACCCCAGGCTTTCCTGAAAAGGATTTACAGGCTTCAGAATGGTGCAAGAAATAAGGTCAGAGATCTTTGGCATGAGATACCAGAGGCAAGGGGACAGGCCAAAGATACCACTACCACACGTAACTCGGAGGACCTGATTACTACGGGAGGAGCGGACCAGAACTGGAACAGATTAAGGACTTCCTATAGGGCAGTTAAATGCTGGACAGTAATCTTATGCAGGGACTGGGTCTATTGGTAATGTACTGATAAAATGCTACATTAATGGAGTTACAAAAATGTTTCAGCCATTCGATGGGTGTGAGAGCTCAGTGTTGATGGGACTCGGGGGTTCCTTGACATTGAGTCCCTTAAGAAAATTTCTTTTTTCCCCTGTAGAAACAAGGTAGACCACGAAGTCTGATTTACCAGAAACCATAGGGTTTCTCTATATTTAAAGAGCGGGATGGAGTACTGGGGATGGTCAGCAAAGCCCAGAGAGGCCACCAAGGCGCACCCACGTAACTACCCTCTCCCTCTTCTGAGCGTAATTTAGCCAGAGGAGGGGAAAACTTTGTTTGATTCCATCTTTTCCTCCCTCACTACAGTGCTCCTCACTGAGGGCAGAGTGGAGAGGAGGAATATAGGTTTTTTTCACCTTGAGGACTGTATGAGGGGGAAGTACATACCCAGACAAATTTAAATAAAAAAAAAAATTTCAAGTGTTGTCTTCTCTTTTTGAAGGTTTTTCCAACAGATTTAGAAAGAGGTGTTTCAAGTGTATGTTTGCTCTAAAAATGTGTGGTTTCTATTTTAATTATGTTATACTGTTTCTGAGTAGAATGTGTGTAGTCCATCACTCGGGCCCAGTAGGGGCCCCAAAACTCCTAGATACTCGCCATGGGGGACTTAAGATAGTTACATACAATGTTAGGGGCATTCACAGCCCAATAAAGAGGGCCAGATTGTTGCAAGAGCTTAATAGATTAAATGCAGATGTGGTATATTTGCAAGAGAACCATCTGGGGGAGGGGGGACACAAAGTTGAAGAGATCATGGGTTGGAGAGGTTTATGCCTCACACTATGAGGGCCATACTAGGAAAAGAGGGGTAGCTATACTCCTACAAAAAAAAAAGCCTGCTACAGGTTCAGGAGGTGCAAACAGACCCTGAGGGCAGATTTGTGAAAGTGTCTGGAGAAATGGAGGATAAAAAATTAAACCTGATTAATATATACGCCCCCAAATGATCAGATGGGGTGAAATGAGTTTTTTATGAAGACTCTGGCCAGGGAGGGGTCTGGTCCTACAGGGGTAAACATTATAGGAGGTGATTTTCAACAAAGTGCTCAACCCAATACTGGATAGATCAGGTGGGGTAGGGGGAAGTCCAAATCTACCCTAACACTATTAAAAATGCTCAAAGAAGTTCAGTCTTTTAGACATTTGGTGCCACCAGAATGTAGGGGCCAGAGACTATACTTTTTTACCTAGGCATCAGCAGTACTCTAGATTGGACTTCTTCCTGCTGTCTACAGAATGTGCTTATACAGTAGAAACCACCAAAATTGAAATCTCAACAATTTCAGACCATGCACCAGTTAGCATGCATATGATCTTTGACACCCCAACAAAGGGGATCATGGAGACTTAATGTCACCCTCTTGAATAGAGAGGATTTTAAAGATTTTATAACCAAAGAGACAAAGTCCTTCCTGGATTTAAATGGGCAGGATTCCCCTTCTCCCTCTATATTATGGGACACATTAAAGACTTACCTAAGCGGAAAGATCACATCGTACGCTTCACACCCTAAAAAGCAATCTACACTGCGCCAGGTGCAACTGGTACAAGAAATAGAGGTCCTAGAGGACAAACACAAACAAAACCCAGAAATAGCGACAGAGATCAGACTGAAATATGTAAGGAAGGAGTTAGGCATACTGCTAGACTTAAAACTGGAGGGACGCCTAAGATATGTCAAACAAAAGTATTACGAGCACGGAAATAGGGCAGGCACCATATTGGCTGCCCAGCTCAGAAAAGAGACGGCTAACAGAACAGTCCTGAGGCTTGGAAGTCACCTAAATGCCCCATATGTAAATAAACCAAAAGAGATAGCTGGGATGTTTGTAGCCTTCTATGAGGCAGTATATAAACCAGAGAGAACCACCCAGCATGTCCGGAGAGTGGATACATATTTAGGGAAAATTACACTACCATCAGTTAGTGCACTGGAAGCAGAGGCCCTGGAGGCACCAATCTCCATAGGTGAGCTAAAAAAGCAGGTGACAGGCTTGAAAAATCAGAAAGCACCGGGTCTCAACAGTTTTCCATCAGAATTTTATAAGACTTTCCTCCCTGACCTTATATCACCTTTACAGAAGGCCTTCAACTAAAGAGAGGCGGTGACCCAGCACCCACTTCCTGGAGCTAAGCAGAGATAACAGTACTACCCAAACCAGGTAAAGACCCGATGGAGTGCAGCTCTTATAGACCAATATCACTGTTGAACACTGATCTTAAGTTGTTCACTGGGATCTTGGCAAATGGATTACAACTAGTTATTGTCTCAGTGATACATACAGGGAGGCAGTATAGCGCAGTGGTTTAAGGCTCTGAGCTGCAAATCTAGTGACATCCAGTAGACCAGACCTGGGTTTGAATCCCACAGCTTCCACTTACATACTATGTGACCCTGAGCAAGTTACTTAACTTCCCTGTGCTCCCAGGATGCTCCTGTAAAAAAGCTTTCAGCTTAGTGTGCTACTCCTGGTTAAACAACTAAATAAAAAAAAAAATTATCAAACAGGCTTCATCAGGGATAGACTTATCCAGGATAACATCAGGAGATTTCTAAATATCATTTCATCACACACACAAAAAAAAAGAACAATTCCAAATTGCCATGGGTTAGACACAGAAAAAGCATTCGACCAAGTAGCCTGGTATTTTTCACAACAAGCTTCAACTAAATTTGGGCTGGGGACAGGTTTATTGGAGCAGTCAAGGCTCTGTATGCAAGGCCAGAGGCAGTGGTAAAGGTAAATGGCTGCCAGTCAGACAGATGTAATCTGGGTAGAGGCATCAGACAGGGTTGCCCCCTCTCACCCCTCCTATTTGCTTTATCACTGGAACCCCTGGTCACCACAATTAGGAACTGCGAGTCAATTAAGGGAGTGGAAGCGGGTGGGGTCAAGCGTAAGATTGCTTTGTATGCAGATGATGCGCTGCTTTTTCTGTCTGACTCCCCAAAATCTCTCCCCCCTTTGTTGGAGGTATTGACTGAAAAACAAGCTTTAGCAGGTTATAAAATAAATCAATGTAAATCTGAAGCCATTTTATTAAGTGGTGCCCCACCTCAAGGATTCGGGGATAGTTTCCCATTTGCATGGGCAAAAAAAAAAAAAAACACAATCAGATATCTGGGGGTTCAAATATCAGTCAATACTACATTATTGTATGCAAACAATTACAAAAAATTGTTACATACAGTGAAACTAGATCCAGTCAGTTGGAAGATCCTCCCCCTGTCGACCAATGGCAGAGCCCAAGTACTTAAAATGAACATCTTACCCCGGTTTTTATTTTTATTCCAAACCTTGCCAATCATGCTCAAGGAGGATTTCTGGAAAGAGCTTATTACTTCCACTAGACAATTTGCTGGGGGGGCAGACCAAGACACTCCCATAAATTACTGATGGCACCCAGGAAAATTGGGGGTCTGGGTATCCCAGACTTTAGAAGTTATTATTTAGCAGCTCAAGGTCCATGGATTCTAATCTGGTTAAAGAAGAAAGAGGAACCAGGCTGGTATAGAATAGAAAAAGATCAATTGGCAAGCATGCCTTTATGGGCACCGCCCATGGCCACAATTCCTAAGTCAATTTGGGCTAAAATAGGTAATCCGTGGACCAAACACACAGTAGAATCCTTGATAAAATTAAGGGAAAGGATAGGCACACCGAATGGGCTCAGCCCTATGTCCCTGATCAGATATCATGCTGACTTTGCCCCTCCTACCATTGATAAAGGTTATGCACACTGGGAGAGGAAGGGGCTGGTGTGTTTCTCCCACTTTTATTCCAGGGGCACATATATACAGGTTACTCACCTGTAACAGGAGTTCTAGGAATGATATATGTTGTTCATTCACACTGTCTGGCAGGTATCCTTGCCGCTTTAAATCTTGCCGGAAGGTCTTCGTTGGCTCCTCCCACCCAGCTGGGTGGAAACTCCTGCCCGCCCCCCATGACACCAGATCTGCTCCGCTTGGCTCAGGTTGTGCGTCAAAGCCGTGGAGGTCGGGTCAGGATGAATAACATATACCATTCCTAGAACTCCTGTTATAGGTGAGTAACCTGTATTTCTAGGGACATGGATATGTTGTTCATCCACACTGTCTGGCAGACTCCTAGCAGTTCTCCGGGAGGAGGGAGGCAAGGCGCACACCCCCTACTTAGGGAATAGAGACTGGAGAACTGCGGCCCCAAAACCAGCATCCCGGCGTGACTCAAGGTTGATGTGGTAGTGGGTGATGACGGTGTGTGCTGACTTCCAGGTAACAGCCCTGCAGATTTCCTGGATATCTCCGTCAGGGGATACCTGGCCCGCTTGGATACGGGCTCGAGCTGCATCCCGGTGGACTCCGAGATGAGCCTAAGCAAACCCAGGAAGGACGAAGGGCTATCGTCCAGTGACTGACCTCCAGAAGACTCCAAGTCCACTCGCCTGGAGAAATCGTCGTCAGACTCAGAAGAGTCCGCAAAGAGCTGCCTTGGGCCTGAGCCACCCTCCACCTGCCGAGGGCGATCGGGAATCAGGGTGACAGACAGCCTACGGGGCAGACCCTGGGCTGACAGAGTTCTTGGTCGGAGCCCCAAACAACGGCTGTGGAGGCGGAAGTTCCACCAGAATCGGTGGAGCAGCTGGTTTTGGCTGAGCAACAGGCCTGGAAACAGGCGCCTCGGCTAAAGCGAGGGGTTGCTTCAGCCGCTCCAGTGACAGCCACTTAATGGCCGGGGAAGGCGACGACGTTGGCTTGTTCCCGGCCAGAAGAAGCTGTTGCCACATGAGGTCCTCGTATCGTCGACGCAACTCTCATGCCGAAGCCTCCCCGTCCGGAGGACGAGGGTGGCGCCTGCTTGTCGCGGAAAGCCGAGACCGACCGCCTATGGCGCGGGATCGGCTGGACCGCTGGCGAAGTCAAAGACCGAGACCGTGAACCTCGATCTTTTCCGAGGAGGAGCGGGGAAACCCGCCTCCTCGCTCGGAGGTCACCGAGGGCTCCGAACCAGAGCACTGGCAAGCCCACGGGATCCTCAACCACCACCGGGGAACCGGGAGAGGATTTTGCCGCTGGTTGACAACCCATCCAACGGGTCGAGAAAGATCTCGATCAAGGCCGACGGGAGTCTCGGCCAACTGACCTGACGGGACACCGTGGAAGCCAGTGGTCAGTCAAGGATCGACCAAGTCGATGGTCACCACTGAGTGGGGGACCTCTCCCCGCCTCCCAAGAGCGCCGACGGAGGACTCTACCTTGTCCTTCTTTTGGACCGAGAGGAAGGTCCAGCAGATGTTGGTCCCTCTCCTTTAGTGGAGAGGGACAGACAAAGCTCCTTAAAGGAAGCAGAATATGAGGATCCCAGGGAGAATGGGATAAATGCAGCGGCCGAGGAAGATGCAGCCCGCGCCGCCTCCTCTTCGAGGGCGATCATCTGCTCTAGCTGTTCCGCCAAGCCGCCTGGCTAGAAACCGCCAACTGGGCCTTCGACTTTACCGGAGGGTAGCGCTGGTCGCCCAAGTTGCAGACGGCAGCACAATCTTCCGGACGAAGCTCTGAAAGTAGAGCACAGGTCGCAAGCCTGCGGGTCGTGCTCAAGGCCCAAGCAGTAGATGCACGTGAGTGCGGATCCATCCGAGACATCTTCTGCCCGGCATGGGCATCTCCGGAACCGAGTCGACGGTCCATCGGAGCCATGAGGGAAAGAAGTTGACCAAGTCTAGAAAACCTTAAACTTTAATTTCGGAAAACCGAAGAGTTAGGAACCAGTCTTATACGCAGCGTTAAGGAGGGAACCTGAGCTTCCAAGCGTAAGGAAGATCATGCCATGGGCGGAGCCGAGTTTTACCACCCGGGTGGGTGGGAGGAGCCAGCTTGAAGACCTTCCGGCAAGATTTAAAGCAGCAAGGATACCTGCCAGACAGTGTGGATGAACAACATATCCATGTCCCTAGAAATGAGCTTCTTACAGCTTAAGCAACAGTTTGGCTTAACGGGCACAATGGGAGAGAGAAGCAAAATATTCAAATATTACCAACCACATGGTCACTGAGATTGGGGGAGGGATGGGCGGTCACGTCATCCCCTAACTGGAGAGAGTTTACTTGGAAATTACTTACTAGGTACTTTTTGACTCCCACCTGAACCAAATACTTTGATCCCTCGAATACTGTCAGATGCTGGAGGAAATGTGGAGAGTGAGGTACCCATTGGCATGTTTTTTTGGGATGCCCTAAATTGAGGCCTTTTTGGCAGCAAACACATGCAGAAATTCAAGCTATTCATGATTTCTCATACCCATGTTCTTTCCAGGTGTTAGTACTGGGAGCTGACGCACATTTAGTGAATGCCAGGGGGAGAGACAGGTTATTTCATATTTTAAGACAAGTGGCCCTCAAATGTATTACTTTGCAGTGGCTCTCCCAAGATCCTCCAGCCCTTTCCTTATGGCTCCAGAAGGTGGAAGAAGTAGAAAGAATGGAAAGGCTCACGGCCTCTATCCACTTGGGCCTAGATAAATTCTTAGCTATTTGGTCCCCTTGGCTTACCAAAACCATGGGGATAGCAGGGACTCCAGAAATTGGAAGGCAAACAAGGGGTTTGACCCCTGATACATTATAAATTTATAGAATGGATTATATAGAAAGAAAGACAGACTATGCACATCAAGTTGCTAATAATAGATGGTGTTTATTAGTTTAGTTTTGGAAACCTGTTAAAAATACGTTGAAGGTCTGGCATGGTATGGAGGGGGTGGGCCGCTCAGATGGGCAGGAGGGCTGTTATGAGGGGCAATGCTGCTTTTCCACTTTAGTCCCTTTGTTGGCAGGGGAGGTCCTATCGCCTCCTAAATTAAAATGGACAATCAATAAGAAACAGCATTAATATTTGTCAGCCACCCACACTGTATTAAATACATCTCTTACTGTTATGTGTAATACTGCCTGTGTTATAAGTGAGACTCCAAGGAGCCGTGGAATGCTTGTAACCAGAGAATGAAAAATAAAGTACCCTCTGGGAGGGCCTGAGCAGCTGCGTTGGCCTTCTTCCAGAGAGTATGTTGGTATCTGACTATATGGGCCTGACAGTTTGCAATTCTCAGCCCCAGAGAGGCAGAAGCAAATGTTCTTTTGCCCAACACATCAGGCCTCCGGGACTGCTTATCAGGAGGAAGGGAATAAAGATGCTTTGGTGCCTTAGATGTGCTATGGGCTGCATTTATGACCACAGAACCGCCTCAGGAAAGGAAGAAAAAATTACTCACCTTAGTAATTATGTTTCTTCTAATGGAGTCTTGCTGTATTCTGACTATTGCAGTTAGCCTCAGCACTCCAACTGCCCCATAGAGTAGAGGGTTAATTTCTAAGCAGACCATAGAACGTTGAGCTCGAGCTCAGTTCAAACCTCTGTCTGCTGCACTGCCTGTGAAAAAAGGCTTGCCTGAAGGGGCCAGATAACATCTTGCCGCCTTACTAGGTATGGCAGGTATCATGTTAGGTCTATGCCAGGCAGCAAGGTGGCATCCTCAAATACAGGCAGGAGGGGAGGAATGATGATGGGTGGGGAAATCAGGCAGTTATAAAAGTCCACTAGGTTTTTCTTAGTAATGTCCTGTTCCTCTGAATCAAATACCATGGCAGTTTGGAGTTTCCGTATCATGGTAATAAAAGAGGATCTCCAGGGGGACATCTGGGTGTGTATATCACAGTCTCCTCACTCCCAGTTGATACAGTGGAGCTAGTTCTTTCACAGAAGTCCACATAATCCTCTTTCTCCTGCATGCTGAGGTCAGGATGGTACTTCTGGTCCTCATCGATGTGTTCAATAGAATGCAGGAAAGGAAGAAAAAAGTACTCACCTTAGTAATTATGTTTCTTCTAATGGAGTCTTGCTGTATTCTGACTATTGCAGTTAGCCCCAGCACTCCAACTGCCCCATAGAGTAGAGGGTTAATTTCTAAGCAGACCATAGAACGTTGAGCTCGAGCTCGGTTCAAACCTCTGTCTGCTGCACTATGAAGCGCAACTGTCAGACTCTTATGAGCTAATACTAACTACTATGTGGAAACTGTAACATTTTTACTAGCCAAATGGCAACCAAATATTTTGGATCCCCAAAAGACTCAAGTCAAGAAATCCAAAATCAAAAACCAGGTAGTAAACAACTTAAGACTGTTAAATTATTAATATAACCCACTCCCCCTCTCTAAAAGGAGGAAGTACCCAAATGCACTCCTGGGGTGCAACACTGCACCTGCCAGCCCACTTCCCAAAAACAGGTTCTGAGAGGGAAGGTAGGGAGGAAGGGAGGTCAGAACACAGCAATACTCTATTAGAAGAAACATAATTACTAAGGTGAGTAATTTTTTTCTTCAAACAACATGAAGTCTTGCTGTATTCTGACTATTGCAGACTACCAAGCAGTACCTCCATGGAGGAGGGAATCGAATCTACCTTGGGAATAGACTCTGCAGTACTGCTGTACCAAACTGAGCATCACTCCTAGCCTGGATGTCCAGGGAGTAATGCTTGGTAAATGTATGGACTGTTTTCCAGGTGGCTGCTTTACATATCTCTAGCAAAGGAATATCCCTGGCTGCAGCCAGGGAAGCAGCTGTACCTCTAGTCGAATGAGCCCTCAAGCCTGAGGGAGGTATTTTGCATAGCTTCTCATAGTAGAATTGAATACAAGAGACAATCCACCTGGCAATAGTTCTCTTAGTGGCAGGTTTGCCCTTACCCACTTCCCCATAAGTGAGAAACAACTGAAGGGAGTCAAACCTGTGAGCCTTAGTATGCTCAATATAGTAACTAAGGGCTCTTTTTAACATCCAAACTGTGTAAACTTCTTTCTCCTGAAGAATGATCAGTGAAGAACACAGGGAGATACATAGATTGGTTCAGATGAAAATCTGAAACCACTTTAGGTAAAAACCTCCGGTTAGTTCTAAGGACCACCTTATCTCTATGGAATGAGAAAATCAGGCTCCACTGACAGAGCTTGCAATTCACTGATAGTCTGGCAGAGGTAATAGCTACCAGGAACACAGTTTTCCAAGCTCTGCTGAAGACAAAGGCTCAAAAGGGGGTTGCATAAGCCGAGCAATGCAGACATTGAGATCCCAAGCAGGGGTAGGATCCCTAAAGGGGGGATTGGTATGAAGCAATCCCTTGAAAAATTTACAGAATGCACGGTGAGATGACAGTGAGGAAGGCTTTCCCGCTGACAGAAAAGCAGAAACAGCTGACAAATGCACTTTGAGAGTAGCTGGTCTGAGGCCTATGCCATTAAGATGAACCATATAATCCAGAACTGTAGACAATCCAGGTGTCTGGGGATGTATGCTTTTTGGAACACCAAATGCTGTATCTTTTCCATTTGGAGTAGTACATTTTTCTGGTGGCAGGCTTTCGAGAGGCTTTGAGAATATCCAGAACCCCTTGGGACAGATGCAAATCTGCATAATGTAACTCTTCAAGAACCATGCCTTGAGACTGAGAGACTGAAGATTGGGGTACCAAACCGTCCCGTGAGAGGAGGTTAACAGGTTGTAATTCCTGGGAAGAGACAGGGGAAGATGGACTGCTAGGGACAGCAACAGGGGTACCAAGGCTGCCTGGCCCAGTCTGGAGCAATCAGAATCACCTTGCAAGGCTGTGACCTTACTTTGACCAGAACCTTGAACAGCAGAAGAAAGGGAGGGAAGACATATAGAAATTTCCCTTCCCTGTTCAAAATCAGAGTATCCAGAGGGACTGAGCCCAAGAATGGGGGTCTGCAACAGAACAGAGGAAGTTGGCGATTGTCTGGGGCTGCAAAGGATCTATCTCTGGAGTGCCCCACCTTGAAAAAATCACTTTCAACACCAGAGGGTCCAGGGACCATTCGTGATGACACTGGGCGATCCTTCTCAATGCATCTGCTAGCACGTTGTCCTTCCCTGGAAGGTGGACTACTATCAGAGAGGTCTGCAGAGAATAAGCTAGGGACTACAATTTAATGGCTTCCATGCACAAGGCCGTGGACCTAGTGCCTCCCTACTTGTTGATATACCACATGGTGGTGGTGGTGTTGTCTATCCTGACCTGAACCACCTTGTTCTTCACAGACTGAGAGAAAGCTTGCAGGGCCAGAAAGACCGCCCTGAGTTCCAGGAGATTGATATGAAGAAGGGATTCCTGAGGGGACCACAGTCCCTGGGCTGTGCAAGTCCCCAGATGGGCTCCCCACCCCAATAGAGAAGCAGGTTGCCCTGATTCTGCCACCACTGGACAGCCTGGATCAGAGTCTGGGTCACTGGAACTAGTTTGGTTAGAGAATCTTTCTTCTGAGACCAAAAGACCTCAGGTGAAACTGAATGTCCCTAATCTGAAATCTGGCCCCTTGGACCACTGCTGTAGAAGATGCCATGCGGCCCAGAAGTTGAAGGAAGTGCCTTGCTGGCCGAGACACCAGAAGGTGGAATGAAGAAGCAAGCTCTACAATAGCCCTTGCCCTTTCCAGGGGAAGAAAAGCTCTTGCTTTGAATATATCCAACTCTGCCCCTGTGAAGGTGAGGAGCTGTACAGGCTCGAGAACTGACTTGGCAAGATTGAGAAGGAATCCTAGGGAAATGAGCACTTGCTGAGTCACTTGAAGGTCTGACTTTACTTGGTCTGGGGACTGACCTACAATGAGCCAGTTGTCCAGGTATGGAAATAAAGAAATATTTTTCCTTCTTAAAAAGACCACTACTACTGCTAGGCATTTTGTGAATACCCTTGGAGCTGATGTCAGGCCGAACGGCATAGCTTTGAACTGATAATGGCCTGAAGGCAATACAAACCTGAGGTACTTTCTGTGGGAGCACCTGATGGGAATGTGAAAATAGGCATCTTTTAAGTCCAGGGAGGCTAGCCAGTCCCCTGGCCTTAGTGAGGAAAGGATTATTCCCCGAGTCACCATTTTGAATTTTGGTTTTAAAAGATGTTTGTTCAGGTATCTTAAGTCTAGGATGGGTCGCCACTCCCCAATCTTTTTTGAGGTAAGGAAGTACCTGGAGTACAGACCTTGGCCCCTGTGCAATGTAGGAACTCTCTCTACAGCCTTTAGAGCCAGTTGAGATGAAACCTCTGCCTCTAGGGCAATGGTTTTGGAGATGCCTGCTGGTGGAAAAGATTTGGCCATCAGCTTTGGAAATTTCTTGAAGCCGAGAACCAGCCCCTGGCTTACCACCTCCAGGACCCACTTGTCTGAGGTAAGAGACGTCCAGTCCTGGATGAAGTAAGCCAGCCTGCCTCCTACTGGAATGGGGGAAGTCGACCCGGGCTGACATAACAGAGTGTCTGCTTGGCAGGAGCCTTGGGTAGAGTGATGGATGCAGCTCTGTTCATCCTTCTGCCTCTCCCTCTGAAGAACCTCCTCTGAAGAAAAGGAGAAACAGCCTGTGCTTGGTAGAAAGGCCTATGAAAAGGCCTGCCCCCAGCCTGCTGCCTTTGAGGAGTTGCCTGCCTTTCCTTGGTCTGTGCACTCCTATAGGTGGTCCTATACTCATCCATCTTTTTCATGTAATCATCTGTCTGCTCCCCAAACACAGAATTCTCCACCACAGAGAAATCCATGGCCTTAGCCTGGGTGTCTTGTGAGAGACTAGTACATCTGAGCGAAGCCATTCTCCGAAGAGCCACAGATGTAGCTATGACTCTAGATAACACATCATTGGAGTACACAGCAGCATGGAACTGTACCTTAGATGCCTCAATCCCATCAGCAGCCACCCCATCCAGCTCCAAGGCTAGCTGGGGGGAGGCCTGCTTAGCCACTACAGTGTCCCACCTGGACTTCTGGTACCTGGCTGCATAGGCCATATAATTAGTCTGCCTGAGTCACAAGGCGGATGTCATGTACTGTTTCTTTGCCATGGCATCCAGCTTCCTAGAATCTTTATCTGGGGGTGTGAAGCAAGGGTATATTAGCCTTATCACAGGCTACAGCTTGCACAACCCCAACATGGCTGCACTGCTGATACAAGTACTCTGTACCTGAACCTGATAAGGTGTACCTTTTGTCCATCCTTCTGTCGACAGTAGGTGCAGAATTTGGAGTTTTTAAAATATTTTGTGTCTGTTTCCCAAAAGACTTATAAAGGGGAAAAGACAGTCTTGTGGACTCTGGGATGTCCATCATCTCCACATAATCAAGTTCCTCTTGTTCCTCTACAGCATCTTCCACAGGGAGCTGGAGGGTTTTCTGCTGCTTTCCTGTAAAACATGTAGTGGGAAGGGAACTCAGAAAGCCTAGGAGGGGAAACACCAGAAGGCCTGTCTGGGGAGATGTCCGGTTCAATGGGCTCAACCAGATCTCCCACGCCATCGTCATCATAATAATGTTCATCCCCCTGCAAATCTGGTTCATAGAAATCTTCAGGGGCATAATCTTGAAACGGAGGAACCGACCGAACAGAGTGCCTGCCAGAAAGCGCTGGATCAGATAGAACTGGACGAAGCAATTCTACAATCCTTATCATATTGGCAATCTCTTCAGCGGTCGGAAAATGGGTCTCTGGATCCGAACCGGACGATTTTTCTTTTCTTTTTCTTTTTGTAGAAACTGATCCCTCAGGATCGGCTCTCCTCTTTCCTGAAGAAGTATCGCCCTGGTCAGAGGGCACTCCCTAAGGTTCGGTCGGAACCGAACCGGGCTGGCCATACGGGTCAGCGGACTTTATGGCCTCCTTATCCCTGAGCCTACCTAATCTTTTTTTCAGGGTAGACTTAGGAAATTATTATTTTTTTTTTTACAGATTTGGCAGTCTGAATCGAGGCAGTCAAAACCCAGACAATAAACACAGGTGGTGTGGGGATCAGCCTTAGCAAAGACCTCCCCACACACACTGCAGTGTTGAAACCCAGTGGGCCCAGTTTTTCTTTTAGGTTTCTCAGACGTAGCCATCCTAACCACAAACTTACCATTTTTATGGCAAACAACCAGGCAAGACACCCTTATCGGTTTCTAACCATGTCACGGGTATCGGGGGGAAAAAACCACAAGAAAATGCTTTTTTTTTTTTTAAACCAATAAGGACCGGTAACCACACTCTAAGTTTAAAAACAAAGACAGAATACATAAATCACTAAACGGCCGGTTCAGTCGAACCAGTCGAAAAAACAAGTTTTACAATTTCCACAAGTTTACTAAGTCTAGTTCACTACCTAGTACTTAATGTACCACAGACAGAGATCTGAACCGAAACTTGCGAAAAATAATCGGTAAAACCGAGGACTTTAACAGACTTTCAAACCGTGAGCAAAGGAGAAATCTCCAGAGCAGCCGTTCAGTTAGGCGGAGTAAAGAATCTGACAGTTGCGCTTCAAAGTGCACCAGACAGAGGTTTGAACTGAGCTTGAGCTCAACGTTCTATGCTCTGCATTGAAATTAGCCCTCTACTCTCCAGGGCAGTTTGAGTGCTGGGGCTAACTGCAATACTTCATGTTGTACGAACAGGTGAAGCAGTCCACGGCTGGGAGGAAGTCATGTGTGTCAACTTAGCAGGTGTTGATGCTGGGGTTAGACGTACTGGCACCATTAACGTATCCCCTGCACAGGAGGAGGTCTCAGGTACTTAAGCATGTCTGTAAAGGATGAGAGCGCTGCCTGCACATAGGCAACCATGTAGTCGACAGGAACGTCAGAGGATGTCGACAGGGGAAGCACAGTCCCGATGTCAACGGTGACTCACCAGCCACAACAGGCTTGGTGGCACTCACAGCGTGCCTGGACCTGGTGTGAGTGTCAGTGGTCTGGGAGGCTAGTGGTGTCGCCGCCATACCAGTCAATGGCGCTGAAGTAGTCACACTGGAATGGATGGGCGACCATCAGCAAACTGGGGAGCCCTGTCTTTGCTGTGCCAGTGTTTATGCTTCTGCTGCCCTGAGGTTTTCTCCTGGGACTTGGAAAAGTGAGAGCCCAAGGAGTGGGCCGCTGACACAGTTGTGCTCTTTTCCTGGAGCTCTTTCTCCATCCTGGCTGCCCCGCTGCTTTAGAACAAAATGTGGGTTTGTAAAGCCTACTCTCGGTGTCCCTGGGTAGCAGTGTTGAATTTTTTGCAGATCTGGCTGTCCATCGCGTTATGGGCCGAGCCAAGGTAGCACATGCGGATGTCGTGCGAGTCACCCAAATATATCTTCTTGTCGCACTTGCAGTATTTTAACAGTTTTAACGACTCTTTAGTTGACATACATGTTGTCAAAAATCACTTTATATAAATTGATGATGAACTAAGGTGAGAAATAATGGGAAAACAGTCAAGAGTAATGGCAGTGTTTCAGTGGAGGGTCTAACAAGTATGGTCGAGAGTGAGAAAAGAACTGAGGAGGGAAGGGGCTACCCACATTTATATTGGAAGTGCCGACGTAGGACATCATCATGGATGGCTCCTAGTGGACTGCTTACAAAGTTTCCATGTGGTCCTAGCATCTGGTGGCCATAGTTCCATAGATGTGGCCTGACGAAAGAGATATCCTTGAAGATCACCCTTTTCCACTTCTTTTGCCCTTTACTTTAAACGCCCAGCCTCTTACCCTTTACTGCTCCCTGTACCTTAACCTCCCTTTTCACTTTAAGTTCTACAACTCCTCCAGTGTTCCTCCTTTCATGTGGAATATTGGCTCTTATCTTTCCATAACTGTCCGCCTTCTTCTCCCTTTCTTTGTTGCATCTTATTCTCTCCGCTCCTCTGATACCCTCTCTTTCTTCATCTCTTTCACTGCAGGACCTCAGCGAGTCAGTGTGTTTTCTCTGTCATTCTCTCTAACCTCTGGATAAGCTTCCCACTCCCTTTACATGTTTCCTCTCCCCCTTTTTTATTATACTTCATTGTTTTTTCGTGAAATACGATACATGACAGGCCATGACATGAACATTAAACATGCTGAGTTGATTGATAGCCATAGTGTAATGCCAGGTACTACCATTAGCTGTTTGTTATCAAGAAAGATATCAAGATGGGCCAGGCCGGTGGCGCGGAGGGTTGAGGTGCTGGATGTCACACCACGCCGGCGACCTGGGTTCGGGAACGAGCGTGGGTCGTCGGGGGCTGGCAGGGGAGGACGAGGATTGAGCATCCATTGACTGCTCTCCTTGTCCTGGGATGGACTGGGGAACACCATCGCACAGCAGCAACCTCTGGGGACGCCTGGAGGTACTGCCAGCGTGATGACAGCTGGGGGGGGTGCGGCGGATGTCGGCACACAGTACCTGACGTCACTGCATGTCCGCATCCCCGAGGGACAAAAACAATTGGAGGAAAAATGGCTGGCCGCGACCGTGCAGCTTGATGGCCGTGCCCTGCACTGCCAGGAAGACTTGTGAGAAGTCCCGTCGGGGAGGATCTGGGGCTGTCCTGGCTAGGAGTGGCAGAGGGGGCCCTCCAGTGGGACAGCATGATGGCCATCCCGGACCCTCCTGGGTGCGATATGAGCCACCCAGCTCTCCGGGTGGGCAGGGCCGGCGGCTGGATGCCCCAAGCCAGTCTCGCCACAGAAAGGCGACAAATATGGAAGTGATAAAAAAAAAAAAAAAAGATATCAAGGTGAACTGGGAATGTAAAGCATGAATTGATGTGACACAGTAAGCCAAGCTTGGGATGGGGTTTAGGGTACATGGCATCCATACTGGTGAAGAAATCACGGTTTCAATCCAGTAGAACAGCAAAATATTTGAAGTGGAGTACTTTTTCAAGGGGAGTACCACAAAGGGTACTGACGACTGGTTTGGATTAGTGCTGAGCTGGCTTCTATTCAGTGCCAAAAGTCATGGAGAACTGTAGTGACAATTCCAGCTCAGGGACTGAAGCTACTAAGAGCATAGTGTCATCCACATACATTCTGTATGTACTGTATATAGAAGAAGACACATATTAAGGGGAAGTTGTTGAAGAAAACTGCAAAGAGGATTAGGTCCAGATCAGACCCCTGAGGGAGGCCACAGCTGCTAGGGAGTGGGGAGGAAAGGGCACTGCCAACATGAGCCAACTGGTATAGTCAGCAAGGTAGGAACAGACTCAGCCAACCATAATATCAGACCGCCCACTTCTGCACACTTATCCAGGAGGATGGTGCACACCAGAGTACCGAAGGCCTTAGCTAGGTTGATAAAAATTACCACTATGACATAGATTTGGTCCATCCCTTTCAGACGGGGTCAGTGACTTGAAGTGGAAAGGAATTTGTGGAAGCCATATTGGAAGGGGGAGAGGAAAGAAGAGAAGTCAAAAAAGGAGGAGAGTTGGGTAAGAACAAACTGCTTCTGCATAAAAAGAGCAGACGAAACTGTAGTTCTGGACATACAAGAGAAAAAGGAATTGCTTCAAAAGAATGTGATTCCAAAACTTTAAGAAAATGATATACAAGGTTTTTTTTTTCTATTTATAGTGCTTTTCCCTGTGTTTCTCAACCCCCCTGCCCTTACTGCCAGCGCATGCATGTGGAGGCCAGACAGGCCATGCACTGTGGGATGCCCCACCCTACCGGTCACCGGACACCTGCCTATGCCACCACGGGCCTCCACCTGGTGACGACAGGACTGCAATGCCCCTCCCAGGATAGGAGAGCCACTGCTTGATCCTGCTCCCACCCACCCCCGTGCCACAAAACAAATTTTAACGGTCAACTGAATGACTAAATTTCCACAGAGTCTGTGCAAGTAGGTCAACAGTGGGGAAAAACTGAGGCAGGGGCAGGGCAGCCCATGCGTATGTAGGATAGGAGATGGCATGGGACGTCGGCGTGGGCGACCACTACTAAACTGCTACAGAAAAGCTTCCATGGGATCCTAGTGCCTGGCAGCTAAATTCCATAGGTGTGACCTGATGAAAGAGATATCCCTGAAGATAGAACTTCTCTGCACCTTGGCAAGGGCAGGAAGGAAAGAAGGAATGAGGCTGCATGGCAGTTCCAAAGGTTCATACTAGGTTCCATAGTTTGGAGCCAAGTTAGGAGCCAAACCTGTGTGAGGCATAAAGGGTGCAGCTCTGGGGCAGACATGAGACAATGGGACTATCACAGGCTACCAGTCTGGGGGCTGGAGTTAGGAATAAGCAAAGGCAGGAAAGTAGTATCAGGCACCAGGGGTTCCAAGGGCAGAAAATATATACTAAAGGTGGGGGGGGTCAAGTTATGCTCACAGGTGCTAAAAAATTAAAGAAAAATAATTTTGGCATCAATGCTAGAGCTCTTTTTTTCATGGAATAAAAGTTCTCCAATTCCTCAAAACAGTTCTCCGATTCCCTCTCCTATGAGAACAGGATAGCCTGCCTTCAAGCCTGTACTAATCCACAGGGGCTCCTTAAGAAAATGTGATATCTAGTAGAGGGGCCCCAAAGGCATCTGCCCGACCCCTCAACACTCCCAGTGGCTGACCACCTTAAATATCTGGCTTGCGCCAACGCCACCCCCAACCCAAGAAAACAGTTCTTGGATTACCTCTTCTGAAAGAGCAGGACAGCCTGTTTTCCAGTGTCACACGAGCTACAAGAGTCCCTGAGGAAAATGTGACATCCTGATGGCAGAGGGATCCCCAAATACCTCAGCCCAGACCACTCTAAGCACTCCCAACTGACTTAGAAATCTGGCTTGGCACCCAAGTTTCTTTTCTGTTTTTGGCCCCCTCAAAGAGAAACAGTTCTTGGATTTCCCTCTTAAGAGAACAGGACAGCCTGTCCCCAGGCATCACATGACCTACAGGGTCCCCGAGGAAAATGTGGCACCCTGTTGGTAGAGAGATCCCCAAAGACTTCAACCTTGATCCCTCTAAGCATTCCAGGAAAACTCAGAAGTCTGGCTTGGGCAGGCTGGCTAGTGCAGTGGTAGGACTACTGTTAGCCATTCAGGTGACTCGATTCTATGCCCCAAGCCTGGGAAGTCTGGAATCAACTGGCAAGGCAGAGTTTCATCATCCTTCCTGGATGCGTCCTGTCTTTTTTTTTTTTTTTTTTTTTAAATGGTATTTTGTAGGTTTTTCTCCCGCTTACCCGCCAAAGGCCCTGGAGACAGACAGTCATGTGTGCATGTGGAGGAGGCCCCGTGCTATACACACACACACACACACACACACACACACCCACCCCCATGGTGCCAGCTCAGCCCCTTCCACCCACCCGCAACAATGGCACCCACCTCCTGCTCACGCTTATCCATCTGACCTCCACCCCGTGGGAGTGGAACTAGGGAGAGACAACCCACCCTCACCACCCCCAGAGTGGAAAGCAGCCTGCTGGCTTGTCCAGTCCTGCCCCCCACACACACACACACACACACACACTCCGGCACCCCGACGACCTGAGGTCATTTCCGAACCTGGGTAGCCAGTGTAGCACGAGGTAAGGCATCCAGTATCTCAGCGCCACTGGGCCGGCAGTGATACCTCCTGTCTTGAAGAAGGGTGGTGGTGGGGGCCACAAAGACCTCAGCAGCAATTCCTCTTGGCACTATTGGTAGCCAATTGCATTAGAAATCTGATGTCAGTCCACCTCCAGGCATTATGTGACCCACGGGTTCCCAAAGAAAATGTGGCATCCTAGTGTGTGTGTGTGTGTGTGGGGAGATGACTGGACTTCATTCCCAACCCTCAGAGCTTGGTGACTAACTGGGTAGAAATCTGACTTCACACCAGTTTGTTTCTAAATTAAAGCAGAAATTCAAATTAATGTGGTGTTCTGAGTTTGCCTTCATGACGCTGGGAAGGTTTCCAACCCCCCACATTAGAGGCATTTTTACTCCGGCACTGCAACCAGCTCCCTTCTAGCCAGCCTCTCCAGCACAGTCACCCTCCTTCCTCAAATGCTTACTCCAACTATCTTTCCCCCATGGAAGGGTCTTCGGAATTACCATTACCCCGCCAGACATCCGGACCCACTGAAGAAGGGTGCCTGGTTGGTGGTTTAGGACTAGCGGGGGGGGGGGGGCTGGCTGTCATCCTGCAGCAGTCAGAGATTTTATTTCCTGATAACCTGAAGCAGCCAGCAAGCCACTAGAGCACATGCACACAAGGTGTGCTTTCATGCCGACGGCAGACTGCACCCCCCCCTCCCTTTCTGAGCATCTCCTACTGCACCAACACCACTTGAAGGCACCCAAGTGGCAGTCGAGTTGCAGAGAACACTACTCCCCTTCCCAGAAGAACAGTGTCCGCTGGAATGTTTGATCCTCCTGCCCCAGGCTGGCCCTTAGGTCCCCGGGCTCATTCTCAAACCCGGGTCACCAGTATCACGAATGGTAGCACTACCACTGCGCCACCAGGCAATCCACGTGTCCAATTTTCATTTTTGTCCAGCTTCCCACATTTTCCGGAGGAAAGTGAAACAATACTTTCAGGAATATGCCCCAATCCCCTCTGGAAGGCAAAAGGTTTTGAAATTACTGTAAAAAAACAAGGGAGGAGGGTGGGAGTAATCAACTTAATTCTGCACAGCCCTCTTTACTAGACTTATAAAGTACAGTACACTGTAATGTAAAGTTGAATGAACAGACAGTTCCTTACTTGGGAAGTTGTGTGAAAGCTAAAAACCCAGCTTTGGAAGCAACTAATCTCCTCACTGCTTGGAACTGGCTCTCTAGTTCTGCAACTGCCATGGTCTGGTCCCCTTCCTGTGATATTAGTGCAGTGATGGCATTATTTATCAACTTCTCCTTGTTTTCCGAGAACAACCCCTGGTTCAGAAATATAAAAAGAAAGTCATTCACTTGTCTCATGCGCTCCCAAACATACAAACACACAAGAAATTGATAATGACAGAAAATAAAACAGAGCAACAACAAAACTACTCTTACATCTTGAGTAACTGCATGGAGAACCCCACTGTATGAGATGTTGGCGTTAAACCTGAACACAGCATCTGCAAAGCTGCCATCTGAAAGTAACAAAAAAAGTTTAGTTACAAATATGAATTTGGATGAATTGCAATAGCTTTTTCTCAATTTGTTTTCTTGAATTTTACCTAAAGAAGGCAGACATGACATTCCATACAATTAAAATTTACTTGTGATAAAGCATCATTTATACGGGTACAGCAGAACACTTTACAGAAATGTACATCCCATCACTGAAAAACACCATAATAGGTTCAGTGGTGTCATATATGTTAGCGATGACACACTCAGGGTGTGGGGTACTGGAAATTATGCTATGTTCTTTAAACAATAAACTTCACTGGCTGAGAGCTGTTGTAAATCCCAACACATAACAGGAAACAAGTTACAGTTAGACACTTGTCACCTCATAAAATAAACAATAAATTACTACACTCAGTTTCTTCAGAGGAGTTTACCTCAGGTGGTTGAGACTTGCATATCAGGCATTGCATTCCTGAACTAAATGATTTTTTTTTTTTAAAGAGCAGGTATTCACTTTAAACTCCTATTTCTTAAATTGTTATGTATATAAATTCCTAATCAAGATTCAATGTGTACCTTCGGTTTGTGGTGCGATTTCCCCTCTTGCAGCAGTGATTTAATGTTTCTGGTGGCTGCCCAACCCCAGGATGCCTGGCAGAGACATTTTTTCCCCCACAACATTGTTGCGCTGTGAAGCCTGTCTGTATGATGTCAGTTACAAAAAACAGACCTGGGCTTCATACGCAACACTCTTATGAGGCTGTGCAGTTCTGCGTGTGTGGTCTGAGTAGTCACGCTCAGGATCTCTGATCAGTTGCACTCCTAGTTGAGAGCAGTGAAGACATGCTGTCAACAGGACAGCCAATTTTTGTCTCGCCTCACTGTGCAGTATCCTGCTGCTGGTCCTGCTTTGCTATCTGCACACACTGAAAGAGTAGCAACAATTCTGACTGCAGCGCAGTAAGAAACAAAAGAACAGTTGCGTTAAGAACTTACCGGAACAGTAGATCTTTGAGGGGATCTTAATCATCAGGTCCCACAGATGGAATTTCACCATTGGTGAAGTAGCATCCACACAAAATATTTTCAGCAGTACAACTGGGGCTGCCCATGCAAACGTCATCTGTCGATGACACCAACCCCATAAAGGTGTGTGTGACCCCGCTCCCTCCTCAGTTCTTTCCCCGGAGACAAAGGGAGCATAGCTCTAGCCATGAGAGACCAAGGAGAGAGGTGCCCAGACCCTTATGAAAGGATGGATACACCAGATAGCCACTTCTAAGAGAGACACCCCTAAAAAGGGGGATGGTGGGAGAGAAGGCAAACTTGATGACTGATATCCCCTTGAAGAACTACTGTTACTGTTAAGTTCTTACGTAACTGTTCTGTCTTTTTCAAGGGTATCTCACTCATCAGATCCCACAGATGGAATGAGTCCAAAGCAGTTACATACGCACAGAAACAGTCCAGGAGGAAGACCATCCCTAAACTCAAGACAGGAGGCCCTGCAGCACAGCCCTGCCAAAACCTGTATGGGCTCTGGAGGCAATGTCCAGACTGTAGTGCTTGGTGAAGGCATGGATGGTGCTCCAGGTGGCAGCTGCAGAAATGTCACCGGCTGAAACGCCTCTGAAACAGGCCACAAAAATGAGCTTTCACCACTCCTGGCAACTCTGCCATACTTAATGTAGCAGAACACAATGCAATTTGACAATCATTTAGATAAACATTGTTTAGAAACCCGAACGGCCTCTCTGCCTGGGGCAAAAGAAACAAAAAGCTGCTTTGACTATATGCATTTCTTAGCCCATAGCAGGTAATACTTCAAAGTTCTGTGCACATCTAACATATGGAGCAGTGTTTCTCCTGAACTGGCATGCTCGGAAAAATAAACAGGAAGGTAGATGGATTGGTTCAGGGTAAACTCAGACACCACCTTAGGAAGAAACTTAGGATTTGTGCACAAAGACACTTTGTAAAAAATCAAATAAGGCTCCTCGCACCACAGGGCCTGAAGCTTGGAAATCCTTCGAGCAGAAGTAAACAGCAACCAAAAATAATGCTTTCCAAGAAAGGATGCGTAGCTCATGGCTGTCTCAAAAGGAGACAGGGTCAATTTCTCCAAAACAAAATTCAAATCACAAGCCAGGACAGAAGAACAGACTGGAGGTTTCAGATGCACAATGCCACCCCAAGAGGGTACGGGAAACATCCAGCTGAGCCACAGTGCGGTCACCCAAAGGCTCAAAATAGGCCGAGATAGCCGAAAGGTGCACTTTGAGGGAGGAGTACTGGAGACCAGAGTCAGAGAGTGATATCAGGTAGTCCAGAATCTGGCTCACCGGACAAGTGAAAGGGTCCAGATTATGCCCGGCAGCCCAGATGGCAAACCTCTTCCACTTCATGACATAAGTGGCTCGAGTGGAGGGCTTCTGAGCGACCACTAGGACATCTGCTACCTTATCAGAAACCCCAAATCTGGCGATGCCAAGCATGCAGATGGAGGGACTTGAGGCTGGGCTGTACCAGGGTCCCCTGACCCCGCGTCAGCAGATTCTAGCAGAGAGGGAGAAGGACCAGAGGCTCTTCCACTAGCTGCTGTAGTAATGGGAACCATATCTGTCGAGGCCAGAATGGAGCTACTAGAATCATGCTGGCCCCCTCCATCTGCAGTTTGATTAGCACCCTCTGAATCAGAGGAAATGGAGGGAAGGCGTAAAGGAACATCCCGCTCCAGGGGAAGGACAACGCATCGCAGCAGAAAACTCCAGGCCCTGGATCAACCGTGGAGAAACTGGGCAGTTTTGCGTTGAGTGGGGACGTAAAAAGGTACAACCCTGGATGATCCCATATGTCGGACAGATCTTCTGCGATGGATGAGAGAAGTTCCCACTCATGCATGCTGGACTGCATCCAGCTGAGGCTGTCCGCCAGAATGTTTAGCACTCCTGGGATGTGAACCACTGAAAGAGTTAGACCGTGGCCTAACACCCAGTACCACACTCTCATGGCTGCCCTGCACAGGAGATACAAATGTGTACCCCCCTGCTTATTGATGAAATACAGGACACTGAGGTTGTCGGGACTGAATCAGCAGCTGACCCGATAGGAGATGGTTCCGAAAGGCCTGCATGGCATACAGGACCGCCCACATCTCCAGGACATTGATATGCAGGGTGGTTTTAAGTTGTGACCAAGAGCCCTGGGTTTGAAACGGACCCAGATGAGCCCCCCAGCCCAAACTGGAGGCATCTGTGATGAGGATCTGCTGTGGGGAGGAGATCTGGAAGGAGACCCCTTGCAGCAGGTTCAAGGGTTCTATCCACCACTGGAGCACCTTGCAGACAGGTGAGGAGACCAGCACTAACTGACCTAATTCGTCCATGTGCTGGTCCCATTGTACTTGAAGAGTCCACTGGAGAATGCGCATGTGGAGCCTGGCCAGCAGAACAGTGGGGATGGCTGCAGCCATCAATCCCAACAGCCTCAAGTACACTCTTGCAGGGACATAACAGCTCTGGGCAACCATCTGAGCAACAAGGCACTCCGCCCTGGTCTGAGGCAGGAAGACCTTTCCCTGTGCCAAGCTCTAGAATCGCCCCTATATACTACAACCTTTGGGATGGGGCGAGGACTGACTTGGGCAAGTTGACTAATGCCCAAGGAAAGAAACAGCTGAAGAGTTCTCTCCAGAGTCCACAGGAGCTGTTCCCTGGATGAGGCCTTTAGGAGCCAACCGTCCAGATAAGGAAAAACATATAGTCCCTCCCTTCTGAGAGCTGCAGCTATCGCCACCTAGCATTTAGTAAAGACCTGTGGACCAGAGGACAAGCCAAAGCACAGTACTTTGAATTGGTAATGCTCGCCCTGAAAAAAAACTGGAGGAATCTCCTGTGGGGTGAAAACACTGAGAAGTGCAGGTACACGTCCTGCATGTCCAAAGAACACAGCTAGTCACCCTGCTTGAGGAGAGGCAGCAAGCCTAGCACAGTGTTGTCATTCGAAACTTCTTGTACCAGACATAGGGATTGAGGTCCTTGAGGTCTAAGATGGGCCTCAGGTTTCTGGTTCTTTTAAGGACCAGGAAGAACCTAGAGTAAAATCCTGTGTTTTTTTGGTGCTTGAGCACTGGCTCGGTGGCCTTTTTGCACAGAAGGGACTGTACCTCCTATCAGAGAACCAATAAGAGGACCTGGGGGGTAGGTGGAGGGCACTGGAGGAGTCTCTGGGGGTGGCTCTATGAGCTCCAGAGTGTGACCCCTTTCTATAATTTAATGAATCCAGGCATCTGACGTGATGGTTCTCCATTGATTGAGATGGAGGGAAAATTGATCTCCAAACACCACCTCTTGGTCAGGGACTGGAAGAGGGGTTCTGGCAAGAAGTCAAGCAGAGGCAGATCCAGCTGCTAGGGCTGGTCCGTCACTCCTGGGGCACTTGCCCATTGCTATGGTAAAGGAGAGGGCGGGCAAGGCAGCAGAGGCTCTGCGTTTGCCTTGGGGCCGATAGGCTGCTCCGGGTTTGTGGAACACCTTGCAAAAGGGAGGGTGCTGTCTGCTCTTGGATTGTGTATAACAGAACGAATGGACAGACTTAATAGCCCTGCTAGATGCTTGCAATTCATTTGTGATGTCTTGCATGTCTGGACTGAACAACTTGGAGCCACTAAAAGGGGCATTAAGCACCTTCTGCTGGACATCAGCAGGAAAACCCAACACACTCAGCCAGGAGTGCCTATGAAGGCAAATGCCGGTGGCAGGCAGCATCAGAGATATCATAGGGGGCCCACAAGAGGTGCTTGCTAATATCCTCAGCATTTTTCAGGGCACTTAAGAACCTCTTGCTTTTGGGTACAATCAGGATGGGCTTGGGCTGCGGCACTGCTCTTCTTCCAAAGGGCATTCTGGTACTTGACCATGTGAGAAAGGTAATTCGCAATCCTCAGCCCAAGGATGGATGAGGCATAAACCCCTAGCCCCAGAGACCAATCCTATGGGACTCTCTGTCCGGGGGGGGGGAGAGCTAAGGTGCTTGGGCACCTTGGACCTATCATGGGCTGCCTTTATAACCACATAATCGGTCTCTGGTCGGGCAGCATAGTGAGGAAGACCCTGAGGGGCATGACATAACTAATCAGCCCTGCGGGGCATGGCTGGCACCGTATCAGGCCTTTACCAGGCAGCAGTCGTGGCATTCCTTAGTGCAGGAAGGATAGGAGGAATGACTTTAGGAAGAGATTCTGGTATTTCTAGGAAATCCACCAAATCTTGCCTGGTGGCATCCTCCTCCTCAGTATGAAAGCCCATGGCTAACGGCAGCTGCTTAATAACACTGAAGAAAGTAGGGTCCTCTGGAGGAGACCTAGGAGTATGCTTAACAGAGTCCTCACTCACTGAGGAAGCTGTAGATCTGTCAAGAGAGAGGGGCTCTTCCTCTTTTTCGTTGGGTAGGATAAGGTCACAATGATACTCCTCCTCGACGTCGACCTGTTCCAGTTCCAAGTCAGACGAGCAAGGTACAGACAATGGCCTGCAGGGAGCAGCTCACGGAGCCCAAAGTGGTGTTGTCGATGGCGCAGGCAATGCCGGCGTATATTCGGCCAACTGGTGGACCAAAACCATAGTGAACTTGGTCCAGGTGTTGTTGCGGTCGACAACAGTAGATGGCTGTGTTGACAGCACAAGAAGCGACAACCCACCAGATGGGCCCTGAGAACCAGACAGCCTGAGGACCTGGCGAAGTATCAGGCCTCATCAAGACAGCCATCAACGACTGTCCCGTTGTTGACAAAGAGGGGACAGACAACCTGGAGGTTAATAGCCGGCAGAGTTGCAAATAAGGCAGAGGTGCTGTCGGTAGGGGTGTGGCAGGGACAGAGACATGGACAGCAGGCTTAGGCATTGGTGCAGACACTGCTGACGAAGTATCCCCAGATGATGAGGAAGAGGCCATCGGGGGCAGCTGTCCTGGTCCTTTTTATGACCTCCTCCCCCAAGAGAGGGAGCTCGACAACCCTGCCAGCGACTGGGAAGAAGAGACTCCAGAGGACACCTGCCTGTTGCTCCATAAGAATTTTATAAGAGCCTTTTTATGTTGCCTGAAGGTGGTTTGATTAAACTTCTGGCAGAGCTCACAGTCAGAGGTGTTGTGGTCAGGCCCAAGACAGCAGACACAGAGTGAATGTTTGTCTGAAGAGGCAATCTTCTTTCCACAGCGATGAAGAGAGAAGTTAAAGGATTAACTCTAGACATAAACGAAGTAAAGGAATCCTTCAGAAAAAAAAAAATTCTACAAAACTAAGTATAGAAAAGCTATAGGCGAAAAATGGTGCAAAACTGCATCGGAGCTTCCAGAAAGACCCATGCAATCATGTAAATGGCAGGAAAGAATTGAAGAGGGAGCAGGGCCGCTCACGCCTTTACAGGGTTGGTGATGTTGACAGATGACATCGGCCTGGGCAGCCCCAGTTGCACTGCTGAAAATCTTCTGTGTGGATCCTGCTTCACTGACGGTGAAGTTCCATCTATGGGTCCGGATGACTGAGAAACCCCCGAAGATCTTTCAGTCCACATTTAGCCACAGAATTATCGCACCTTTCATTTATGCCCTGACCACAAGGGATGGATACTTTGGAAACTACGAAAAAACCCAAGCTAACAAAAATGTGTCGACTTCCAGACTTATGCGGATTGCTTATCCTGCGTTTTTACTCACCATGTGATGAAAAATGCAAGACACATGGTCATTTTAAATACTGCAAGCAAACACTGCTTGCCTAACTAACTGTGTTGCCTATGTGGTCAGTGCATAAAGGAAATGAAGATGCAATAATTCTATGACTAAATGTAGACAGAAATATTTTTTTTATTCAGATGCAGTCAAAATGGTTAATATACTTTCAGTGTGTGCAAACAGTAAAGCAGGAAGGACCAGCAGCGGAATATCGTACAGCTAGACTAGACAAAAATTAGCTGTCCTGTTGACAGCATGTCCTCGCCCTCAACTTGGAGTGGCACTGGAGTACAACTGATTGGAGATCCTGAACTGAACATGACTACTCAGACCACACACAGAACTGCGCAGCCTCATGAGAGTGTTGGCACGTAAAGCCCAGGTCTGTTTTCTGTAACTAATGTCATACAGACTCGGGCTTCACAGTGCACCGATGTTGAGGGAAAGAAAACGTCTTAGACCGGCTTCAGGGGATCGGGCATGGTATCCAGTAATAGCAGTAAAACCAAAACAGAGCAACTTTTGACAGTGTTGTCTAAATCGCACAGCATATATCAGCGAAAACAGCATTACAGCATGGTAGTGTTTTGCCGCTAGTGCCTGCTGTTGTACTAATGCTCCAATTCAACAACAATCCTGCTGATTACAGAGTTACACAGGTACACTAGGGTATGCAGTGCAGCAGTGGTTTATTAGGAGTACAAAAAAGAAGGAACAGTATCAAAACCCTTGCCCCAAGTTGCTAGCACTCTCTACTACTGCATTTAGTCTGTCCCACTGTTGTCCCATGGCTGTCTCTCATCCACCCTCCCTTGTGCTGCCACCGACACCACTCCTATCCCACCACCAAATGTAAAAAGAAAGCACACACAATGGGCAGGGGGGGACAGTACTACACAGTACAGTACGACACAGTACGAGTGCTCTCTACGAAAAGTCAAGCAGTACTATTGTACAAATGAAAAAATTACTCACCTTAGTAATGTTGTTTCTTCTAATGGAGTCTTGCTGCATTCTGAAAATAGCAGTGAGTCCCAACCTTCGAACTGCCCCGGAGATGAAAGAGTTAACTTTCCATGCCAGGAATGGAACGCTGAGCTCGAGCTCGGTTGAGACTCTGTCTGTTGCTGTTTGAACTCAAACCGTCAGATCTTTACGAGCTAAACTCACTGAGGGTCCTGTGTGGAAGCTGTAAACCTCACACAGCCAACTGGCTACTAAATATAATAAAATTTTTTGGTTCAAACAAAGACTCAAGTCAGGAAACCCAAAAAATGAAATAACACAACACCCAATCACCCAAAAAAAAGGGGGTGATAAGAAAAGGTGGGCACCTCCTGAGTGCCAACACTGCTACTGCCCACCCACATCCCAAAAACAAACGTTCTGAGAGGGGAAGGCAAGGAGGGAGGTCAGAATACAGCAAGACTCCATTAGAAGAAACAACATTACTAAGGTGAGTAACTTTTTCTTCAAACAACATGAAGTCTTGCTGTATTCTGACAATAGTGATCACTAAGCAGTACCTCCATGGAGGAGGACAGAACCTACTTAGAATAGGCTCTAAGCACAGGTGTGTTGAAACCAGCATCACTCCTAGCCTGGATATCCAGGAGTAATGCTTGGTAAAATGTGTGAACTGTTTTCCAGGTAGCTGCTTGACATATTTCTAAGATAGAATATCCCTGACAGCCGCCAGGAAGCAGCTGTACCTCTGGTAGAGTGAGCCCTCAGGCCTGAGGGTGGAACCTTACCTAGTTTTTCATAGCAAAACTGAATGCAAGAGACAATCCACCTGGCAATGGATCTTTTAGAGGCAGGTTTTCCTTTACCAACCTCACCATAAGTGAGGAACAGTTGGAGGGAGTCAAACCTGTGACCCTCGGTACGTTCTATGTAGTAACTAAGGGCTCTTTTCACATCTAAACTGTGCAGCTTCCTCTCACCAGAGGAGTGGTCAGTGAAGTACACAGGAAGGGACATAGGTTGGTTAAGGTGGAAGTCTGAAACCACCTTAGGCAAAAACTTCCTGTTAGTCCTGAGGATCACCTCATCTCTATGGAAAGAGATAAAATCAGGCTCCACTGACAGGGCTTGTAACTCACTTATGCGCCTGGCAGAAGTGATGGCCACCAGGAACACAGTTTTCCAAGTCAAGTACTTAAGCTCTGCTGAGGACAAAGGCTCAAAAGGGGGTTGCATAAGCTGAGCAATGCAAACGCTAAGGTCCCAAGCAGGGGCAGGGTCCCTGAATGGTGGGTTGGTGTGAAGCAATCCCTTGAAAAACTTAGAGAATACAGGGTGAGCTGAAAGGGTAGAGGGCTTACCCGCTGAAATGAAAGCAGAGACAGCTGCCAGATGCACCCTTAGTGTAGCTGGTCTGAGTCCCAAGCTATTCAGATGGACCATATAGTCAAGGACTGTGGGCAGATCAGCAGACTCTGGGGAAATATGCTTCCCAGAGCACCATATGGAAAATCTTTTCCACTTGGAATTATAAGTAGTTCTGGTGGAAGGCTTCCTAGAAGCCTTTAGGATATCCATAACACCTTGGGAGAGGTGTAAATCAGCAACCTCTAACTCTTCAAGAGCCAGGCCTTGAGATTGAGAGATTTGAGATTCGGTACCAAACCCTCCCTGAGCACAGGTTAACAGGTTGTAATTCCTGGGAAGAGACAGGGAAGGTGGACTGCTAAGGACAATAGGGAGAGGATACTAGGGCTGTCTGGCCCAGTCTGGAGCAATCAGGATCACCTTGCAGGGTTGAGACCTGATTTTGACTAGCACTTTGAATAGGAGAGGGAAGGGGGGAAAAAGCATACAGGAACTTCCCTTCCCAACTAAGAACAAAGGCATCCAGGGGGACTGAGCCCAACACTGGGGGCCTGCAGCAAAACATGGGAAGTTGGTGACTGTCTGGGGCTGCAAAAAGATCTATCTGTGGGGTGCCCCATCTGGAGAATATCACCTCCAAAACCAGGGGATCCAGTGATCACTCGTGATGGCCCTGGGATATCCTGCTGAGAGCATCTGCCAGGACATTGTCCTTGCCTGGGAGGTGTACTGCTGTGAGGGAAGGGTTCAGGGAATAAGCCAGAGACCACAACTTCATCGCCTCTGTGCACAAGGCCGAAGACCGAGTGCTTCCTTGTTTGCTGATATACCACATTGTGGTGGTATTGTCTGTTCTGATCTGAATAACTTTGTTCTGAACAGACTTGGAAAAGGCTTGAAGAGCTAGAAATACTGCTCTGAGTTCCAACAGACTGATGTGAAGCAGAGATTCCTGAGGGGACCACAACCCCTGAGTGGTCAGGTCTCCCAAGTGGGCCCCCCACCCCAAGAGGGAGGCATCTGTAGTAACGATTAAAGAGTGAGACTGAGTGACAAAGGGAACTCCCTGTCTTAGATTGTTCTGATCCTGCCACCACTACAAGGCCTGGATCAAGGTTGGAGTCAATGGGATCAGTTTGGTCAGAGGGTCCTTTTTATGAGACCAAAAGGCTCTCAAGTGGAACTGAATGTCCCTCATCTGAAATCTTGCTCCCTGCACCACTGCTGTAGAAGCAGCCATGTGCCCCAGGAGCTGCAGAAAATGCCTTGCTGGTCGAGACACTTGAAGGGTGAATGAGGAGGCCAGTGTGATAAGGGTCCTTGCCCTGTCCAGGGGAAGGAAGGCTCTGGCCTTTTCTGTATCTAGCACTGCACCTATGAAGGTGAGGAGCTGAACAGGCTCTAGAACTGACTTTGAAAGATTCAGAAGGAAACCTAGAGAGGTGAGCAGCTGCTGAGTTATCTGTATGTGTAACTTGACTTGGTCTGGGGACTGGCCCACTATGAGCCAGTCGTCCAGGTATGGGACGATGGCAATCCTTTGCCTTCTTAGAGAAGCAACTACTACTGCCAGGCATTTTGTGAACACCCTTGGAGCAGAGATTAGACCAAAGGGCATTGCTCTGAATTGGTAATGGCCTGAGGGCAGCTCGAACCTGAAGTACTTTCGATGGGAGCTTCTGATGAGAATACGGAAATAGGCATCCTTGAGGACCAGGGAGACTAGCCAGTCCCCTGGCCTTAGAGAGGGTAGAATTATTCCCAGAGTCACCATTTTGAATTTTGGCTTTAAAAGGTGCTTGTTTAAGTAACTGAGATCCACGATGGGCAACCATTCTCCTGTCTTTTTGGGGGTAAGGAAGTACCTGGAGTACAATCCTTTGCCCTGGTGTAGGGGTGGAACCCTTTCCACAGCTCTGAGAGCCAGGAAGGAAGAGACCTCTGCCTCTAGGGCAAGGGTCTCTGAAGGATTTGCAGGTGGAAAGGATCTGGTTCTCAGCTTTGGAAATTTTTTGAAGCTGAGAACCAGTCCCTGGCTTACTACTTCCAGGACCCACTTGTCTGATGTTAGAGACTTCCAGTCCTGGACAAAGTAAGCCAGCCTGCTCCCTACAGGTAGTGGAGAATTGGCCCTGGCAAACAAATCAGGGTGCCTGTTTGGCAGGGGGTTTAGGCTGAGGGGTGGAAGCAGGCCTGCTTGTACCCCTTCTGCCTCTCCCTCTAAAGAACCCCCTCTGAGCATAAGCAGAAGAGGAGGCCTGGGCTTGGTCGAAAGGCCTATAAAAAGGCCTACCCTTGGGATGCTGCCTCTGAGGAGTGGCTTGCCTTTCCTTGGCCTGGGCACTCCTATAGGCGGTCCTATATTCATCCATTTTCTTCATGTAATTCTCTGTTTGCTCCCCAAACAGAGAATTACCCACAACAGGAAAATCCATGGCCTTAGTCTGGGTATCCTGTGAGAGGCTAGTACATCTGAGCCAAGCCATTCTACAAAGTGCCACAGATGATGCTATGACTCTAGATGAAACATCACTGGAGTCCACTGCAGCATGGAATTGCACCTTGGATGCCTCAATACCATCAGCAGCCACCTGCTCCAGCTCCTTGGCAAGCTGGCCAGGGACCTGTTTTGCTAAAGCCATGACAGTGTCCCATCTAGATTTCTGATACCTAGCAGTATAGGCCATATAGTTGGCCTGTCTGAGTCTCAAGGATGCTACCATGTACTGTTTCTTTGCCATGGCATCAATCCTCCTGGAGGCCTTGTCTGGGGGTGTGTGAAGCCAAGGGAATATTTGCCTTATCACAGGCTGCAGCCTGCATTACCCCAACATGGCTGCATTGTTGTTCAAGGAACTCCGTATCTGAGCCTGACAGAGTATACCTCTTGTCCATTCTTTTATCCACAGGAGGTATAGTATTAGGAGTCTTTAAAATCTTAAATGTCTATTTCCCAAAAGATTTGTGTGAGGGAATAGACAGCCTCCTAGACTCTGGGATATCCATCATTTCCACATAGTCAGGCTCCTCCTGGTCATCCACAGCTTTTTCCATAGGAAGCTGAAGGGTTTCGGCCACTTTCTTATAAAACATGAAATGGAAGGGGGACTCAGAAAACCTAGGAGGAGACACTCCTGAAGGTCTGTCTGAGGAGATGTCTGGGCCAATGGGCACATCCAGACTTTCAAACCCACATTCACTTTCCTCATACTCCTCTTCCTCCTCCTCCGGTTCATAATATTCCTCTAAATCATAATCTTGAACCGGTGGAACCGGCCGAACCGAGCACCTTCCTGATGGTGCCGGTTCGGTCGGGACCGGGGAAAGCGACTGCACAATTTTTATCGCTTTGGCTATTTCCTCAGCGGTTGGAGAAGAAACTTTGGGATCCACACCAGCTGATTTTTCCTTTCTTGTTCTCTTAGCAGGAACTGACTCCTCGGAATCTGTTCTCCTTTTCCCCGAAGTCTCGCCCTGGTCAGAGGGCACTCCTTCTGGTTCGGTTTGAACCGAACCAGGCTGGCCATCCGGTTCAGCTGACTTTTTGGCCTCCCTTTCCCTGAGCCTACCAACTCTCTTCTCTAGGGTAGCTGCAGCAAAATTTTTACAAATCTGGCAGTCTGCATTGAGGTGGTCAAACCCCAGACAATAAACACAGGTGGTGTGGGGGTCAGCCTTAGCAAAGACTTCCCCATACACACTGCAGTGCTGAAACCCAGTGGGCCCGGTTTTTCTTTTGGGTTTCTCAGACATTGTGCCAGTCCTAACCAAACTTACCCTTTTAATGGCAATCCGCCAGGCAAGACACTCTTATCGGTTCCTGACCGTGTTACGGGTCGTGGAAAAAACCGTAATAAAATCCGTTTTTTTTTAGAACCAATAAGAACAGGTAACCACACACTAAAAGTACAGATAAAGATTTTACAACAACTTTATCGGTTCAGACCAAACCGATGAACCATTTACAAGTTCCACACAGAACAGAAAACAATATAACCTATCCAGTACTCACGAATACCACAGACAGAGACTGAACTGACAGGTTACGGTTTAAATTCGGTCGAAAAGCGGTACTTTAACCGACAAATTGAACCGAGCAGAAGGAGAAATCTCCGGAGCGACTGCTCAGTGAGGCGGAGTAAAGAATCTGACGGTTTGAGTTCAAACAGCAACAGACAGAGTCTCAACCGAGCTCGAGCTCAGCGTTCCATGCCTGGCATGGAAAGTTAACTCTTTCATCTCCAGGGCAATTCGATGGTTGGGACTCACTGCTATTGTCAGAATACAGCAAGACTTCATGTTGTTTGAAACATTACTTTTAATGTAATACTAGAACTGTCTTACATTACTACCACACTACCAAAGGCAAAACTATTTTATAAAACGCTGTTGGGTTTGTGCTGGTCAGGTAGCACTGTTCAGCATGTTAGCTGTCATTTTACTGCGCTGTATTGAGCCGTGACATTTTACTAGCTCGAATATGCTATTTGCTATTGTGGCTACGCTTTTTTCACATTAAACCGTCAGGAACCCACCAGAAACATTAAATCTCTGCTGCAAGAGATGAAATGACACCACAGACCAAAGGTACACATGAATATTAGAAATGTATTCACATAACAATAGAAGGAATAGGAGTACAAAGTGAATACCTGCTCTTAAACACGTTAAAGCTGAAGCTATTGTTTCTCAAATTAATTCTACTGAACTAAAAATGACGACTGTTTCAAGGCTTCTTTTTTCATTATATATATGTGTGTGTGTGTGTGTGTGTGTATATATATATATATATATATATATATATTATTCTTTTATAGCAGACTTGCAGGCGCTCTGACCCCTCCTTGGAGGGGCTCATCTATCTGGTCCCAGCGTGGAGGCAGCCTGGCCATGCGGAGCCTGCGCCAGCTCCATTTTCAATCTCATCCGCCAGGCCACGATCGTGCAATGGGCGGAGCAGCTGGGGCTGCCTTGCATCCGAATGTGGGCCCTCCCCATTCTGGCAGCATGCCTTTGCGACGCCAGCCACTGCTGGGTGGCCAGGCAATTTCTAACGTACTGCAATGTCGCCAACTTCCCTGGGAAGGACGGCTGTCTATGGATGCTCGATCCTTCCCCACCCCTGGCGACCCCCGAGCAATCTGAGTGTTTCTGAACTCGAGTCACCAGCATGGTGCGAGGTGTGGCATCCAGCGCCTCAACCCTCAGTGCCACTGGGCCAGCTATTTTTTCATTATATATTAGCAATTATGCACTGGATAGGAAAAATCATGAAACCGTATTTGTCAACAGCAATCAATGCCCATACTTATATTTCTTCATAAAGGAATGCGTAAAAACAAGAGCCCTGAGCAGAGCCTGTATACATACAGCAATATCCCTATGCACTGTCAAAACCCTTCATCACATAAACCATTCATCTTCTGATGGATCAGCTTCCTGAGGTGACTTTCCTGAGGGGAAATCTGTTGAAGACAGTCCAACTCAACATTTACAAAAGCCTAACTTACCATTATTGCCTTGCAGCATTATAAAATGCTTACTTAACACTAACGAAACAAAAAAGTCTACTTTCTAATATTTACTGATGTTACACTAAACTGACTGCGTATGTGGTATTTATGAAATATTTACTGTAACCAGTTAGAAGTTACTACAGCTACCCTCCTTAATGACTCCAGCACTGTACTATTTTATGTACTAATGTACTTCCACAGTTTAGAAACATTTAAAAAAAATTATTAGACCCGTGTTTGTGTCTTTTTGTTTTAGTTTACTGTAGGGGTCCAGTGCATAATCATAATACACTCCAGGGCTTGCTTTATCATAGGATATTGGCACTTCTCAGGTGCATAACCGATGCTTGCTGATAGCCTATGATAAAGCATGCTCTGTTGTGTATCAATGCTTAATAATACACTCCAGGGTTTGTCATACCATAGAAACATAGAAGTTGTCGGCGGAAAAGGACCACAGGGCCCATCCAGTCTGCCCATTTTCCCTACCTGTAATGGTGACTGGTGCCAATTGATGGTCACCTGCTTAAGCCATTTTTTACCATCTTTATGGCCATTTTTTCTTATCTCTGTGGCCCCTTCATCCTTATCCCATGCAAGTTTGAATCCTGCCAGTGCTTGCTCCCACCACCCCCAAGGGCAGGCTATTCCATGCATCCACCACCCTCTCAGTAAAAAAGAACTTCCTCCTATTTTCCCGCAGAATGCCCCTCCTTTAATCTCATGTCATGACCCCTTGTTCTAGTGTTTTTTTTGTTTTTTTTTTTTTATACTGGAAGATGCTTTCCCCTTGTTTATGCCCTTGAGGTACTTGCATGTTTCAATCATGTCCCCCCGTTTCCTTCTCTGTTCCAGCGTGTACATACTGAGGTCCTTTAACCTATCCTCATAAGTCTTATGCTGTAATTCCTGCACAATCTTAGTCTGCCTCCTCGGCACTGTCTCCATCCTGTTTATGTCCTTCCGAAGGTGCGGCCTCCAGAACTGCATGCAGTACTCCAGATGAGGCCTCACCAATGTTTTGTACAGTGGAATCAGTACCTCCCTTCTGACTTGTGATACCCCTTCCTATACAACACAGCATCCCACTGGCCTTCCCCACCACCTTTGCTGCCTGCTTGGAGGCCTTCAGGACATCTGTGATGACCCCCAGATCCCTTTCCTCCTTGGTGACTCACAGCTGCTTCTCCCACCATCCTGTAGCTCTCTCTCGGATTTCTACTCCCCATGTGCATGATGAAATAATTACTCACCGTTGTAATCCTTTCTTCCAAGGGGTCCTGTAGCATCAGTAACTTTTGCATTTAGCAGGCAAGGTGCAACTGCCCCAGAGGTGTGCCTTTAAGAGAATTTAATGAGCTGAGGGACAAGTCAATCAGAAGACAGGAAAGGGAGTGAGGTGAGTGAGAGCTGTTGAAGGCTTCTGAATTTTTTCGAAGGAAAAACTAGGGTAATTGCCCGGAAAAAAATTCAACAGGATTCAAAAAACATGCACATGTCCACAAAAAGTGGAAATGGAAATGACAACAACACGCATTAAAAACTCATCAATAAGAAACTCCAAATTTAGTAAAAAGTGAGATAAAGAGCTCTTCTCCGACAAGTGAACCTGGGAGGAAGGGTGGGAGCTTACTGATGCTAAAGGACCCCTTGGAAGAAAGACGATGTGAGTAATTTTTTCTTCTTACCCCAGGAGTCCTTTAGCATCAGTAACTTTTGCAGACTACCGAGCAGTACCAAGTGGGAGGTGGGCAGACAACCTACTTAGGAAAGAGGCTCTGTAGAAACCGCCCTGCCAAATTTGGCATCATATCTGGTCTGCACATCTAAACTGTAGTGTTTCACAAAGGTGTGCACAGATTTCCAGGTAGCTGCTTTGCAGACATCCAGTAGGGGAATGTCCCTTGCTGCTGCAAGCGAGGCTGCAGTGCCCCGGTGGAGTGGGCCTTGAGCCTCACTGGAAATTGGTGACCAGCTTTTTCATATCAGAAACTAATACAAGTGACCAACCAGCAGGGAATGGTTCTCTTGATAGCTGGTCTTCCCCTGCCCACATGCCCGTAGGTGAGGAACAACTGAGTGGAGGAGCCTCTGGACTGCCTAGTATGCTCTAGGTAGTAGAAGATGGCTCTTTTGACATCCAAGCTGTGGAGCTTTCGCTCGCCAGGCATGGATTTCTAGGTAAAGAAGACCGGTAGAGTAATGGACTGGTTTAAGTGGAACTCTGAAACCACCTTTGGCAGAAATTTCCTATTTATCCTGAGCTCAACTTTATCATTGTGAGGCATGATGTAATTTTAGCTCAGTGCACAGGGCCTGTAGCTCTGAAAACCTCCTGGCAGAGGAAATGGCTACCAGGAAGCCTGTCTTCCAAGTTACAAACTTGATGAGGGCCGTGGACATAGGCTCAAAGGATGGCTTCCTGAGCCTTTCTATGCAAAGGTTCATGTTCCAAGGAGAAAAAGGCTCCCAGACTGGAGCTGGAGGTGCAAGAGGCTTTGAAAACTGTTTAAATATGGTGTGTGTGTGTGTGGGGGCTGATTTTTTCTTTCCAACCAAAAGGTAGGCCAAAATTACCACCAGATGTAGCTTGAAAGAAGATGATTGCAAGCCTGACGCCTGTAAAAGTACCCGGCAATCAAGCAGCTGAGGGTCTTAAACTGAACGGGGTTCGACCCTTTTGCTCTTGAACCAGAGAGAAAACCTTTTACATTTGCATAAAGTCTTCTTAGTGTTTGGTTTTCTCATTTGCTCCAGGTGGCCATTTTGGGTCCATTCCAGCAATGGACGGTTCCGACGTCATATGGCATCTATGAGAACAAATGAGTTAACCACCCTCAGTATCCTAAGGACTTAAGAGTACTGAGAGGATGCAGACTCCTAACTGTTCCAGAACCAGGCCTTGAGGTGAAAGGAATGTATGCCTGGATACTGCACTCCTGTCCAAGGAAAGGTCAGCAGGGAGTGAGTTGGAGGCAGGCGAATGGACTGCTGTGGGACATTGAGAGAAGGATAGGGTACCAGACTTGCTTAGGCCAAACCGGAGCCACCAGGATCATAGATGCAGACTGCTGTATGAGTTTCAAAAATACCCTGAGAATCAGGGGAAACGGAGGGAATGCATAGGAGAACCTCCCTGACCAGACCAGGATCAAAGCATCCAGAGGAGGTGATCCTCAGCACTGGAGCCTGCAACAGAACTGAGGAAACTGGAAGCTGAGGAGAGAGGCAAACAGATTCACTGCTGGGTGCCCAACCTCCTGAACACCATGCTAGTACTTGCTTGTTCAGAGTCCATTAACTCTGGCCTTGACTGATGCGACTACAGCATCTGCCACAGTACTGAGTTTGCCTGGGAGGAGAATCGCTGAAGGGATGACTCCCAGGGTAGAAGGTGAGAGACCAATTTTTATAGCGCCGAACAGAGTACTCCTGATCTGGCCACTGCAGTAGTGTCTGTTCGACTATGTAAGTCTGTCCTTTTATGACAGGAGCAAATGCTTTGAGCTAAGAAGATTTCTCTGAGTTCTAAAAGAAATATGATTAACTGTGACTCTTGGAGAGTCTAGGTGCCACTTACTGAGGCACTGTCCAGATACGCTTCCCTCTACTGGGTGAAGGCATCTGTGGAACTGCTCTGTCAGAGTTTTCAGCTTTGAAAATTGTTGCTTTCTAAGACCAGCAAGCTACAAGACCATCTGCGGGTGACGCAACCTGTATCTGAACCCTGGGACCACTGCAGGCACTGAAGCCACATGTCCCTACAGCATGAGGAAATGTCAAAGTGACATGATTTGTACAGGACCGGATCATATACTGAACCAGTGAGGGTTAATGATTCAACCCCAGTCAAGCGCTTATTGGCTGGTTTCGCTGTCCCTAGATGAAAAAAACTGCCAATGAGGGACATCTTGAATTCTCCCTGCAGAAGGATGACATATCCTTCCTGGATGCTGGTAGTGTTCCCGGTGAGACTTTGTTTAGATTTATCTGGGAACCCCGAGACTACAGATAGAGCCCCTGCAAGGGGAAAAAAGGGACTCCTTGACCTGACAAAGAGACTCTGGCAGACTAACCGGCAACTTAGGTGCAGCTAGAGACACCCAGATTCCTGAGGTGTGCTGCTACCACTGCCCAATATTTTGTAAGACTGTTGGGGCTCAGGAAGGCCGAAAGGGCCACAGTGAGCCCACCCTTGTGTAAGACCTCGTTAAAGGTATATGGAAAAAAGGGGGGCCTTTTTTGGACCAGGGAGGCCAGCCTGTTTCCCTACCGCAAGGGCTGTATGAATAGTAGCAGAGTAACCATCTTGAATTAGGGTTTGAACAGCAAGATGTGAAGCCACTCCCCAGTTGTGTGTGTGTCAGGAATTACATGGAGTAGAGGCCCTTTCTTCATTTCATGGCCAGGGACCCTCCCCACCATTCGCAAAGCTAGAATTTTTTTTTTCCTCCCACTTCAACAGAAATGTCTGTGTAAGGGATAGAGGCTTAGACACCTGGGTACACATGAGGTCTGCCCACACTAACGTCAGGCTTTAGAGTGCAAAAATACCCCTGTACTGAGAGAAGGCTGGGAAAAAACCTCTGCCCCAAATGCCCTCGGGAGGAATTTCCGTGGGGTAGGGGGCCTTATTGCAGTGAGATGTTCTGGAATCGAACAGTATGTTTGGATCACAAGCAAGTACATGGCTTTAAACTGGGAGTCTGAGGGTAGACCAGTAGTTCTAGGCCAGACAAAGTGCCTCAGAGAGATGGCATCGGCCATGACTCTGGAGGCGGCATCCGTGTCATCATCCTGTGGAAACTGGTACCACCGAGTTCCACAGTGCTTTCTTTTTTTTTTGATATTTGGTCAAAAAGCCAAGTAGGTAAAAATTTTGACAAACATCTACGGGTAACTAAGAATCTATTTTCTGGAGTCCTTATCTGGGGGTAAGGAGGACAAGGAGGCCCCAGCTTTCTCACAAGCTGCCCGATTCACTACACTGACATGGCTGGGATGTACAGAAAGGCACTCAGTATTGTTAAACAATTGATATATTTATGTATTTATTTATTAACACTTCCAGACAACTTGTAAACCTCTGCCACAGAAGTGGGGGTTTGAATCAGTTTCGTGGCACTTTTATTTATATTTTTTCATTATAGGCAGGTCTTTTAGGAGGTGGAACCTTTCATCTCCCTATAATCTTTTCTTTTTTTTTTTATCCTTAACCTCACCTTGGAAGGACTCCTAAGAAGGGAAGTCCAATATGTTTTGAATAAACGAAGGTATAGAGGGAGAATCTCCTTGGATACATAGGTTTCTAGGTCCTTCACAGTCATGTTAGGGGCATCATAAAAATTCTCATATCTTCTGTATCACCCTCACAGTCTCTGGGGCGAGAACTGTGGAAGAGTGATAGCAGCCCCTGTAAGCAGGGGCATCATAAGATTATTTATCATTCACTGTATCACCCTCACGGTCTATGGGAAACAGAACTGTGGAAGAGTGCTTGCCAGCCCCAATAAAGAAAGGACCCATATTTTGTAGGGTCTGAAACAGTTGCCATGTTTTTTCCATATTTTGCACAGATGGAATACTACGCGGTTTTTCTGTATGCTTTAAGCTGCCTGTTGTCTCATTATTGGCTTTCCCAGGAGCAACAGGAGCATTTATGTCTAGACAGTTTCTTTTTAGCCACTTCATCAGAGGCTTGATCATGCTTCCTTCCTTCGTCACTTCTACTGTTTTTTAAAATGTGAGGAACTTCATATTTGGAAGCTTTAATTTTTGGCTGGGATCTGGAGGGTTCCTCAGCACCTCTTACATTTTAGTACTTTTGAGTGACCTCTAGTTGGAAGCCTTTGATATGTCCTCAGCCATAATAATCAAAGGTTTGTCTGCTAAGTTTGCCAATTCAAGCAAAGCAAACCAGTCCTGGACCTTACAAAGTGAGTGCAGGTTTCTGTGAAAACGCCAGTCCTGTCCCAATTAATTAGCTCTGTCTGTTGCCAGTGCCTTTTTTTTTTTTTCACATTGTTTCGTGGTGGTAGAACTGGGATCTATACCAGTGCCAATCTTAATAGAAACCTCAGCAATATTTGTCAACTGCCACAGGTGGCTGCTGGACCCTTATGGACAGTCCTGCGACAGATTATACCTTGGGTACAGATCCTTATGTATAAATATATACCGAAGGGTTTCTCTTAGTATGCAAATCCTGAGAGAGACCCTCAAGCACTGTTAAGATTTTAATTCCACTGGAGTGCCTCATGGTAAATCCTGCGAGGGCTGAGGTAAAAAAACAAGGCAACTGTCCCTAATTCGACGGTTCCCACAAGAATTTGCCCAAAAATGAAGGGAACCTTCGAAAATAAGCACTCTCGAGGAAATTAGACTTTAAAATGAATATTCGCGGTAAATATAAAGCCAAAATAGTGCGGTCACACTAAAAATAAAAAATTTGCGCAGCACTAACAAAAAATATAAAACTTTCACTCAGCACACTTTTAGAAATGAAATATGAGGAAAAACTTTACCCAGATAAGCACTAAGAGGTTGTCAACAAGGAAAGTTGAGAGACACCTCAGGGGCAATGTTGCTCAGTCCAGTGGAGAAAAAATTCTGAAGCCTTCAACAGCTCTCACTCAGCTCACTCCCTTTCCTGTCTTTTGATTGGCTTGTCCCTAAGCTCATTAAATTCTCTTAAAGGCACACCTCCAGGGTAGTTGCACCTAGCCAGGTAAGTGCAAAAGTTACTAATGCTAAAGGGGTAAGAACTTACATTTTTTGCATTAAATTTCAGTGGCCACACCTCAGACCATCATTCCAACTTCTCCAGGTCTCTTCTCATCCTTTCCACTCCTTGTGGGATATCAACCCTGTTGCTGATCTTGGTGCTATCTGCAAACAGGCAAACCTTCCCCTCCAGCCCTTCTGCAATGTTGCCGATTTAGACATTGAAGAGGACTGGCCTCAAAACTGAACCCTGGGGTACTCCGCTTGTCACCTCCATTTCCTCAGACTGTGTTCCATTTACTACTACCCTCAGATTCCTGTCCCTCAGCCAGTTACTATTCCAGTTCACCACCTTTTGGCCCAACCCCAGATTACCCAGTTTGTTTACCAGCCTTCTTTGCGGAACGGTATCGAAGGCTTTGCTGAAATCTAGGTAGGCAATATCCATCTCCTCACCTTGGTCTACTATCTTTGTCACCCAGTCAAAAAAATCAATTAGATTTGTTTGAAAGGACCTTCCTGCTGTAAATCCATGTTGCCTCAGATCTTGTGCCCCTATGGATTCCAGGTGTTCCATAATTCATTCCTTGAGGAGTGTCTCCATGATCTTACCCACCACTGATGTGAGGCTTACTGGCCTGTAGTTCCCAGCCTCCTCTTTGCTGCCGCCTTTGTGAAGTGGGACCACATTTGCCCTTCTCCAGTCCTTGGGAACTATGCCAGTATTTAGGGACTCTGTGAACAGGACTGCCAGTGGGGCTACCACCTCCTTTCTTAGTTCTTTCAGGATCAGAGGATGCATGCCATCTGGACCCATAGCTTTGTCCACTTTGAGCTTTATGAGTTCTTTTAGTACCCTATCCTGTGTAAAAGGACTGGTGTCCTACTCCCCCCAGCCTACTGTTATCTAACCGTGGTCCCTGTCCCTCCCCTCCACTGTAAAAACTGAGCAGAAATATTTTGTTTAATACTGATGCTTGTCTCGATCTCCTCTCACAGTGTCTTCCATATCTCCCCGAGTTTAGTGATGCCCCATACTCTTCTTCCCTCATTAGTGTACCTGTAGAATGTCTTATCCCCTTTCCTAACTGACTGAGCTATCCTTTCCTCAGTTTGCGCCTTTGCACTTCTTACAGCTCTTCCTGCCTCTCGGATAATACTGGTACTCCCCCCTTTCTTCCTCCCTTTGCGTCTCCTTATATTTTCTAAACGCCACCCTTTAGGCTCTTAACTTTTCAGCTACAGCCCTGGAGAACCAAAGTGGCTTCCCTCCTTCTCTTCCCTTTATCCCTCACCTTGAGACATTGTGCAGTGACCCCACTAATGGCCTCCTTGATATGCGCCCATTGCTCCTCAACCTCCTCTCCTGTCTTTTTTTGTTTCAGGGTTTCTCTGGCATTATCTCCCATCTTACAGAAGTCAGCCCTTCTGAAATCTAAGATATTTGCCTCTGTATGGGTTGCCTCACCCCTGTGTTGAGTTTGAGCTGTACCATGTGGTGGTCGCTGGACCTCAGGTGACCTCCCACTTGGAGATCTGCTATTCTGTCTCCATTGGTTAGGACCAGATCCAGGATTGTCCTATCTCTGGTGGGCTCCCTCATTAGTTGTCTTAGGCACGCCCCCTGTAGCGAGTCCACAACATCCCAAGTCCTGGCTGATGCCCCTGCAGAGATGGACCAGTCCACATAAGGCATGTTGAAGTCCACCATCAGCAGAACTTCCCCCCTTGCTGTCATATTATGTATGCTATCCCCATCCTCCCCCTGAGCTGGGGGACTGTAGACTATCCCTGCCTGAATTGCTGTTCCCTTCCCTGTCTCGAGGGTGACCCATAATTCCTCTTCTTCCTCCTGTTTGCCCTGTATTACAGTTGATTTGATATTCTTTTTGACATACAGGGCTACCCCTCCCCCCTTCCTGCCTAGTCTGTCCTTTCTGAGCAGAGCATAACCTGGTATATTAATCTCCCAGCCGCGATTACTGGTGAACCACGTCTCAGTTTGTTATCCAGGTTGCGGCGTTTGTGCATGATTTTCCATGTGCTACCGCCCCCCCCGGTGTGTTTGTCCTGCTGTTCCTTTCCATCAGCTTTGGTGGAATCCATGTTTTGACTTTTTGCTCCTATTGTGTCCCTTTCCAGTATCTTGGGGCTATCAGCAACGTACATGTTTTCTTGGTACTCTGCTCTATATCTTGTTATGTGTGGGGGTGGGTTGATTGAGTCTCCCTGCGCTTGACAACCCCTCCTCCCCCCCAGCTAGTTTAAATGTTCGGTAAGGAAACATTTAAACCATTCATTGAGGGCTATAGTTCCCTTGCTGGACAGATTCAGGCCATCCTGCTTGTATAGGCACGTGTCAGTCCAGGTGGTTCCCCAGTCCCCAATGTAGCCAAAGTTACTTTCCCTACACCAGCCCGTCAACCAATTGTTAAAGCTAATGATGCGTTGGTTTCTTGCCTCCCCCTTCCTTGGGCAGGTAGGACCTCTGAGAATGTAACAGAGTTTGCCACTGCCTTGAGACATCTACCCAGCTCTCTGAATTCCCCCTGGACTGTCTCAATGCTTACCCCCTCCTTTGCTAGGTCATTTATCCCTAGATAGACGACAACGTCCAGTCCTCCCCTCTTGGCCACTGCCCCAGCAATCTCATGGCTCCGCTGCCCCTCCTTCCACGCTGTGCCTCCCGGGAGACACGCAACTTCCCTCTCCATTGTGCTGTCTGTGCCTAGGTCCATGTGTCTAACAACCGAGTCCCACACTAGGAAAGGTTTCTCCTCCTCTGGGGTTCTCTGGGTTGTGCCTGTGAGCCCTCTCCTCATTGGCCTGGGATTTTGTGGGTTCCGCCCATGTGCCATCCTCCCTGGTCACAACCTTGGGCTCCACTGTGGGGGATTCCCACTCCTTAAGAACAGTATATCCGTTCTTAAGTTGGACCGGATGGGGGATGTGCATCTGCCCTCCCCCACCCAATCTTCTTTGAGCCCACTGTAATCCATCCAGTCCTCTGCCTGGGTACTCTTTGTGGCAATGTCTGATGACCTGGCCTCTGGTTGGGGTGAAGGTTCCCAGCACTCCTGCTAGCTCAGCCATAAGTCTGGTCACCTCCTCCCAAAGCCCAGAGAGGTGCCTGCAAATGGGGCAGCAACACAGCTCCCAGAATGTCCGTCTGAAGACTGCTGCACTGCACCCACTGCACTGTACCACGTTGAGACAGTCCAGGGGGAATTCAGAGAGCTGGGTAGATGTCTCAAGGCAGTAGCAAACTCTGTTACATTCTCAGAGGTCCTACCTGCCCAAGGAAGGGGGAGGCAAGAAACCAACGCATCATTAGCTTTAACAAGTACCAAGTACCAAGTACATGATGTGGTACAGTGTGTCATCTTGTGTTATTTATCTGTAACCTCCAATATTTGCTAATGTTACCAGATTTTTCAATTTGTTCGTGCCCCAGAGATGTCTATATGTGGTATTGTCTACTGTCCTGGTCAAATTGGGAAGCTGAGGTATGGGTGGTTCCTACAGATGATGCAGCAAGAAGTAGAAGTGAAGCAGTTACCTATAAAGGTAATGAGGGCCTAGGGGTGGGTGGGGTGAGGGCGGGACCTGCTTGTCCGCTACCTGTAACAATCAGCCTAGTCTGGCTGATGCACCACCCCTCAGTACTTAATGCCTATGTACAAATCAAAAAGAAAAAACCCACACCAGCTAGACAGAAGAAAACTACTATATTCCCTTCACCTCTCACAGCAAACATTCAAAAAGCTGTCACAAGCAAAGAAATGCACAACACTGAGTACTACTGAAAAGCCCTCTCTTTCTCTTCCCAGCAAAAATGTTAATACAAATGTCAAATAAGCAGTACGCTGCACAGTAAAACCAGACATCCAAAAAGCAGCTGTATCACAAGGTTGTTTTTTTTTTGGCCCGCTACCCCTCTCCTCCAAGGAGGGCGCATCCCTGCTCTGTCCAGCCATGCCCGGGCTTGCCTCACCGGTGGGGCCACTGAGAGGGCTCCCCACCAACGGACACTATTTGGCAAGCCCTGGCTTACCCCCTGGGGCAGGGCCATGGGATCGGAACCCTCTGGTGGACGAGAAAGGACAACACGGCAGGAGCAGAGCAGGGCATCATGTCGAAGGGGGTTGGATTTTCCGGATGCTGTGTTGCTAGTGGATCCCTGGGGCGGAGATGTGCAATAACATCCCGCATCTGCCCCTTCAGGTGATGGCACCGGCACGACGGAACCGCCAGCCTCCGTCAGAGGTCTGTAGTATGCTTGATAATCTACCCCCTTCCCCCCAGAAAAGGACAGCAGTCCCTACGATGTTCAATCCTTCTCCCCCCGGCCGGCCCTCTGATGTCCCAAGTCTGTTTCCGAACCTGGGTCGGTGTCACAGATGGATACCCTGCCTCTGCACCGGCAGGCCGGCCCTGTATCACAATATAAAAGCAAAACCACCAAGTTTACTTCCCTGTTCCTGAAGTAGCCAGTAGCGCTGCTATTCCTCTCCCGGGACTCCTGAATGTGGCTGATGTCATGCACACCAAGCTATTTAAAGCTCAGACTTTCGGCACGCTTTTCAAAATGGCGAGTTGCATACTTCTCGGGGTGCTCGAGTCCTTCTGCCTCATGACTCACAATGCACCCAAGCCTTGACAATATCCCATGATATAACACATCCTGTCATGTATTACTGCTCAATTATACAATGATCTCGAAGAGCTAGTAGCATCAAAAACCGCAGGCAGAAAATGTTATTAATTCTTAAAGTAGTCAGTTGTAACTTTTTATTTCTAAAGTATTGTTCTTTTTCTGTTTGCTCATTTGAAGGTTTTCTACCATATAGTATTACATGTGATGCATAAAGCAGTACTTTACTTGGACTTGCATCTTTAGTTCTAGTCCTCTTCTTACCTAATCAGTATTTTGACCTCACTTGCTGTGATATCACAAGTGACAGACCTTGTAGCAGCAGATTGCTTCTTCTTGGTCATTTGTGATGTCACAGACAGTGAGGTCATAGGGCTGATGATGTATGAGGAGGAACAGAACTTCGGTAGCCATATCAGTCTCCAGCTAGAGTACTCTTCCACACATCACACCAAGTATTGACAGACAGAAAATCTAGTTTGAAAAATGGAAAAGAAATAAATACTTCAGATATAGTGATAGTTCACTACTTCTGAAAATTAATATTAATTTTAGGCAGTACACCAACTCTCTAATCAACAGAGAAAGAATTATTGGCTGAGACCTATTGTAAATCCCAGCACATAACAAAACCAAGTTCCAGCCTGATACACCTCATAACAAACAAATCACTTCACTCTCATTCTCTTCAGAAGAACTTACAAAGGGCCGGCCTGCCGGCGCAGATGCAGGTCATCCGTCTGCGACACCGACCCAGGTTCGGTACAACCTACAAAGGACTGGGTGCAAATGACAGCTCACGTCACTGGAACGTTGGGATATCAACATCTGCTTCTAGCCATTACCGTGCACTGGGACCCTAAACAACAACACTGTACTCAACCTCACAAGCAACAGAGGCGTTACATGGCACACTATGAGCTACGGCAGAATACCCTTAAGCTCCTGCTCCTCCTCCTCCTTCTGATGTCAGGAAGTGTCCATCCAAACCCTGGTTCAGGTTCAAACAGGGTAACAAATCGCGGAAAAACGGAGGGGGCGTCTCACCATCGCCACTTTAAATATTTGTAGCCTCCTCTCAAAACTGGCATCCCTTCAAATCTTTGCCAGTCAACACAACCCCGACATCCTAGTCATTGTTGAAATCTGTCTGACACCAAGCACTCCGGACTATGTCATCTCGTTACAAGGCTACAGTATGTACAGACTTGATAGGATAAATAAAAGGGGGGTTGTGCAATTTATATAAAGAACAAGCTCTCTAGCCACCCTGTCTGTTTCTCTACCACAAACCCCTCAGTGCAATTTCTCCCTGTCAAGCTACTACTTGGGGCCCAAAATAAAGTGCTCACTGTGGCTGCTGTCTATATCCCTCCAAAAGACCCAGGGACCGGCCTCCAGACTGTACTTGAATTCGTAAGATCGCAACCACCTGACACTGAGCTCCTTCTCCTTGGTGATTTTAATATAAATTGGCTCACACCAGACGTTGGATCCCACAAGGATGCTATCCTAGCAGCTAACCTAACGCAGATGGTGAGCTCTCCTACTAGAAAAAACTACAAAACTGGAACTAGCACTCTCATAGACTGGATCCTTGCTAGCCACCCAACCCGCATAAAGAACAAAGTTGTTCTCCCGGACTCCCTTAGTGATCACTACCCTGTGATCTGTAGCTGGTCAAATAAGTTCCAAAAACCATCTAAAGTAGAGTCATACCTCATGGAAACCTTGCTAAGCTCAAGACCTATCTCAAACAGCAAGACTGGTCCCTAATATATACAGGTTACTCACCTGTAACAGGAGTTCTAGGAATGGTATATGTTGTTCATCCACACTTATTGGCAGGTTCCTTGCCGCTTTAAATCTTGCCGGAAGGTCTTCAAGCTGGCTCCTCCCACCCATCCGGATGGTAAAACTCTCGGCTCCACCCCATGATGCCAGATCTGGCCCGCTGGAAGCTCAGGTTGTGCGTCGAAGCCGGGGAGGTCGGGTGGGTCGTGTGGATGAACAACATATACCATTCCTAGAACTCCTGTTACAGGTGAGTAACCTGTATTTCTAGGGACATGGATATGTTGTTCATCCACACTTATTGGCAGACTCCTAGCAGTTCTCCGGGAGGAGGGAGGCAAGGCGCACACCCTCGATACTTACTTGGGAAAGAGAGACTGGAGAACCGAGGCCCCAAAACCAGCATCCCGGCGTGACTCAAGGTCGATGTGGTAATGGGTAATAAAGGTGTGTGCTGACTTCCAGGTAGCAGCCCTGCAGATTTCCTGGATAGGGACGCCCTGGAAGCAGCCACCGATGCAGCAGTATGACGGTAGAATGAGCTCTTATCCCTGGGAGGCTCCATGCCCACCAACTTATAGCAGCGATCTATGCAGGAGGTGACCCACCTGCCTATCGTCGTCGCTTGGCTGCAGGTCTGCCAGATGCAGCTTCAGCGTAGGTGACAAACAGCTGGCGAACCTCTCCCGAATTTCAGCCGCGCGCTCCTTATAATAAGCGGCCCTTCTAAGGTCCAGAGTATGGAGCCTATATTGGCCTCCAGGTGTGATTGGGGTAGAACACGGCAGAGTCAGCACCTGGTTAAGGTGAAACTCCGACACCACCTTGGAAGAATTTTGGGTGGGCGCAGGTTAACTCTTGTCCCTGTGGAAGGTAAGGAGACTCTATGCAAAGCGCCTGGAGCCTCCCATCCTTCTGGCTGACGTGATAGCCACCAAGAAGGTGGTCTTCGACAGGTGAGAGAGTTCACACCTGTGCATTGGTTCAAATGGCTTGCCCATGAGCTTTGCCAGTACCAGCAGTAGATCCCACGGAGGTGGAGGTTCTCTCGCACGGAGAAATGTGATCAAGGCCTTTGAAAAGCGCCCGATCACCTTTCCTCGCCACCGACTGCTTCCGGCCCGCCAGTAGGCAGAGATGGCTGCCGGTGCACCTTAGGGTCGTCAACCTAAGCCCTTGACTAGAAAGGACCATAAATAGTATAAAATGCTTTCCACAGAACAGGAGGAAGGGTCCAAGCCCTTGTCCTGACACCAAATGGAGAATCTCTTCCATTTGAAGGCGTGAGCATTTTCTGGTCGACTCTTACGGACGCCTCAACAACATTGAGGACCTCGCCGGAAAGACCCAAGGCCTGGAACTCCTCAGCCAGGAACCAGGCCGTCAGGTGCAGGGATTGAAGGTCCGGATGGAACACCTTCCCTGACTGACTGAAAGCAGGTCCGGGCGAGCTGGAAGCTGCCTCGGGAGCCTGGAGCTGAGGCTGAGGAGATCTGGGTACTCTGAACTGAAGGGGGCCAGTCTGGGGCTATCAGGATCACTCGCGCTTGTCCCTCCTTGCTTTGAGAAGCACCTTGTGAATCAAGGGAAATGGGGAAAGGCGAGAAGAGGCCCGGGTCCACAGCCTCTAGAAGGCATCCCCTGCAACGAGCCCCTGCTGAGGGGGCACGGGCAGAACAGCTCAGCTCTGCTCTCCTGGAGGCAAACAGGTCCACCTGAGGTGTGCCCCAGTGGGAGAACAGATTCTATGTACCTCCGGCAGGACAGACCACTCTGAGATGCAGCCCTATCCGCTCAGGCATCGGCCAGGGTGTTGGAGGCCCTGCCACATGAATGGCTAGGAGATCCGCCTCAGGCTGCATGAGTGACCAAATGCGGAGAGCTTCCTTGCATAGAAGCATGGAGCCGCCCGCCCTGTGGCGGTTCAGGTAATACATAATCATGGTATTGTCCGTCTGGACTCGGACCACTTGACCCCGGAGAAAGCGGAACAAAGGCGGGGAGAAACTAGGCGGACCGCTCGGAAGCTCCAGCAGGTTGATGTGGCATCGGGACTCCCACGGGGACCAGAGGTCGTGGCACTCGGTGTTCCCCAGATGGGCACCCAACCCATCAGAGAGGCGCGGTCGATAGAGAGACCGCCAGCTCGGCGGACAAACGGGATGCCCTCCTGCAGATGGAATGGAACGGTCCACCACTGGAGAGCTGCCTCCACATCTCCTGGGTCACCTAGCACTAGCTGGTCCAAAGGATCGCAGCTGCCATGACCACTGGCTGGCCAGTCCCTCACTGAAGGGGGCGATGTGCCAGCGGCCCAATGGACCACGCTGGTACAGGCCGCCATGAGACCCAGAAGGCAGGGAAGTCCCGGGCAGGGCGCGATTGCCCAACCAGAAATGATTGGGCAAAGGAGGTAAGAACCTCGGCCCTGTCCGCCGGGAGCCGTGCTCTGGCTCGAAAAGAGTCGAGCTCTGCCCCGATGAACAGGATCACCTGCTTCGGCTCGAGTTCCGACTTGGCCTCGTTGATGAGAAGGCCGACTCGAGAGCAAACCTGGAGGGCCAGATCTCTGGACAGCTCCCACCTCCCATCTGGAGGAGGCTGCTATCAGCCAATCGTCCAGGTAAGGGTACACCCGGACCCCTCGGCGCCGCAGGAATGCTGTCACCACTGCCATGCATTTGGTGAAGACCCTGGGAGCTGGAGATAAGCAGAGGGCATGGCTCGGAACTCAAGAGGATCCCTCTTGAAAGCGGAAGAATCTCCGATGTGACGGATGGATAGGGACGTGAAAAAGCGGCGTCCTGTAGGTCCAGAGACAGAACCACACACCGTGTTCCAGAGATGGTATTATCTGCGCCAGAGTGACCATCCTGAAGGTTCGAGACCTTAAGAACTTGTTCAGGTCATGTAGGTGAGAATAGGGCGTCAGCCCCGTCCGTTAGGAACCAGGAAATACCTGGACACGAACCCGGGTCTGGAAGAGGGGTGCTCCACCTCCGTGATCACCTCCTTTTGGAGGAGGAGAGCAATGTCGGCTCGGCGCGAGCAGCAGTGAGGCCACGGACAGGCCCCGAGTAGCGGCGGCTCTGAAGGGTGGGGCCTGCTCAATTCAGAGGTAGGCCTTTTCCCAACACCTCCAATACCCACCTGTCCGTGGTAACAGCGGACCAGGCGGAAAGGAAGCGTCTGAGCCGTCCCCCAACGGGGGGAACCAGGGGTGAGGTGATCGGGATGGGGGCGACACCCCTCAGCCCGTCACTGGGCAGGCTTGGAGGAGGGACCGGCTGAGGGACCTCCTGGGCCTTTACCTCCCTGCTTCTTGTTGGAGGAAGCAGACGGCTTGGGCTTGGGATACCAAGGTCGAGCCTGCTGGCCCTGACGTTGCTGGGCCGGGCGCGCCGCGGGCACAGAAGAACGAAAGGGCTTAGGCTGTGGCTTGCGGCCTTTGTCCTTCTGAGCGGAAGAGACAGAGTCCAAGGTAGCATTGGACTTCTCAATCCTCTGCAGGTGACCTTCCACCCCAGGGCCGAAGAGTCAGTCCCAAAAGGAACATCCGCCAACTTGTACTGGGTATCCGAGTAAAGGTGGATATCCTCAGCCAAGCCCGAGGACGCATGGCCACTGCAGCCACCACAGACCTGGCACATGAGTCCCCGATGTCTAATGCAGTCTGGAGCTGCTGTTTAGCCACTGCCCTACCCTGGTCCCGCACCTGCCTGACCGTAGTCTGCAGATCTGCGGGAAGATGAGGGACAACCTCATCCAGGAAGCCCAACAGGGCGTGAGAAAAATGTGCCATGAGGACAGCCGAACTGGTCTGTCGAAGGCCGAGAGAGGAAGCAGCATAGACTTTTCGCCCGGCATAATCCAATTTCTTGGATTCCTTGTCGGGAGGTCTGTCCACATCCCTGGCGTTCCCGGCACGCCGGAAAACGCTGTCGGTAACCAACCCCTCGGCCGAGGGGTGTTCCGAAAAACCGGACAGGGAACCGGTAGGGACCGCATACCTCCTGGCCAACCTGGCCAAAGGCGCAGGGCAGGAAGCAGGACGCTGCCAAAGTTCCAAGGCCGGACCCACTATGGCTTCGGCCACCGGAAAGGCCTCCGTAGGAGAATCCCCTCGGTCCAGAATCTCCATGAGGGGATACCTGGCCCGTTTAGAAACGGGTTCGAGCTTCATCCCAGTGGACTCCGAGATGAGTCGAAGCAACCCTAAGAAGGACGAAGGGCTATCGTCCATTGACTGTCCTCCCAAGGACTCCAAGTCCATGCGCTTGGAGAAGAGGGAGGAACCATCATCGGACTCAGAAGAGTCCTCAAAGAGCTGCCTAGGTCCCTGAGCCACCCCTCCACCTGCCGAGGTTTATCGGGTGGGAGGTGACAGACAACCTATGGGGCAAACCCAAGAGCGACCGAGAATTTTTGGTCGAGCCCCAACTAATGGCTGTGGGGCGGAGGTTCCACCGATCGGTGGAGCAGCTGGAATTGGCCGAACAACCGGCCTGAGAACAGGCTCCTCATCAACGAGGGTTGTTTCCGCTGCTCGGTGACAGCCATATGGCCGTGAAGACGACTGGGTCGGCTTATTCCCGGTCAAAAGGAGCTGTTGCCACATAAGTTCCTCGTACCTCCGACGCAACTTGCGCCGAAGCCTCCCCTCGTCCGAGGAAGAGGAAGAGCGGCGGCGCCGCTTGCCGGATGCCGAGACCACCTTATGACGGGATCGGTTGGACCGCAAGGATGTCCGAGACCGAGATCTCGATAGGCCGAGGAAGGCGAGGAGAAGTGTCGGAAATCGCTCCCTCGGCTCGGACGATCCTCAGCTCCGGAACTGGAGGCACAGAGCGAGCCGGCCGGATCCTCAACTCCCACCGGGGAACGGGAGAGGGATTCTCAGTTTCTCCAGCCGACAACCCGTCTAACGGGTCAAGAAAAATCTCGACCGCGTCGACAGGAGTCTCGGTCAACTGGCCTGACGGGGACACCGTGAAGCCAGTGGCCGAAGCTGAGGGGTCGACCGAAGTAGACTGTCGATAAGGGAAGGGGGATCTTTCCCGCTCCCAAGAGCATCGATGGAGAGACTTACTTCTGCTCTTTTTGGACCTGGAAAAAGGTCCCGAAGAAGTTGGACCCTCACCTTTGGTCGAGAGGGTCAGACAAAGCTCCTTAAAAGAAGCCGAGTACGAGGCACTGAGAGAGAGCGGGACAAATGCCGCAGCTGAGGTAGAAGCGGCCCGTGCCGCCTCCTCTTCGAGGGCGATCATCTGCTCTAGCTGATCCGCCGAGCCCGCCGCCGGACACTGCCAATCGGGCCTCTTTAGATTTCACCGGTGGAATTCTTTTCTGGGCGCCCCAGTTGTGTCGAGCAGCACGGTCTTCAGGGCGTAGGCGAAAAAGGAAAAGCACAAGTCGCAAGCCTGGGTCGTGCTCAAGGCCCAGGCAGTAGAGCAGCGTGGAGTGCGGATCTGTCCTAGACATCTTCTGCCCGTGGGAGCACCTCCAAAACCGAGGTCGATTTGTCCATCGCAGCCGCGAGGAGAAGAAGACTGGAAGTCTTTAGAATAAAAACTTTTAATTTCGAATTTTCAAGAATTAGGAACCAGTCTTAAACTCAACGTTAAGGAGGGAACCTGAGCTTCAAGCGGTAAGGAAGATCTGGCGTCATGGGGCGGAGCGGAGAGTTTTACCACCCGGGTGGGTGGGAGGAGCCAGCCTGAAGACCTTCCGGCAAGATTTAAAGCGGCAAGGAACCTGCCAATAAGTGTGGATGAACAACATATCCATGTCCCTAGAAACAATGCTCTAGATGTTGACGTAGCCCTAGATTATTTTATCACTACTTTCAATACTGCCTGCGACATCTACGCACGTGTAAAAAAGCGTAAAATCAAAGCACTCAAATCCCTGGCTTACGAACAAACTACTGGCCCACCTCAAAGCTAGGGACCATCTCTGGGCCATAGCCAGAGCCACAAGCTCCCTGACAGATACTCAAAAGTATAAACAAGCACGGAACAACAGTACTAAACAAATCCGATTAATGAAGAGCTCCTATTTCAAAAACGCCCTCGCCAATTCCTGGGGTGACGGGAGATCTTTTTGGACATCATCAGAAATATCACGGGCAAGCAGTCCAAGTCCTCTCCCACTTTAATGACTGTAGATGGAACAACTACCCTAGACCCAATGGTCATGGCTAAGGCCTTAAATAAAACTTTCACAGACCTCAGTGGGGTCCTCCCGATGGACTTCTTCTCTGATACGGACTCACCAAAACCAACATCTCCTACTGCCACACCAAACCAACCGCTTTTCCACTTTAAATTAGTCAAAGGACACGAAGTCTACAAATATATAAAAAAATTCTCTCTCTAAATCCAGAGCAAGCAGTGATACAATTGATCTTAAAATTCTGTCCCCGACCCTGGAAGAAGTGCTGCACCCACTCACCAAAATTTTCAATCTCTCCCTCTGCCTTAGTCAATTCCCCAGCAAATGGAAGGCTGCTATAGTCACCCCAGTGTTCAAAAGTGGTGACAAGTCCCTACCTGGGAACTATCGACCTATATCAATACTTCCACCCCTCTCCAAGGGCCTCTAGCGTATTGTGGCTGACCAACTCTCAGACTACCTGCACAAGTATAACATGCTCTGTGTGCAGCAACACGGCTTTAGGAAAGGACACAGTACGTCGACCGCACTGCTGGAATTTTCAGGAGAAATTCTCAATGCCTTGGACAAAGGATATCAAACTGGAGCAGTTTTCATTGACCTAACAAAGGCGTTTGATACTGTTCACCATGGCTTACTTACCACAAAACTACAAATTCTTGGGCTCTCCACAGGACCAGGTGCCTGGGTTAAAGTTACCTTGCCAAAGCGTTCTCAATCAGTAAAATCTAAGGAGTTCTCTCAGACTCAAAGCCTGTCCTCTCAGGTGTCCCACAGGGTCAATCTTAGGCCCCTCCTTTTCAGCCTTTTCTAAACTCTCTCCCCAAGTCATGCCCTGAACAAATAATCCTTTATGCTGTCGATGCCGTGATTCTTTCCTCTCAAAAGGACCCAAAACTCTTACTCCACAGGTTGCAACTTGCCTTCTCCGAAGTTGAAAAGTGGTTCCTAGATCACAAGCTGGTCCTAAATCACAAAAAAACAAAATCCATTCTCTTTTCAAGTCCACAAAACAAGAAAAGGCAAATTCCACTCTCTATCAAAACGTACCAAGGAAACACCCTTGAACAAGTGTCAACATTCAAATATCTTGGGATCACCTTTGATCAAGGACTAACCTTTGTGACCCACATTGATAACACAGCAAAAACGGTGAACCAACGCACTGGTGTCCTGTTCCAAAACCAGCAGTTCCTTACCCAATCAGCACTGAGGATTGCTATCCAAAGTTCTGTCATCTCAATCATAGACTATGGCTTGATTATCTATGGCTCTACCTCAACCACCGCGCTTAGGCGCATTACAACCTCCCTAAACAAGGCCTGTCGGCTGCTCACTGGAGTGCAAAGACGTACTCATACATGTGAGCTCTACACTGAAACAGGATGGTTAAAACTCTCTAATCGCATAAAGTACCTCACATGCTTGATGGCGAAAAAATCCATCATGGGCAACACTCCACCAAGTATCCAAGCTCTACTATGCCCGAATACCAGCATCCGTCTCACCAGAAGATCGGAACACCAGACTCTCCAGGTCCCCCCGATGCCGGACCACACAGGGCCAAAGATCTTTTGCCTATCGTGCCCCCACCTGGTTCAATGCCCTCAGCATGTGCATTACATCCTCCACCTCCCTAGGAGTTTTCAAATCTATGCTTTATTCTCGTCTCTCAACCTCTAGCTCCTGTGACTGTATGGATTAAAGATTCTCCCTCATGGCTGTTTTACTGTTTTCATCTTCCTCCTCCTCTGCTCCTCTTGACAAAGGCATATGAGTATCTTAATCTCACTATGTCTGCTTCCTATCTCCTCCTACCCAGTTCCATTTTGACCATTTTATCCTAAGTTTTTTTCCTTAATACAGCTTGTTCCATGTATGCTAAATATTTTCTCTGTCCTTCCCCTCTTTTTTCTGAAGTTTTCTGACATTATTGTACTGTATTATACTAGCATATTGCTACTTTTGTTACTTTATATTTTTGTTGACCATTTCGATGTAATCATGATTTGTTTGTACATTACTGACGTGGAACCTTTGTAAAAGAGCCATGGCTCAAAGGTAATAATTCCTAGAACAATAAACTAAACTTACCTTAGAAGATTGAGAGTCACTAAATCCAAGGTATTCTTAAAGTAAATGTAACTAATCATTACCTTTTTTAATCTGTTAACTCGGTCAGGACTATATTTCTCAAATAAATTCTACTGAATTGAAAATTATAACTATATATTTACTGGTTAGTGGTCATAAACCACCACCAGCGCTTGCTCAACAGCTCCGTAAACCACATATGTGGTTTACAGAGCTCCGTAAATCACAGGCACACCACTACCACTGAATTAGCAGGAAAGCCGCCGAATAAGCTGGCCTCACACTGGACGTTCACACCAAACACACAATCATTCATTCAGCGCGAGGCAAGGTACTCTGCGTCAAAACTTTCTCTCGCTAAGCGCATAGAAAAAAAGATTAAAATAAGAATGAGAATGAGAAAAGGTAGGGGTCTCCCTTTAACAATCCTCACTGAAACCAAACAATTGCCCACACCTAAATCCCTTAGATGCCTCTACACCCGGATGTACATGGCTAGTCATGAGAGATGACGTGCAACACTCGATTGTGGAACCACAATTCTTAAACTCCTCGAAAAGAAGAACCAGAAGAGAAATAACATTCCTGATAAGTGAAAAATTGCACTTCAGATTTCCAAATCTTTAAAAACAAAGCGACACTGCAACACGAACTTACGAGACAAAGTCTCATAACCGGAACTCTTATTAAACTATATAATTAAAGCCATTGAAATGTTTTTTTCAGTATTTTTTTTTTTTTTAATGTTTTACATTGTTCAAAATGTGTCATCTTTATGACTTCTCCACAGTTCTTATTTACAAAAAGGTTACCTACATTACTACTTTCAGCCCGTACCAATTTCAAAACCTGTTCTCAAACACAACTGAGAGTTACAGTGACTTTTATGTGACATTCTTAACACCAAAGAATGACCAAAAAAAACAGTAAACATACAAAATAAAACATGTAGAAGTGTGGTTCTATGGAGATTTTATGCACCCCCTTGGGCTTCACCCTTGAGGTTTATGGGGCATCACACACCTTGGGGTACACACAATCCCCATAAACCACACTTCCCCATGCATTATTCTATATTTCAAGTCCTCTTTTTTTTCATTGTATAACAGCAATAATACACAGCAGGGTGTATCAAATCATGGGATATCATCACTTCTCAGGTGCACGAGTCACTCAACTAGCAGTCCCATGACTCACAATGCAACCAAGTCAAACTCATGACAATACCCCATGATTTAAAAATCCTCTCATGTATTACTACTTAGAGGAAAATAACATGCAAAAATTATAAAAACATGTTGTACACTGGGTTTTAATTTCTCTGATTATCCCTAGCCTTCTGTTACTTTTGTCTGTAGTGAGTTTTCTGTTTGTTTTTACTTTTCTCTGCAAGTCTTATGGCCCCCTAGGGTAGCCACTGAGGCTTATTTTATTGCTTTTGCTCTGTTGGAATTTTCCCAGAATGCCTCTGAGAATTATGTGAATTAGACCTTCCATTAGAACTAAGTGTCCGGGATCCTAGTTATAAGCTAGTCACACCATCCAGTTGCAGCTGCTTGTTAAAGTTAACTGCTTTAAAAAAAAATGTTTGCCCTCCCCAGCTCAAGTCAGATATTTCTCAGTGCCTACTGTTATTCTGGATGTGCAGCAAGTTTCTTTGTAAAGTGCTGTCACTGGGTGGTGATAAATGCAATACACCTTTGAAGGACTTTGGTCTAATTTACATAATTCCAGAGGCATTCTGGGAACATTCCAACAGATCAAAGGCAATAAAAGAAGTCTGAATGGTTACCCTCACGGGCCATAAAACTGTCAGGAAAAGTGAAACCAAAAACTGCCACAGACACATGGAACAGAATGCCAGAGACCATCAGAAAACCAAAACACAATGCACCAACATGTATTTTTATCATTTTTGCATGCAGTTTTCCTTTAAATAAGCCATGCTCCCCACTGGCTGAGTGCCTTCAACTATACGGAGAGTGGGATAGGACATAACCAAACCACTATCTCTGGAGTGTGTTATTGTGCTTATAAAATGGGTACATTAGGAGAAAACAAAAACAAACAAAAATGCTGAAGTGTGGGCTGTTGGGGAATAAACCATGGTCACGTTATTAAATGCCACTAATCATAGTATAGAACTTCCCCAACCCATTTTATTAACAGACTTATCAGTTGCACAAAAATATAGATTTAAAATCACAGTAAACAGCAGCACAGCGTGCAGACAGCATATACATGATCCTGATACCCCAGCATTCATTAGCCAAAAGCAAGCATAAGAAGGAGGTTTTCAGCAGGGACTTGAATGAGAAAGGGAGTCATTAGATATTTCTTAGGAAAGACTGTTCCGTAGAATTAGGGTATAACATGAGAATGACTGACCCCTGCATGCAGAGGAATTTTTGGTATGGACGGAGAGAGGGTTACTGTTTAACAATCAAAGGGATTTGAGGGGGGTAATGCCAAGTTCAGTGTCTTCTTTATTAGCTAGTTGAAGAGGGAGAAAAAGCTTTGGGATACCAGAAAAGACAGTCCCAATTTTTGTTTGTCACTGTTTAACGTATTGGCCACGAAGGCCAGAATAAATAATAGGTTGATCCTTGGATTATTTGGCCATTTTCTTGGACTGGCAAGCATCCCCCCCAGCTTAAATTTATCAGCTTTGAACAACTTACATCTTTTATCCAGGTGAAATATCGGGGTCTAAAACTCCATGTTCACCTCCAGTGACAGACCAATCTGTTAAAGGAACACTGTCAACTCCTTCAGGCCTCAGACTGTCCCCAGTTTCAAAACATATTTTATGATTGTTCGCAGTCTGTAAAATGTAGTGATGTGGCTGGAAGTTTGATTCTGATTCCATTTTTCTTTTAAAAAAATGAAAAACAGATTGCCCACTATAATTGTGTTATCACACCAAAATGTGTTTGTTTATATTCTTTAATCAACTCCCACCGCATCTTTCCTGGACTTGGGAACATCCCCAGCACAGTCTGGCTACTCAAGATGCAGTGGGATCACAGGAGACTATTACATCATAAGTGGCTGAACTGATTGGGGGTGTTGCTAATGTTCAAGAAATGAGCTCAGAGCAGATCAAGGATCTGAAACTAAACAAAGATGGGTACAATTACACAATTATCTGCATTTCAGTTCTACTAAAACAGGCGTGGGATTAAACACCAGCAACAGCAATGGATTTTAGAGATGGTAAGTAATCATAAAATGTGGGTTGAACAGTCTGATGCAAAAAGGGCTGACGGTGTCCCTTTAAAATATTCATTAAGAACAGTCAACGTAATTTTTTTTTTGTTTTGTTTTACATGTGAGGCTAATCCCAAATATCAACCTATTTTTTTTTTGTTGTTCTTAGCCTAACTTCTCTCTGTTGACAGACTAACATGCACTCTTTTAGCCGGCCCGGTGGCACCGAGGGTTGAGGTGCTGGATGCCACACCTCACACCACGCCGGCAACCCAGTTCCGGGAACGAGCTCAGGCACCGGCAGGGGAGGGAGAGGACTGGACGTCCAATGGACTGCTCTCCTCTGCCTGGGGAGGGATCCAGGGTGTCTCTGGCACAGTAGTGACCCAAAGTGGAGCTGGGGTACCACTAGCATGGAGCTACTAAGGGGTGCAGCCCGGACGTCTGACAACATTAGCAGCGTCGTGCGCCCACTCACTGGGGGAAACAACAAATGCAAATTACATATGTACCATAATTCTTGATCTTCTTGGATGCAGTCTCCACCACTCATTCACGCTAATGGGACTACGCCAGAGGAACTAGGACCCTGTAGGAGCTAAAAATCTTCAGGCGGGCCTGAACCAGGATAGGACCGTGCATGCATGGCACTGCGAGGCTAGCTCGCGCCCATATAGGTTATCCTGGCGACGACCCTCCAACTGCCTCAGTACCTTTTCGACCAAGGAGGTGCAGTGTAACTAATGAAAGAAAAAAACGTACCCTAACCTCCAGGCATGTGAAGGCCCAGATGACCCATGCAAGAAGGGTCAATTGAACAGTATCTTCACAGCCCGAACAAGGCAGTGAAGACCAAAGAAACATAATGAGTGAGCCCAGGGGATGGTGGGTGGGCGTGTGAATGAGTGGCGGAGACTGCGTCCAAGAAGATCAAGAATTACGGTAAGTATATAATTTCCATATCTTCCTGGACTAAAGTCTCCACCACTCATTCACACTAATGGGACAGTACCAAGCTAAAACCAACCCACCCTGAGTAGGGTAGTCAGAGACAAGGCTCACTCAGAACGGAAGTCTAAAGGACTGTCCTGCCAAGAAAAGAGCTGTCTGGAATGGACATCCAGAACATAGTGCTTTACAAAGGTATGCACTGAGCTCCAACTCACTATCTTGCAGAAGACTGCAACAGGCACATTACGAATCTCCACCAGGAAGCCTCAACCGCTCTGATAGAGTGGTGTGAACCTGGTCTTTCAATCTGGCCTGTGACAAGGTTTAGTAGTGTCAAAGACATGCTACTAACCAAGCCCAAAACATCTCAAGACAAGAAGCTGACCCAGCCGAGGCACAATGAAGATACAATAGTTGTTCGAAAGTGTAGCTTTTCGTTCTGTCGATGAGAATCGCAGAACTGTCCTAACATCCAGAGAGTGAAGGGATCGCTCCCCTTCCTTCTGGAGTTAAAGCAAAACTTGACTAATGTAAGAGAGCCAGAGGCAAGTGTCTACCAGTTCAAGCTAGATCGAAAATGCACGGATGTGTACCTTCACTACCAAGTATGGTCGACCTGTGAGCGACAAGTTCAAGAGGCACTCTAACACCTTACTTGGTGGGCAACTGAAGGGTCCAGGTGGAATCTGCCCACCAAAAGGAGAAGGGTTTCCACTTAGCCACATAAGACATAAGCCTTCCTGCTGGAAGGCCTATACATGACTTAGAAGACATCTGCGATAGTCTGGGGGAAAAACAGAGCTAACCCACTTCCACTTCTTCCAGGCTCGGCATAGAGATGTTGGGAGCGCAGGCTAGGATGGGCTAAAGTCCCTGTGCCAGACAGTCGCTTCGGGGGAACTTCTGACCAGCTACAGACAATACAAATCTAACTGCCGAAGTCAGGCTGGGGTGATGAGAATCATCCTCCCCCCCACCCCGAGCATACAACTTGATCAGCACTGTCTGAAAAAATTAAAAAGGAAGAAAAACCTACAGGGGGTGTCTTGAAGACTGCAGTGAACGCATCCTGACAGAAAACACCAGGGTCAGGATTTCTTAAGTACGATAGAGGCAGTTTTGCGTTTAAAGGGTGATGCAAAAGGACCAGATCAGAACTGCCCCATTCGTCAAAAACGTCTGCACAAAATCTGAACTGATGCACAGTACTCGTGGTATCACTCTTACCACCTCACGGTCCTACTGCGGAAAAGAGTAGGGGGACACCCCGCCCTGTTTGCTGATGTAATACATCACGGCTTTGTCGTCCTTCTGAAGTAGGAACACTTCATGGCAGGGGGCACACTCCAGGACTTTGTTTAAGAGATAGCTCTCATCTCTAAGAAATGTATGAAAAGATGAGGCTCCCCCTGGCTCTGCACCAGAGTGTGAAGGTCTTGACAGTGAGCTCCCCACATCCCGTAATTTTGAATGGAGGATTTTGGATGTGTAGTCAGAGACCACAGCTCACTGTGGGGGACGCCCAGAGTCCCAGCATTCATTCAACTGAAGGGACCCAAAAGAGTCACTTTCCAAGATGTTATGAATCATCTGAAGACATCATTTCTCCCATCCTCTGGAACAAAAAACGATGCCCTGGAGGTATCCAGGAGAGCTCCTAAGAAGAACAGCTGGTGGGAAGATGAAGCTGGCACCTTACCAGAGTCAGAAAACCCCAATGAAGAGAACTGAGAAGCTGTGGTAACTGCCTCCTGTGTCTCTTGCCCAGAGAGGTTAGCTAGGAGCCAAAGTTCCAGGAAGTGAATACTTGAACGTAGAGGTTCTAGTGAACTTCTCCGTCAACAGGTATTTGTTTAACCTTCTACAGCTGACAAAAGTGTACGCTGCCTGTTATCTTGGAACCAGAAGCAATGGAAATATGCAGCCAAGAGAGTGTGACTGAGAGGTGGACAGACTGGGCTGTTGTCTGGGTGGAAGGTCTGGGGAAATCTGCAAAATTGGGAGAGTATCCCTCTCAGACAATCCTGATGATCCACATATCCAGTGTAATGGACTTCCACCGGCTGTAAAACCGAATTAGATGCCCCTCCTACCGCTGAAAGGTATCCCTCTCAGACAGCTGAAGGTGGGACCTGGGCTGGACCCGCAGAGGTTGGTACAGGGAGCTTTGGGGCCCTGTGTCCTCTACTGGGTCAGTTCCTGATAAAGGCGCCTAGGCCTTTACCTTGAAAGGACTACTTGTATGAGAATACACGAGGTCCCATCCCTCTGAGAGGCAGCAGGTACCACCTATTGTCTAAATGGCAGCCATGTTGTTCTAAGTGGCTCCCAGAACTTAATCTGAGGGATGAAGAATTAAGCACCGTCAAGGAGACGTTAACCACCTGCTGCCAGCAGCAGCTGCCTTAGAGGCAAAGATGTAGGTGTTCATAAAAGCTTTCAGCTGATTATTGGGCTATAAGCCCCTAGCAATGGAGGGTTAGATTTCAGGAGGCTCTCGACCATTGCATTGAGTTTGTTCCACAGGGTGTACTCATACTGAGGAATGTAGAAACTCGTAGAAGTCTGCTTCGGTCCACAGATGAAGACCGAAATGTTATGGTGGACCCCATATACCTGAGGAAAAACTAAATGGAAAGAAGATCTTCCCTCACACAGATACAGAAGGCTTGCATTCCATCCCATAAAATGAGTCAGCCACTACAGAACAGGGAGAGACTCATCCAGATCCACTTCTACCCCAGAATAACCTCCAAAAAGCAGGTCTAGGCCAAGAACAGGAAAGACGCCGCCACCTGGAGCGGCGAAGATACCGGCACCACATTCGGCGTCGGCACCACTGCTGGGCCCAGACCTAAAATAAAGGGGAGAAGGAAGCGGTACCCATGCCGGCCCCTGCAGGGAGAAGGAGAGGGGGGAGTAGGCACGAGAGGTCAGCGTCGATGGCGTTGGCACCAGAGAGGGCACCACGCACATCCTGGCCCAAAAGACCTGGCCACAGTCCAACGGCTCAGAGGCCCTAAGGCCCCAGAACCAGGACCACTGCCAGAACAACTGGGCAGATGCCGTACCCCTGCTCTAAAAGAGCGGTCCAGAGGTGAAACTGCTCACCGGAACCCCACTGAAGACAGAGACAGGATCCAGTGTCGAAGATTGCGGCCATTAAGAGCAGAGCCACAAAGGAACCCACTGGAGTCGGTTCAGGCCTACCACTCTCCACCACCAATGATCCCTGCGCAGATGTACCAGAGGGCGACCTTGAGCGGTACCAATTTTTCTTCCACTGAACGGAGGAAGAAGAGCTCTAGGTCAAGCAGAGCCGATTCCAGAACCACTAAATTTGTGCTATGGGTGGACTGCCCGTGGTCGGACCCCTCTCCGAAAAGGGCAGCGGACTGGACACAGCCCATCACAGCTTTCAAACAAAGTCTCCCTACCATCACCGCTACCGTCAAAGGTCGACTCAGTTGATGGCAGGCTGAGAATAACTTCTACTTTTTCTTCATTTTCTTTTTTTTTTTTTTAAAAGAACACTAAAAAGGTAAGTTAAGCAAATACTGAACGGTTATATAGCTGCTGTCACACAGACGAAGCCAAAGATTCCGGCAGATAAGCGACATCATCATCAAAGCACACTCGATGGTGGGAGAAAAGGAACTGAGGCGGCTGGAGGGTCGACGCCAGGATAGCCTATATGGGTGCAAGCTAGCCTCGCGGTGCCATGCATGTGCAGTCCTATCCTGGTGCCGGCCCTCCTGAAAATTTTTAGCTCTCGTGGGGTCCTAGCGCCTCCGGTGTAGTCCCATTAGTGTGAACGAGTGGTGGAGACTCGAGTCCAGGAAGATCGGAGGAAAACCCTTACCATGCCAGTAGGCGACGGTGCGGATCAGTGGTGGGGCCCCATGCCCAATGTCTGGCCATCCATCCTGGTGTTCCCAGTCTCACTCTGCCTCTCTGGTTGCTTCATTGGATTGTAGATAGAGCGCCAGAGAAGTTGGCGGTCCCACCCTGGGGGGCTCAGAGTCGGGGGATCGAGTGGCTGGGCAAGGTTGGAGGAGTCCGGGACTGGTGAGAACTACAGTCGAGGGCTTCAGGTGGCCAGCAGAGCTACCACCGAGAATCTGCTCCTGAGAGAGACTGTTGGGGTAAGAGAAAAAGTCAACAAAAAAAAAAAAACATGCACTCTTTTGAGGCAATTCTGTTTTGTTAAAGAAAAGTTCCCTGACTTTGAGGTTCTCCCTAGGGGCAATTAGCATAATGTGTGAAATGTGCTTTAATGAAATCCAAATAAGTTTTCTAAAAACATTTACTTCAAAATGAATGGGAGCTAAAGCCCACAGACTTCAACAGACACCCAACTTCTACAGACTATTTCCCGACCTATTTTTTTTAACAATCTAAAGTGATATATCATTGTGACACTCAGAATTGTAGCTTCACAAAGATGTAAGTATTTGGGCACAGTGTAAAAAGATGCAAGTATTTGGGCATAAGGCTTTTGAAAGATAAGACAAAGACAGCACGTTAGGCATCCTCCCAGCTGCGCAATCGTACTAAAATCTACAGTATCTGCAACAAAAGTTCTGAATCAACTCGTGTTGTTACCCATGCTATTCCTAACATATACTGCTATCAGAATCTGATTTCAGAATGCACCAGCCGATAATTTGTTTGTTGTTGCTGCTACGGGGATATGCCCCCAGACCCAACCCGCACCCTGTGATTTGTGCGCTTTCTGTGCAGAGTACTCATATTCTGTATTAGAACTCTGGGTAGAACCCCAAGTAAAAATAATGTTATGCAGAATACCTGCTTGTTAATATACCATAAACAGTTACTAAGTCTGTGCTCATACTGAGTTTTTCGGTATAACACAGAAATGCATACAAGTACTGCCTATTAAATACCACAATGATGAGTAACAAGACAATCCAGTTTTACTAAAGACAGGTTTGTGTGACGCCAAAGATATTTCAGTGCAAGTGGCAAGCTTACTTGGAGGAGCAATTAGGAATTTGAGATGCAGACTTTCTACTTCCTCATCCACCGGTATGCTGAGTAACCCCCACCTCTGCCATTTCTGCGTTGGAACCATCTTCACACAGACATCCCTGTTACCAGAAGCTCTCACGCCATCTAACAGGCTTGCCAGGAGGGAATCTCTAGAGAAGTCAAATAAAATTAATAAAAGGACTGGATAAAATCTTTTCTTAAGTTAGCTTTCTAGTGACTTTATACAGATGCTTTACATGCAGTTATTCTTCTGACTCATATTTCAACAGTAGATAGCTACAAGGTATCCCCCTTTCAAAACACAGTGCGGCAACACGACCTTGGACACCACAAAATGCAGATCAACTTTCACAGTGTCCTAAAATAATTAACAATATGCATGGTTATCATCATAGAGATAGTGAGAGTGTGGTCTTGATGGGCCTAGAAGCCTGCTTCAGTCCTGATGCCATGGTATGGTTCAATTAGGGTTTATTTACAATAGCAGAAACAAAGCTATTAATGCATGGTTAAATATTTGTATTTCCTAGGTTTCGAAGGGGAAGATTACAGGTTGGTTAGGGTGAGAAATGAAATGCTTGTAACACCACTAAAGGTATAAAATGAAAATCTGTACATGGATGAAACTGTGCTAGATGGTTGCTGAACTGTCTAGATTTTAAAGGAACAGTCAGGACTAAGAGCCCCACACCCACATATAGGGCTAGTCCCAATTTGCACTTTGTGTGCAGAAACATTTATTTTTCTACCTACTGTTTACTGCAGCATAGCAGACTGACTCTGCTAACATGTTCTGTAACTACAAATCCCAGAATCCCCAAAAGCTGAAATCAGAGGAGGGCTGCAGCAGTGAGAGATTTAATAGCCTGCAGTGCATGTTAAAGCTTTTAAGATCTGATAAGATGTTTGATAGTCCCCCTGTTCTCCCATGGCTAAGTAAAGTCCTCTGTGACAAAAGATCTGAGCTTTAAAACTGTAACATGGACTGCAGATTATTGAATATCCCACAGCTGCAGTCCTACCCCGATGTCAGCTGCACGGTATTACAGAATTTGTAGTTACAGAAAGTGTCAGCTTGCAAGTCAGTAAAATAAGTCTGATACGATCTACTATACTGTAATAAACCTTGAGCAAACTAAAAAAAAAAAAGTTTCTCTACTACTGCAACCTAGGACCAGCCCCACACTTGGGCATGGGGCTTTTAACGTGAAGTGTTTCTTTAAATTCAGAAAACATTTGAAAAACTTAAGAAAAAAAGATTGTGAACCTTAGAATCATACAAGACCATGACCTCTGTGTCACCACTGACTTACTGCCAGGAGCTAACAGTCTCTTCAGGCGCACCCCAAAAACCCTAAAGGGACATTTAAAGAAAGAGACTTACCAGCCTCTGCCCCTGCTATGTAGGTGCTTTATCTCATGGCACTGATTCTAATGTGGAGCTTACCGAAAATAATCCATTTGTTAAAATCTAGTAACGCCTGTAAAATTAGGAAAATCGGGTCCCAAGGATTTTGCGGTTTCTGGTGCCGTCCACGCTCGGCCCCTGCACTCTGCAAAGTTATGACGCGGTGCTAGGGAGAGTGCGGGGACACACTCCATCACTGTCTATGGGCGGCACCTTTCTGATCATTTTTTTAATATTATAATAGTCATTTGGTGATAAAACATGGATACATTTGACCAGGTAGCAGCCCTACATAATTCAGAAATGGGATGTACCTGGCAGGCGCAAAAGAGGCAGCAGTATTTCTGGTGGAGGGAGCTTTCAACCCCAAGGGTGGCTCCTCAATAGTCAACCTAACAACGCGATGCAGGAGCTTATCCACTGGGCAGTCCTCTGTTTGGCTGTTGGTCTGCCTAGAACAGCTTCAGCTTAATTGAACCACTAGTAAAGGGCACACTCGCACTGTGTGGTGCAGGGACAGTGCTCACTGGGGATCGGTTAAACACAAATAGGTATGCTACCAAGTACACAGAGCGCAAGCAAATGTGGGAGCTTTAAATCAGATGCAGACAGATGCACCAAAACATAGAATGCAGCTATAGGCATCATTTCTTCACAAGGGGACTTTTCTCCATTATTTTGTTGCTTACCTGCCAGATTTCACTGAGATTACAGTTGATAGCAGTGTAACAATCAGAGTCAGTAAAACACAGAGTGCTTTGGTGAGGTTAATAAATTGTGCAGATTAGCAATGTATCAAAAATAGTAATTTGCCTTACCCCTGCCAACAGCTGACACTAAGACAATGTGCTTTGCTCACCAAGGGCCTCATCAGGGGCCATGGTTAAGTGGTTACCAAGCTGCTTAAATATCAATTGAATAGCTCACATGATCTTTTACATCACACCATTCAAATCCTGTCTGCCAATCCTGACGGGTCTGTTTTTAAGAATCATACAAATGCAAAACCAAATAATTTGCAATAATTTCCCACAGATACTTAGAAATTTTAAATCAAAGTAAACAAAGTGAAAACTTTAAGTATTTTATATGTTTTTCACTTCTTTCACTAAGGTGTAAATTTCAAATTATGTATCAGTATGAAATTGATGTAAGTTGCTTGGTTTTGTATTCGTATGACTCTTAGCAATAGACCTGTCAAGACTGGCAGGTAGGATCTGAATGGTGTGATATAGATCATGTGAGCCATGAGATTGATATTTAAGCAGCTCACTAACCACTTAATCACACCCCCCCAAAGAAGCTCTTAGTGTGCAAAGTGCCATGGCTTAGTGGCTGCTGTCTGTAGCAGTGACGTCAATTTTTTGCTGTTTCTTTTCTTTCTACTGCTGATTTGTACAACTTATTATAGTGTGATAACCGCACCAAAGCACTGTTTGCACCTTACTGACTGATTGCCATATGCTATCAATTGTAATCTCAATGAACTTTGGCATGTAAGCAACAAAATAATGGAGAGAAGCCACTTCTGAAGTAGTGATCACTGCAGCTACATCACACACTATGGTGCATCTACTGTACGTGCACTTAATTTAAAATTGCCAACTCTTAGGAGTGCTTGCTCTATCTCTGCTATGCCAGCTTCAGCAGAAGTGGGGAAACAGCTAGCAAGCCTCTCCACAAAATTCAGCCTTCTATTACTGGTAGAAGAGTAGGGCCCTGCAAACATCTAGCATGTGGAGTGTTCGGCTGGCCTCAGAAGTGTGAGGCTTCAGGAATAAGGACAACACAATGACTGCCTAATAAAGTGAAACTTAGAGACTACCTTTGGCAGACATTTCGCATGGGGGCATAGGACAACCCTGCCTAGTGGAAAATATGAAGACTCCACAGAAAGTGCCCGAAGTGCACTAACCCAGCTGGCCAAGGTGACTGCGACCAAAAACAAAGTCATTCACAACCAATGAGAAGGATCACACGTCCACAGGCTTGAATGGTTTACCCATGAGCCATGACAGCAACAGCAGTAAGCCCAATGATGATGGTGGTGGTTTCTGTACTGGTGGGGACAGATGGTCCAACCCTTAAAAAAAAGGCCAACCACTTTGTCCTGGGCCCCTGTCAAAAACCCTGCCTTGGCACGGTATGCCAAAACAGCAAGCAGATGTACCTTGAGGGACGTGACTTGTACCCCTGCCTGAGACCAGGACCAAAGGTAATAGAGTATGTGCGACATGGAGCAGAAGAGGGGCAACACCTCACCAACTCGAAAACCTTGTCCACTTGCAAGTGTACACCTTATGACTTGACTCCTTTCAAGATGCTTCCAACACCTGGAGAACATCTTCGGAAAGCCCAAGGGCCTGGAGCTTTAGCTGCTCAGGAACTAGGCGGACAGCTGCAGGGAGTGCAGGACCAGATGCTTAACTGCCTCTCAGACTTCATCAGCAGGTCCAGCAGGAGTGTAAGCTGCCATGAAGAACTGCTGCTGAGACTGAGTAACGTTTGGTACCAAAAATCATTGCAGGGCTAGTCTGGTGCAATCCGAAAAAGGGATGCCATGTCCCTCTGCACCTTGAGGACCATCTTGTAGACCAGGGGAAATGAAGGGAATGCATACAGGCAGTCCTGAGCCCAGGACTGAGTGAACATGTCCCACAGCAGAGTAGCCAGAGCTGGATGGGCACAGAACAGTCTCAGCTTCCTGTTGTCCCAGGAAGCCAAGAAATCCCTGACAGAGTTCCTCACATTGAGAACAACTGGTACACCACCTCCAAGTGCAGCAACCACCCGGGTCATGCTTCTCCCACATGTCTGAGATAGTTCACCAGCTGGTTGTTTGCTCCCACAACATGGACTACCAACAAGAGCAAGCCTGAGACCATGTCCAGGGCACCTCCTGACAGGGCAGATGAGTCCATGCTGCCCTGTTTGTTCAGACAGAACATGGCAGTTGTATTGTCCATGTTGATCTGGACTACACAACCTCAAATCAACAATGTACTTTCCAATAAAGCCTGGTGAATTGTGCGTAGTTCCAGCAGACTGATGTGGAGCAGTCAGGCAGCATGGTAACCATGAGCTCTGTAATCCTGCAAATCTGCACCTCAATCCACCAATGACGTATCAGTTGTCAATGTGTTAAAAAAACTCCAGACAAACAGGATTCCCCACTGAATGGTTTGAGGGGGGCAGCCACCAATGGATGGGGTCCAGCATCGGTTTGCTCACCATGACCAGATAGTTCAGGACTGTGAGCAACAGGAACCACCTGCAACTAATACCTACTTAATGGGTCACCTGGGCCAGCAGGCCCACTGTAACATGGCCACAGAAGAGGCTCAGAAGCCAGAGGAAATTCCCACCAGACACAAGTGCCCAACCTGAAATGATCGGGCAAAGGGGACAGGTCTTCTGTCCTGTCTGGGGACAGACAAGTTCTCTGGCTTGGAAAGAATCGAGCGCTGCTTCAACAAAGAGGATCACCTGCTCCAGGTTGCGCCTGAACTTAGTCAGATGACCACTGGGTCGAGATTCTTGACAGCTGGATCTCTGGACTGCGCCATGTTCCATAATGAGCATCCTGTGATGAGCCAGTTATCAAGGTACGGAACTACATCAATGCCTTTGCACCCAAGAAAGGCTGCCATGATGGACAGGCAAGTGTGAACATCCTGGGTGCCAATGACCAGCCAAACTGCATGGCTCCCAACTGATACAGGGTTCTGTCCACCCGAAAGCAGAGGAACCGTCTGTGTGATGGATGGGGATTAAGATGTACGCATCATGGTGGTCCAGGGAACTGAAATAACTCTGGAATACACACACACACATATATATATATAATATATATATATATATATATATAAATATATATATATATATATATATATATATATATATATATATATATATATATATATATATATATATATATATATATATATATATATATATATATATATATATATATATATATATATATATATATATATATATATATATATATATATATATATATATATATATATATATATATATATATATATATATATATATATACACACACATATATATAGAGCTATAAGTGAATGTAATGCTCCTCCATTACCATGTATTCCTGCCTGTAATAAGTACAAGTTACACGTAAAGGCTGCCACTGCCCCCAATAGAATTACAATGCTATATATCAGGTTGACCCTCTGCTTCAAATGTTGGGGGGTCAGACCAGAGAATCCTGGGGTGGGAAATTTGCTGTAGTGGCTTGTAAAGCATTACCCAATATTTTTTCTGCTAACGAAACCCATGAAAACCTTTCCATATATATAGGATCAATGCTGAAGCACCGCTTTCATTTTTCTGCTTCCAAATCCTCAAAATTCTCATTTGGGGACTTCAGTAGGGGGTTAACGCAAGCCCTTAATAGCCTTATAACTCCTTCCCCACTTTGCATCATCAAAACTCAGTTTTCTGGGTGGGGCTGCAACAAGCGCTCACTAGCTGGCTTTGAATGCACTGTGGTTCTTTTCTTGGGCTCAGGTCCTGGGGTAGGTAGCTCCTTTGCCATGTGTTGCCTGTCCCAAGGAAAAATACGTGTTGGCAGCTCTTTAAAGAGCAACTCTCTACTATAATAAAAAGCATAAAACCACTAGATTTCCACCAATTATGTTTTAACTTTAGTGTTTTCTCATGACATCAGTCTGTTGTCATGGGTAAGCACTACGATGTCATACAGAAAAGCACTGTGAGATTAACTGGGTAATGGCAATTGTTTTTTTTATACAGACATTTTGGATAGCCTACCAAGATGCATTATAAACCTTCGAAAGGAAAATTAAAAATGGAAAAAAACTGTTCTATAGTAAACTGAAATTGCTGAAACATCATATTTATTAAATATGCTTAAGTGCAGAGTTGCTCTGGGACACTGTAAACCTGTTTTTCATATTTCTAGTTATAACCCTATATTTTAGGATTGCTTACCTTCTCTAAAATTCATTGATGTTGCTGTTTGTTTTGTCTGCCTCTTTGTTTAGAAGAACTTGAAATGCATGCTAATGTATATTTATAAACAACCTTGTTTTGTTTACAATCCTGGATCTGTTCTTACTGCGTACTTCCTGAGCATACAAACACATCCAAACATTGTAGTCACTCATGAGGCAGTAGCCTCCTAAACTCCCGCTGCATCATGAGTGGCTAGACTGTGGGTGTTGCCAAGTCCAGGAAAGGTGCAGTTGGAGCTGATCAAGGAATGCAAACAAGCTTGTATTTGTTTGTGTGGTAACACCAGTATGGTGGGCATTCTGTTTTTCACTTTTTTAAAGAAAACAGTCAGAATCAAACTACCAGCTACATCAGCAATCTTTACAGAATGTTGGCAATCATAACGTGTTTTTTTTTTTTAAACTAGGGACACTTTGAGACCTAAGGGGGTTGACAGTGTCCCTTTAAGCCAGTGGATCTTCCCCAAACACCAACCCTGCTAGCTAATGGCCGTAACTTAATTTAGACCCCATTTTCAACCAGTGGTTTTGCCACTTGTTATGATCCTGCCCCTCACTTATGAAGACAAATAGCATATTCTGAGTCCAGCCACTGTATATTCACTATATACTGTATTTGCTTTGAGAAACACAGTAAAACAAATACTAGATCTTGCATTTCTAATCTTAGTGACTACCACTTTTCTTCTGATCTGTGATACCACTCTAGATTGTGTGACTGCCAGTGGGCTGTTTAACACTCATAACTAATATCTAGAATCTGGCATCCGGAGACTCAGCGACTGTATGGCCTCAGAAGGCTCTCAACTTTAAACACTATTGCTTACAATTTATTTACCCAGATACCCAGCTGAGATGTAACATTTTATTTTCAGTGGAAGGCTGCTTTACCCATTTTTGCAGTTGGGTGGACTGGATTATGAGTGACTTGCTCAAAGTCTCACATTATTTTGCTCTAGTGAGTTTTGAGCCCAAGCCTCCTCGTTCCGTGACTACTGCTCCAACCACAAGGTCACACTGTCTCTTGTTCTATTCTGAACCTCTGGAAATGCTCCAGGAGGTGAGGGTGGAAGCACCACTTGCAGGAAGCGACCACAACCTGGTGTGGTTTCAACCGGACATAGGCAAAGAGAAAATAGGAACCAAGATAAATGTGCTGGACTTCAGGAGGACAGACCTTAAAAAGATGGGGGGTGTACTCTGGAATGGAACTTTGCTCAAATCAAGGCAGAAATGGAAGTGGACAAGAAATGGGCATCATCAAGGAAGGGCTACTGGCAGCCAGTAATGTGTGAATCGCAGCTGGTTTGACAGGTAGGAAGCTGTCAAGCGCAAAAGGGATGCCTTCAAAAGGTACAAAAACAGTAGGAACGAGGACAAAGAGTTAATATAACAGCAAAGCAAAAGAAGTGAGCAGGGTAGTACAAATGGCCAAGATGGAACTGCAGCTGGCAAAGGGGGTGAAGATAGGTGAAAAGGCCTTCCTCCAGTACATCAGGGAGAAGACAGTAATCAAGGATGAGATAGTCAGGCAGGAGAAGGAGTCGTCATCATTGGAGGATAGTATGGAAAAATCGGAGGTACTTAATGAGTACTTCTGTTCAATTTTCATGAAGGAGAATGATGGTCCAAGTCCCTCAGGGAAACAAGGTGTGGCATGTTAACAATGAGGCAGAGTCATGGATGGGGAGATAGACACTGATAAGAGTTAGGAAGTGTTTAAGGGCCCCGAAGGTGGATAATTCAACAAGACTGGATGGCATACACCCAACGGTTCTGCGTGAATTAGCGGACTTGCTGGTGTGTCTCTTAGTGGACCTGTTTAAAACCTCTCTTGAAACAGGAGTGGTTCCCCTGCACTGGAGAACAGCACCTGTAGTGCTGCTAAATAAGAGTGAGCCAAGGAATGACCCTGGTAATTATCAGCCAGTTAGTCTGAACTGGATAGTGGAAAAGCTCATGGAGACCATTCTGAAGGAAAGGCTGATAAACTTGCTGGACGATAATGAACACCATAAAGTCAGGTGGCATGAGTTTGCGTCAGGGTGGTTCAGCCAGATCAACCTGATTTCTCTGATTGGGTAACAAAACGAGAGAGGCTCTTGCAGTAGGTAATAACCATTAGGACTAAGCTGCCAGGTGCTAGGACCACACGGAAAACTTTAGCTAGCAGTGTCTGGTGGGGAACCGCCCACCCATTACGTGACCGTCAGCGTGATGCTATATAGTGAGTGGTACCCACGCCTGCCCTCCAGAGACCTAGAAAGGTGCGACAGGAGAAGGAGTGGGCTCCTGGAGCCAAGAAAAATCTATGCAAGAAGAAGAAGCAACAGAAACCTCAGGGGGAAGGTGGGATGGAAAGGAAGGCACTATCTACTGTAAGAGCCTCTCTCGAAGATCTACTGTTACGGTAAGATTTTAGGTAACTGCACTATCTTACTTTGAGAGGGCTCTTGCAGTAGGTCATAACCATTAGGACAGAGTCCCAAGCAGTCAAATTCAGACAAGTCTGAAACAAGGGAGGCAAGGAAAGGTCTGCAGTAGACAGGGGTCTAGGATAAAAGCCCCTCAAGGATGGCTAGGCCAAAGCCAGTCCTGCGCCTAGAAACAATGTCCAAGCTGTAATGCTCAGTAAAGGTGTGGACAGAACTCCAAGTGGTTCCCGCACATGTGTCAGCAGCAGACACATTTCTGAAACAAGCAGTAGATGCAGCCATGCCTCTGGTTGAATGCCCCTTAATCTCCCCTTTAAGTGGCTTGTTATACTTCTAAGAACAAAAAAGGATGCAGTCTGCCAACCAACTGGACAAATACTGTTTACTAACAGCAGCGCCCTCTCTTTTGGGAGCAAAGAAAATGAACAACTGATCCGCTTTGCGGACCGACTTCATCCAGTTAGTGTAGTAAAATACAGTTACGTAAAAACTTACCTTAACAGTAGATCTTCGAGAGAAGCTCTTGCAGCAAGTAACGCATACAGGACTGTAGCCAGCAGGACCCCATGGAAAACTTCTAGCTAGCAGTCTGTAGCGGGGGGACCACCCCGCCCCTGACGTCACGTATGGTATAAAGGGTGGGTGGTCCCCGGCGTGCCCCAGTTCTCCCACGGAGACCCGGCATGAGGATGGAAGGTGATCCGAATCAGAGAACCAAGGCCAATACCTCACAGAGCAATCAGGATGTTGCCAACGTAAGCCGACTGCAGGAGAGAAACCTCTAGGGTGAGGGAGGGTGGGATGTATACCTGCTACAAGAGTATCTCTCTAAGATCTACTGTTACGGTAAGTTCTTATGTAACTGTACTATCTTACTTCAAGAGTCAGCTCTAGCAGCAGGTAACACATATAGGACTGAGTCCCAAGCAGTACAGGAAACCAGACTAGTTTCGGGTGGAGGTAAGGAAAAAGTGAAGATGGAAGTACCCTTAAGAGAAGAGTCCCTGCAAAACTGCAAAGCCGAGGACTGCTCTGCATCGAGAGGCAATGTCCAGACTGTATTGTCCGATGAATGTGTGGACTATGTGCCACGTAACTGCTGCATAGATGTCAGCTGCAGACACATTTCTGAGGGCGGCAAAGGAGGTCGCTACTCCCCTCGTGGAGTGACCCTTCACCGAGACCGGCGAGGGTTTATTTTACTTCTGGTAACAGGAGAAGTAACTGACTAGCCATTTCAAAAGTGTGTCTGGCTACTGGAGCCCCTTGGATCCTGGGAGCAAAGAAAATGAACAACTGATCAGAATGTCTGAAGTCCTTTGTTCTGGACAAATAAAATTGCAAAATGCAGTGAACATTAAGAGTATGGCGAACAGCCTCCCCCTGGCTTGAGTGATCAGGGTAATATACTGGAAGATGGATGTCCTGATTTAAAGTTAACTTGGACACCACCTCTGGTAAGAACTTAGGACTGGTTCTCAAGGCCACCCGGTCCTTGTGAAACACCAAATAAGGCTCCTTGCACATCAGGGCCTGAAGCTCAGAAATCCTTCGAGCAGAAGTGACAGCAACAAAAAATAATGCTTTCCAAGAGAAAAAGTGAAGCTCGCAATCCACAGCTGGCTCAAACGGGGGTAAGGTCAACTTTTCCAAAACAAACAACAAATCTCAAGGAGGGACGGGGTCGCTTATGGGAGGCTTCATGTGCAGGATTCTCCTGAGAAAGGTACGGGTTACCTTCATCCGTGCTACAGTTCTGCCTTGGACAGGAAGATGGTAGGTAGAAATGGTTGTTACATGCACCTTGATGGAGGAATAGCCCAATCCTGAGTCCGAAAGAAAGCGACAACAGGTACTTGAGCAGTCAGTTCATCGGACAGGCCAAGAGGACTAGACGGCAAGCCATAGCCCAGAGACAACAGCATTTCCACTTCATGGCGTAAGTCGCTCTGATAGAGGGTTTCTTGACAGCCACCAGAATGTCAGTGACTCTGTCTGAGACCCTGAAACAGAGTCTGGCTAAGTGTTCAAGTGAGGAAATTAAGGGAACGGATGGAGCAGGTGGAGGCAGAACTGACTTTCTTGCCTACCTGGTCCAAGAAACGGGACTCCTGGTTGGGAGGCTGGGAGCTCAGATGCTTTGCCTGCTTTGATTTGTCATGAGCATCCGCAATCACAATGGAATCCGCCTGAGGGTTTTCTGCCAGGAAAGGATCATCCCTCGGGGGGCCGTGTATAGCCTGTCCGACTTTTTGGGAATGGCTGGGACTGAGGCTGGACGCTTCCAAGTTGTCCTGGTAAGATCTTGGAATGTGTCAACCAGAGGAGACACCACAAGGGGTTTGGGGTCCTTCTGCCTCAGGTAATGAGCCAGTCTCCGGCGCTCCAGATCCAGGTCCTCTGTCTCCCACTCGTTAGTGGCCTGGATGTGCCTCATGATGTCCATGAACGTGGGATCGTCTGGAGGCAAACGGGGTAGATCCGTATCGTCGGGAGATTCCCCCAATTCCTGAAAATGAAGAGGAAGAGGAGGAAGATCTGATCCTGGTCCTCAAGGTGTCTGAAGTACGTCTCTGGGACACCCTCTGAACAGCGTCAGCGACTCCTGAAACGACGCCAGCCCTGAGACCGATGACTGAGCCGGGACCGACGCCTGTCCCGGGACCAATGTCGGCTACAGGAGTGAGCCCACCTAGATGAAGGCCTGAGGCAGCTGTAGGATCTGCTCCTGGGCTCTGAACGCCGACAGCTGACCGACCTGGAGTGGTGCCGTCCAGAGTCTCCGGACCAAGAACGTATGGCCCGAGGGGATTGAGGAATGGAAGATGCGTGCTAGTCCTCAGGGGTTTTGGCCAGTGAGGTGGCGGGCAAACCCCCAGGCTCCTGGTTGTCTGGTCGGTCTGGAACCAGTGCCGGTTCCGGTTGAGGCAAAGGTGTGTCTTTGTAGACCTGGCTCCACCAAAATGAGATGAGTTCTCCCAGCTCCTCCTTGCTAAAATGAGACGCCGCCTCCCCATGTGGGGGGATTGGAAAAGTTGGGGGGTCCGGAAGGGCTCACAGGGAGGAACCCAAGGATCAGCCTTAAGGAGTAGAGGCCCTAGGAGCCGGCATCGGCACCTTAACCGGTGCCAGTGCAATGGAAGCCCTGTCGGCCGCAGGCACTTTGACAAGCGCCGGTGTTTTAGCCGGGGCTGGATCCAATGTGTCCAACTTAGGAGGGCGAGAACCAGAGGAGGCCTTAGCCTTGGGGTCCCAGTCCTTTCCAGATGGCTTCTTGGTGTCCGGTGAAGCCGCAGTCAAGGCCTTCTTCAGCAGGGCCAGGGCCTGTGCCAAGAAGAGGCCTTTGCCGACTCTGCCGGAGCGGAGGACACACAGCGGCGTGGCCTTCGGCTTGCATGGCTTGGAAGGAGGGGAAGTAGCTCCCGATGTGACAGACGTCGGTATTTTGGCAGGAGCTTCAGGCCTCGATTTCTCTCCGTGCCCAGAATGCTTGGCGTGGTCAGACCCACCCAAGCCAGAGGAAGAGGCCTTCCTGTGGGGAGAACGGGAGCGGTGATGGGACCGACTATGGTCCTTGTCACTGGACTTCTGTGCCTCCCCGACTTTGCCCTTGTCCCCAGAGGAAGACTGCAGGATGTCTGCAGGATGTCCATCCCCTTCTCAAGCAGGTGGGCTTTCAAGGCCTTCAGGTGTCTAATCCTCATTCTGCTAGTAAAGCCTCGACAGATGTCACAGGTATTGAGGTCATGGTCTGGTCCAAGGCAGAAGACACATTGGTTATGGCCATCCTTTGATGGAATTTGGCGGCTACAGGCGTACTTTGTCTTCTTGGGACTGCCGAAGGAGACCGCCGACTGTGATGACATGCGACAGTAGTGAAGACGAGAGGAGGAGAACGATACTGTGAAAAAAGAACGAATGCGGAAGAAAAACAGTAGAATCCGAGAAAGAACCGAAGGTTTTGCTGAAACTGCTGTGAAAAAAATCACTAAGAACTTCCCAACATGAGCGGGTCGTGGCAGGAAAGAACTGAGGTGGAGCCGGGGTCCGCCCCTTTTTGTAGCATGACCAATGTTGGGGCGGAGCCGATGTCAGGGGGCAGTCCCCGCTGGGTACTGCTAGCTAGGTTTTTTGCGGTGGGTCCTAAGGCCTGCGGCAATAGTCCTAATAGTAATAGCCTGCTGCAATAGCTCCACTTGAAGTGAGATCTTGAGTCTCTAACCACTCTTGCAGGAACATGAGGGGGGTGTGGACTCCCTCAATTCCCTCCGGTAGACCAAGGATCCATATATGGGACGAGCAGGCTTGATTCTGCAGCGTCTCAAGCAAAGCTCGCAGATGGCCATTTTCTTTAACTAAGGATGAGGTGGCTACTGAGGTAGTCTCTGAATGCTGCTTGACATCGCAAACTTCTGCTTGTAGCGATTCCATTGTCTGCTCAATTACAGTCACCCTGGTTCTGAAAGTGTCCATTTTGCCTCATACTATGAGCACTTATATAGGGACATGGACAACCCCCTTCCTTAGAAGAGCTCAAGGCCTACCTGAAGGATTCTTCTCTACCCTCTTTATCTGAGCCACAGAGGAAATTCCTATCCTCCCCAGTATCTCTGGAGGAAATATCAGAGGTCATTGGGGCTTTGCCCTCAGACAAGGTCCCAGGACCAGACGTTTTTTCCGCTTTATTCTATAAAACTTTTCAGTCACAATTGTTACCGGTTCTTCACCGGTTGTACTGTCACATTCTTTCTGGTGCAAGAATAGATACACATCTGTTTGAAGCCCTCATTGTTCTCCTTCCTAAGCCCGACAAAGATCCAGAACTAGTGCAAAGCTACAGACCAATTTCTTTATTGAACCAAGATGTTAAAATTCTCTCGAAGATATTGGCTGATAGAATAACACGGGTCCTTCCAGACCTGATCAATATGTCTCAGGTGGGGCTTATTGAGGGGGCGTTCATCAGCTGATCATCTACGTACCCTGTCACACGTTGTCTCTGTGTCCAGGGATGCTGCCTTTCCTCCGGGATTGGTCTCCTGGAACGCCAAGAATGCGTTTGATCGCGTCAACTGGAATTTCCGGTTTCAGGCCCTTAAAGTATTTGGTTTTCCGGCCAAGTTTATAGACTGGATTCGGGCCTCATACCAGACTCCCTCTGCCAGAGTCTCTGCCAATGGCACATTCTCCAAACCCTTTCTTTTGTCCTCTGGTACCAGGCAGGGATGCCCTCTTTCCCCTCTTTTATTTAATTTATACTTAGAACCCCTTATCCGAAACATTCTCAATAACCCGGAGATAAGAGGTATCCCGATAGGTAATCAAGTGGTGAAGATCACGGCTTACGCTGATGATCTCCTCCTTCATTTATCTCATCCAAAAACATCTATTCCCGTCATGTTAAGGGAAATCGCCAAGTTCAGTACTCTCTCAAACTATAAGTTGAATATAAATAAATCCTCCATTTTCCCTCTTAATCATAAGGTTTTCAAAAATGATTTGTCTCCTTTTGGTCTCTGCTGGTCTCTTCATGTTCTCAGATAACTTGGTATTAATTTGACGCGTAACCCCTCCTCCTGGTTTAAAGAAAATTTGGAGCCTCTTTCTCAAGTAATAGTTCAGGACCTCAATAGATGGTCTAAACTCCCTCTCTCTCTCTCTGGGGTCGCATTAATATAATTAAAATGAATGTTTTTCCTCGCTTGTTTTATCCCCTCGCGCTCCTTAACTCTTTTACTCTGTTATCGTGGTTTCAGAAAATGCACGGCATTTTCACAAATTTTATCTGGTCCAATAAACAAGCCAGGTTAGCATATTATAAACTAGCTGCTCAGAAAATGGATGGAGGACTGCGGATCCCCCATCTGGCAATTTACTACTGGGCTAGTCACATTGCAAAGTATATGCGCTGGGTGAATCCGGGTCCGGAATACTTAAGACTGGTCTGGCTCAAAATTGAGTTAGACTTTATTCAGTCTGAGAACACTGACCCCCAGACAATGTTCTATCTTAAAATAGCATCCCTTCCTGACACCGTTAGCTGTCCCACTATTCGAACGTCCCTTAGAGTTTACATGCAGCTTTGTTCATTTCTGCGGTATTCCCCATACTTGGACTTGTCTCAGTCCATTTGGAATTCCCATCTTTCACAATAAACAAAGCGATGATATCTAGTAAATGGTTACCCCAAATTGGGGATAGGATAATCTCTACTTTTCTGGATCCGCATGGGAGAATGGCTCTCAGTTTCTAATATAATTACGTAAATTTGACATTCCGTTAGCTTTTGCTTCAAGGGTGGTCCAATTAAAGCATCTCCTTTCTACAGTATTTGGTAACCTCCCTCCTCGCCCACCTGCCTTTCTGTTTGTATCCGATCTCTCCTCCTTGTTGGGGTCACCAGGCGCTATTTCCAAAATATATCATGTCCTATTTTATTGGAAATATGGGAGACCTGAAGGCCCCACTAGGCTCTGGGTCTCTTTTTTCCCTCAATATACCCCAATTGGTCAGCCTTATGGAAGTTCTGCCATGTCGTCTCTCAGGATAGACTCGCCTTATGCAATAACTACATTATATAACATGTATTATACCTGGAAGCTGAAAATGGGGTCTTATAAGTTCGAGGCTTGTGCCAGAGGATGTCAAGAGGATGGCATGCTTCTTCACGCTCTTTTGGTCGTGCCCCAAGATAAAGTCTTTGTGGTAGCCATACAGACTAACCTAGATCCTATATTGGGTTTGCAGGATTACTTCACCCCAGACATATGTTTGTTGGAGATCTATCCTCTATCAAGGTGAGAATCAGGAGATTTTATATCTCCATGATTGCATTATCTGTTAAAAAAATCGTGCTTCGGCATTGGAGGGATACAGTAAGGCCAACATATCAGGAATGGGTTAATGAAATTTTGGCTAATCTACGTACAGAGAAAGCAATAGCAAGCCTCCATAATAAGTTGCAGTGGTACAAGAATACTTGGGATCCCCTTCACAAGCTAATCATGGCCAGATTAGGTAAATGAGTCACTATAACCACTGATCCTTGATTTGCGATATTGCATAGTATTTTTCTGTTACTGTACAGATTCTGCTGCTGTATGGGGTGGGGGGACAGCTCATGTAACATTCTGAGTATATGCATAATATGTTGTAACTCTCTGTCCCCTGTAATAAAAAATTTGCTACTAAAATATGAATTATAAAAAAAAAAAAATGAAAGTGTACATTTTAGCTCTTAAGTCTGAGACCGAGGAAATCAATCTTTGGAGCTTTAGGCCTATTGAAGTCATTGTTTCTTCGGACTCCCACTGGGAAGCGGCCTGCACTTCAAGGCCTGGCCTCGTGGGTTGAGAAGTCCCAGACTGTTTGCTGCCCACACCACCACCTCTGTCCTTGCGAGGATTACCCATTTTAGGTTTTCAAGGCTCCTCTTTCTAGTGGTAGCAATATTTCCTTTGAATTGTAGCTTCAAGAGGGTGATTTTTAACCGATTTCTGGTCTAGAGTTGAGAGCTGTTGATTTTTGCTGCCATTCAGCTCGGGCTTCACAGCGCCCCCACCCCTACTTTAAATCTCTTTACAGGAAGATAAAAGATACAGTCAATAATAATCAATTATAAATACAGCACTGCAACAAAGCATAATTAACTTTAGCTCACTGAGATTGTATACTATTAAACATCTGACAATCATGAGAATGGGGGAAGGAAAGGAAATAAAATATTTTGCCCTGGAACTCCAACTCCCAAGGTTCAATATCAGGATTTTTCATGGGCAGCATGTATGACATATGGCAAGCAGTAAGGGTGGCATCCACCCAGGTAGGTAGTGGAGAGGGGGGATGATAATGGAAAGGAGGCCAGACAGCTTGGTTATGACCTGTCTCTGTATAGCAAGCTCTATAGCAGTCTACAATTGCTGTATTATGAATGTCAGAGGTGGGACCTCAGGGGGGACCTGGGTGCAACATACTGGGTCCTTTCCCACTGTGGGCACAGTGGTCCAGAGGGTCTTTGCCATAGTCTTCCCCCTGCTCTTCATCCTGTATAGTAAAGACAGGAGGGTACTCCTGGGTGTTGTCGATGTGGCTGACTGATTGCAAGGAATGAGCTTTCAAGACTGTCAACACTTGGGAACAGAGCTGGTGCGATGGACTGAGAGGTGTCGCAACAAAGTTTTGGTTTAGATGCCCTGTCGACAAGATCCTTGTTCCAGGTAGAGGTGTCCTACTATATCCGAACAGAACTAGAATACCACCTGGACGTCAGAGCCCATGTAGTCGATGGGAATGCTGATGAATGTCGACAGGCGAGTCAGATGTCACCATCAATGCTGAAGACCAGGCATGAATACAGGTCGATGGGGGAGGCAGATGCGACATCGTCGATTCTGAAGAACCAACATGAATATAGGTCGACAGGGGAGGCACAGCCACCACCGTCGATGAGGTGATGTATCAGCCCAAAAGAAGAAGTCGAAGAGGCAGGCAAAGGTGCCACCACTGACGGTGCTGTACTAGTTGAGTACCTGGTAGAGGTTGCACCCAGACCCTGACCTCAGTGTCCTGCTTAACTTTCGGGGTGGGGATAAGGCATCATCGCCAAACTAGACAAGGTCCGGAGAGAGGGTCATCCCTGAAAGGTGAAGGAGTGAGCCTTCCACAGCTTCGATCCTGCCTTGATCCTGGGGCTTATGCTTGGGACTCCCGACGCCTGTGGAGTTTGGTGGCCTGTTCATCAGGGAAAAGCTGTTGCTGGTACAAGAGTGATCTCCGTCTAACTGCGGAAGTGAGTAGAGGGTCCTTTCAACGACATATAGGTCAGTGAAAGTATATTAAAAGTGGTTACTTCTATCAGTGGGAGAAAGAAAATCAGCAGCAAAAGCAGCAAGGTTTCCACAGTGGTACAAGTGTTGATCGACGACAACGGGAAAACAACTGAGGAGAAAAGGGGCCGCCCACATTTATATAGGGAGAAGTGACTTAAGATGTTATCATGGGCAGCCCCTAGTGGACTGCGTGCAAAAGTTTCCATGAAGTCCTACAGCCTGGTGGCTAAAAGTTCCATAGGCGTGACCTGCTGAAAAAGATAATTCTTGAAGAAGATCTGAGGTGATCTCTCCTGGAAGTATGTTCGAGTAACCTACTGTGCAGCAACACCTTTTTTCCCCCATTTTGCTTCTTACTCCAGGGCTACCTCTGTTCTGTCACCGGCTTCCCCCTAAAATCACCCACCATCTACCCTAGTACTCAACAGACCCAGAGAGCCCCAACAGACTGCCTCCTGTGGCAGGGCCAGGAAGGGGAGGGGCCATCCTTTCCCACCTGCAGGAACATATCCAGCATGGATCCAGTGGACCAGGTGGTGATGCAGGTCAGGCTGGGCGGGTGGAACTTCATGGAACCCAAATGAGACTTTTCTGGCTTTCTCCCTTAGTTCCCTGCTGCTGTGGCATATGTGCATGCACATGCCACGGAACCATGGCCCCTCCCAAAATGTCACTCAAAACACCAGCGCTACCCCTAGGCCTTCACTTGGGGGCAGCCAAGGACTAGTTTGGCATGCCTCCCCACCTTGGGAGAGGAGAGCAGTCTCCGGAAACGCAATCCACCCCACTCCCCCACCAACTAGAGCTCATTCCTGAACTTGGGTCGCCGGCATGGTAGGAAGTAACAAGCTCAGTGCCCTAGCCCTCCATGCCACCAGCCCAGCTGCTGCAGCACTTTTCCCTGGTACTGTCTGCATCTCTTTAAACGCTGTGCAGTATTTACTGGGTGCTTGAGTTCATAACCAGACTCTGAAACTCACAAACCAAAACTGTAATACTATTATTTTCTTTTTCAAGAATGACATTGCAGAATGGGCCACCATATGCTCCTGTGGGCCAACCATTTGGCTTAGTCACTGGGCCAAATGCCAGCATATTATTTTTGGAGCTAAAATCAACCCCTGGCAACTGTTTAAGAGTACTTTAGCTTTCACCCTACCTTTCTGTTGATGAGTATTTCCGGATCTGTCCCTTAATAAACTCGACTGTAAAAAGCTGGGGATTCTCAGGATCATACACCAGTGCAAACACCTGAGAGGAAAGAAAAGTCGAAACTAAACTATAGGTTGTGAGAATTTAAAACACAGAATTGCACCTCAAATACAATTATAAAACCTCATGTTACAAATGGGAATACCATATATACGTGCGTATAAGCTGATCTCGCATGAACGTCAACCACTCTTTTCCTAGAGCAGGGGTTCTCAAATGGTGAGGCCAGCCTCCCTGGGAGGCCCCAACCTGTTCAAGGGGAGGCTCAAGCAAGTCTGAAAAAGTACTGTATTTAAATTTTGGGTTTTATATATTTTGTGTGAAGAGATGAAGCAAACTGAAAGAGGATAATAATAGTAGGTGAATTTTATATATTTATTTACTAATAGGTGACAAGGGAAGGTGAATGAGCCAAGGCTCATTTCAGGTGCACCCAGGGAAGGGTAGGGAGTGAATACATTTCAGAAGGTAACTGCAAAACAATCAATAAATATACAATGAGCAATAGTGCAAATAAATATGAACAATAAATGAATAACAAGTGGCAATTTATCAATTTGTAAACTGATGGCAGAATAGCCCAAATACAAGGGTTGAGCATAGAAGTGCTAAGACCAATAGCAGGAAGGAGCAAAGTAATCCCCGAGCTGTTGCTTAGAAGCAGAGAAGGAGGGGGAGAGGCAAAGTATATAGGAAGGTTATTTCATATAGAGAGGAAACAGAGAAAGTAGTCTGACCCATGAAGGTACTGATACAAGGGGTAACAATGGTTCAAGAATGAAAATAACAGAGCAAGTAGGCTGGCCTGTGTGGTGGGGGTTACAAAAAGCTGAATCATAATATTTATTTATTTTATTTATTTGTTATTCAGATAACACCTTTGAGCACAGGAGCTCTTTTTCAAAAGTTCCAAGTCAGTATAAGACAAAGAACTGAATGTGAGCCAAGTACTCAAAGGGGCTTCAATTTGTTCGTGGTGTACTGCGCAAAGTACTGTACGTTATTTTTCATTGGGGAGGCCCAAGATTATTTAAATTTTTGTGGGGGAGGCTCAAAATCTTTTCCATGGATTTGGGGAGGCTCACTGTGACAAAGTCTGAGAACTATTGTCCTACAGAAATAACATAAAATAGAAAAAACGTATTTATAAGTCGACCCCCCCCCCCAAATGCAGAACTCTCAGCTGTCCTACACATTTCGTCTCCCACATTTCAGTGACGAAAGACTGAAAGGTGCTGGAATGCCAAACATGTACCTTTGGTACCAAAAAATAGAAAATTCAGCCCATCTGATCCCCTGAGTCTTCCTACCTTAGGCTCAACTACAGTCTGCAGGAGTCTCGACCTGAAAGAGAGGTCAGAGGCCAAGCGCTTCACCAGAATACTGGTGAGTGAAGAGCAGCAGCTGGATATGTGAACCCGTATAAGGAGGCTGTCGCAGTCTCATCAGTGAAGTGGGGTGCAGACTGGAGCATGTAAACGGGGAGTAGCTCAAATCAAGAGAGGTAGCACACAAGGTAAGGGCCAAAATGGCAGGTTTCAGGAAATACAAGGACACACAAAGGGAGGAGAACAGGGAGATGTATGTAAGGAATCTAAGGGAAGCAGGGAAGGCTGTTAGGAGAGCAAAGGCACAGACAGCGAAGAAAAGGGGGCAAGGCATTCTATAGGTACATAAGTGAAAGATGGAAGACCGGGGGGGGGGGACTGTAAGGCTCAAAGGGAATACAGGGAAGTATAAGGAGGGAGACATGGAAAAGGAGGAAATACTGAATATATCAACATACACTTTGATGGCAGATAAGGATCGCTTGGCCCTCCCAGTCTGCCCATTTCCCTACCTACCTACTGGATAAGCTGCAGATCCTAGTTAACCAACAGCCTACTTCTTCCTACCCCCCCACCAGAATTGCATTATGTCTGTCCCATGCATTCTTGAATTCCCCCAACTGTATCTGACCCCATGATCTCATCAGAAAGGCCATTCCCCGCTTCCACCACCCTCTCCATGAAAAAATACTTCCTCATGTTGCCTTTAAGTCATCCCCCCTCTATCTTCAAATTGTGCTCCCTTGTTCTTGCACATCTCTTTTTTCTGAAAGATGCTACCCTCCTGGACTTTGTTGATTCCCCTGAGGCACTTGAAAGTTTCTATCATGTCCTCCCTCTCCCTCTTTTCCTTGAGAGTATACATATTAAGCTCCTATGGTCTCTTCCTTTTTTTTTTTTTTTTATTTAGCTTTTGTTGACCGGGTAAGTGCACTAGACAAATCCTGCCTATTTTCAGGCACGATCCGAGGAGGGGATACAGATGAATGCCAACTGACCTGAACCAGATTAAGCTGTTGGTGGTATTTTTTAGTGAATGAGGAAATTTGGCAGGACACTGGGGAAATTCCCTACTTTTTCAATAAGTGCCATGGGATCTTTAACATCCACCTGAACTACCACCAATCCAGGCAGATGGGACCTCGGTTTAACGTCTCATCGAAGACGGCACCTCAGAAGTGCAGCACCCTCTCATGCTGCACTACAGTGTCAGTACTGGGATATTAACCCAAGTGCCAGATGTGGGAACTGAACCCACAGCCCTCTGATCTCCCGGCCTCAGAGGCAAGTGTGCTACCTACTGAGCCACTGACACCGTGATGTGACTGGTGCAGACCCTGCACCCTTTAGTTGTCCTCCACTGGACTGCCGCCATCCTGTCTATGTCCCTGTGGAGATGGGGTCTCTCGGCGCGTATTAGCCATCGGTTATGGCAGACGGGTGCTAGTTAGCTCCTCGGGACATCTAGTTTAAAATTGCTTACAAAGCTGTTCTATCGCCTTTTATATCTCCAAAAACTTTTGTCCTTTATCCCTGCTACCCATGGCGTCAAGAAAAATTAAAAATCGTCAGGTAAAAATACAGTTTGAAGTTGCAAAACCGGTGCGTTCAGGGAAATCGAGTGAGGAGTCTGCAAAGCAACAGGCCTTAAGTATGGAGGCTACGAGATGCACGGACGAGCCAGAACTGGATGTGCTTACCAAAACCCTCGCAGGAGTCCCCTCAAAGTTGTTGCAAATGCAACAAGAAATGAAGGCAGGGTTTCTCAATCTCACCGCCCAACTCACCCATCTCCTGGGAATTTGTAACGGGGCTCTCGGAATCGTCTGCGGAACACACTACACAGATTGCAGACCTATAGCAGAGGGGGAGCAGCCTGGAAGACACACTAGCTGAGGTATCGGCAGACAGAAATGAGTTAAAAACCTCTTTGGAAGAGCTGCTGGAGAGGACTGATGACCAAGAAAACAGGTCGCGACAATCAAATCTTAGCATCACGGTCTCCCCAAAGGTACAGAGGGCCGGGACATAGCACAGGGGCTGCAGAAATGGCTGGTGTACCAGCTAGGCCTACCAGAAGAATATGCAGGTTTTGAAACTGAATGCGCACACCAGGTGGGTCATCCTTCCAAACCTGGTTAGAAGGCGAGACACTGCCTAATTAAATATCTTTGTTTCACTGATGAAGAAAAAAAGTTGCAGAAAGTCAAACAAGTTGAGCTGATTGATTATGAGAATACCAAAGTGCATATTTACCAAGATTTCAGTAAGGATCTGCAGAGTAAGCGGCAGAAATTCTCTCAAATGAAGAGCAAACTGCACAACCTTGGATGGTCCTGTACTTTCCGTTACCCTGCTCGCCTACAGATAGATCACCCAGGGCAAGCCCCACGATTCTTCTTGTGCCCCAGAGAGGCTGAAAAATGGGTTGCTGAGGAGGAGATCAGGAGGGAGAGGGCACAAGCTGAAGGTACCTGATAATGTAAAATGTAAATCTCTTGTTTTTGTATACTCCCCTGGGGCTCTTATTTCCACAGCATACTCACTTGAATTGTTATAACTGATTTTTTTTTTTACAGCTTGGATTTCTATGAGGCTCCCTGGGGCTGGGCCTAGTATTTCTGTATGCAATCTGAAGCCCATTTTAATTTCATCACCCGACCGTGTCTGGGGACACAAGTAACGACAGGTAGGACTAGCGCCTCTGGGAGTATTGAATACTCATCAAGGTACTTTATATGGCTGTTGGATCGTTTACATCGTCTGCCTTGGACTCTGAGGACATGCAGTTTAGCTCATTTATTAGGACTTAATGAGACGTTGAACAGTGTTGTAAATGTTAAATTTGATTGATTGTAACATGTTACAGCTTTGTGTTATACAGGAAGAGTTCTTGTGATGCTCCCGCATTACTACACAATGAGTAGCTCTTTCTACTGCCAAATGTTAATAGTGGGGTTCTTGGTGTGCTCAGTTTTCCCCGCTAGTTTTGGGGTGGGGGGACAAGGGTACGCTTTACCCGGGGCATACTGGAAAGGGGGAATAACTGGGAGGGGGCTACAGTTGGGGATTTTCTTTGTTCCACTGTTGGGGTTTTACTTAGGGTGGTGGGCAGATTTTGGGCAGTCTGGGGCGGATGGGACTGGTGTGTTTATCCTTAACCCCAAAGGGTTAAACCCTTCTGTTCATATCTCTTTGTGGGGGATGGAGACTGGCGAACATCAGTGCCTATCTGCAACTCGTAGGGGAAATTATAGCGGAGGGGAGTAATCAGGGGGAGGAAAGGGGTTGGTGGTTCTTTGGGGTTCTGTTTGGTTCTTAAAGTTAAAAATATGGTTCAGGGTGAACAATCCTTTTCAGTTGGTCGGGATCAGTGTTTTACAGGGGGAAATGATGGCATCTGGTGTTAAAGTGGTCACGTGGAACATAAATGGCCCCAAGTCAATTTTGAAACGTAGAAAGGTTATGGCAGAGGGACATAGGTTGAAGGGTCAAATCATGCTGTTGCAAGAGACTCATTTTACAGCTTCTGAAGCCCAAAAGACTGCGGTTTTTATGGGACGGACGTGGATATCATCCACGTTTTCATCCAAAACTAGGGGTGCATCAGTATGGTTTCCATGGGGCTTTGGGGTGGAGGTACTGAACACCAAGGTGGACACTGCTGGTCAATACGCACGGACTAAAGTGCGTATCCCTGGGGGGAAACATTCTTTTGATTAGATCTATCTATGCTCCTAATGTGGACGATCCTGGATTTTTCCAACGTCTGGCACTTGATCTGTCAGGTTGAGAGGGAGTCTGGATTGTTGGGGGTGACTTTAACTGTGTACTTGACACCATATTGGATCGCTCTAAAGCAACAGTTGTCCCTATGTCTTGCAATGCCAAAGCCTTAGAGCAGTTGCAAAGGGACTTGCGACTGGTAGACGTATGGCATCACACCCATCCTGCTGGATGGGACTGCAGCTTCTATTCCCACGTGCACCAGTCATACGCACGAATTGATAGACTGTTGGTGTCCGTCTTGGTGGTGATGGGGGGTTGGAGGGGTGGATTATTTGCAGATGGTGGTGTCAGATCACGCCCCACATTGTCTTTCCCTGAGACTTTCTGGAGCTAGTTGCCCCCAGTTGCAAACTAGCCCTGCTTTTGCTTAAAGACCCGGAGTATGTTAAATTCATGGAGGGGAGCATACAGGAGTTTCTTTTTCATAATGGCAGGGGAGACACATCCCATGGAACTTGATGGGAGGCTATGAAGGCTTTTATTAGGGGCCAGAACATCTCACTCACCTCTCATCGGTAGCGTAGGGAGGAGCTTGGCTTTGTCACCCTCAGAACGAAGATCTCAGCTTGCGAGACAGCCCACACAATCAAACCCACTAAGGAACTATATGACGTGATACAATGGTTAAAATATCAATACAATGCCTTCAATAGCTCTCAACTGGAAAGGTCTATACTCATGGATAATGTGGGTGCCTATTTTGATGGAGATCGTGGGGGCAAAATGCTCGCATGGCAGATTAAACGTAGGGAGGCCGAGAGATCAGTGGGAGGAATCAGAGTACCTGGGGGGTGGTTTAGCGCAAGACACAGACAGTATTTGTAAAGCTTTTGGGACATTTTATAAGGAGTTATACACATCGGACTGTAAACCCTCCTGGGAAAACTTGGTGTCGCTTTTTAATCATGCTCCCTTAACTGTATTGCATACCCCTGACTCAATGCTTAGATGCCCCACTTTCTAGACAAGAAGTTTTGACTGCACTAAAGATCTTAAAAGGGGGAAGCCCCTGGTGCAAATGGGCTACCCATTGATTTCTTTAAAGCATTTCATCCTCTCCTACTGGACCCCTTGGTCGATATGTTAACTGAGGTATTGTCCTGAGGAGTGTTGCCCCCCTCCACACGGTCTGCGGTAATCACTGTTCTGCCCAAACCCGGTAAGGATTTAACTCAGTGTGCTTCGTACAGGCCTATATCTTTACTAACTGCAGATTACAAAATTTTGGCCAAGATTATGGCCACACATTTGGAATCTGTGTTACCATCACTTATACACCAAGACCAAACAGGCTTTGTTAAGGGCAGACAGGGGAAGCACAACATTAGACAGTCTCTGAACATAATTTACAGATGGGGGAGGGTAAAAAATTCTCATGGGGCGGTGGTAGTGGCACTGGACGCAGAAAAAGCTTTCAATCGTGTGGAGTGGGGCTACCTCTTTGAGATTTTGAGTAGAGTGGGTCTGGGTCTGAATTTTTGTCAATGGGTATGCACACTTTACACTCTGCCACTGGCTTAGGTGGCGGTGAATGGATGTCTCTCAGCACCTTTTGTGTTGGAATGAGGTACGCGTCAGAGGTGCCCTCCTTCCCCGCTACTATATGTCCCATCATTGGAGCCTTTAGCAGCCGCAATGCGGGTACATGTAGATATTAGAGTTTTTTTTTGGGGGGGGCAGAACATAAGATCTCCATGTATGCAGATGATCAGCTCTTATATCTGCAGAACCCTGCACAGGATCTACCAGCTGTACATAGGCTTATGTGTGAATTTGGGACCATATCTGGTCATAAAGTCAACTGGACAAAGAGTGAGATACTGCCAGTGGGATCTCGGGATAGGGCCCAGCTGTTAGCAAATTTGGCGGGCTTACAAATTACATCACAAATAAAGTATTTAGGTGTCCTAACTCCCTCAATTGGGCGCCTGCATGCACTTAATTACAAGCCTTTAATCACCAAACTGTCGGAAGACTGCGACCGATTGACGGCGCTCCCTCTATCATTAATGGGCAGGGTGAGAGTAATAAAAATAACAATTCTTCCTCGTTGTTTATACCTATACTAGTCCCTCCCCATCAGGGTACCATTGTGACACTTCCAAATTTTAAATGCTTTAATGCACAGATTTCTGTGGAGAAGCGGCAGTGCAAGAATCCAGAGAACAATATTATTTGGTCCCCCTGGGAAAGGGGGGGGTTGGCCTACCAGATTTCAAGGCTTATTATTGAGCAGCGCAGTTAGCATTAATTCCACATGGAAATGAAAGAGAGACATGTGCTTGGGTAAAGTTGGAGGAGGCACTCCTGGAGGGTAATTTAAGGAATGACTTATCAAGTGGAGTACTGGCCTCTATGACTGGTCAGATGGTTAAAAAAAACCTTCACCAACACCATCTTAGAGGTTTGGGTTCTGGCGCATCAGCATATTAAGTGGCAATGGGGTCTTTCCCCTTTTGTGGACTTGATTTTTGCTGCACATTGGAGAGGAGTGAATTCTCTCCCATTTATACAGCGACTGTGGCATTGAAAATGACGGGGTTTGGTACAAGTGGGACAATTGTATGCGGGAGGCCCTTATTTGTAGTTTCCAAACACTATGTTTGAAATACGGCCTTCACCCTAGGGGACTTTTTTGTATACCTCCATATTCATCAGTTATTTGGGACGTCGTTGCAAACGACGGATGGTCTCTGCCCTCACCTTTCGAAGAGGAAGTGTACAGGCCACAGCCTGGACGTAAACCCCTCTCTATTTTTTACCATATTATTATAGGTGCCAATGCAGATCCATTAGATGAGAGCACACTCAGATGGAGTAAGGACCTTCAGTTGCCAAATGACTCCTATACATGGAGGTTGGCCTGTGCTCACTACCTGAATTGCTCTTACAGTAACAGGTACAGACAAATTAAATTAAATTTTTTACATAGATCATACGTAATGCCGGTCAGACTCCATGCCACAGATGGTTCTAAACCGGAGACATGCCCTAAATGTGAGACAGATTCGGGGGATTTTATACCCATGACCTTAAATTGCTCAAAAATTGCCCCTTCTGGTACTCCTTTCATAAAGTTATGTCACGAGTACTGGGATATGCCCCTTTCAGATCTCCCATAGAACTATTATTAGGTGCAGACCCAGTCCTTCCCAAACGTACTAGGTCTCATCCCTTATGGGGTACTGCTTTAATTAATGCTAGAAGGCCACTCAGGTGTGGATGTCATCTGATCTTCCCACGATCAGTAGGTGGCTACATAACTTGCTTTCCTGCATGTCCTTGGAAAAAGCTCAGATGGAAGCTTTGGGTCTATCAAAGAAATTCGCAGAGGTGTGGCAACCTCTGTTAGAGGTGTCAGAAGAGGGAAGGCTCTCAACGTGAAGAATATGCCCATATCCCCCACTCTGCCCACTGCCCCTCCCCCCTAGATTTGGGGAATAGTTGCCGGTGACTCCTGTGACCTTGTTGTACTTATAAATGTACATATATATGTATCTTTGCTGATATTCTCTGTCGAACTTATTGTTAGCTTTTTTTCTCTCTCCTGACCTGGGAAATTTATATGCATATCACCTCATGAGTAGCATTCAGTACTCAATGTTAACATACTTTTTAAGTCTAATAATTTTTACATATTGTGTAAACAATTGAGTCGATTTCTTTTTAATGTGAACATGTACTTGACGGATGTTGTTATTCATGGAGGTTTTTGTTTCCTCTCTTGTTAACCCTGAACCACATAATAAACCATTTTTAAAGAGATGGGGTCTCCAGAACTGATCGCAGTACTTCAGATGGGGTCTCACCAACTGTCTGTACAGAGGGATAACTTCTTGTTTCCTACTGATGATGTCTCTTATTATACATCCCAGTATCCCCGAGCCTTCCTTACTGCCTTCTCACATTGCTTGCTTGCCGTTAGGTTATCTGATATGACTACCTCCCAGGTCCCTTTCCATTTTTGTTGTTAGTACCCCCCCTCCCAAATGTGTACTCTTTCCCTGGGTTTTTGTTTCCCAGGTGCATTACTTTGCATTTCTTTGCACTGAATCTAAGCTGCCACACTTTTGACCAGTTCTCCAAACTTGCCAAGCCCCCTCAACCCTGTTGCAGATATTTGTGTCATCTGCAAAGAGGCATACTTTTCCTTCCAGTCCCTCCGCAATGTCACTTATAAAGACATTAAAAAGGACCAGACCCAGTACTGAACCCTGCGGTACCCCGCTAGTAACCCCCCATTCTTTGAAGTGGACTAAGTTTACTATTACCCTCTGTGTCCTGTTGTCCAGCGAATTTATTTTACCAAGGTTACGACCTTGGGACCCACTCCCAAGCTGGCTATCTTGTGTGTGGGGCTATGTCAAATGCCTTGCTAAAGTCTAGGTAGGCCATGTCCACAGCCCCTCCCTGGTCTACTACTTTGGTCACCCAGTCAAAAAAATCTATTAGATTTGTCTGACACGACCTTCCCACTGTGAACCCATGCTGCCTTGGGTCTTGTGCCCATCTGGCCTCTAGGTACTCAACAATTATTTCTTTCAGAAGGGATTCCATCATTTTCCCTACTATTGAGGTCAAACAAACAGGTCTGTAGTTTCCTGCCTCTGCCTTGCTCCCACTTTTGTGAAGGGGAATCGCATCTGCACTCCTCCAGTCCTTAGGTACCAAACCATCCTCCCATGATTTGTTAAAAAGGGTAGTCAGTGGTGTCGCTAGTTCTCCCCTTAGTTCTTTTAGGATTCTGGGGTGAATCCCATCAGGGCCCACTGCTTTGTCCACCTTCAGTTTTAGGAGTTCTTTTAGAACCCTTTCTTCTGTGAATGGACTAGTATCGACACCTCACCCAGACTGCTTCTACTGACTGGATTAGGTACCTCCTCCCTTCTTCTTTTGTGAATATTGAGCAGAAGTATTCATTCAGTATCCCTGCGTTTTCACTGTCATCCTCTGCCCACCCACACTCCCCTTTAGAGGGTGGGTGGGCAGAATCTTTCTTTTCTGTTCAGTATTCACTAAGGGGGTGCCACAGCTGGGTAAAAGACATGGGGGGGGGGTTAAACACAAGTCCATTCACAGTGGAGAAAATCCTGGAGGAGCTCACAAAACTGAAGGTGGACAAAGCAATGGGGCCAGATGGCATACACCCAAGGATATTAAGAGAGCCACAAAGAGAGCTAGTGGCGCCTCTGGCAGCACTGTTCACAGAGTCACTCAACACAGGAGTGGTTCCAGAGGACTGGAAGAGGGCACATGTAGTTCCTCTACAGAAAAATGATCGTAGGGAGGAAACAGGAAAAGTACAGTCATGTAAGAACATACCATAACAGTAGATCTTCGAGAGGAGGTATTACGATTAAGACTAATGCCGCCAGACAGTAGGACCCCATGGAAAAATCTTGTAGCTAGCAGTCTGAGGCAGGGGACTGCCCCCAACGTCGGCTCCGCCTGACGTCAGACGTGGTATAAAGGGGGCAGTCCCCCAGCGCCATCTCAGTTCTCCCGACGGAGACCCGGCTATGGAGAACCAAGCAGGATCTCCCCTACCTCAAAGAAGGTTAACAACAGTAGTTCCTGAGGGATGATGGGTGAGAAAGCCACCTGCTGAAAGAGCGCCTCTCGAAGATCTACGGTTACGGTAAGTTCTTACGTAAATGTACTATACGACTTTGAGGCGGAGCTCTTGCAGCAGGTATAACCATTAGGACTGAGTCCCAAGCAGTACCCAAAAACAGACCCAGGTCTGATGGGAGGGGGAGAAGAACAAACAGCTGACAAGTCTCAAGAGAGTAGGCCCTGAAGAATGGCTAGTCCGAAACCTGCTCTCCTCCTAGGAGGCAATGTCCAGGCTGTAATGCCTAATGAAGGTGTTGACTGTGCTACAAGTTGCAGCACTGCAGAGATCTGCAGAGGAAACGTTCCTCAAAGATGCAAAGGAGGTAGCCACAGCCCTGGTGGAGTGACCCTTGACCGATCCCGGCGAGGGCTTACCATGATGCTGGCAACAAAAATAAATGCAGTGCACTAACCAATGGGTTAGTGTCTGCTTGGTGACAGGAGCCCCCGTCTTTCTGTGAGCAAAGGACACAAACAACTGGTCCATCTTCCTTAAGGAGCTGGTTCCGTGAAGATAACGCAAAACCCTATGAACATGCACAGTATGCAACAAAGCTTCTCCTTTATTGGAGAACTCTGGAAAATAAACCGAAATTGGACATCCTGGTTCAGTGTCAATTCGGACATCACTTTCGGCAAAACATTGGGATTCGTACGCAGGGCCACCCTGTCCCTATGAAACACAAGATAAGGCTCCTTGTACATAAGGGCCTGAAGTTCGGAAACCCTTCAAGCAGAAGTAACAGCAACTAAAAATTCCGCTTTCCATGAAAGAAAGCGCAGCTCTCAAGTTGCAGCTGGTTCGAAGGGAGGCAGGGTGAGCTTCTCGAGAACAAAAAGTGGGTCCTTCCTGGGAGGGGTCTGATATGCAGGACACCTCGCAGAAAGGTCTTGCACACATTAAGCTGTGCCAGAGTCTTTTCCCCATATGGTGCATGATATGCTGATAAAGCACACAGGTGCACCTTGATGGATGAGCAGATTAAGCCCAGGTCCAAGAGGTGGAAAAGGTAATCTAGCACATGCTTGACCAGACAATCCAGGGGATCTAGGGCACGTGCTGTTGCCCAAAGGCAGAAACGCTTCAATTTCATGGCATAAGTTGCCCTAGTGGAGGGTTTCCTCACTGCCACCAAAACCTCCGCCACCCTGCTTGACGCATCTAATCTCTCCTCTGCTAAGACTGCACGAGCCAGGCATGCAAGTGAAGAGGCTGCAGAGCAGGATGGACTAGTGTCTCCTGCTCTTGAGACAGCAAGTGAGTGGAGAGCGGCAACTGCACGGGAGGCTCTGTGGCCAGCTGCTGCAGCAGCGGATACCAAATTTGTCGAGGCCAAAGAGGAGCCACCAGAATCATTCTGGCCTCCTCTGTCTGCAATTTGAGCAGAACTCTCTTAATGAGAGGGAAGGGAAGGCAGGCATACCGAAACCTCCCTGTCCAGGAGAGGGACAATGCGTCTCACCAGAAAACACCAGGCCCTGGATCTAGCGAGAAAAATATTGGCAGTTTGGCATTGCATGGGGACGCAAATACGTCCAACTCTAGTTGGTCCCAACAACTGAAGACATCTACGACTTCCTGGATCAACTCCCATTCATGACTCAGAGAACGAGAGCGACTCAAGACTGTCGGCGAGAACGTTCTGGCTTCAAGGCACATGCACAGCTGTGAGATCCAGAAGGTGTTCCGCTGCCCAGTCTCAAACTCTCATGGCCTCTCTGCAAAGGGGATATGACTGAGTGCCTCCTTGTTTGTTGATGTAGAAGACAACTGGAGTGTTGTCTGACTGCACCAAGAGAGGACCCTGGGAAACTTAGTCTTCAAACGCCCGTAGGGCATACAGCATGGCCCTCATTTTAAGAATGCTGATATGAAGAGACCGCTTTGTGGGGGACCAAACCCCCCTGGTCCTGTGGTCCCCTGGATGGGCCCCCCAACCTAACTGAGGCAGCCGTCGTCAAGGTTTGTGACGGGCATGGTCTCTGGAAAGATGTTCCTCTCTCGAGATGTGGAGGGCAAAGCTACCACTGGAGAGAACAACGGATCGCCGCTGAGACTCGAATCGGGTGATCCAAGTCATCCACCGCCTGGTTCCACTGGACCTTGAGGTGCCACTGCAGAACCCTCACGTTTAGCTTTGCAAGAGTGACTGTAGCTATGGCCACAGCCATGTGGCCTAGAAGCTGAAGAATCACCCATGCTGTGAGAGAGATTGCTGCCTGAACCCTATGCGCCAGGTCCATCAGATGGCCTGCTCTGTCTGATGGCAAGAAAGCTTTGCACTGGATAGTATCCTGAATGGCCCCAATGTACTGCAGCCACTGGGAGGGCCAGGGTTGTGACTTCGGCCAATTTACAGTAATGCCCAGGGAGCAAAAAAGATCCTTCATTTCCTCCAGAGCCATGTTCAAATGGCTTGCCGACAGAACTGAAATAAGCCAGTCGTCCAGGTAAGGATAAACAAAGTGACCTTTCCTCTTCAAGACCACCGCCACCACCGACAGGTACTTGGTGAAAATCCTGGGCGCCAACGAAAGTCCAAAGGGCAAAACTCTGAACTGGGAGTACTGGTCCTGAAACAAGAAGCATAGAAACCTCTTGTGGGAATGCAGGATTTTGATATGTATGTAGGCCTCCTGCATATCGAGGGGGCATAACCAGTCTCTCTGATTGTAACAGGCTTGCCAATATCACCATCCGGAATCTCTGGTACTTGATAGACAGACTGAGTTGACTAAGATCCAGAATGGGACGAAGATCCCCCATTTTCTTTGGAACCAAGAAGAAGCGGGGTAGAAACCTGTGCCCCACTGGGCCGGGGGTGGGGGGAGGACAGACTGAATGGCCTTCTGGATGAGGGACTGAATTTCGTCTGCCAGAAGCCGGGCATGGGTGGATGGACAATGAAAAGGGGGGGGGGGGCTGGAATGTCCAGGGGTATGCTGAGAAACTCGAGAGCATAACCTCTCCGAATGGTTTCCAGCACCCATTGGTCCAAGGTGATACAAGACCATTCTGTGAGGTAAAGGGAAAATGTCCCTCCTACTTTCTCATTCTGCATGAGGAGGGGTTTGCAACGAGTCAGGCTGTAGAGGAGGGATTTGGGCTGCTTGGGACCTTGGTCACCTTTGAGAGACCTTGTGAGACAGGGTGGCTGCACCTCTTGAACCCTTTTCCTTGGGGTTGTTTTCCCCCTTATCCCTGACCCTTTCCGAAAGGGACGATGATGGGGACCTTGAGGCTCTGACTTATCTATTTTGTGGACATCAGCAACAGCCTTGCTGGAGTCCTGCAGGCTCTTGACGAGTGACTACTTCCTGGCCAAACAACACTGGACCATGGAAGGGGGCATCAAGTACAGAATCTTGAAGGTCAGGGCGAAAACCAGACACCCTGAGCCAGGAGTGCCTCCTCAGACAAATTCCCATTGCTGCCACATGGGAAGCCATGTCCACAGTGTCATACGAGCAATGGAGGACCTGCCTGTCCACGTCCATCCCGGACTGGACATAAGCCAGAATTTCATTTTTATTGTCAGAGTCTGGCAGGGTCTTAATCAACTCCATAGTTTTCTCCCACAGGGATTGTTGGTAGGTAACCATGTGGGCAAGAAAATTCAGCGAACAGATGGAACCGGTAGCCGAAGAAAAAATTTTCTGCCCCAGTGATCCAATTTCTTGGACTCCGGATCAGGGGGCTGGACGCTCAGGTGCTTGGGCTGACTGACACAACCACGAGCAGCCACAAGCACTAGAGAATCTGCCTTGGGATGTTCCCCCAAGAAAAGTTCCACCTTGGGGGGTTTATAGAGCCTGTCCGCCTTCCTGGGAATGGCTGAGGTGGATGACGGCTTCTGCCACGTAAGTCTGGTGACATCTTGGAAAGGCTCCACCAGTGGCGGGATAACCAGAGGTTTTGGCTCTTTGGATCCCACAAACTTGGCCAGCCGCTTTCGTTCTGGGTCCAGCTCCTCGGTGTCCCACTCAAATGGACTGAATGTGGCACATGATGTCCAAGAACGAAGGGTCATCCGTGGGGGACCTGGAGAAGAGGGCTCAAACCCTTCCTCGTCTGAGGAAGAGGGGCTCTCAGCACCATTGTCTGAAGAGGTTGGGCGTCCACTGAAGGGGACCAGGAATGAGTACCTTCTCCTACGTTTGCCCTTTGGATCCGGATGGGGTTGGCCACCTCCATCCGGTTTTATCAGGAGTTGGAGGGGGCCCCACAGGAGGCGGGTCAGAGGGTACATACGGCAGGTCCCCTTTGACAGTATTCCACCAGGTGGAAAAAAAAGGCGAGCCGATGTCCGCCAGAGGAACTACAGGTGGGGTGGGCATCAGGTTCGCAGGACTGGGTGTCTGTGGATCTACAGGATCTGGCGTCTGGTCAGGGTATCCCTCTTTGCCCTTGTCAGGCTGCTGCTCGACGTCCGTGTCCTTGGGGGACCCAGTGTCCAGAGCAGGAGGGGGCCATTTGGGACACGAGTCAGAGAGGGTGACCAGCTCAGAGGGCGCTTGTCGGCTGGGGGCAGGCGCACCTTGGCCAGAGGTGGAGGAGGGGGCATTCAATGGAGGACAGTCACTTGTCAGAGTCGTCCAGTCGCTTGGGTTTTTGGACGACCCGCCGGGCTTATGGCTGGAGTCCTTAGGACTGCCGGCAGGCGAATGGCCTTTCTGGGTCAACCCAGTGGAAGATTTGTGGGGTCGGTGGGCCAGGGAAGGTTGTGTGGGCGAATGTCCGGAGGAAGACAGCTCCCTGTGCTTACCTTGAGAGGAGGAGGGAGCCAACTTCGAAGATGTCTCTGCTGCCGTTGGAGGAATAGAACCCGATCTCCTTCCAGAGGCCGAAGGCGTACTGGAAGGCGACTTTTGGCGGGACTCAGACCTGGCTCTATCTTTCTCCCTGTGGTGTTTCCCTCTCGAAGCCTTCTCACTGAGTGGGGAGTCATTAGCGGGAAAAGAAGAGCTGCGCTCTGAGGTCCTCTGCATATCAGCCACCTTCTGCTTGAGGAGATAGGCCTTAAGGGCGTTGGCTCTCCGAGTTCTGGTCTTCTGATTGAGTTTCTTGCTGTGTGGGCAGTCAGTGGGGCAATGGTCAGGGCCTAGGCAGATGAGGCAGGCCACGTGGCCATCCTTAGCCGGTATCTGCTTCCTGCATGCACACTTTGACTTGCGCCGCAGTGGAGAGGCGAAGACATGCAAGAATACTTAACACTAACAATATTCGAAAAACTGGAAAAATGGCAAAAAGCGCGGTCGACTGTGACGAAGGCATCCGGAGGAGACAAATAAGTGGATCGGGCGGCAGGAAAAAGAACTGAGATGGCACCACGGGACCGCCCCTTATACCACATCTGACTTCGGGCGGAGCCAACGCCGGGGGTGGTCCCCTGCCTCAAAACTGCTAGCTACAAGATTTTTCCGTAGGGTCCTAACGCCTGGCGGCATTAGTACTAATGGTAAACCTGCTGCAAGAGCTCCATCTCGAAGTCAGATCTACAGGCTAGTCAGCCTTATCTCAGTAGTGGGTAAGATCATGGAAGCACTGCTTGAATAGTGGCACACTTGGAATCCAGTAATGTCCAGGATCCAAGGCAACATGGATTCACAGCAGAAAGGTCATATCAGACGAATCTAAGATTATTTGGACTGGGTGACAAGGGAAGTAAATGGGGAAGGGGGTAGATGTTGCCTACCTCGATTTCAGGAAAGCCTTCAACACCGTCTGACATAAAAGGCTGGTCAACAAAATGGGTAGTCTGGATATGCGGGGTATAAGGTGGTAAACTGGGTTAGGAACTGGCTAACGGACAGGAAACAGAGGATGGTGGTGGTAAATGAGATCCAATCAGGGGAGAGGGGGGTGACCAGCGAGTACCCTCAGGGATCAGTCCTAGGGCAGTCATGTTTAATGTCTTCATTACTGACTGTTGTCGAGGCACAGGTCAGGAAGCATAAGAAAACCAGGAGCAGTTGTAGAGTTCACCAAAAATTATTTATTTACACTAGCAGTATCATAAAATAAACTTCTTCAGTATAATTATTTACAAAGGCGAAATAAAATAAAGTTTTCTTCCAGTCTCTGTGTCCCTTGTTCTCCAAATCTTTCTTGTAGTTGCAGCTTAGCTCTTTTATAAGACTTTTCAACCCCCGCTCTTAGCAAGCATCCTGTCTTGCAAGTGTTCTGTTCCTGTAAGTTTCAAGAGCTGCTAGAACAGTGTGTGCTTCTTGAGGCCCCTACAGCCTTTGCAAAAGGCTCAACATTTGCACTCAAGTAACCTCTGGAGTTTTCCATTAGCTTTCTCCGATCATCTCAAAATATAATTATATACATTTCAACAGTAACACTATATATTTTCTAAACAAAAGGGATCCCAATATCAGTTACAATTCCATACAATGATTTGCACATATTTTTATATCAGCAGGATGCAAGGGAGGAAAAGACAGACAGCAAGAGAAAACAGAGACAGTGAGGGACAAAGAATTGTGAGATTATCGGGTTGATCAAGTCAGAGGTCTGACACGAAAATATGGTTGCTCAACCAGACAAAGAGGAGACAGAAAAAAAGATCCTTGCATTTAAACACTTTATCCTATTCCACCCCGTCACAGTGACAACAACAGAGGGGTTTGAGGGAAAGGTACGCCTGATTACAGATGACACTTAAGATCTGCAACAGGGTCAAGCACAAGATCTGTGTGGCATAAAAATAAATGGAAAACAGCATATTATTTCATTATGTGCAGATAACATATTATTATACCTACACTATGATTTAGAGTCTATGCCTGGGCTGATGAATCTCAAACAAATTTGCAGATATATTCAGATATAAAATAAAAAAACAAAACTGAGGTCCTCCCAATAAAAATATTTCCCGATTATCTAATTCAATTAAGAAAATAAGTTAAGCACCTCGAAAAAGATTAGATATCTGGGTGTGTTGATCAATCAGAAGAGAAAAGATCTACATAATAATTATGACACCATAATGCAGAAAATATATAATAACCTACAGAGATGGCAAATGCTTCCGCTGACCCTAATCGGAAGAATTAATGAGGTTAAAATGAATCTTTTGCCCAGACTTCTCTTTTCGTTTCAGGCTCTTTGTATTTGGATTCCCGCATATACATTTAAGAAGCTGAAGAAGGAGGTTTAAGTTAACTTGGCAAAATAAACCACCAAGAACAAGTTTTATGAAACTGTATGCATCCCACTAATAAAGGGGGATTAGGGGCTACCAAATTTTAGGCGATATTATTATGCTGCTCAAATGGCCCAAATCAAGCGTACTTACCAGGTGTTAGGCAAACCAGACTGGTCAGAGATCGAAGAAATTAAACTGGGGCTGAAAACTCTTACCGCAATTCTCTTATAAAAATAAACTGCTTAGAAACATCTAGGCTATCGGTGAGAATCTGGATAGAATTTCATAAAATGATAGGATGAAAGGAACCTTTCACACCCTATACATATTTAAAAATTACCCCTAGTCTAAAAAATAATCTTCTTATTCAAAAATTGGAAGAAAAGGTAATCTATCGAATTAAACACCCTTTTTACCAAGGAGAATTTATAGATTTCCATATGCTTCAGCAAAAGCACGCTTTGGAAGATGGTTATTTACTTTCCTACCTTCAGATAAGGCACTTTATAAGGATAAAAAAAGGATCCTTGAGGGAACTAGGTACCTCTCCAATTTAAGATATATTAGGTTCGGAAGTAGAACAAAAATTAATTAGTATGATCTACGGGATTTGTCACGATGGAAAAAACCCTCAAATTAACTCTATGAAAAATAGAGAAAGGATATAGGGCCGAATCTCTCATTGGAAAAGTGTAAACAAATTATATCAAATACTTTAGATGTATCAAAAAACAGTAAACTAAAGCAGATCCAAAGTAATGTCTTACACAGGGTTTACCATATCCCAAAGAAATTACACAACTTTAATAAAAATATAACCGATTGTTGACCTAGATGTCAAGATCAAAAAAGGGACACTAATTCATATGTTAGTAACATGTCCAAAGCTAGTAAGTTACTGGCGGGAGGTTACAACAGCTTTGTCAAAAACTTTAGGACTAGATTCTCCTTATCACCCAGGAATTATGTTTGGGAGTAACTATGTACAGTTTATAGAACAAAAAGCAGATGCAAAAGAAAAGCTCTTAGATATAATGCTCATTAATGCTAAAAAAACTGGTATTACAATCTTGGAAGGCTATAGAAGCTCTAAATACAAAACAATGGTTAAACATGGTAATGGACTGTGGTAACCTGGAAAGAAGTTTTTATACGCAAGAAGCTAATTTTTTTCAAATTTAAAGAAAGTTGGGACCTGTTAATATTTCTAGGAGAAAATGCAAGGTAGTATAATAATATAATATTAAGGGATCTTGCACCGTTTTCGTACGTACTGAAAAGCAATCTCACTCTATTTTGTGAGACAGAGGGGATCTGAGGCCAAGACCTCCCGACACATTCTCAAAAATTATGACTGGCAAATGATTCCTTGAAATGATACACATCAATAAGGTGACATGCCATGCTCTGATTTTGGGAGCAAATCTGTAAATAGGTGCATACTCCAGACGGGTAAGGAGAATGAGGAGGGATCTAAGGAAACTGGAAAACTGGTCTGAGGTGTGGCAACTGAGGTTCAATTCCAAGAAGTGCAAAATTATGCACCTGGGGAGAGCTAGGATTTTTTTTTTTGGGGGGTGGGGAGAGTTGTTAACTATTACCAAGGAAGAAAGGGACCTGCTGGGTTATCATTTCTGACAACCCGAAAGTGTCCAAGCAGCAGTGGCGCAGAGGGATGAGGCACTGGACGTCTCACCTCGTGGCACTCCGGCGACCCGGGTTCGGAAATGAGCCTGGGTCAGAGGGCGGCATGGGGGGAGGGCGGAGCTGGATGGAGCGGCCGGCAGGCTGGCTCTCCTCTCAGGTGGTGGAGTAGCATCCCTCGCTCAATAGCTGCCCCTGGTGGAGACAGGAAGCAGTGCAGACAGGGGTCTGGCATTGGGAGGCCAATGCGGTGGGGCGAGGGGAGGCCGGGGCTGTAGAACATGCACACCTCCACACGCATGCATCCTTCTCCTGGGGCCTCGGGAGAAAAATCTGTGGACGAAAAATACCGGTGGCAGGATGATGACCGACTCCCCGCAGGCACCGCTCCCGGACTGGGCGTAAGGTGAGCCCCAGTAATTCCGGGTGACAGGAGCTGGAGGAGTCAATTAGATGGTGGGGGGTGTGAAAAAATAGAAATAATATAAAAACATAAAGGTGTCAAAGCAGAGTACAAAGGCTGCAGGGAGGGCCAGTGGCATGCTGGGCTGCACAGCCAGAGGTATCACTAGCAGAAGCCGAGAGGTAGTAATACCATTGTACAAAACTCTAGTGAGATCTCACCTAGAGTACTTTATGCAATTCTGGAGGCTGCACCTTCGTAAGGACATTGACAGGCTGGAGGCAGTCCAGAAAAGGGAGACTAAGATGGTACAGAGCCTGCACCAGAAAACATATGAGGAGAGACTAAAGAACCTCAATATGTACTCGCTGGAGGAGAGGAGGGATCGGAGAGGGGGGGGGCATGATAGAAACATTCAAGTACCTTAAGGGCATTAAAGGGGAACAGTCATCTACAGGATTTCTTAATGTCTGAAGACCCATAGAAAGCTAATTTATGTGAGCCATTGTGTTTATCTGAGAGTATTTGCAGTCTAGAGTTATTCATATGTAAATCAGCCTGTAATTAAGGGCTGGGGGCAGCCATCTGTTTTAGACTCCTGACAGGAAATTATGTCACCAAGGTTCTTGGCTCTCCTTTGACTGCAGGTTAAATAGGAAAACATACCTTTGGAGTGGGGTAGAGAACCTATTTAAGAAACAGGCTCTGTAGTACTGTTGTGCCAAACCTGGCATCACTTCTGGCCTGGGTATCCAGGCTGTAGTGTTTGGCAAAGGTGTGAACCGTTTTCCAGGTAGCTGCTTTGTGGATTTTCTAACAAAGGGATATTTCGGGTAACTGCTAGTTGGAAGCAGCTGTACTCCCTTGTAATAGTGGGGTCCTGAGGCCTACAGGAGGCTCCTTACCCACCTTGCTGTGGCAAAATTGGATGCAGGCAACAATCCAGCAGGTAATGGGCCTCTTTGAGGCGGGTTTGCCCTTCCCCACTTCTCCATAGGTCAGGAAGAGCTGGGTTCTATCTTGACTGTTTCCCGTCATGTGATCCAAGTAGTGGCTTATAGCTCTCGTGACATCAAGACTATGCAAGTCTGCGTTCCCCTGAACTAGTATGATCAGTGAAGAAAACTGGCAAAGTCATGGACTGATTATGGTTGAAGTCTGAAACCACCTTATGCAAAAACTTCCTGTTAGTCCGAAGGACCTCATTGTCCCTGTGGACTGCTATGTAGTCTGGCTCTGTGGACAAGGCCTGGAGCTCACTTATCCTCCTGGCTGAGGTGATGGCTACCAGGAACACTGTTTTCCATATCACATACTTAAGCTCTGCTGAAGACATGGGTTCAAATGGTGGTTGCACTAGCTGGCCAATGCATATATTAAGGTCCCATACAGGAGTGGGTTTCCCTGTGAAGGGGATTCAAGTGCAGTAGACCCAAACTTCTTGAATATCTGGCTGGCAGCAAGGGATGCCCCTTTTCCAGCACAGAGGTAAGCAGAAACAGCTGCTAAATGTACCTTAAGGGTGGAGGCCGAAGGCCTAGGGAATGCAAGTGTTCCAGATAGTCCAAGACTACTGGTAAGCCAGCGTGGCAATGGTCTATCTGTCTATGTCTGCACCAAATCGAAAATCTCTTATATTTAGACAAATAGGTATTTCGGGTGGAAGGTTTTCTAGATACCAGGAGGACCTGTAGCACTCCCTCCGAGAGGTGTAGGTCAGCATATTCTAATTCCTCAAGAGCCAAGCTATGAGCCTAAGGGATTGGAGATTAGGGTACAGAACTCTGCCCTGGGAGGAGGTCAGCAGGTTGTGCCTTCTGGGCAGGGAGACTGGTCTGGAGATTGATAGGATCAGTAGCAGTGAGTACCAGGGCTGTCTGGCCCAGTCTGGAGCAATGAGGATCACTGTTGCTGGCTGAACCCTGAGCTTGTTCAGTTCTCTGAACAGCAGGGGAAATGGGGTGGGTTGGGGAGATTGTATACAGAAACTTCCCTGCCCAAATCCAACAGAAATGTGGAGGCACCATGCCCAGTGCAGAAGGCCTGCAACAGAACAGTGGCAACTGATGACTGTCAGGGGCTGCAAAGGGGTCCACCTCTGGGGTACCCCATCTTCCAAATATCACTTGCAGGATCTGCCTGTTTAGTGACCACTCGTGGTGATTCTGGTTGATCCTGTTGAGAGCATCTGTTAAGACACTGTCCTTCCCTGGAAGATGAGACTGCTGAGAGGGAGATCCCCCAGGGAATAAGCTAGGTTCCTTACTTTCATGGCCTCTATGCACAGAGGGGACGACCTTATGCTCCCTTGCCTGTTTATGTAGCACACTGTGGTTGTACTGTCTGTTCTGACTTGAACCACTTTACCGTAAAACACTGAAGCAAAGGACTGAATGCCCAGAGTTCCAACAGGTTTATGTGAGGCAGAGACTTCTGCTGGAGCCAGGTACAGTGTGCAGTGTGTTCCCCACCCTAGGAGGGAGGCATCTGTTGTTAAGACTGCTGCTGGTTGCAGCTGGAGGAAGGGCACCCCTTCATTGAGGTTGTCTTTTTTCTGCCACCACTGCAGAGCTTGCAGTAGGGATCCTGTGACTGGAACCATCTTTGACAGGGAATCTCTTTTCTGGGACCAGTGAAACTGAATGTCCCTCATCTGGAATCTTGAACCTGACACTGTTGCTGCTGATGCAGCCATGTGTCCTAACAGTTGTAGAAAATGTCTTGCTGGTCTGGGGGTATGCAGCTGGAAGGAGCTTGCCAGCTTCACCAAGCTGTCTACCCTTCCCTGTGGGAGGAAGGCTCTTCCTCTTGGAGTGTCCAGTTCCACTCCTATGAACTCCAGTTGCTGAACTGGTATCAGTACTGACTTTCTGACTTACTAGGAAGCCCAGTGTACACAGGGCATCCTGAATGGTGAGCAGCGCTTCCCTTACCTGCTGAGGAGACTGACCTACCACTAGCCAGTCATCCAGATATGCGAAGGCTATAACCCCTTGTGTCCTTAGGTGTGCTACCACTACTGCTAGGCACTTGATAAATATCCTTGGAACAAAGGTAAGACTGAAAGGCATGGCCCTGAACAGGTAATGGCCTGATAGAAATGCGGAAGTAAGCATCTTTTAAGTCCAGAGATGCTAGCCAGTCTCCCTTCCTGAGTGTAGGGAGAATGGTAGCCAGAGTGACCATTTTGAACTTTGGCTTTGTTAAATGGCTGTTTAATAGAGACCTTAACAAAAGGAGTAGGGCCTCACTATACCAGACTCCCGACAAAAGGTGTAGGGCCTAACTATCCCAGTCCTGCTACACTGTCTGCTCAAAACAACCTTGCTAGTATTTACTATTATACCAATCCTAACCCCACTTGCACTGCTTGGTTGTTGGCTGTCTAAACTCTGTCCTCGTATAACTGTCGACAGGTGGTAAGTGTGCTTTCAAAGGGCGAGGGCAGGAACTCCTTCCCAGAAATAAACCTCAGCCCTTGCGTCCACAGCTGGTAGCCTTGAATTGCACTGTGCAGGCCTTATTTTATTTACTTGGCACATACCAATAGCAAATCTCACTAACTTCCTTCCAACCTTAGTACATCCATCTCTCCTTCCTTCACAGCAGTTCTTGTTAGCTGACTGATAATTATCTCACAGGCTAGTGCTATGCCTCCAGCCAAGATGTGGAAGTGGTTCCCCTCCCATCCATCTAGTGAGGATAGGGATACTCAAATATTAAAGGTAGAGAGGGTGCTGGCTGTCATCCACAGGGATATAGGCCTTGTAGGTCTTATAGTGGGACTCTACTTGTTGCATTTGGTCACCTCCCCCCCAATAACACTGGGTACCAACTGGGGATGGTCGTCCATCTACAAGGTCCCCGACTACACCTTCTCCAATATCCTTGTGATCTCTGAAGCACACTGCAGTGTTACTTGCTGTCTAGATCTTCGGTGCCTTATGTATACAAGCAGGGTAAAGCGTACCCGTGCTAAAAAACTCCCAGGTTGTCAAGCGCATAGGAGGTGGCATCTCTCCTGGTTCCTCCTACTTGCACTACTACTGGCCGGTGATATTGAAACCAACCCTGGCCCATTAAATCTGACCCACAAAATCCCTCCATATGGGGTATGGGTAAGGGGCTAAAAATAGCTCATCTTAGCATTAGGAGCCTGCTACCTAATCGTGATGAGCTATTAGCATGGGTTGCACTCTACAAACCCGACATCCTAGGAGTGATGGAGACCTGAGCTGAAACCCTCTGTCCATGACTGCCTGTGAACTCACTGGGTATGATTCACCACTGGACAGAGCTGGGGCAAGGGGGTGGCATACTAATCTCATAACAGCCACTTAAAATCTCCCAAATTGCCCACCAGGATTCAAACGTGTCCCCTGTAGTTGCTACATGTGCTACTGCTACTTGGGGACGCAAAGAAACTGCACCTGGTGCACCTATAATCCTCCAAGAGGTGGGCTACCTGGATTAACTCACCTCATGGACAAAACTGGTCCCAGAGTCAGGGATAACAAACTCATAATCCTGGGGGATGTAAACCTTAACTGGGATAGTGGTAATTTTAAGCAGTTTGAGCCTCTGCTTACTAACCTTGCCCTGACCCAGCTCATCCAGGAACCAACTAGGCAGACAGCAAATGGATCCTCCAGCACCTTACTGGACTGGATCATGTCTAAACATCCTGACAGGATCTCATCAGAGGGTACATTATCTGACTCCATCTCTGACCACTCACCGGTTTTCTGTGTATGGAAAATTCCCACCCCCAAAATTCCACACAAAATTATGCATGTCAGAAACTACTCTAGATTCGATACTGAGGAGTTCCTGGAAGACCTAAGAGTTACTGACTGGTCTGGGGTGTATGGTGCCACTGACCCCTGCAGCAACCTCTTACTTCCTCTCCACCCTTGGGGCCTTGCAAGACAAGCATGCTCCCAAGGTCACCCTAGAGGTGAGGGGTCCATTACCTCTGGTTAAATGGGAATCTCCTAGCCCAGATGTGGGAGAGAGAGATAAGTGTTGGGCTCGTTCCAAAGGTACCATTGATCCCATGATTATTCAAAGGTACAGACACCTCAGGAACAAGTGCAAAAAGGCCATCAGGGCAGCAAAGAGTGACTTTTGCAAGTCCGTCCTAGTAAGCTCTGCCAGTAATCCCATGAGGTTCTAGAGAGATATTAAATCCCTTGTCAGCGGATCCTCCCATCCAGGGGTTACGGACATGGTCATAAATGTAGTCTCCTGCAATAATCCCCATACTATTGCCAACTCCCTAAATAATCACTTCTCTGACCTCTCTGCCTTCACAACTCTCTTCTCACCTGATGAGGCTCTGTCCCACCCCCTTCCCTCTACTCTGCTGGAGGGTCACCATCCTCGTCAAATGTTCCACCTCAGGGCTGTATCAGTTCAGGACTTGCAGAAACGCCTAGCTAGCCTCTCCCTGTACTCCAGTCCTGGCCTAGACAACCTGGAGCCTAAACTCCTTAAGCTTGGTGCTGCACACACTGCCTCACCAGTAGCCTTTATCTTCAACCTATCCCTTGGTCTGGGGACCATCCCAGACATTTGGAAAGAGGCGAGGACTGTCCCTGTACTGATGCAAGGAAATCCCAAACTGCCTGACAATTATCGACCGATTACCATTCTCCCAACCCTTAGCAAGCTCCTTGAAACGGTAGTGGCTTAGCAGCTTTCGGAATATATCCACTCTCATGAACTTCTGTCCCCAGCCCAGCACGGCTTCCGTAAGGGACACAGCACCACCACAGCCTTAATCTCGGTTACATCAAGTATCCGGCCAGCCATGGACCAGGGCAAACTCTCCGGTGCAATATTTATCGACCTGTCCAAAGCCTTTGACCTCGTTGACCACAAACTGCTTGGTGCACAGTTGTGGTCACTTGGCCTCTCTCCCCATGCCATGAAATGGCTAATGGGTATCTACATGGCAGAAAGCAGCATACCTGCTTCAATAAAGTCCTCTCCGAGCCCCTATCAGTGACCTCCAGAGTGCCTCAAGGCTCGGTACTGGGTCCCCTCCTCTTCTCCCTCTTCATCAATCTACTACCAGCTGTAGCGCCACCATGTATGCAGATGATCTGGTAATCCTGGCTCACTCCCAGAATGCCACTACCCATAACCAGAACCTGACCGATGACTTTAACAGGGTATTGTCATGGGTTACTAGTCTCAAGCTGGTCCTGAACCTGAAAAAGACACAGGCTATGCTCTTTGGCTCAATGGCTAAAATCAAAGCCTCATCGGCCTGCTTACATCACTAAGCACAGATGGATCCTCACTACCCATAGTGAGCTCCATCAAATATCTGGGGTAACACTTGACCCCCAACTTGACATGGGTAATCATATCCTTAACATCTTCAGGCGGCAAACTGCAAACTGGGTCTGGCCTTTAGGGCCAAGTATAACCTTACACCGCAGCCAGGCTTGCCCTAGCAAGGGTGTGCTCTTCCTCACTCAGCTATGGGCTGCACCTATTAGCTCGCTTTCTCCAAAAGACACGCCTTCCACGGTGGTACACTGCTTACAATAACATTTGTCGCTTTTGCCTGGCTGACCTCCTGCGAGAGCTATATGAGAAACTCTGCTGGCTCTCACCAGCTAGATACCTGATTTTGGTTTGGGATGCCTCTCTGAGAAAGTGATCAGAACTAGCACCCCCAGGGCTGGCCCGGTTTCTGCCTAAACTGAATCCCACCCCCTACCAACTTAGGTCTCACATCAGAGATGCTCAAAGTCCCTCCTACCCGGACCCTCATGGGGGATAGGGACTTTGCCATAAGTGCGCCCAGACTCTGGAATTCGCTGCCTGTGGCTATCCGAGCTGCCCCCTCCTATCTGAGTTTTCCAAATTCCCTGTGGGATTTCCTAAAACTAGCATCAGAGTGTGACTGCCCCAAACCTCCCTAGAGTAAAGTGTCAATTTGTTTTTGTCTGAACCTCCCAGGGTGTCTCCATTGAATTCCTGGAGATATTTTCCCCACTGTATCAATGACTTCTGACTACTCCTGCCTAAAAAGCCTTGGGCATTTTTACACCCATTATTGCTCCACGGTCATAGGCTAACCATGACATATTGCACCTTGGTCACTTGGTAGAAACTTGTACTACCAAGTGTTTCTGTTTCTGTCTAACATGTGCATATTTAGAAAAATGTGATGAGCTGTATATACCTGTCCGCGATACAACTAGCCTAGCGGGTGTATACGACAATGTTATAAGTTGTATTATGACCAATCCAGTCCTTAAGCTATGCTCCACTCCTATGTTTGATGACCTGTATATATCCGTCAATTGAACTAGCTAGTCTAGAGTGTATAATCTGAAATGTGCTTACTACTATATGTTTCCCCTAGCGTCAAATGATGTATTTCCCACATGTTTGTTTACTGTGACAAAAAAACTGTACACTCTTTGCCATGTCTCCTTGACTGTTGTTCCTCATGTTGTATTCTCCCGGGTCGTTCCTGAAAATAGGCATAATACTTGTCTAGTGTACTTACCCGGTAAACAAAAGCTAAATAAATAAATGTCTGGGATCCAGTATGGGTCGCCACTCCCCTGTTTTCTTCAGAGTGAGGAAGTATGTTGAGTAGAGGCCTCCTCCCTTCTGGGCCAAGGGAACAGGTTCTGCTGCTTTGTCTTGAATTAGTTTTGTCACTTCCTCTTCCAACAGAGTTGCTTCTGATAGACTGGCAGGTCTGAAAAACCTTGCTCGCGGTCTGGGCAGAACCTTGAAACTGAGGGCAAGACTCTGGCCCACTACCTCCAGAACCCACTTCTCTGAGGTGATGGATTACCAAGCCTGGAGGTAGTGGGCCAGCTTGCCTCCTATTGGAAGTGGGAAGGCAGCCCTGGCAGACTCCTCAGGGGATATGCTTAGTCTGTGCACTTGGCTGAGTGCTGGGGCCAGCACGGCTGCTGCCACTTCTGCCTCTGAAGTATCCTCTCTGAGCTCACTAGGCAGGCGACGCCCGAGCCTGGAGGAAGGGTCTGTAATGTGTTCTACCCCTCCTCCCTTTGCTTTGGTAGTTCTGGGGTGTTGCTGCCTTCTCTTTTGCTACACCACTCTTATAAGCCACCTTGTAATCATCCATTTTATTCATGTAAGTCTGTTTGCTCACCAAAGAGGTATGTGGGCTCACAAGGAAGGTCCTGTGCCTTTGTCTGGGTGTCCTAGGACAAATTAGTTGCCTTCAGCCACGCAAATCTCCCCAGAGACACTGAGGTAGCAATTTGCCTGGCTGCAATATCGCTGGCACCCGCTGCCATTTGGAACTGGCATTTAGAAGCCTCTATGCTCCCTTCTTGCAGCTTCGGCCAAATCTGATGCCATGGGCCCAGGGCACGCTTTGGCAATCTCCGAAATTGAATTCCAGAGACTTTTTTGTTATCTGGAGTCATAAGCCATCTAAGTGTCCTGACTAATGGCCAAAGAAGCACCCAAATAGGATTTCTTGGCCATAGAATCCATTTTTCTGCAGTCCTTATCCAGTGGGTGTGATGCCAGGGCACTCCCTGCTTTATCACAAGCCGCAGCCTACACCACCGCTTCATGGCTGGGATGTCCAAAAAGGAACTCTGCCCTAGACTTGGCCACCCAGTATTTCCTGTCCATCATCTTGTCCACTGGGGGAATGGAAGTGGGGTTTTGCAAAATCCTGGAAGCCAGTCTCTTAAGAGACTTGTGGATGAGTAGCAACAGTTTTTGTTGCTGGCTCATCCATCGTTTCCATATAGCCTGGTTCCTCTTCCTCCTCTGTGGACTCCTGGGTGGAGAGGTCCAGTGTCTGTGCCACCTGCTTTATGAAAGCAAAGTGGGAGAAAAAATCCTCAGCTCCCTTCTCAGGGGAGTCAGGACGTTCAGGGTCAGGGGATACATCAGGTTCAATCGGTTCCCCCAAATCCTAATCTTCATCCTCATCCTCCCCTTCCATGCAAACCTCAACAATTCAAGTGAACTGGGAACCAAGTAGGAACCAAGGTCCTGAACTGAGATCTGTGAACCGGGTCGCTGAACCCATGTCGCAGTACCAGTTCGCAGCGTCTACAGAATTTTTATAGCACTCTTTCATCTGCGGTTGGTACCAATGGTTTTGTCGGTTGCAGTTCCTGAACCAAGTGTTTTTACTTCCCCTTTTTCTCTGCAGTACTTGCCGGTTCAGCGGCAGTGTCTGCATTTCTTTTCTTAACCGAGGAACCATCACCCTGGTCAGAGGGTTGTTTAACCAGTTCCTTCGGTTTCTCCTTATGAGAGGAGGAAGATTTGTCCGCAGCTGGATCAGCAGCCTTCTTGGACATTTTTTCCTTCAGTCGGTTCAATTGCCTATCAAGTATTGACTGAGGATAATTTTTTTTTTTTTTTTTACAGATTTCACAATCTGTCTTCAGGTGGTCAAACCCTTGGCAAAAAAACACAAATTAAGTGAGGATCTGCTTTAGCAAATGGTTCCCCATACTCTGTACAATGCTGAAAACCCGCTGGGCCAGTTCTTTTCTTGGGTAGTGGCATAACCAGTAGAAAACACCAAGAAATGAACGAATAATATCCGGATCCACGGTTTGCTGGAGTGTACGGAGTCCGGCAACGTTAACTTTTATGGACTCTTTTTTGCATGAAATCCTGAACTTGCCTCCAGAAAAAGCCCTAGATATAATTCATACACACCGCTCACTTATTCCTAGACCCCAAGACCCGAAGACTAGACCGAGATCGGCAATACTTGACTTTCTCAACTATAGGGTCAAGGAGGAGATTCTCTCTCTAGCTTGGTCGAAAACAAGTGTAGAATTTGGGGACACAATATTGTTTATCGATCATGACTTCACACCCAAGCTCCTGGCGAGACGAAGACAGGTCTTAGCAATTGTGAAATTACTTCACCAGAAAGAGATGCGAGCAATTGTTGAATATCCTGCTCAACTTAAAGTCCTTACCGCAAGGGGTCCACTTCATTTCCACGAGTTGAAGGAGGCCTCCGATTTCTTGGCCCAGCACAGGATTACCCTCCCGGACCGATGGTAAACCAAAATCCATAACAAGTACGCAGGAGAGCATGGTCAATTATCAGACCGAAAAGGTAAGGAGGAAAACCCAGCACAGACACTTCCAGTCTGTGGGACACTGTGAGAGGCCAGAAATGCTCATGACAGGGCGTACAAGATCAGGAAACCCAAAACAGAATGAATAACCCCAAGGACTAGGTTGTGCCGGTGAATGAAGTAGAATCCCAAACCTGAACTCTAAAACTATAACAGCAAGTAGTTTTCGTATTTGAAGGCATTCTTTCAATAATATCTATGTGTGACTGTGTTACGGGGATGGAGGGCTGAAAGACCTATGTAGCTGAAACGGAATATGGGCCCTAGGAATCGAGAGATGCTAACAGACTGAGGCACTTGCCTTTTATTTTGTTTAAATAGGGGTCTGTTTCTTAATAAGTGACGAGTGGATAAAGAGTACAAGTGGGTGTGGTTGTGGGGGTGCGGAGATGGGACCTCCCTGGGCACGGCCCACCTCTCCTGGGAAAACGCCTATGACTCTTGGGGAGCCAGGACCGCTCCTAAAAGCAACATAATAGGTGATTTGTGTCATGGGAGTGGAGCCGCCCTATCAGACGGTGTGAGAATTATAAAACTGGAGCCATTTTGACCCCAATAAAAGCCTGCATAGAGACTTGTGAAGGGGCGCGGTGGCTGAGTGTTCAACTCACGAGTGACCTTTGCAGGTTGCCTGGAGGGAAGAGCCAGAGGCCATACAAGTGCTCTTAAAAGATTTGGCGGTCAGCTCTATGAGCTGGACGGTGGCATACGTCTCCCGCGTAAGTGGCCTGGATTGTTACCAGTTAACAAAATAAGACACACAGACTATCCTAATGATAGCCTCATGACAAATTAATGTAGAATTGGATCTGTGGAGTAATTAGCACTTCGTGGATTGGTCTTCGTCTCCCTTGCTCTCCTCTGAGGGAGGGTGTCTGCTCGGGTGGGTGAGGTGTGCGCGTCCTGGGGTGTACCCTACACAACCCACTGTAAATGTTAACTCACATATAAAGGTCAAATGGGCCTTAATCTTTATGCAAACGCACATGACCGTCTAACCCTTTACCATCAAGAGGGTTCAGGTGTTCACTACTATAGCCAGTCAAGGCTAGTTTACTTCAAGCCTCTGAATTTAGCGCAGAGCTAAATTGTTTCTTTATTCCACCCAGAAGCTCTTGGAGGGGGTCTCTCAGTGTGGAGACGGAGCAAAACCCCTCCAGACTTGCCTCACACAGACCTTGAAGTGAGCAAGAAAAGAGACCCTCGAACTACAGTCTCCACCTTTGGAGGCAGATTAATATTTATAAAGTTAGTGGTCATGTTGACCGGTTTTGAAAAGTGCTTTTTTTTTTTAGGGTAATTACTGTTACGGATAGTTCTGATATTACAAACCAGGAGTGTGTCTTACTTTTAATTTCAATACAGGTTAGGGAATACATAGCAGATGGCCCGAGAGAGGGAGGAGGAATCCTTATTGGAGGGCTGGCATTTAGAACACACAGCTTTAAGTATGGATAAAAGGGGTACTCTGGTGTGCTCATATAATGTAAAGGGTCTCACCAACCTAATAAAACGGAGCAAGATTATAAGTCAGGCTAAAAAAGCTTCTGTGGATTTCTTGCTCCTACAGGAAACTCATCTGACAAAGCAGGAGCACAGTAAGTTCCTAAAGCTGGGATTCAGGGAATTAGCAGCTTCATACTATAAGAAGGGTAGAAGGCGCGGTGCAATGGTTCTAGTTCCGTCAAAGACACAAGACTCGAAAATAGACGAGGAGGGATGATTTGCTATGTTAAAGGGGAAGTTTATGGGTAGCATTATTACCTTGGCATCGGTGTATTTCCCTCCAGGGACACTACACCAAGAATATCGTACCCTTCAGACTACATTGCAAGATTGGTGTGAGGGACAATTGATTTGTGGGGGTGACCTGAACCTGACATCTAGCCCACATCTGGATTCCTCCTCCTCAGTTCCCAGAAAGCCACGTCATACTGCAAAACAAGTAGCTAAACTAGTAGCAGAGTTGGGCCTAGTGGATGTCTGGCATCATCAGCATGGGAGGCAGAGGGATTATACTTTTTCTCTGCCGCCCATAACATGTACTCCAGACTAGACTTTTTAGTCCTGAAAGATGAAGTACAAAGAGTTTATGACACATAGATGGGTGAGTTCCTTCTCTCTGATCATGCCTCCCTATATATGCAGATGGACCTGGGAGAGTTAAGATGTAACACCTTTTGGCGCTTGGATGTCTCCCTTCTGAAAGATAGAGGTTAAGAACTTAGTAACTGAAACATACGAAAACTTTCCTGTAGAGAATTCTAGTCAAGATACTTCCCAATCTATCATATGGGATGCAGCTAAAGCAGTGCTCAGGGGGAAACTAATACAGACAGCTTTGCAGAAAATAAAGACTACAGAGGCCCGTAGAATAGAATTGCTCTAGTGTGTGCAGGAGTTAGAAGGGCAGCAAAAACAGAAAATGGACAGAGATAGGGCTCGACAGCTTTTGGACTATAAAAGAGAACTCTCTGGCATATTAGATTACTACGTGGAGCAAAAACTCCTTTTTTAACGTCAGAGATGTAATGAAGGTGGTCCACGCCCTTTAAGATTATTGGCTAGTAGACTTCTGGCACAGAGGGCCAGGGCCACAATCACCCATGTTTGGCACCCCCAAAGGAGGGCAATGGTCAAACGGGTACATGAGATTTCTGATGCCTTCAAGGAATACTATGCTACATTATATGCGGAGGAGAAAACTCTAGGGAGGGCATCAATGCAGACGTTTTTAGAAAAATTAAAACTCCCGGAGCTCACCCCGGTATACGGGGAATCCCTATTAGTTCCTATAACAGGAGAAGACGGTAAGGCAGAGATTGGGAGACTGAAATTGGGGAAGTGCCCTGGGTCTGATGGCTTTCCATCGGAATTTTTCAAGTGCACGGGGACACAAATTCAGCTTCAGCTTCTCCGGGTTTATGCAGAGGTGATGGAAGGAGAGGTGACTGCCCCACCTTCAGGGTCCAGGGCTGTTATTTCAGTGGTGCCCAAACCGGGAAAGGACCCAGCCAGATGTACATCTCATCACTATCTCATTATTGAACACAGACTATAAGATCTTGGCATCGATCATGGCGAGACGCTTACAGACTTATCTCCCATCTCTAATACATATGGACCAGACGGGATTTATCCCCGGAAGACAAGCCCAAGACAATTTCCGTAGAACACTACATATAACTGACCACATAGACAAACTCCCCTCCCTAATAGTAAGTCTAGATGCGGAAAAGGCTTTTGATAGGGTCTCCTGGCCTTTTCTGAGGTGTGTCCTTTCCTGGTTTGGGTTCCCGCAGCAGTTCATCACTGCCCTGTTCAGACTATATGTGTCCCCTCGAGCACATGTGAGGGTAAATGGACACATACCGGATGCACTTAGTCTGGAGCGAGGTACTAGACAGGGGTGCCCTCTCTCCCCCCTTCCTGTTTGCCCTTTACACTGAACCATTAGCGCAAATGATCAGACAACACCAGGAGGTAAGGGGAATTGATTTGGGTGGATCGACACAAACTAGCATTATATGCAGATGATGTGCTTCTATATTTGGCTAACCCCAAGGCTTCCCTACCTGTGGTGTTTGCTCTGATTCAAGAATTTTCTATGTTAGCAGGTTACAAACTCAACAACGAGAAGACTGAGATACTCAGTTTTAATTAGAAGCCAAACACAGCCAACCAACTGAAATACCCCATGCACTGGGACTTAAGATTTCCTAAAATACCTGGGAGTCAGGATTATTACAGATACTGCACAATTATGGGAACATAATTATCCCCGTCATAAAACAATTGAAAAATTACTTTTGGCGATGGTCACTTCTCCCCCTATCCTAAATGCTAGAGATCATACGCTCAAGACAAATGCCCTCCCGCGCCTTTTGTACCTATTCCAGTGTGTACCACGCATTGTGACCCGAGATCTAGAGACTTTGCAGAGACTTTTCTTTGCCTTTCTCTGGGGACACAAGAGACCAAGAGTATGAGAGACCCAGTTATACCTTCTGAAGCAGGAAAGAGGATTGACCTTCCCAAATTTGTTAGGCTATTGGGTGGCAGCACAGATGAGGATTGCCCTCCTCTGCAGTAACCCAGACTATGATGCACATTTTATTTATTTAGTTTTGTTTGCCGGGTTAGGGGCGCTAGCCAAAGTTGACTATTTTCAGGCACGAACCAGGAGAATACATATATAAAATGAGACGGAAAATTAACAATACACAGTAAATAGAACATGTAGGAAAGAACACAAATCAAGACAGTACTTTAGATAATACATATAGCTTAGGCACAAGGTGACAATTAGTTCATGCAAACAGCAGCTAAGACTGGGCTAAGTGGCAGCTATGAAGACATTTTATGGCTACACAACAGTGACCTGGATGCAAACAGGGTGGCCAGCGGTGAGGCATTAAGTGGGATCAAAGCATGTGCAAGGGTCCCGGGATAGGTGGCGAAATAGTTCTTTTTTGAAGATGGGGTGGGAGTTTGCCTGCCTCAGGGCAGGAGGGAGGGAGTTCCAGGTGACCGGGGCGGTGCAGTGAAATGCTCCAGAGCCTTCTGAGGTGAGACACCTTGGTACGGTAAGCAGAGATTTATTTGCCGAGCGTAGTCCATGGGCTGGTTTCTGTGGAACCAGTAGGGCTGCAAGGGAGAAGGGGGTTTGGTTATGGATTACAGAGTCTGTGAGGGTCCCTAGGAGTAAAGTCGGTAGGCACTAGGAGAGAGCCAGCCTAGGTCGCTATACAGTGTGCAGTGGTGCTTGAGGTGGTATGAGGAGGAGGCATACCTACATATGTTGTTAAATGCAACATCCCATTTATGGAGAGCAGTCTTATGGGCCTTACCAAAAATGGTGACACCATATGTTAGCGCTGGAAGAAGAATACCCTTGGCAATGGCCAATTTAGCGGATGGTGTTAGCAAGTGACTAGTCTTGTAGGCAATTCCAAGTTTGGCATTTGTAGCTTTACAGATTGACTGGATGTGTAGACTAAAGTCAAGGGATTTATCAAGGACTCCCAGGTATTTGAAGGATGTGACACAGTCAATGAGATACCCCCCCGTGTCATGGACTAGGAGGGGTTCCTTGCAGGCCCTGAGTTTGGGGGCAGTGTCAAATAGCATGGCTTGGGTCTTTGTAGTGTTGAGGATGAGCTTATTAGCATTTAGCCATGTTTGCACTTTCCTAAAATCCGAGGAGAGGTTTTTGTTGATGGTGTTGACTTTGTCAGCACTGGAGCAGAGTACGAGATCATCAGCGTAAAGTATAACTGAGCAGTAGGGTATGGCAGAATCAATGTTGATGATGAATACAGAGAAAAGAAGGGGTCCCAGGATGGAGCCCTGGGGTACGCCGATGTCAGTGCTGGCCACATCCGAGAGAGTGGAGTTGAACTTAACAAGTTGTAATCTGTTTGATAAGTAGTTGCTAAACCAATCAACTACTGAGGCTGAGAAGTTAAGTCTATGCAGCGTTGAGAGAAGCAGGGGATGATCAAAAATATCGAAAGCCTTGGTAAAATCAATAAAAACTGCTCAAGTGAGTAACCCTTTGTCCATGTTGCAGAGTACATCAGTAGAGAATTTAAGAATAGCAGCTGAGGTACTGTGCCCTTTTCTGAAATGATGCTGAGTGTCTGAGAGGAGGTCGTTTTTTTGTGAGATAGGCAATGGTTTGGGTTGCAACAAGTTTCTCCGGTAGTTTGCTTAGCACAGAGAGTATGGCTATGGGCCTATAATTGTTAATATCCTTTGGGTCACCTTTTTCAAGGATAGGCGTAATTCGGGCAATCTTCCAGAGATCAGGGACAACACCATGTGAGAGAGAGAAAGAGACAGAGTGAAAATTTTAGCCAGAGGCGAGGCTATCAGCAGAGCCACTAGCTTCAGGAGTTGTGCTTCGAGTGAGTCTGAGCCAGGGCTAGTGTTGTCAGATATGTTTTGCAATAGCCTTTGGACCTCAGACCTAGATATAGCTTTAAAGTAGAAAGTGGGGTAGTAGTTTGCTGGCAGTGGTCAGCATCTGATGCAGATCCCTGGGGAGTGCAGTAGGACTGGGATGCTGTGGGAGATGAGGCGAAAGACACAGTATACTGAGACAGAGCTGTGAACAGACTGTTGAAGGCATTCGCTATGGTGTTTTGGTCATTGCAGTGCACACCATTTAGGATCATATCCAGTGGGGTCGACGACTGGACACCCCCCAGGAAGGTCTTAATGTGGGTCCAGAATTTTCTAGGGTCACTGGCAGAGTTTGTGAGTAGTTCCTTACAGTTCTGATTTGTTTCTTACAGGCGCTCCGAGAGGCCCTGTAAGTATTGTAATCAACTGGTAGTCTGGACACTTTATACTTCCAGAGTTTGTCCCGGGTGTGCAGGTTTGCCAGCAGGTCCTTATGTAACCATCTTGTTTGCTTACCCCGATCCTTCTGATGATCTTCGGAGTATGTTTATCCTGGAGTGCGGTAAACTTATTAATGAAGATAGTCAGGGCATTTTGAACATCATGGGAGCAATAGATATCAGACCAGTTGATACAGGATACGTCAACGAGGAAAGCTTCCACGTCCAGATTTGCGCAGCTGGTAGTTGTGGTGTAGCGTGGAGGGGGTGGGGCAGTCACTGGACTCCATACACAGAAAATGGGAGAGTGGTCTGTGATAGCATCAGCCAGGATGCCTACAGTTCGTACATGGTCAAGGCGATTGACCAGGACCCAGTCTAAGAGGGTGGAGGCAGTTAGAGTAGGGGCAGTTCTAGTGGGTTCAGTTAGGGTCTGGTGCAGGTTATAGCTTTGCATTAGCGTCAGTAGTGTGCTGTGAGTTGGTCCCAGCCAGTTCAGGTTAAAATCCCCCAAGATTATGACCTCATTTTGCTTGGCCTTTGCAGCTGTTTGATTTAGTAGGTCCTGAAGACCTGTGATACCTCCAGTGGGCGGACTGTAGGTGCAGATGACATGCAGTTTTTTGCACCAAGGGCAACGTTTGTGTGTAGTGACTCACAGACTGAGGGGGAGCCAGTGGGAAGGCAGACCGTAACATCAAGATGGTTTTTATAGAGAAGAGCAACCCCCCTCCACGTTTAGGGGAAGACCTATCTCTCCATATCAAGGAGTAATTAGGCAAGGAACAGAACGAGTCCGGAATGTGAGGCTTAAGCCATGTTTCAGATAGGCAGAGTAGGTCAGGACTGTACAATTTCATCCATGCCTCGAGATCTGTAAAGTGCCTGGTAATGCTCCTAATATTCATATGGGCAATGATAAGTCCTTTCCCTGAGACGGCCGATAGGTCAGTGGAAGAAAGGTGGATAGAGGGGCCAGGGTTTAGTTCTATGTCCCCTGACAGTAGGATGACAAGGAGTACAATAAACCAGTTTAATGGTGTGGAATTGGGGATGTACCAGTTTTTGCGTTTTGTATTTTCTGAACATGCTAGCAGAGTAGTAGATGCAACCTTTCAGAAGAATAAGTGTGGCGTGGGCACTCACATGTTGCGCTCTTCTGCAAGTTGGTTGGAGAAAGTAAAATCGTTGTGTTTTGAGATATTCTCTCCATGAGGGCTGTAGATTGGAACAGAGGTAGATACCCCATGAAAGCATGATAGTAGCATGAGAATCAGGATTTGTCCTTCTAATCTGTCCACTGCCAGGATCAGCCAGGACGGGGGCTGGTTAGTGTAATTTAGGTGTCGTTGGCAGTCCATGGCGTGCAGGAGATAGCTGACAGAAAGCCTTATGTTCAAGCAAAAAACAGAGCTGTTCAGCATAAGGATTTGTAAGAATAGCGGCCGCTAGTGGCAAAAGGAGATAGCCTGCAGGTGGGAAAGCCGACTGATTGGTTCAGGACTCAGCCCTATTTAAGGATTATCGAGCCAAGAGGGTGGTGGGGGGCGGTGGGGGCAGACATGGGCGATCGGTCAGGGGCAAAGAACAGTCCCAAGTGCCCACGGTCCTGCAGCACTCGAACGTGGCCTGCCTCCGCCTCCGCACTCTGATGGTGGACTCCGGGGCGCGCTGCAATCCAGTCTGTCTCTCGTGACCTCACAGGACCTCGCTGGATCCTCAAACAGCTGTGGAAGTAGAGCAGATAAGAGGTTTTTATAATTAGAGCTGCAAGAGGAGGAGTTCTACTTTGCTATTTCAGTGATGATAAATCATACATTAAGTGCACAAATAAAGGCCTTGATTATCGTGATATTGCTTTGCAGTCCACGATCTAAAAAAAAAAAAAATTACACTTGCTAGAACTAGGCAGTCAACAGTTTAAGAAGGCCCGCTAGAAGCAGGAAGTCTACGGTTAATACTGATTAGTTTATACATTCTAAAATTAGATAGAAACAACATTCTAAAATTAGATAGAAACAAGTAAACGGCTTCTTATTTGAAGTCCTTAAGGCACTTTTGTAGATGGTGTTTAGCTAGTGCTGACAGTGATGGAGATCTTAGGAAAAATAAACTATCTCCATTCCTGGGCCGACACAGAATATTCAAAAAAAGGCGACAAAGAACAGTCCCAGTACCTCAGAGGTTGCGAAGAAAGCACAGCAGTTCAACCACAGTGGGCTCAGGGAGGGTGAGGATGGTGGAACAGAGGCACACCCAGTCAGTTGTTCCACGCCACAATCCATACACCATTCTGGGGGAGCATAGCTCCCCTATGGATGCACCCGCAGAGAAGACTGATGACAACTGTCACAAGGGAGGCCCACAGGAAGGAGGCAGAGGACACCACAGGGAAAGGAAGCAGCTCCTGGTGGGGGACTCAACTATTAGGGGGATACAACTGGGGGAGCTTGGAAAACTGAAGTAAGGTGTCTGCCTGGTGCCATGGCTTGGAGGGACAGGAAGCGCATCCTCAGGATCACGAGAACAGCTGCAAGGAGTCTGAGTTGGACGGAATTGTCCACCCAGGACAAATGACTTGGCTCATCATGAGATTAGAGCAGTGCAGGAGGACATTGCAGAGTTGGGGAGGGCCTGAGACAAGTAGCACACACAGTATCCTTCTCAGAGGTGCTGCCTGTCAATAGCATGGGGAGGCGAGGGAATTAGCACCATGCAGTTTAATGAATGGTTGAAAAAACGGTGTGGAGCACAGGGGTTTGGCTTCATCGGGGACTGGGGTTCCACCTGGAGGGACACCAGCCTGTACTGGCAGGATGGTCTGCATCTGGCCAGGAAGGGAACAAGTCTTTTGAGCAATTGGTTTAAATGCTTCATTGGCAAGCTTTTAAACTAGTCAAAGGGGGAGGCACTGATAAGCAGCAGGAAAATCCCAGCCTCTCCCTACAAAACAGGGTACTAAATGAGAAAAAGACCAAGGTAGAAAGGTCAGTGGGGGATGCTGCAACAGAAGGTAAAGCCATCAAAAAATGGAGAGCAATAAGTACCAATGCACGTAGTCTGGGTAACAAGCTTCCTGAATTAGTGGCCTTGATGGAGGAGGAACATCTGGATATCGTGGCAGTCACAGAAACATGGTACACACAAAACCATGACTGGGACGTAAACATACCAGGATACACTATCTACAGGAGAGACAGGGAGGGTAAAAGAGGAGGAGTAGTAGCTCTTTACATAAGGGAAGGAATAAAAGCAACAGAACAAAAGGGTAAACAGGGAGGAGAAGAAGCACTGTGGGTAAATTTGGAGACAGGCAATGGCACCACAATCAGCACAGGGGTTGTATACAGACCCCATTCTCAGGGGGAGGAAATGATAGAAAGTATACTTAGAATGGCAGAAAAAGGGGAGATATTGCTGATGGGTGATCTGAATATGCCAGATGTTAACTGGAGTGCAGCTGCAGCAGCCACTTCGAAGAGTGGAGTTATTCTAGATGCCCCACAGGGGCATGCCTTAAACAACTAGTATTGAGCCCACTCGAAAGGGAGCAATCTTAGACCTGATTCTCTCAAATGGAGATGGAGAGAGGATCACAGATGTAGAAGTGGTAGCCATCTGGGAACTAGCTACCATCGAACAGTATGGTTCACAATAAACACAGCAACAGAGTCAATTCACAAAGGCAAAAGTACTGGACTTTAGGAGGGCTGACTTTGATTAAAATGGGTGAGTGCCTAAGGAATGCACTAGCAAATGGGCAGGAAGGAGGGGTGGAAGAACAATGGGGAATAATAAAACTGCCATCACAGAGGTAACGAGCCTTTGTGTGAAGCAAATAAACAAAACAAATGATGTAAGAAACCACTATGGTTTTCAAAGGAAGTGGCAGTGAAGGTTCAAGAGAAAAGAAAGCATTCAGGAAGTACAAGGAATTGCAGAAGGAGCAGGACAGAGAACTGTATCAGTTAAAGCAAAAGGAGGCTGGGAAGGCAGTCAGAACAGCAAAGGCCCAAACCAAGGAAAAGACAGCCAACTCAGTTAAGAAGGGGGATAAAACCTTTTATAGGTACATCAGGGAGCGAAGGAAGACCAAGGGAGGGATAGTGAGGCTTAATAATGGGGACGGAGGGTGGCCAGAGGGAGACTGTGAAAAGGCAGAGATACTAAACAAATATTTTGCTCAGTATTTACAAATGAAGAGGGGGAGGTACATAAAACAAATAGTAGAAACACTCTGAATACAGAAGTTGATACCAGCCCATTTACAGAAGAAAGGGTTCAGAAAGAACTCTTAAAACTGAAGGTGGACAAAGCAATGGGGCCTGATGGGATTCATCCCAGAATTCTAAAGAACTAAGCGTAGAACTAGTGACACCACTGACTACCCTTTTTAACAAATCATGGGAGGATGGGGTGGTACCCCAGGACTGGAGGATCGCAGATGTGATTCCCCTTCACAAAAGTGGGAGCAAGGCAGAAGCAGGAAACTACAGACCTGTTAGTTTAACCTCAGTGGTAGGAAAATGATGGAATCACTTGAAGGAAAGAATTGTTGAGTATCTAGAGGCCAGAGGGCACAGGACCATAGGCAGCATGGATTCACAGCGGAAGGTCATGCCAGACAAATCTGATAGATTTCTTGACTGGGTGACCAAATAGTAGATCAGGGAGGGGTTGTGACATGGCCTACCTAGACTTTAGTCAAGGCATTTGACACAGTCCCACACAAAAGATTAATATACAAGTTAGCCAGCCTGGGGAGTGGGTCCCAAGATGACAGCCTGGGTAAAGAATTGGCTGGAGAATAGGACACAGAGAGTAATAGTAAATGGAGTCCACTCAGAAGAAAGGAGGGTTACTAGTGAGGTACCGCGAGGGTTCAGTATTAGATCGGTCCTCTTCAATGTCTTTATAGTTACATTGCAGAGGGACTGAAGGAAAGTATGTCTCTTTGCAGATGACACAAAGATCTCAACAGAGTTGATGCACAGGTGCGGTGGAAAGGATGAGAAGGGACTTGGCAAGGTTAGAGGAATGGTCAAATGTATGGCAGCTTAGATTCAATGCTAAGAAGTGCAAGGTAATGCACCTGGGAAACAAAACCCAGGGAAGAGTACACAATGGGGGGTGAGATACTAACAACAACAAAATGGAAAGGGACCTGGGGTAGTCATATCGGATGACCTAAAGGTGGGCAAGCAATGAGAGGGCAGCAAGGAGGGTTGGGGGATACTGGGATGCACAGGACAGGCATCACCAGTAGAAAACAGGAAGTTATTATCCTCTGTACAGACAGCTGGTGAGACCCCATCTGGAGTACTGTGCAGTTCTGGAGACCCAATCTCGAAAGACATAGACAGGATGGAAGCTGTCCAGAGGAGGGCAACTAAAATGGTGCAGGGTCTGCACCGGAAGACATATGAAGAGAGATGAAAGGAGCTTAATATGTATAGCCTCGAGGAAAGGAGGGAGAGGGGACATGACAGAGACGCTCAAGTACCTCAAGGAATTAAAGTCCAAGAGTGTAGCATCTTTCAAAAAAAAGAGGTGTGCAAGAACAAGAGGGCACAATTTGAAGATAGAAGGGGCGACAGAGGTAATTTAAAGTATTTTTCACAGAGAGAGGTTGTGGATGCATGGAGCGGCCTTCTGGAGGAGGTTGTGAGTCAAAATCAGTGGTGGAATTCAAGCATGCATGGGACAGTCATAAGGCCATTCTAGGGGGTGGGGGTAGGAAGAAGTAGGCTGCTGGTTAACTAGGATCTGCAGCTTATCCAGTAGGCAGGGAAATGGGCAGACTGGGTGGGCCAAGCGGTCCTTATCTGCCGTCAAATTCTATGTTTCTAAGTGCGCCACAGTCCTGTAGTACTGCAACATGACCTGCCTCAGCTCTGTACCTGATGGTGAAACTTGGGGGTGGGGGACGGTGCCTGCAATCCGGTCCGGCCCTCGCGACCTCACAGGACCCTCGCTGGATCCTCAAACAGCTGATGGTGAGACTGGGCGCGCCTGCAATCCGTTCCAGCTCTTGTGACCTCACAGGACCCTCGCTGGAGCCTCAAACAGCTGATGGTGGGACTCAGGGGTTGGGCGCCTACAATCCGGTCTGGACCTCGCGACCTCACAGGACCCTCGCTGGATCCTCAAACAGCTGATGGTGGGACTCTGGGGGGTGGGGGAGGGCGCCTGCAAACCGGTCCAGCCCTCACGACCTCACAGGACCCTCACTGGATCCTGATCCCCCCATTCAGGCAAGCCTTTTTTTAGAGGGAGGACCTAGTCACATACAAAGGCATTCAGGCACAAAGGCTGTCCTAGCTGGTTGGAAGAAAGGAATTAATAGGGGTGAAACACAAAGACAGCTCTGGAAATATAAATGGTGGGCGTAAGATCCCCAGTTTACTCCAGCTAAGCTAGATAACTGGTTTCAGCAGCAAGCCAAAAGGGGCTTCCACTCATCATACCAGATGCTAAATGGTCACACAATTCTGTCCTTTGAAGCACTTCAACAGTGGTATGGTTTTCTCTCCACAGATAGATTTCGATATTATCAGCTCAGGGATGCAATAAACAAATTCAGAAAATGACAACAGAAAAGGGGACTCATGCAGGCACTCCCATATTCCATACGACTTGGGGTCCGGGGGGGGAGAGAGACATGCTATATCCCGGCTCTATATAAATTATATAGAGGATATGGAAATCACTTCCCACTATATAAGAACTAAATGGGAGCAGGACCTGCAAGTATCTATTACAGACCAGCAATGGCCCTTGATTTGGAAAAGTACGTGGTCCACTTCCAGCTCACTGGTCTGGAGAGACTTCTGTTGGAAGCTTAGGGTTAGAAACTTTTTAGTACCAGCCCAGAAAGTCCACTTTGTAACAATATTTTGGTAGGAAATTATAAGACACCTGTCCCAAATATTTATGTTACAAACAATAGTGGTCCGGAATATATGGTGTTAGGGCTAATACCTAGGGAACTGAGGGGCAAGGACGAGAGATACCTATGGATCATACTGGTGGCGGCTGCCCTAAAGTCTATTACTAAGAGATGGCTCCAGGCTTCAGTCCCTGAAGTGTCGGACTGGGTGGAAGTGCTGGAATCGGTCCATCAAATGGAATGAGTAACCTTCATCCTTAGGCAACAAATACAGCTTTATCCGAATAGGTAGATGGTTGTTGTATGATGGAGTATAGCTCTCAATTTGATTATTGTGCATATGGTCCACCAGATTAAGAGATCTTGGTAGGGTTTCCTTTTGGGACCACCTTTGACACTTCATTGAAGGACAGTGAAGGAAACCTTGTCTTATTTATTTGTCACATATATTTTTAGTGTTTTTCTCATAAATTTACCATGTACCCGATGTATTCCCTGGCATAGTTAAAATATGAATGTATAGAATGTTTTTTCCTTTTTTAAGGAGACCTAATCCTGGGTTTTGTTTTATGATTCCTTTATTTTATTTTAAAGATCTTCTCCCACAGTTTGGGAGAGTTAAGTGTGTTTAAATACTATAAACTACATGATGATATATTATGTATGGTTAACTGTGAAGTTTATGAATCTCAATAAAGTATAAAAAAAAAGAATGTTTTAAAACTAGATTGAAAACATGGTTGTCTGTATGTGATTGTATCCAAAATTACTGATTTGATTGAACATCATGTTTCTTTTAAGTAATGTTATTGTATTTTTCGGTAATTATTCTGTTTGGGTCAGACATGAAAAAGGGCTTGTCCCATGCCTTTACCCAGTTAAAAAAAACAAACAAACAAACAAACAAACAAACAAGAACTGAACACAATACTCCAGGTGTGGCCTCACCGGTGACCAGTACAGTGGGAGAATAACGTCCTCACTTCTAGAGGTGATTCCCCTGGCGGCAGCCAAGCGTTTATTTGCTTTGGCTGCTGCCTTTCAGCACTGTGCAGTGTGCTTCATGTCCCCCCTGACCATTACCCCCAGGTCCTTTTCTTCCTCCGATACTGCCACCTTAATTCCCCTCCCAGCCAGTACTTGGTCTTCAGGTTTCTGGTTCCCATGTGCATCACCTTGCACTTCTTGGCATTAAAACCCAACTGCTATATGCCCGACCATTTCTCCAGCTTAGCTAGGTCCTCCCTTAAATCCTGAATCCCCTCCTCCATGTCCACCCTCCCACAGAGCTTAGTATCATCTGCGAACAGGCAGATTTTACTCCTGACCCCCTCTGCTGTGTCACCAATAAACACGTTGAACAGCACTGGTGCCAGTACTCAGCCCGGTGGGACGCCACTAGTAACCGGTCTTGGCTTGGTCAGTTCCCATCCCACCACCACTCTCTGGTTCCTGTCCCGTAGCAAGCTCTTGACCCACCCCAGCAGTTTCTCCCCAAATCCCAGGTCCCCCAGCTTGCTGATCAGCCTACCATGTGGCACTGAATCAAATGCCTTGCTGAAGTGGTGTGAGGCCAGAGGGTATGGGTTGATGGGGGATTGGGGGGGACCTGGGAGGATAAGGAGCTGTATGCTAGAGATAGACTACATCTTAATTTGGAGGGGAGGGGAATCCTTAAGTTGAAAATAGAGGGGTTCATTGGTGAAAAGTGGGGTTTAAACTTGTGAACGGGGGTGGGATGGGAGAAAAGGCTGTCAAGGGGGTGCCGATAAAGGAGGGACTCTGTCTCCACCCCCCTGGGGACCAGGAGGATGGCAGGAAAAGGCCAACTGGCAAAGTGCAGACCAGGGAAAACAGAATCCCCATGGGAACACGAGCAGGGGAAATGGAACTATAGGGAAAGGGTGGAAGGTAGTCCTGCTAAATGCCAGGAGCTTGGGCAATAAAATGCCTGAGCTCCAGGCGATGCTAACTGAGGGAGCAGTGGATGTGGCAGCGGTCACTGAGACTTGGGCCACTGCAGGACATGACTGGGACCTGAACCTGGAGGGTTACACTATGTTCAGGAAGGACAGGGGGAGGGAAGGGAGGAGGGGTAGCAGTGATGGTCAAAAACTGCATTGGCATAGGGGGAGTAGAGGAGGCGGAGGTAACCGTGGAGGCGATTTGGGTCACCTTGATAACAAGGGGGGGCAAGAGAGTAAAAATAGGAGTGGTGTATAGACCCCCTGCCCTGGCGGAGGAGCTGGAGGACAGTCTGGTGGCAGATGTTGGGAGACACTGCAGACTGGGCAGAGGAACGGTGGTGGTGTTGGGGGACTTAAACATGCCAGGAACAGACTGGGAGACTATGACATCCTCTGTGACCAGGGAACAGAGGTTGTTGGATGTCTTTCAAGACGCTTTCCTAACTCAGCAGGTGAGGGAACCGACCAGGGAGGCGCGGGTACTGGATGTGGTCCTGGCAGACAGTGACCAGATTCGGGGCCTGGAGGTAAGGGACCCATTGGCGGGGAGTGACCATGCCACGGTCTGGTTCAGCCTGGACCTAGGAGGGGTAGAAGGCTGCACAAAGACGGAAGTAACCGACTTCAGGGGGGCAGATTTTAAGGAAATGGAAGGATCCTTAGGAGCATTTGGATGGGATTGGGTCAGACATGGACGCTGATAGTAGGTGGGAAATCATCAGGAGAGGGTGCAGGATGCTACCAGCACCTGTGCAAGAGTAAGACGAAATGCGGTAGGGCCCAAAAACCCTGCTGGACCAGGGAGGTCCAGGAGGCGGTCGAGGGAAAGAAAGCAGCCTATAAGCAATTCAAGTGCTCAAGGAGTGAAAGGGATCGAGGGAGTACTAGCTGATGGCTAGAAGGGCCACTAGAGTGGTGAGGGCGGCTAAGGCAAGGAAGGAGCAGAACCTGGCCAGGGAATTAGGAGAGGGAACAAGAGGTTCTTAGATACATTGGGGAAAACTAAGGATTAAATCAGGGGAGAGATGGGCACAAGACCCGGGGGAGCAGGCTGAGGTACTAAATGAGTACTTCACCTCAGTTTTCACCAAGGAAAATGGGGGTGCTGCATCATACATGGGAGGAGACAGAGATACTGAGGAGGGGGGGACCCTTACCGATCGGCGGGTCTGGGGAGAGGGGGAGGCATCACTGGCAGGTGGGGGAGGGCTAAGCAGGGAGAAGAGGTACCGAAGTGGAAATCACAGCAGAGAGAGTGAGGGAAGCCCTCAGCTCCCTTAAGACGGAGAAAGCACCGGCCGATAAGTACATCCCAGAGTGCTGAAGGAACTTGTGGCCGCCCCTGGCGAAACCCCTGGCAGAGCTTTTCACCATTCTCTGAGGACAGGGTGGGTGCCCCAAGACTGGAGGTGGCGCATATAGTGCCTATCCACAAGGGGATCAAGGAGGTGGCAGGGAACTACAGGCCTGTCAGCCTGACATCGGTGGTGGGCAAGGTGATGGAGGGCATTGTCAAGGAGAGGCTGGGGGACCTGGATAAGTCAGGGTGCCTGGACGATAGACAGCATGGATTCATCCCGGGAAATTGTGTCAGACAAACCTGGTGGAGTTCTATGACTGGGTGACAAGTGCCTTGGACCTGGGTAGACCAGTGGACGCCCTCTTTCTAGACTTCAGCAAGGCATTTGACTCTGTTCCTCACGTGGGCCTGTTGGATAAGCGGAGAAATGGGTGGGGAGCCAGATGATCAGATGGATAGGCAATTGGCTCCAGGACCGGACCCAGAGGGTCGTAGTTGGTGGGATAGTCTCATCCCAAGGAGGGTCATTAGTGGGGTCCCACAGGATCAGTCCTGGGCCCCTTCTGTTCAACGCCTATGTATCTGACATAAGGACAGGAATCAGGAGTGAGATGAGTCTCTTTGCAGATGACTGGAAACTGGGGCAGTGGTGGATGGGGAGGAGGGGAGGTGGCCCTACAGGGGACCTGGAGGCTCTGGAAAGATGGTCTAGAAAGTGGAAGCTGAGGTTCAATGCAGGGAAATGCAAGGTACTCCACCTGGGGACCAGAAACCCAGGCCAAGTGTACACCCTGGGGAATGCTACAAGTCTCGATGGCTGAGAGGGACCTGGGGGTGGTGGTGGATGTCAAGATGAACAACTCTGAGACTTGTAGGAGGGCAGCAGCCAAGGTCAACAGGATGCTGGGATGCATCTCAGGGGATCACCTCCAGAAGGAGGAAGTGATACTCCTCTGTATAACTGCTTGGTGAGGCCGCACCTTGAGTACTGCATGCAGTTTTGGAGGCCACACTTAAAGAGGGACACTCCTGGAGAGGGTCCAGAGGAGGGCAACCAAAATGATTTGGGGCTTGGGGACAGGACCTATGAGGAGAGGCTCAAGAGCTAAATATGTACACATTGGAAGGAGAAGGACCAGGGGACATGATAGAGGTCTTCAGGTACATGAAGAGGGTAAATAGGGGAGGAACAGTCAGGGTGCTTCAAGGAAGGAGGAAGGGGCCACTAGAGGCATGGGTGGAAGCTGGAGGGGAAGATTCAGGGAGAAAGGAGGAGGTGCTACTTCACTGAGAGGGTGGTGAGCCATGGAATGCACTGCCTAGGGGCTGGGGAGGCAGAGGCAGTGGAGGGTTCAAGAGGGTGGGACAGGTACAGGGAAGGATTCTGGAAGCAAAATCCAATGCAGCAAGAATATCCGGAACTGGGAAGGGAGAAGCCAGAGAAGGCGAGGGGGACAGCAAGGTCAGCACCCAGGGTGGGGGCTGACCAAACGAGCAGACACGAAAGACCGTTAGGCCTATTCTGCTGGCATTTTAGTATGTTAGTAAGTCCAGATATAGTACGTCCACCGCCTGCCCCTTTTCCAAGATCTTCGTAACCCAGTTGAAGAAGTCTATCATGTTGGTTTTACATGACCCCCCAACAAACCCATACTGTTCTTTCATCCTGGAGATCATTTTCCTCAAGGAAGGACACCAGCCTTTCCTTTAGAATGGTCTCCACTAACTTACCTACTATGGAAGTTAAGCTAACTGGTCTGTAATTATCCGGCTCATCCTTGAGACCACTCTTGTGGAGTGGTACCACATGAGCTATCCTCCAGCCCTGAGGAACACACCCTATCTCCAGTGAGGTGTTAAACAGATCAGTCAGTGGTGCCGCCAATACCCCCTCCAGGACCCTCAAGTGCATCCCATCTGGGCCTGCTGCCTTGTCCACCCTCAGTCCCTTAGTCCTCTTAACCCTTACAGGGCTGCGGACTGATATCAGTCCAGAACTTCTATATGTTCTAATTCTGTTGTCAGTCTAAGGGGTTAATACTCTGTCCATGTCAATCTCTCTCTCTCTCATATTCCTCCACAAATTCTTCCCCTCCCCCCCATGGAGAACCCCAATCCTCCTCTGTGGCATAGGCCAGTTAGCCTACCTGGTAAAGGCAGAGCAGAAGTACTCAACTAGTACCTCAGCTTGCTCCATGCTGTTTTTTACTCACCCACCCTCCGTTTTCAACCTAACTATCCCATCCCTTCTCTCCTTAATGTACTGGAAGAAATCCTTTTCCCCGTCCTTAATTCCCTGTGCCAAACTAAGTTCTTTCTCTGCCTTGGCTGCCCGAACCTCTTTCCCTGCCTCCCTAGATTTCAGAGAATAAGCCTCTCTGTCTTCCTCCTTCGGGGATGCTTGTACTTCAGGAAGGCTACCACCTTCTCATTTACCTTTTCAGCTACTTTATTTCCAAGCCAGCTAGGCCTCTTGTTTCTGGAATGCTTTTTTTGATTCCTTGTACAAGTGTTGGTACCCTCCGTTATCCCCATCTTAATGGTGGACCATTTCTGGTCCGCATCCATCTCTGGATTAAGCTCTGCTAGGTGCTCCTGAACTATCCTCCCCATCTTGCTGAAGGCAGCCTTCTTAAAGTCCACCACCCTTGTTTTAGTCATGGCTGCTTCCTTCCCCATGTTGATTGAAAACCAGACAGTGCGGTGGTCACTTACTGCAAGTGGTTCCCTCACTTACACATCCTGGACATGCTCCCCCAATTAGATAGTTCTAGGTCAAGAATGGCCACCTCCCTTGTTGGCTCCATGACTCCCTGTGTAAGGAAACAGTCCTGGAAAGCATCCAAGAGGACCTGTTTCCAACTGTAGGTGGTAGCTGGTGTGTTCCAGTCTAGTCCAGGTAGATTGAAATCACCTAGAATTACAGTGTTTCCTTTCCCCTCTACCCTCCTGATCTGTTCTCCTAGCTCCCTGTCCAATTCCATTCCCTGTGAAGGTGGTCTATACACCACCCACATGTGAACCCTTTTCCCAGTGGAGTTCTGGAGAATCACCCAAAGTGCTTCAACTGTGCCTTCTCTCTACTGCATTTTATCCCTTCCCTAACATACAATGCCACTCCACCCCTCCTCCCCTTGTTCTGTCCTTCCTATAAAGTTGGTATCCTGGGATTTCAAGGGCCCATTCATGAAACTGAGTTGCCCATTTTTCTGTGATGGCAGCTATGTCCACGACCCCTTCTGCCATCAGCGCCTCAAGGTCCACCGTCTTATTAGCCAGGCTCCTAGCATTCAAAGACACCACTTTCCAGTGTGAAATCTGTCCCCCCTTGTCCCTGATCTTATTGTGACCCTTCTTCCCCCTTTGCCCTAACATCTCCTCCTCTTTCCGCCCACTCTCCTTTATTGTTCTCCGGGGGGGGGCACAGAAACGCAGAAGTTGTCATCAGATGGGGACCATACAATCCATCAAGTCTGCCCTTGGCTTCCTACCCCCCTACTTAGCTGCCTGCTTGTGTATCCCACAGTGTCTGTCCCATGCCCGCTTAAATTTCCCCCCACTGTCTTGACTCCTGCCACGCCCTTTGGCAGGCTATTCCATGGTTCCACAAGCTCTGTGAAGAATTTCCTTGTATTGCTTCTGAACTTTCCTCCCTTAAGTCTAAGGTTGTGCCCTCTAGTCCTGCTGTAGTCCTTTATCTGAAAGAGGTTCTGCACGTGCACCCTGTTGTTGCCGTTAAGGTATTTGAATGTTTCATTCATGTCCCCACAATTCCTCTGTTGCTCTATAGAGTATAATTTGAGGTCATCCAGTCTTGCCTCGTACAGTTTCTGGCGCAAGCCCTGCACCATCTTTGTTACTCTTCTCTGTACCGTCTCCAGCCTATCTATGCACTTCCTGAGGTGTGGCCTCCAGAATTGGACACAGTATTCCAGGTGAGGCCTGACCAGGGACCAAAACAAGGGCATGATTACTTCATGCCTTCTGCTCGTGATGCCCCTTCCTATGCATCCCAGGATACCATAGCCTTTAGTGCTGCTTTTTCACATTGTCTACTAACTTTGAGGCCATCTCATATGATCACCCCTAGGTCTGCTTGGTAGCCACCAGCTGCTCCTCTCCCATTGAGTACAGTTTTCCTGGGTTACGCTTTCCCGGGTGCATGACCTTGCATTTGTCGGCACTGAATTTCTACTGCCAGGTCTTGGACCACTCCTCCAGTTTTCGGAGAACAGCTTCCATGCTTTGCTGTCCCTCTGTTGCGTCTACCCTGTTGCCGATTTTGGTGTCATCTGCAAACAGGCACACTGTTCCCTCCAGTTCATCTGCAATGTCACTGATGAATATGTTGAAGAGGATCGGCCCCAGAACTGAGCCCTGCGGGACCCTGCTAGTCAACCTCCCCTCCACAGACAGAGTGCCATTTACTAATACTCTCCAAGTTGTCCCATGTAACCAGTTTCTGGCCCAGTTTGTAACCTTGGGCCTAATTCCCATGTTATCCAGTTTTTTGACTAGTCTCCTGAGCAGAACAGAGTCAAAAGCTTTGCTGAAGTCCAGGCAAACCACATCCACTGCCCCTCCCTGATCCACTGTTTTGGTGACCCAACTGAAAAAAATCAATCAGGTTTGTCTGGCAGGACCTCCCTGCCATGAAATCGTGTTGATTTCTGTCGAGCTGACCAGTTTGCTCTAAAAAAGCTATGATTCTTTCCTTCAGTAGGGACTCCATCAGTTTTCCCATGACTGATGGACTAACCAGACGGTAGTTACCTGGCTGTTTCTTGCTTCCACTCCTGTGGAGTGGTACTACTGTTGCACTCTTCCAATCCTCCAGCACCTCCCCGCTTCTTAATGATTTGTTGAAGAGCACTGCTAAGGAGGATGCCAATTCCCTCCATAGTTCTTTCAGTATTCTTGGGTGTATCCCATCTGGCCCCATAGCTTTATCTACCTTTAACTTGTCTATTTCCTCCAGGACACTTTCCTCTGTGAAGGGACCCATGTCTATTCCTTCAATTGGACACATCTTTATGCCTATTGTTGGTCCGTTACCATCTACTTCCTGTGTGAAGACTCAGCAGAAGTACTCACTGAGTGCCTCTTCCTTCTCCCCATCTTGCTCTGTGGTTTGTTCATGTTTTTTTGTGATTCTAACAGTGCCTCCTTTGGTCTTCCTTTTTTCATGTATGTACATGTAGAAGGTTTTGTTGCCCTTTTTTGACTTCCCGAGATATCCTAACCTCTGTCTGAGCCTTTGCATTTCTTATCACTTTCCCCATCTCTTAGTTTCTGTTTATATTCTGTTTTGTCTGCCTTGTTCCCCGACTCCGTGTACTTTCTGAAGGCTATGCACTTTTCTCTCACCATGGTTGCCACCTCCTTGGAAAACCATAGTGGGTTTTTCCTCCTCCTGTTCTTACTAACCTGACGGGTATACTGTAATGTTACCATGGCTACTGCATCCTTTAACTTTGTCCAATATTCTTCAATGCTCCCCTTCTGTCGAGTTACTAATGTCGTCTCTTAGGCAGGCCTTCATATTTGTGAAGTCTGCCCTCCTGCAGTCAAGGACCTTCAGTTTGGAGTGTGTGGAGTCTACAGTCCTTTTTACCATGAACCATACCCGGGGGGCCCCCTGTACCTGATATGCCTGATTTTTGGACACATTCCCGTACTACTTTATTTGTGATTCATGGCCACGTGCTCTTGTGCTACAGTTCTGCAGAGTTGGACTTTTAGCTACTATTTCATGTTATTTTGAGGTAGCCTCTTTGATTTCACATATAAACAAGGAACACATTATCATCCTGTATAAAACTTGACATGTTTACATTCCACTGCTTCATGTATTTCTGATTGTTCCTTGTACGGATAAATTTGTATTTTTTACATTTTCAATAAAATATAAGTAAAGAAAGAAAAACAGCTTCTAGTTCCCCTTTAAACAGTAAATTATGGTTTGAATTAACTGGAATGTAGGTACTATAAAGTCCTTTTTGATTAGTTGCTACAAACTTTTTTAATCTCAAATGCCTCAGGGTAATCATTTAAAGTTCATTAAATCAGCAAGACTATAGTGGCATTCTGCCTTATCACATTCCGCATCTATGGTGCCCTACAAAAATATACTGATTATGTATAATACGGGTCACTTACCTCCCCAAAGGGTTTTAATGTTACAATATTGTAAGTAGCTGGATCTCGCTCTACTAAACATGTTTCTGTAAGTGCTAATATTCTTCTCACTGGCTCCTGTAAAAACACGTAGATAATCAGATTTTAATACATACATATTAATTGAATACTTGTGCTTTTATTTTGTAAAAGGTGTTTCACCTGTGTTACCAACAACAGTAAACAGTATCTTCACAGGAATCACCTCCATAGAGCCAAACCTTTTGAACTGTAAGTCGTTGGTGTCCAGATCATTTGGAAACTTTTGCCTAGCTGAGGTCGCTCAAGCGGACATACGCTCTAGCTGCCTTTGTTTTATGGGCAGCCCCATCCCTCCTTAATGAAGTCACAGCAAAGCCTAACTTGTTCTGCAGGAGGCATAGCAAAGCCTAAAACGAGGCATCCTGAGTGGGAGACCTGGATGTACATACAAAAGTTTCTTCCCTACAGGAAGAGACAGTGAACTACAATCACCCATGTATGAGTTGCTCTTCCTCTTCATCCCTTAATCGACATCAAGAAGGTCCAGACATTATTCTTCAATCTCTTCCTCAGTCTCAGGAGACAGCAGCTGAGGAAAAGCAGGAAGGACCACAAGGGCCACAAGTTGCTGAGACAGCAGTGGGGGTGGCACAGTGGCAAGTCCTGCAGTCTCAGAGGCACCCACAGCTAATTTAAACAGGAGCAATGGGAACAGCTGTGCAATCAACAGAGTAACAGGTCAACAGCAGGGATGGCTAAAATCACAGAAATAATTCAGATACAGTAGCCAAAACAACAGCACTAACATTGACAGCACCAGCCAGTGGAGTCAACGAAGAAAGTAGTGATGGGACAGTGCCCGTCGATGAAGCACTGAGAATGGGCTGCAAGCCAGAACCAACAGCTGACCCTGGCGTCTGAACAACAGTCAGCCGGTAAGAGAGACCAACGAAGCTGCCTGAGACTTACCCTCATGGGGAATCATCCGCAACCTGGGACGGGAGGGAGACTTTGAACATTTGCAGTGATGCTCCCTGAAAGAGGCCTTTTTCAACTTCTCCTTCAATGAATGGCAATTTTCCTGGAAAAGTGACAAGTGTGGCCATCCAACGAGGAAACCCGTGAGGTTCCCCAACCCTGGGGTAGACGCCAATACTGCCTGCTAGGTATTCTTTTTCTGCAGGAAAATTTCTGAAGCCTTCTGGTGTCTCCTCGTGGCTGGCTGCAGTCTTGATAAATGGTGCTGTTCTTCACATCATGAAAAAAGCCCAGGCAGCAAACACAAAGCATGTGGGTGTTGCATCTAAAAATCTTCACGCAGCACCAGAGACAAAAAAGCAAAGGCTTCTTCGGAGCAGCCAATGACGGCATGTAATAATAAAAGTAAGTAAATATAACTTCAACGACTGAAACTGATGAAGGCATTTTTCCTTGATCCCACGAGCAGCTGACAGCAGGAGAAAACAAAATGAGGAGGTAATGGGCTTCCCACATATTATACAGATATATATAGCCCCTGACAAAGTGTCATGCTAATGAACCCATATGCCGAGGTTAGTGCCGCATTCTGATCTTATCAATGTTTAAATAAATTCAGGAGTTTGCAAACAGGTAGCACAGAGGCATAAAGTTGCTGCAAACTGTTTGTTGAGCCCCAGAGTGCGGCTTCCTGTGTTTGTGGACTTCAACCATCAGCTGGCACCCACTGTATTCTCTGTACGCTTGTTGAGTGTTGTATCCACATTACTCTTATTCATGTAACAAAGCATGCAATGACGCTCTTAATTTCATGACTCCAATGTGCAACTCAACTGCTATGTATCATGTACGCTCCTTCTCCTCCCCCCCCATCGCACCGTGAGACGAGCATCTTGTCGCTCAGTGTGCACTCCTGGTGAAACATTTCAATAAATAAAATTACTGAGGCAGCACCAATGTACATCAATATAGGTGACCCCAGCTAGGCAAATGTTTCTCAGCAGTCCAGATACTGATGGCTTATGCTTCAAAATGTGTGGCTCAAAGAAAGGAGATGTCCTTTAAGAGGACTGTAAATTTTCTGCTGCCTAGTGCCTAGACTGCCATGAAAACAGAGCAGTCTCCCGCTGAACTTGGCTTGCATTCAATTTTGCTGAGCCAGCAGTTTTGTATCAAGGGTAAGCAAGGGAGTGTTAGGACAAAAGCATGATTGGAAGACATTTTGTTAACATGCTACTACAAAAAAAAACACCTTTTCCTCACACCTAAATATACCATGCCAATGTCAACCGTTCTTCAGTATAACCATTTCATCTGTAAAATCAATGTACTTCTTAATATTACTTTCAATTTTTTTGTGCACTTGTGGCTATGTATGCTGGATATGAGTAAATCTGTTTTCTAGGGACGTGGATATGTTCTATCTACACAGTCTGGCAGTTGCCCTTCCCTTTAAGATTCGCCGGAAAGTCTCAAAAGCTGGCTCCACCCACTCACCCCGGTGGTATATCCCTCAGCTCCACCCCGACGCCAGATCTTCCTTTCCACTGGAAGAAGCAGGTTCCCTCCCTACCACTCCCACGCCGACTAGGGCCTGGCGTTCAAATCTTTGGATTGTCTTCTAAATCTCCAACTTAAACTCGTCAGTTTCTTCCGCATAATCATTGATCGTGACCGCGATGGAAGACAAGTCCCTGCCCAGGTTCTGCCAGTGCCCCTGCGGGTAGATGATGTCGCACACCGACCTGCATGCCACGTGTGTTTATTGCCTGGGGCACGGCCATGATACCCAGGCCTGTGACGTGTCGCTCGTTTCACCCGAACATGCTCAACAGTTGTCTCGCTCGCTTACAGCTCGGCCGCCCCGAAAATCAGAACCCACCGGTCAAATCTAAAGAAGCTCGTTGAGTGGTCTCTGCGGTCACAGGATCCGCCAAGCAGTTAGACTAGATGAAGGCTTTCGAGAAGGCAGTGGCTCAGGCCACTGAACTGTCCTCTTCAGCTTCTGCTTTTTGCTTTTTAAACCGGGCGCTTCCTTTCAGGCTCCTTCAGAAGTTGTGCCAGTCCCTCCCGATCAGAGAGCCCGACTCAAGAGACAGCCTCACTTCCAAGAAGGAGGAGTCGAAAGAGAAGACTCACTGTCGACATTCTTGGGACAGAGAGCGGTCTGGGTCCCAGGAAACTTCAGTTTTGACCGTGCCTTACCCACTGGCTTCATGGTGCCCCCGTCAGGCCAGCCTGCTGAGACGCGGGTTGGCAATTCGGCCGAGATTTTTCTTGACCCAGCCAACCCGCTTTCTCTCGATGAGGCAGACAATTCTCTTCTTAGGACTCCGGTCCTACTGACCGATGAGCCGATCCTGCCCATTGGGCGGGATCAAAAGGCTCCAGTAGACCAGGAGGAGCCATGGCACTTCCAGTTTCCCTCAGAGCGACTCCGTCAGCCCCCCCCCCCCGCCAAGACAGTCTTGGTTGTCTTCCTCCAGTGGGTTGCGCAGGTCCCACAGGCGCCATTCTCTGCATCTTAGGAAGTGGCACCACCACTATTCTTCCTCATCCTCCTCAACTGAGGGGAGGGATCTGCGCTACGAGAACCTCATGTGGCAACAGCTGGTTCTAGCCAGTCAGAATCAGACACCAGTTCACACCCCGGCTATTACCCGGTTGTCTCCATCCCGGCCGTTGCCTATGCCTTCAGAGTTCCCGGAGCTGGTCGACACCACCCCTCCACCAGCGAAATCAGTGAAGACCGTTTTGGCTCGGCCTAAACCAGCCTCCCCACCGATCATGGTGGAGCCGTCACCTCGTCAGTCACCATCCGGGGCACCATCCAAGGAGTTTCGTCTGCTAAGGGGCTTCCCCAACGGTTGTCGGTCACGCTCACACCCAACCGTCCGCAGTGGGTCAAAGGTGACACGGGTGGTTGGCCACTGTACAGAGACTCTTCGGAGTCCGACGATGACTTCTCGCTCCACTCCTGTCTGGCCGACGCAGAGTTGGCGGGGATCTCTCTATGGAGGAGGACGCTTCATCCTTCTTGGGCATCCTCCATCTCATCTCAGAGCCTATGGGGATGCAGTTGGAGCCCATTCAGAAGTGGGCCCATTACCCCCCTTACCGATATCTTGGATAAGGGGGATTCACAGATGGAGGCCTTCCCGGTGGCCAAGGCCACTGTTGGTCTGGCCCTGGAGCTTTGGCAGCACGCTGCTTCCTGACTCGCGCCATCTGGCCATATAGCCCGCAAATATGCAGCGCCCCTTAGTTCCCTTTCGGGGTTCACGGAACACCCCTTGGCCAAGGGGACAGTGACAGATTCAGTGTTGTGGCATTCGGTTCATAGGGATGTGGATAAACCTCCAGATAAGGAGTCCAAGAAGTTGGACTACTCTGCAAAAAAGGTTTATGCTGCCTCTTCGCTTGGTCTCCACCAGGCAAGCTTGGCCGTCATTATGGCACATTTCTCCCATGGCCTCTTGGGGTCCATGGATGAGGTGTTTCCTCATCTCCCTGCAGACCTCTAGTCCATGGTAAAGCAGGTCCAGATCGGGGTCGTGCTGTAGCCAAACAGCAGCTCCAGACAGCCCTGGACATTGGGGACTCTTGTGCCCTCTCGGTGGTGGCTGCCATCGCCATGCGCCGTAGGGCCTGGCTAAGGATCTCGACCTTCATGGCAGATACCCAGCATAAGCTGACGGATATTCCCTTTCTGGGTACTGACTTGTTTGGACCTGGAGCTGACAGTCATCTCCAGCGCACAGAGAAGTCCAATGCCACCTTGGACTCTGCCAGTCCATCCAGAAGGACTCTAAGGGCTCCAAGCAGAAGCACAAGCCCTTTCAGCCTTCCACCCCTGCAGTCAAACCAGCCCAGTACTAGTCTGGACAGCAGGCTCACTCTTGGCACCCCCAGCCCAAGTCAGTGGCCGGTGCCCTAAAGACCTGGAGGCAAAGGTCCTGGCGGCTCCTTGGCCAGGTTCTCCTCCTCCGCCAAGGCTGCACAGTGATGGGATGGGGTTTCCAATCCTATACCCATCACACCTCACCTGGGTCATCCCGTGGGGGAACGGCTCTGCCATTTCCTTTCCGCTTGGTCCACTGTCATAACAGAAAGGTGGGTTCTGGAGGTGGTTGGTCAGGGTCTGCCTCTGAAATTCGAGCAGTACCCTCCAAGCCGAGCTCATGCTCCACGGGAGGGCTTGGTATCTGCAAACAGTATCGGCTCTCCAAGCCGACACAGCTCAACTCCTCCACAAGGAGGTACTGGTCAGAGCAGCAGATCCTCCTGCACACCCAGGGTTTGCGTCCAGGTACTTCCTAGTGCCAAAGCGGACAGGGGGCTGGCACCCCATTCTAGATCTGCACGACCTGAGCAAGTTTCTCAGGTCCCGCACCTTCAGGATGGTGACTCTGTACCAGATCCCATCTCTCGAGCAAGACATGTGGTTCTGCTCTCTGGATCTTTAGGACGCATTCTTCCATGTCCCGATCTGTCCGTTCCACTGAAGGTTCCTCTGCTTCCGGGCGGAAGGACACCTGCACGAGTTTCAGACTATACCCTTCAGCCTCTCCTTGGCCCCCAGGATCTTCACCAAATGCATAGCAGTGGTGGTGGCCCACCTAAGGCGTTGAGGGGGCCGGGTGTACCCCTACCTAAATGACTGGTTGATTGCAGGTCCCTCCAGGCAGGAGGTGGAGTGGTCCAGGGATCTGGACCTTCAGATCTGCATCAACATGGGCCTCCACATCAATAAGACCAAGTCGAAACTCACACCCAAGCAGGCGATCAGTTTCTTTGGGGCAGAGCTCGACTCTTGCAGAGTCGGAGCCAGGCTTCCAGCGGACTGGGCGGAGGTTCTGGTTGGGAACTTGCACCCTGCCCAGGACTTCCTGCGCCTACTGGATTACATGGCGGCCTGCACCACCGTGGTCCGTTGAGCCCGGTGGTATATGCGCCCCCTGGAGTGGACGTTGGCCAGTCAGTGGTCCCAGCACAAAGGTCACTTTGACCAGCTGGTCACGGTGACTCAGAGGATGTGAGACACTCTACAAGGGTGGACTGTCCCAGAACATCTGCAGGAAGGGATCCTGTTTGTCCACCCCAGCCAACAATCATCTTGACGACCGACTTCTCTCTCTTGGCCTGGGGTACCCATCTACGGGAACATAAGAGTCCACAGGCTCTGGACCCCGGAGGAGTCCCGATGTCACATCAATCTGCTGGAGCTCCAGGCAGTTTGACTGGCGTGGACTACGTTCACTCAGTTTGTTCGAGGTCAGGTGGTTCAAGTCCAGACGGACAATACCACAACCATGTACTACCTCAACAAGAAGGGAGGGACGCACTCCCTGCCATTGTGCAAGGAAGCTCTCCGCATTTGAACCCTAGTGCACGGCCTGGAGGCGGATCTCCTAGCCATTTATGTGGCAGGAGCCTCCAATCAGTTGGCAGATGCCCTTAGCCAGGTGGGCAAAGCATCTCACGAGTGGTCCCTCCACCCAGAGGTAGTTTACAGTCTGTTCTCCCAGTGGGGCATGCCTCAGGTGGACCTTTTTACCTCCAGGAAGAACGCAATGCTGAGACTGTATTGTGCCCACCCCCCTCAGCAAGGCTCTCTGCATGGGGATTTCTTCTCGAAGCCGTGGACCTCAGGTTTCTTCTATGCCTTCCCTCCACTTCCCTTAATCCACAAAGTGCTGCTCAAGGTCATGAGGGACGAGGCACAGGTGATCCTGGTGGCTCCAGACTGGCCCCGCCACTTTTGGTACCCCGATCACCTCAGCAACAGGCTTCCAAGGCGTCTTCCGGCACGCCCGGACCTGCTTTCCATCAACCAGAGGAAGGCACTCCATCCGAACCTTCAATCCTGGCGCCTGACAGCCTGGTTCCTGAGCGGTCAGAGTTCCAGGCTTTGGGTCTCTCTGAAGATGTCTTCACAGTTGTGGAGGCCTCTCGGAAAGAGTCAGTAAGAGAATGCTATGCCTTCAAATGGAAGAGATTCTCCATTTGGTGGCAAGGTAAGGGGCTGGACCCTTTGACCTGTCCAGTGGCCAGCATTTTGGACTATCTGTGGTCTCTCCCCAAAGGGCGCCTTTTGTCGACGACCCTTAAGGTGCACCTGGCAGCCATCTCCGCTTACCGGGTACAGTCGGTCAGCGGTCGGTGGCGCAGGAGACAGTGGTCTGGCACTTTTTCACGGGCTTAGATCACATATTCCTTCCGGCACGTCAACCTACACCTCCATGGGATCTGTTGCTGGTACTGGCAAAGCTCATCAGCAAGCCATTCGAACCAATGCACAAGTGTGAGATGTCACATTTGTCGTGGAAGACCGCCTTCTTGGTGGCCATTATGTCAGCCAGAAGGATTGGGGAGCTCCAGGCTCTTTCGGTGGAGTCTCCTTACCTGGTCTTCCACCGGGACAAGGTTATCCTGCACCCCAACCCGAAGTTCCTCCCAAAGGCTGTGTCGGAGTTTCACCTGAATCAGGTGATGACACTTTCGGTGCTCTACCCAAATCACACTCCGGATGCTGCATACAGGCTCCATACTTTGGATCTGAGGTGAGCACTCACCTATTACAAAGACCACATGGCCAGAGTCAGGGAGAGGTTCACCAGCTGTTTGTCACCTACGCTGAACCCAGACCTGCAGCCAAGCAGACGACTGGCAGAAGGATTACATCATGCATTGATCTCTGCTATAGGTTGGCAGGCAGGGGAAACACCCGTAGAGCTAAGGGCTCATTCCACCCGCTATACTGCTGCATCGGTGACTGCTTCTAGGGACATTCTGATCCAGGAAATCTATAGGGCTGCTACCTGGAAGTCAGCACAGACCTTCATTTCCCATTACACATCAACCTTGAGTCACACTGGGATGCTGGTTTTGGGGCCTCAGTTCTCCAATCTCTGTTCCGTAAGTAGGGGGTGTGCGCCTTGCCTTCCTCCTCCCGGAGAACTGCTAGGAGTCTGCCAGAAAGTGTGGATAAAACATATCCATGTCCCTAGAAAAACAGGATACTCACCTGTAACAGTAGTTCTAGGAGTGGTATATGTTGTTCATCCACACGGACACACCCAACCTCCCCGGCTTTGGTGCTCACACTCTGCTTTCCGGAGGGCAAGTTCTTCTGTCGGGGGGCGGAGTCGATGGATACACCACCCAGGTGGATGGGAGAAGCCTGCTTTTGAGACTTTCCGGTGAATCTTAAAGAGAAAGGCAACTAACAGACAATGTGGATGAACTACATGTACCACTCCTAGAACTACTCTTGCAGGTGAGTAACCTGTTTTTACTGTCTCCCCAGGAGTCATGAACACAAGGTGTTCAATCTCATGAGGCTGTCCTAGACAGCAAAAAAAAAATATAAATAAGTAAAACAAAAAATATATATCATAATTATACTAACCCCTCAGAGACATTAACCTAGTGGTTCAGCAGCAACTCTGTCTTTCCCCTGAGAGCACAGTGAGGCTGGAGGGGAGAAAAGTCTCTATAGAAAAAAAAAAAAACAGCCCTGGTCCCCAATCTTGTTCTAGGTATAAGCAGTTGTGGGACCACAGAGAAGAAAATAAATGACAAAGCACAGAAAGAGAAAAAACAAAAAGGTGTAAGGGCCCAGAGAATCAATCGGGGAGAAAATCAAAGAACAGAGAAGGGGGAAGTATGCATCATGCCAGCTGTATGTTACTCAACAAATGCCTCCATCCTTTCAACTATTTTCTTTTCCTGGGGAAACGATAAGCATTTTGTGGTGCCACACAGGAGACCCTGGTTTGGGAGTGGTCACAGGTCTCTCACTCACTGGTTTAACAGTGAGCACATTGCAGAGGCTGTGCACCCACTCTCTGAGGGGGAAGGGGGTGCTAGAATATGTTGCTCTTCAGTACCCTCTGTGGCAGAGTAACAAGTGCAACTCAGCAGGGTCTTGCAGGAGACCACCACAGCATATGAGCCTCGCTGAAAAGGTCAGGTGAAGGAGCACTTCAGAGCACCAGAAAGGGTGGGGGGAGGAATCTAACCTCAGAATAAGAAAGTTTACACACAACTTAACAAGAGGACAAAAACTCAAAGCTTACCGAATGTCTAGATGTTATTTTCTGCACCGTGAACTCAGCTAGCGAGGTGATAGATTCGTCACTGCTGTATTTCCCCAGTCGGTGATTAACGTACTGCTCAAACGTTATGGGATCCTTCCTGATCCGCAGGATGATGCCGATAAAGTTGCCTGCATGCTCTATTGCACTTTTGATGATTTCATCCCTTTGCTCAGTAGCAAACAGATGCTATAAAAGTCAACAGAGTAAAACAAACACAAAAAAAAAAAAATCAGGGCTGCATTTGCATAAAGGCTGTGCAGAAGCTTTATACATACACACATGCATTACTGTCTTGATAGGCCCCTACATTCCCCTACCCTAGACAAACCAAACACCACACCAGTCTTGGAAGAAACAGTCACAGCCAAGTATTTATTAAATTACCAGCCTGATATATAGTCGAGTGACTTGCGCAGCTAGGAGCTTCCCCAAGTCAACCTCATAAGCTCTGCACCCCTTCCCGCAAAGGGCCATAACCTTGTGCAGACAGAGAGAATGGTGAACCTCCCTGAGTTGGAACCCAAACCTCAGAGTGTGTGTGTGTGGTGGTGGAGGTGGTGGTGGGGGGGGGGGTTGTCAATTGGTCATGTGGTAAGCAACCTATCCTCATCTGGTGATGCTGCACCCACAGGCAAGTCAGATGAGGTGGGCTGCAACCCCTCAAATTGAGAACAAGGTCCTAAGGCCCCCCCGGCCTCACGCTGACTGTGGAGAGGAGTCCTTCAGAGGAATTCAGCTTATTCCCTCATCCCCTTGTATCAGCTTCCTGAGATACTTCAAAGCTGCCAACTGACTGCAACAAACATAACTACTTCACTCTCAAACTGCCTTGTGCAGGTGGAGAAAAACCAGGGTAAAAACCCTCTGAGGGAACAAGAAAATTCCTCTCCAACCCCCAGCACAGTTGTATGGGTACAAAGGGTTCTCTGTTCTAGCCTGGACATCTTGGAACCCTACTTTTACAAAGTCAGGCTGGTGGGGAATCTTCAGCTGGAGAGAGAAAGTTGGGGGGGGGGGCTCTCAGTTGTAGCTCTTTTTTAACCTCTCACTCTACTCTACATTGTAGGCAAATTAATGGAGACCATACTAAAGTAAAGGAGAGTCTAGTAAGCTTTCTGGAGGTTAATGGCCTCCAAGATGAAAGGCAACATGGGTTTATCACTGGGAAATCCCGCTAGATCAACCTGAAAGACTTTTTTTGATTGGTTCACAAGGACAGTGGACAGGGGCCAGGCGGCTAATGTCCTCCTCTATCTGGACTTCAGCAAGGACTCTGACTCTGCACCTCACAGGAGACTGCTCAGCAAGATGCAGGACATGGGAGTTAGGGCGAAGCTGGCAGAGTGGGTCAAGAGCTAGCTACATGACAGAAACCACAGGGTGGTAGTGGGGAGGCGGCGGGAGTGAGACTCTCGAAGCCTAGGCCTGTAATCAGTGGGGACCCACAGGGCTCATTGAGTGGCCCAGTTTTGTTTAATATCTTTATTAGTGACATAGTGAATTGGAACAAAAGTAAAATGTTCTAATTCATAGACAATAAGCTCTGTGGGAGAGTGGACACAGAGGAGGGGACACAGGAGCACAGGGAGGACCTGGCTAGGCTTGAAAAGTGGATAGTTATCTGGCAGCTGAGGTTCAACACCAAGAAGTGCAAGGCCATGCATCTGGGAGCTAAGAACCCAGTGACCAGTTACTGGCTAGGAAGGGTACAGGTGACCAGAAGAGGAAAAGAACCTAGGGGTAAATCATCATAAGGGACCTGAAGCACTCTGTGCACTGCCATAAAGCAGCTGCCAAAGCCACCAGGATGCTGGAATGTATCGCCAGAGTAATCACCTCCAGGAAAGGGGAAGTCATTCTGCCATTGTACAAGTCCCTGGTGAGATCACACTTGGGACTACAGTGTGCAATTCTGGTGGCCATATCTGAAAAAGAACATCAATTTACTGGAGGGGGTGCACCGAAGGGCAACCAAGATGATCAAGGGACTGCAGAACAAACCCTATGAGGAGAGACTACAGGTGCTTAACATGTATTCACTGCAGGACAGAAGGGAGAGGAGAGACATGATTGAAACATACAAGTACTTTAAAGGTATAAACAAGGTTAGTATGGAAGGCATCTTAAATCTCAAAGAGAATAGGTCCACTAGGGGGAACAGTCTTAAATTAGCGGGAAGACGATTCATAAGGGATGCAAGAAAGAACTTTTTCACAGAATGAGTAGTGTCGAAGTGGAATGAACTGCCGGAGGTGGTGGTATCATCGAAATCAGTGGACAGCTTTAAAAGGGGCTAGGACAGAGTGAAGAAGAAAGTCCTAACAGGTGTAAAGATGTGTAGGGGGGAATGGGAGGGGGAAGGAGGAGGACTCAGAGGAAAGGGGAGGGGGGAGTAGCTCCAGTAATTTCAGCTGTGAGCTGCACACTCAAGCAGACTTGATAGACCAAAACAGCCCATTTTTGCTGGCATTTTTCATGTTTGTACTCTCCTAGATGGATTGCCCCACCCTGTGGATGGCCCAAGAGGTTCCTCCCTCAGGGGCAGTGCCAGGGCACCTCCTGCCCTGTGGGTGTAACCCTACCTGTCTACCTGGAGGCCAGGTTTCGGGGAGTGGTCACAGGCAATGCTTCATCTGCTACAATGCTTGAGCAGATTGTTTATAAAGTGTAAATAGCAGTTATGTAAGAACTTACCATAACAGTAGATCTTCGAGAGGTTCCTGCAGTAGGTCTTCACGTATAGGACTGTGCCCCCTGGCGTCAGGTTCAAATGGCAAACTTGTAGCTAGCAATCATTAGCGGAGACTGACCCACCCAATCAGGTGACGCAACATCAGCCCGACTATAAAAGGGGCAGTCCCGCGCCCACTCTCCAGTTCTTTTCCACCGCAGACCTAGAGAGAGGATAGCAGAAAGAAAGGAGTAACAACTCCTGGGACCTTGTGCCCTGGCTAGACCTGGGGACAAGAAAGAATAAAAAAGGAAAATTTCCAGGAGCTGGGGAAAGGTAGATGGGAAACTAGACCTACTGCAGGAACCTCTCTCAAAGATTTACTGTTACGGTAAGTTCTTACGTAACTGCTATATCTTACTTCGAGAGGGTTTCTGCAGTAGGTCTTCATATATAGGACTGAATTCCAAGCAGTCTAACAAAAAGAAGGAGTCGGAGAAGAGTATCTGGGAGGAGGAAGATGTCTGCCAACTAAGGATCTGCTTTAAGACAGAAGACCTTGCAAAACTGCAAATCTGAAACCAGCTCTATGCTTACAGGCAACGTCCAGACTGTAGTGCTTAGTGAAAGTGTTGACGGAAGAATAAGTGGCCACTGCACAGATCTCCACAGTGGACACATTCCTGAAAAAAGCAGTAGAAGTGGTCACGCTTCTGGTGGCGTGGCCATTAACTGCTCCTGGAAGGGTTTTTCCACATTTCTGGTAAGTGTAGTGAATACAGTTAGCCAGCCACCTAGAAACAGTATGTTTAGAAATGGCCTTGCCCTGGCACTGGGAGGCACAATACACAAAGAGTTGGTTCAACTTTCGAACCTCCTTAGTCCGGGAGGTATAGTACCTCAAAATCCAATGCACATCCAAGGTGTGCAAAAGATATTCCCCCTGTTGGAATGCTGAGGAAAACAGACTGGCAGTTCAACGTTCTGAGTCTCGTCTCCGAAACCACTTTCAGAAGAAAAGAAGGATTAGTCCTCAGGACCACCCTGTCCTTGGGGGAAATCAAATACGGCTCTCTGCAAACAAAGGCCTGAAGCTCTGAGACCCTTCGAGCTGAAGTAACTGCAATCAAAAACAGTGTCTTCCACGATAGGACGTGCATATCACAACTTGCTGCCAGTTCAAAAGGGGACAAAGTAAGTTTCTCCAACATAAAATTAAGATCCCAAGGAGGACTGGAGTTCCAGACTGGAGGTTTGATGTGAAGGATACCCTTCAAGAAAGTTTTGGAAACCCAGTTGTGCTAGGGTTTTGCTCTCCACCGGAAGGTGGTAGGCAGACACCGCAGAAAGATGGACCTTAATAGAGGAGTAACTAAGGCCCAACTCAGAAAGATGTAAGAGGTACTCGAACACCTGGGAGGCTGAGCAATAAAAAAGGGTCCAAGCATTTGGCTGTGGCCCAGATAGAAAATCTCTTCCACTTCATGGTGTAGGTGGATCTGGTAGAGGGTTTTCTGGCTTCCACCAGGACCTGAGAAACCTGAGAGGAAATTCCATAGCGAGAAACCATTATGTCCACCGGTGCCACGCATGAAGACTGAGAGACTGAGACTCTGATGGACCAGGGTGCCCTGCTCTTGAGACAGAAGGTCGTGAGACAGTAGCAGAAGGACCAGCAGTTCTAGAACTAGTTGTTTTAACAGAGGGAACTAAATCTGCAAGGGCCACAGAGGGGCAATCAAAATCAAGTGGGCCCCTTCTGCCTGGAGTTTCAACAGAACCTTGGGAATGAGAGAAATGAGACAAAAAGCATATAGAAACTTCCCTGTTCAAGAGAGAGACAGTGCACCTTACCAAAAAGCACCATGCCCAGGGACGAGCGAGCAAAAGTTGGGTAGTTTTGTGTTGAATGGGGAGGCGAACAGATCTAGGTCGGGCCGACCCCACTGAAGAAACACGTCTTCGAATACCTCCTGCTTTAGTACCCACTCGCGAGCCCTGGCTACTGATCAGCTGAGACTGTCCGCCAGGACACTATGCACACCTGTAATGTGGACTGCTGTCAAAAACAGGCTGTGCTGAATAGCCCAATAACATACTCTCATTGCTTCCCTACAAAGAGAGTACAACCGGGTACCTCCCTGTTTGTTGAGGTACCAGACAGTTGCTATGTTGTCTGTCTGGACCAGTAGTGTTCCTTAGAGGAGTAACGACAGGAAGGCCTGGATAGCGTAGAGGACTGCTCTGGTCTCCAGGATGTTGATATGAAGATGTTGCTTCTGAGGAGACCATGAACCTATAGTTCTGTGATCCCCCAAATGGGTTCCCCAACCCACATTGGAGGTATCCAAGGTGAGGGTCTGGGAGGGAGCCAGAGAGTGGAAGGCGGCTCCCCCCAACAAGTCAGTGAGGTCCTGCCACCAGAGGAGGCCTTTCTGAAGGCTGATGGAGATCATAACCAGTTGGTTCATGTCGTCTGATCGTTGATCCCACTGGATTCAAACAGACCACTGGGTAACCCTCATAAGCTGTCTGGCCAGGGGGACGGTAGGAATGACCACTGCCATAAGACCCAAAAGACGAAGCACCAAGTGCACTGGGGTCCATCAAGCTCGGGCCACCAAAGTGGCCCGAGAAGCCAAGGTCTCAGCTCAATCCAATGGTAAGAAGGCCTTGCTCTGGACTGTATCCAGTACCTCTCCAATAAATTGGAGGCACTGAGAGGGTACTAGCTGAGACTTGGGGAGACTGTTCAAGATGCCCAGCTGGGCAAACAGATCCAGAGTGAAGGAGAGACTCCTTCAGGCTGTCCGGTGATGGGGCTGAAAAGAGCCAGTCATCCAGGTATGGGAACACACATATGCCCCTGCGGCGGAGAAACGTCGCTACCACTGCTAGGCACTTGGTGAAAACCAAGGGCACTGAGGACAGGCCAAAGGGAAGTGCCTTGAATTGGAAATGGTTCTCCCGGAAGGGGAATCTAAGGAAGTGGCGGCAGGCTGGGAGGATGGGGATATGAAGGTAAGCATCCTGCATATCCAGGAAGCACGGACATGTGTTTGACAGGAGATGGGGCAGGAGTCCCTGAACAGCCAGCATGCGGAACTTCTTGTACTCCACAAAGAGTTTGAGCGTGTTGAGATCCAGAATAGGTCGCAGATCCCCAGTCTTTTTTGGGACTAGGAAGAAATGGGAGTAGAATCTCCTTCCTAGTGGATATGGAGGGACGGGTTCTATGGCCGCTTTTTGTAGCGGGGCCTGGATCTCATGGTAGACAATGGGGATCTAACCCTACAGGTAAAAGAATCTTCGCAGAGGGTCTGAAGGTGGAATCTCCAGGAACTCGATAGAGTGACCTCTTTGTATGAGCTGAAGAACCCATACATCTGCGGTGACAGATTTCCACCCCTCCAAGTGGAGACCGAACCTCCCTCCTACTGGTTCCTCTGAGGGGGACAGAGGGAGCAGGATGAGGGGAAGCGAATCAGAACGCCGAGGGGAGCAGAGCTTTGGTTGCCGAGGCTGCTTTGGCGAACTTAGCCTAAGGAGCTTGGGCTCCAGACCCAGTGGCGTGTCTTTTACCTTGACACTTGTTCTGGTTCTTGTTCCATCTTCTCTGGCGATGAAAGTGCAGTTTCTTTTGACCCGTCCTATACATGGAGCATATGTCTCTAAGAGACCTACCACTCTCTTGCAGCCCTGTCATAATGTCTTTCACGTCACCACCAAAGAGGACGGAACCCCTGAAAGGTGCGTCCAAAAGGGATGACTGAACATCCTGTGCCAAACCTGCGAGGCGCATCCATGCAAGGCGCTGAAGGCAGATTCCCGAGGCCACAGCCCGAGCCACGGAGTCCAAAGAATCATAAGTGGCCCGGAGTGCATGACGGCAGGAAGATTTACTCATGCAAACCTTGTCCAGCAGTCTAGCCCTCAGGTTTTCATCAGGGATGTCCTGAAGGTCCCTCTCCAGTTCTGTGAGACAGGACTTCTGAAAAGCCACCATGTGGGACACGTAGTTCAGCAACCAGATGGCGCAGGAGGTGGACGAGTAGATCTTCCTACCGAACTGGTCAAGTTGTCTCGAGTCCTTGCTGGTGGGGAGGAACTCAGGTGTTTAGGTTGAGCCGAGTGGTCATGCGTGGCCGTAATGACAACAGAGTAGGCTTTTGGTTGTGAAGTCAGATAAGAGATCCCTTCTGGGGGGGGGGGAAGTAGGTTCTGCCAGTCTTCCTGGAAACAACCGGGATGGAAGAGGGCTGTTGCTACATTGTAGTAACTAGATCCTCGTGCGGGCCCATCCAAGGGGGGGGATGGGTAGAGGGTCTGTGGTGGACAAGTCCAAATGTTCAGCCAGTCTTTTTCACTGAGGATCTATCTCCTTGGACAGCCAGCCGCCTGCTGTTTTAACAGTTCTCAAGAGATCCCCAAAAGAAGGGTCCTGCAGGTGGGGGATTTTGGGGATTCTTTTGGATGAAGTTCGAATGGTAAACTAGGTTCAGAGAGGTCGATATTGGAATCCGAATCCGAGGGCTCTGAACCACTGGGAAGGGAAGGAGGAGGTGGTGCTCTGCACAGAGGAATTCCTCTGAGCAGCTGGGACTGCCTAAGTTCTGTAAGGAGTTGTGTCCTAGCAACCTGCCACCATGCTGGGACAGATTCACGATCAGGCAGTAGTGGAGGAGGCTGGTACCTGGGATACCCGGCCAAGGGCTGGTAAGCAGGATGATGCCAGTAGGGGTAATGGTCACCCTGCAAACCCCAAGGGATAACCCAACAGCAGATATCCAAGCGTCGGGTATCTGGGCATCACGGCATCAGAGGCACCAGGCCCAGCATCGGATGAGAAAGGTCCGGCAGAGGGCCGCCCGGCAGTGGAACATGGGGATCAGGCCCCGGGAAACCGTCAGAGGTTCCCACTGGAAGAGCTGAAGGCCCAGCCGGGGGAAGCACCGAAGGGCCACTGGGCAGCGGCAGGGGATCAGGTGTACAGCCCGAGGGTCCCAAAGGAGGGGCTCCATACCTAAATGATCCCAGTCCGGCGATGGACCCCTAGGAGGAGGGGCTCCGATGGTGGAAAAGAACCAGGCGAAGGGGGAAGCTCTGGAAGAGACCCCAACGACAGGTCTGGGAACGATCCCGACGGAAGGGAAAGGTTGGGAATGGGTGGCGCAACCCTGGGGGTAGAGACTGGCAGGGATGAAGTGTCCCCCACGAGCACACTCGTCCCAGTGTTGGGGTCCTCAAGGGAGCCCGATGGGAGAGTAGATGCGGCTGTGCGGTCGATGGATGGTCTGTCGTCTAGCTTATCAGTTATAACTGGACTGGCTGCGGAGGAAGGACCGTGGTCAGGCTTATCGGTCTGGGCCAGGAGCCCGGCGGCAGAGCCAGAGGGTGACTTATCGGCGGTGCTACGAGTGGGAGACCTGACAGATACCGAGAGAGAGGCAACCCCCGGCTGCCCGCACACCACAGCAGGAGGAAGAGAAGGCGTCCGGCCCACAGAAGTGGATGGAGTGCCTGAAAGAGAGGTACTCACGGTTCTGGAAGTGGATGGTCTCCCTTGCGGCGACGGGCTTCACTCCCGGCACTTCTCCTTGTTCTCTTTCTTTCTTTTTTCTGGGGCTGGAGATGACACCTCTCCTTAAGCTCCTTTTCCATAGAAGCCAGCCATTGGGTCAGAAGGTGGGCCTTGAGGGTCCGCTTGTGTCGGGTCCGTGTAGCCTGGTTGAACCCTTGGCAAATAGCATACTCAGCAGAGTTGTGCTTAGGCCCCAGGCAGAGAAGGCAGCAGGAGTGGTCGTCCCCCTGCGGGATTTGGGTGCCTCACTTGGAGCACTTCTTCTTGAGGCAGAGATGACCTTACACTTGAAAATATATAGAATAAGATGAAAATTGTCTTAATACTAAGCGGGCGACTGATCGCTGTTCTACCATGTCTGTCGAACGAACCGAAGCGATGGCGAGAAAGGGACTGTGTCCCTTTTATAGTCGGGCTCACATCGTGTCACCCGACATTGGGGGGCAATCCCCACTGATTGCTAGCTACAAGTTTGCAGTTCGAACCCGACACCAAGGGGCGAAGTCCTATATTTGAAGACCTACTGCAGGAACCCTCTCGAAGAAAGAAAAAATTACACCTTTAAAAATTTAGACTGTTTACAGAAATTATGTCATAAAAATACACGTTACTCACCTGTAACAGGAGTTCTAGGAATGCTATATGTTGTTAATCCACACTGTCTGGCAGGTTCCTTGCCGGAAGGTCTTCAAGCTGGCTCCTCCCACTCACCCAGGTGGTAAAACTCTCGGCTCCGCCCCATGACGCCAGATCTAGTCTGCTGGAAGCCAGGTTGTGCGTCGGAAGCCGGGGGAGGTGGTGAGTCGTGTGGATGGTGTATATGCCCTCCTAGAACTCCTGGCCTAAAACAAATATATATTCTGAGGACATGGATATGTTGTTCATCCACACTGTCTGACAGACTCCTAGCAGTTCTCCGGGAGGAGGGAGGCAAGCGCACACCCCTACTTGGAAAATAAAGACTGGAGAACCGAGGCCCCAAAACCAGCATCCGCGTGACTCAAGGTCGATGTGGTAGTGGGTGATGAAGGTGTGCTGACTTCAGGTAGCAGCCTGCAGATTTCCTGGATAGGGACATCCTGAAAGCAGACACAGAGCAGCGGTATGGTGGGTAGAATGAGCTCTTATCCTCTGGGAGGCTCCATGCCCACCAACCTATAGCAGAGATCTATGCAGGAGAGACCCACCTGCCTATCGGCCCACTTGGCTGCAGGTCTGCCAGGTGCGGCTTCAGCGTGAGGTGACAAACAGCTGGTGAACCTCTCCCGAACTCAGCCGTCCGCTCCTTATAGTAGCGGCGCTCTTCTAGGGTCCAAAGTATGGAGCCTATATTCGGCCTCCGAGGTGTGACTGGGGTAGAACACCAGCAGAGTCAACACCTGGTTAAGGTGAAACTCCAACACCACCTTCGGAAGAAACTTCAGTTGGGGGCGCAGGACAACCTTGTCCCTGTGGAAGACCAGATAAGGAGACTATGGAAAGTGCCTGGAGCTCTCCCATCCTTCTGGCTGACGTGATAGCCACCAAGAAGGCGGTCTTCCACGACAGGTGAGAGATGTCACACCTGTGCATCGGTTCAAATGGCTTGCCCATGAGCTTAGCCAATACCAGCAGTAGATCCCACGGAGGTGGAGGTTCTCGCACGGAGGATATGTATCAAGGCCCTTGAAAAAGCGCCCGACCACCTTCTCCTGCATCACCGACTGCTTCCCGGCCTGCGCCCAGTAAGCAGAGATGGCTGCCAGGTACACCTTAAGGGTCGTCGACTGAAGACCTTGCTGAGAAAGGGACAACAGGTAGTCCAGAATGCTTGCCAAGGAACAGAAGGAAGGGTCCAGGCCCTTGCTCTGACACTAAATGGAGAATCTCTTCTATTTGAAGGCGTAGCATTTTCTGGTCGACTCCTTACGGGATGCCTCAACTACGTTGAGGACCTCACCGGAAAGACCCAAGGCCTGGAAATCTAGCCACTCAGGAACCAAGCCATCAGGTGCAGGGGTTGAAGGTCTGGATGGAATACCTTCCCCTGGTTGACTGAGATCAGGTCCGGGTGGGCTGGAAGCCGCCTCGGGAGCCTGGAGCTGAGACTGAGGAGATCTGGATACCAGAACTGGCGGGGCCAGTCTGAGGCTACCAGAATCACCTGTGCCTTGTCCCTCCTCGCCTTGAGAAGCACCTTGTGGATCAAGGGAAATGGGGGAAAGGCATAGAAGAGGCCGGGGTCCACGGCCTCGAGGAAGGCATCCCTGCAGTGAGCCCTGCTGGAGGGCAGGCATGAAACAGTCTCACCCGCATTCTCCTGGAGGCAAACAGGCCCACCTGAGGCATGCCCCAGTGGGAGAACAGATCTTGTACTACCTCTGGCAGGAGAGACCACTCGTGGGACGCAACCCCTATCTGGCTTAGGGCATCGGCCAGAGTGTTGGAGGCTCCTGCCACATGGATGACAAGGAGATCTGCCTCCAGGCTGCTCACGCAGTGACCAAATGTGAGAGGCTTCCCTGCACAGAGGAACACCAGCGTCCGCCCTGGCGGTTCCAGGTAGTACATGGCGTGGTATTGTCCATCTGGACCTGAACACTTAACCCCGTAGAAAGCAGGCGAAGGCGTGAGGGCTCAGACAAACCGCTCGAAGCTCCAGCAGTTGATGTGGCATCGGGACTCCCGAGGGCACCAGAGGCCATGCGCTCTGTGCTCCCCCAGATGGGCACCCCAACCCATCAGAGAGGCATTGGTCAATAGAGAGACCATCTGCTCGGGGCGGACAAATGGGTTGCCCTCCTGCAGATGTGCTGGAACGCTCCACCACTGGACAGCGTTCCACATCCCCTGGGTCACTGTCACTAGCTGATCCAGCGGATCGAAGTGCTGTGACCATTGGCTAAGCAGCCCCATTGGAGAGGGGCATGTAGCCAGCAGGGCCCAATGGACCACGCTGGTGCAGGCAGCCATGAGGCCCAGGAAGTCCCAGGCAGGGCACAATTGCCCAATCTGAAATGATTGGGCAAAGGAGGAAAGAACCTCGGCCCTGTCCGCCAGGAGCCGTGCTCTGGCTCGTAGAGAGCCGAGCTCTGCCCCGATGAATTGGATCACCTGCTTTGGCACGAGTTCCAGCTTGGCCTCATTGACGAGTAGGCTAACCTGAGAGCAAACCTGGAGGGCCAGATCTCTGGACCGCTCCATCTCCGTTCTGGAGGGGGCTGCAATCAGCCAGTCGTCCAGGTAGGGGTACACCCGGACCCTTGGCGCCCATGAGAATGCTGTCACCATTGCCATGCATTTGGTGAAGACCCTGGGAGTTAAGGAAGGTCGAAGGGCATGGCCCGGAACTCATAGAGGATCCCTCCACCCTGAAGCGGAGAATATCTGGTGGGACGGACGGATTGGGACATGAAAGAACGCATCCTGAAGGTCCAGAGAACAGAACCACATGCCTCGTTCCAAGGATGGGATTATCTGAGCCAGAGTGACCATCCTGAAGGTCCGAGACCTTAGGAACCTGTTCAGGTTGTGCAGGCCGAGAATACAGCGCCAGCCCCCCATCCGTTTTGGGACCAGGAAGTACCTGGACACAAACCCCGGATCTGGAGGAGGATCCGCCACCTTTCTGATCATCTCTTTTTCGAGGAGCAGGGCGATATCAGCTCGGCGAGCAGACAAAGAGGCTGCAGACCCCGTAGTCCCCCTGAAGGAACTGGCGATCTCGGAAGAGCGGGCCTGCTCGAACTCAGGATAGACCCTTTCCTACCACCTCCGACACCTAATGGTCCGTGGTGATAAGGACCAAGGCGGAAAAGAGTGCCAAGCCATCCCCACGGGGAACAGGGGAGTGACAAGGCTGAGGCGATACCCTCAACCCGTCACTGGGCAGGCTTAGAGGAGGGACTGGCGAGAGACCTCCTGGGCCTTTACCTCCCTGCTTCCTATTAGAGGAAGCACGCGGGCTCCTGGAGTTTGGGATGCCAAGCGTGAGCCTGCTGGCCCTGGTGTTAGTGCGGTTGGCCCCGGACGTGCGCGCAGGCGCAGGAACCGAAAGGACTTATGTTGCTGTTGTCGGCGGCCCTTGTCTTTCTGGGCTGGTGACAGAGTCCAGGTGGCACTGGACTTTCGATCCGCTGGAGGTGACCTTCCCTCCAGGGCTGAAGAGCGTCAGGAAGAGGACATCCGCCAGTTTATGCTGGTATCTGCCGTGAAGGTGGATATCCTCAGCCATGCTCTGCGGCACATGGCCACTGCGGCCACAACTGATCTGGCACAGGAGTCTCCAATGTCCAGAGCCGTTTGGAGCTGCCGTTTTGCCACCGCCCTTCCCTGGTCCTGTACCTGCCGGACCGTGGTCTGCAGCTCGGCCTGGAGATGAGGGATCACCGTGTCCAGGGAGCCCATGAGGACGTGGGAGAAATGTGCCATCAGCACGGCCAAGCTGGCCTGGTGGAGGCCAAGGGAGGATGCAGCGTACACCTTCGCTGGCGTAGTCAGCTTTTGGACTCCTCGTCAGAGGCTTGTCTACATCTAAGTTCCCAGAGCATAGAAAGAAAAGCGCTAGTCGGTGACCAACCCCTCGGCGGAGGGGTGTTCCAAAAAACCGGGCAAAGAGCCAGTAGGGACCACATACTACTTGGCCATCCTGGCCGAAGGCGCAAGACAGGAAGCAGACTGCTGCCAGAGCTCCAAGACTGGGCCAACAATGGCTTCAGCCACCGGAAAGGCCTCCGTGGGTGAATCCCCTCGGTCCAGTATCTCCATCAGGGGATACTTGGCCCGCTTGGATACGGGCTCGAGCTGCATCCTGGTGGACTCTGAGATGAGCTGAAGCAGACCCATGAAGGACGATGGGCTTTCGTCCATCGACTGGCCCCCGGAGGACTCAAGGTCAATGGGCCTGGAGAACAGGAAGAGTAATCGGACTCCAAGGAGTCCGCAAAGAGCTGCCTGGGGCCTGAGCCACCCTCCACCTGTCGAGGAGGGGTGGGAGTGAGGGTGACTGACAACCTGTGGGGCAGGCCCTGACCCTACCGAGAGTCCTTGGTCAGTGCCTCTGATTTTGGTTCTGGAGGCGGAGGTTCCACCACAATCGATGGGGCAGCTGGTTTCAGTCGAACAACTGGCCCAGGCTTGGGCACCTCTGCTACAGCGAGGGCTTGTTTCGGCCGCTCAGGTGACAGCCACTTGATGGCCGGGGAAGTCCACGGCGTCGGCTTGTTCCCGGACAGAAGTAACTGCTGCCACATCAGGTCCTCGTAGCATCGATGCAATTTGCGCCAAAGCCTCTCCTCTTCAGAGGAGGAGAACGAGCGGCAGCTCCGCTTACTACGGTGCCAAGACTACCGATGGTGGGATCGGCTGGACCGAGAGGATGTCCGAGACTGAGAACCTCAGTGTTTCCGAGGACAGGTCTGGGAAGGGGCGGGGGACACCTGCTCTTCCCTTGGCTCGGAAGCCTTGACCAGGGACTGCAGCACCGGAGGCGCAGACAAGTCCTCGGTCTCTACCGGGGGAACCGGTGAAGAAGGGTTGTCTGCTTCACCAGTCGACAGCCCGTCCGACGGGTCGAGAAAAATCTCTACCGCGTCGACGGGTGACTCAGCCAGCTGACCTGACGGGGACACCGTGAAGCCAGCGGCCTTAGCCGCAACCTCGACCGAAGTCAAGTGTCGACTGTCTTGGGAAGGGGACCTCTCCCACTCCCAGGAACGCCGACGGTGGGACTTACCTTTTGAGTCCTTCTTTTTGGACCGAGAGGAATGTCCCAATGGCCCCTCTCCCTTCGTGGAAAGGGATTGGAAAAGCTCCATGAAAGAAGCTGAATATGAGGTACCCAGAGAGAGCAGGATAAATGCTGCGACCGAGAAAGAGGATGATCCGGCCTGTGCCGCCTCCTCCTCGAGGGCGATCATCTGCTCGAGTTGCTCAGCCAAGGCATCCACCGCAGTAACCACCCAATGGGCCTCCTTCGACTTCACCGTCGGGTAGCACTTCTCGGGGTGCCCAAGCTGTAACCGGGCAGCGTGGTCTTCCAGGACGTTGGCCGAAAACGAACAGCATAACTCGCAGGCCTGCGGGTCATGGTCTAGGCCGAGGCAGTAGACGCACGTGGAGTGCGGATCCGTCCTGGACATTTTCTGCCCACAAGGGCACCGCCGAAATCCAGGAGTCTATTTGTCCATCGCAGCCGCAAAGGAGTAACTTGACCGAAGTCTTGAAAATTTTAGAATAAGTTTCAGGTGAACCGAAGAATTAGGATCCAGTCTACATGCAGAGCGTTAAGGAGGGAACCTGAGCTTCCAAGCGGTAAGGAAGATCTGGTGTCATGGGGCGGAGCCGAGAGTTTTACCACCCAGGTGGGTGGGAGGAGCCAGCTTGAAGACCTTCCTGCAAGACTTAAAGCGGCAAGGAACGTGCTAGACAGTGTGGATGAACATATCCATGTCCAAGATACATTTTGTTGCTGTGTATGTATTTTATTACACATTTCGTATTTCGCTGCATTCTAGATCACCTCCCTCTGGGTTGCACCTGGAAAGAAGTCTTGGCTCAGCAGGCCTATCCCAGTCACCAAATTTTAAATAAAAATAAAGAAACCCAAAAGGAAGGTCCATTTGATGGGGACACACAGAGGGGCAGCTATTGTCCCATTTTGCACATTCAGCTTTTTTTTCCAACTTTCTTTTATTAAACCTTTCCTTTTTTCCTTAATTCTGTTTATTAGGAATTTGTTTCCAGAAAAAACACAGAACATAACACTTAAATGCCTGCCTTGCTACACCAATGGTTACAATCACTGCATTAACAGTCTCTGACATTTTCATGCTTACTATATTTGATCAGACATCTTTGGCAATGCACATATAATGCAACAGTACAAGCACACACATATAACATTTGACACACATCAATTTTATAGTTCATTATCCATCAATAGTCAGTTTAACACAGTCAGCACAACTTCTGCCCTTGTCACTGTCTCATTTTGGATCACAGCGGCTATGGACCAAGGCAAACTCTCTGGAGCCATCTTTATAGATCTCTCTAAGGCCTTTGATCTTGTTGACCACACCATGCTCTCCACCCAGCTCATCTCCTATGGTCTATCACCCGAGGTGCTCAACTGATTTTCCAACTATCTAAGCAGCAGACAGTAATTTGTTAAGTATGGGAAGGAGTTCTCTGACACTATCCCTGTTATCATGGGTGTCCCACAAGGCTCCATCTTGGGGCCCCTGCTATTCTCCATATTACTGAACAAACTCCCGGCTGCTGCTATCCACTGCAAGCCGATCCTTTATGCAGATGACCTAGTCATCCTGACTCACTCCCCTGAGATAGGGGTCAAAAATCACCACCTGAGCGAGGACTTGAGGAAAGTACACGTAACAGTAGATCTTCAAGAACAGCTCTTGCAGCAGGTTACACCATTAGGACTGAAGCCATCAGGCGCCAGGACCCCACAGAAATTTTCTAGCTAGCAGTCTTCAGCGGGGACCGCCTCCAATGTCGGTCCCGCCCCCGACGTCAGGCGTAGTACATAAGGAGGCGGTCCTCCCACAATCCTCAGTTCTCCCGCCGGAGACTCCCGGCCGCTGGATGACATCAGAAGAGGAGACCAAGGATCCGCCACCAAATGGCCAACACTAAAAACAGAACGTCCCATCTTGTAAGCTGGATGTTTGGCTACAACCTACCTCCACATGAAGGGGGATGGTGGGTGGGAAGGTAGCTGCTGCAAGAGCTGTTCTCGAAGATCTACTGTTACGGTAAGTTCTTACATAACTGTACTATCTTACTTCAAGATACAGCTCTTGCAGCAGGTTACACCATTAGGACTGATTTGGAAGCAACAGTGGCAATCTTATGCCACAGGGAGGAGGAGGAGGAGGAAAGGTAGAAGTCTCAACACAACTCGAGCCTAGGACAGAAGACCCTGAAGAATGGCTAGGCCGAAACCTGCTCTTCGCCTCGATGCAATGTCCAGGCTATAATGCCTAATAAAGGTATGCACAGAGCTCCAAGTGGCTGCAGCGCAAATAGCTGAGGTGGAGATGTTCTTTAACGCCACAAAGGAAGTGGCCACCCCTCTCGTGGAATGACCCTTGACCACATCCGGTAAGGGTTTATTGCACTTATCATAACAGAAAGTGATGCACTGGATGAACCACCTCGAGAGAGACTGTTTAGAAACAAGAGCTCCTTTCATTCTATCAGCAAAGGAGACAAACAGTTGAGCCGCCTTTCTAAACTGTTTGGTTCTGGTCAGATAATATCTGAGGCACCGATGCATGTCAAGGGTGTGCAGAAGAGCTTCTCCTCGGTTGGTGTACCTTAGGAAATACACTGGTAAGTCAATATCCTGATTAAGGGTGAGGGCTGAAACCACCTTAGGCAGAAACTTTGGGTTTGTCCTCAGGGATACCCTGTCCTGATGGAAAACTAAATAAGGCTCTTTGCACATTAGTGCATGCAATTCAGAGATCCTTCTGGCCGAAGTAACCGCAACTAAAAAATAAAGTTTTCCATGACAGAAAACGTAGCTCGCAATCCGTGGCTGGTTCAAATGGTGGCAGCGTAAGCTGCTCTAGGACGAAGGGCAAGTCCCAAGGAGGAATCGGATCCTTGATAGGCGGCCTAAGGTGGAGGACTCCCCTTAAAAAGGCACGATTAGTGTCCAATTGGGCCACCACCCGATGGCCTATGGGGGCACAGTAAGCCGAAATTGCACAAAGGTGCACCTTAATCGAGGAGTAAGCCAGTCCGGACTGAAAAAGGGAAAGCAGGTAATCTAGAACCAGCTTTTCGGGACATTCTAATGGCGAGAAACAGCACACTTGAGCACACAAGCAAAACCTGCGCCATTTCATGGCGTACGTTGTGTGGGTTGCCGGTTTTCTAGCGGCAGAGAGAACATCTGCCACTTCTTGTGAGACCCCATATCACATCATGGCTATGTCTCTAGGAGCCAAGCGTGCAGGTTCAAAGAACGTAAGTCTGGATGGACCAATGAACCCTCCTCCTGAGACAGCAGATGGGAGCTGATTGGCAAAGGAAGTGGAGGTTCCCGGGATAGCTGATGTAGGAGAGGGAACCAAATTTGTCTGGGCCAGAAAGGCACTATTTAAATGAGCATTGCCTGCTCCCTGCGAAGTTTTAAGAGAACTCTCTGGATCAACGGGAAAGGAGTGAAGGCATAGAGGAATCTGCCTGCCCAGGAGAGGGACAACGCGTCTCGCCAGAAAACACCAGGCCCTGGATCTAGCGAGCAAAAACTGGGCAGTTTTGCGTTGGATGGGGACGTGAAAAGGTCTAACTCTGGAGTGCCCCATCTGTGAAACAGATCCTCTGCCACCTCCTGTAGAAGTTCCCACTCATGGACTCTGGCCTGACAGCGACTCAGGCTGTCTGTGATGGTGTTGTCCACTCTCGGGACGTGTACTGCAATTAGGTTTGCACCGTGTTGCACTACCCACTCCCACACTCTCATGGCCTCTCTGCAAAGCGGGTAGGAGAGAGTGCCTCCTTGTTTGTTGAGGTAATACATCACCACGGTATTGTCTGTTTGTAACAGGAGAGTACCCGGTGGAATCTCCGACTGGAAGGCCTGCAGAGCGTAAAGTACTGCCCTCATCTCCAAAATGTTGATGTGAAGATGGGATTCCTGGGCTGTCCATATGCCCTGAGACCGTACACCGTCTAAGTGTGCCCCCCACCCGAGATCTGAAGCATCTGTGGAGAGTGTCACGGTCGGAGACGGCGCCATGAAGGGAACCCCCGCGGAGAGATTCTCCGGATGCAGCCACCATTGCCAATCTCGAACCGCGGCATTCGTGATTCGAATTGGCTGCTGCAGATGGTCTTGCCTTTTGTCCCATTGCACCATGCATCCACTGGGTTACCCGCATGTGGAGCCGTGCCATCAGGACTGTTGCAATAGCCGCAGTCATGTATCCGAGCAGGCGAAGGAACAGTCTGGCCGGGACGGTCTTCCTCACCGATAGGTCCCTGATGAGGGATCTGATGTGTTCCGCTCTGTCTGAGGGAAGAAAGGCTTTCCCTCTGACGGTGTCCAGAACTGCTCCCATGAACTGCAGTTTCTGGGACGGTACCAGGAGAGACTTCTCGTAATTGATGAGGATACCCAGTGATTGAAAAAGGGACTGGGTACGATGAATGGCCGTCATCAGTGCCTCCCTGGAGGGAGCCATGAGAAGCCAGTCATCCAGGTATGGGAACACGTAGTGGCCTTGTCTCCTCAGAGACGCCGCTACGACCGCCATGCACTTCGTAAAAACGTGAGGTGCCAATGACAGCCCAAAAGGGAGTGCTCGGAACTGATAATGGCGGCTCTGAAACTCGAAGTGCAGGAACCTACTGTGCACATGAGCAATTGGGATGTGCAGGTAGGCATCCTGCATATCCAAAGACGCCAGGAAAGTGTCCCGCTTCAGCATGGGAATTAGGCCTGGAAGAGTCACCATGCGGAATCGTTTGTAAACGACCGACAGATTGAGGTCGCTGAGGTCCAGAATTGGATGGAGGTCCCCTGTTTTCTTTGGAACCAGGAAGAAGTGCGAATAATACCCTAGCCCTCTCTGGTTCTCCGGAACGTGCTCCAAGGCTTCCTTGTCCAGAAGCGTGAGCACCTCCTGCTGAATGAGCAGGGCGTGCTGACCCGAGTAGCGGGAAAGCAGGTTAGGTCTTGTAGGTGGGCTGCCTAGATATTCTATATAGTGGCCTTTTTCGACCAGTTGCAGCACCCACCTGTCTGTGGTGATCGACCGCCACCCTGGCAGGTGACATGCGATGCGACCCCCGACCTTCATTTCCTGTTGATCCTGAGGAGGGGTGAGGGCTGGGAAGGAGTCATGCTGTGGCAGTGTTAGATCCCGCAGGCTGGGCCGACCTTGCGACTTGTTAGCCACTGCCTGGGGATGACTTGGCCTGGGCTTTTCGGATAAAGGAGCCTCTCTGCTGTTAGCCAGAACGTGGCTGTTGCCTTTGTGTCCGGCCACGAAAACGACTCTGGTTCTTACGAAAGGAACTAGGTCGAGATCTGTACATGGCCTGGACAGATCTAACTGCCTTCCCTGCGTCCTGAAGTTTGGTGATCACCTTCTGGAAGCTTCACCAAAAGGACTTCCCCATTGTAAGGGCGTCTAGGATGTTCTTCTGGACGTCCGGTAAAACTCGAGACACAGAGCCAAGAGTGTCTCCAGAACACACCTGGAGGCTTCAGCTCTGGCCGCAGAGTCCAGTGAGTCGAGGCTCTGAAACACCTGGGTCTCTCACATCCGAACCCGTACGGAGGAGGTTTAAAAGCTCCTCCTTTTGACCACCGTCGGGCATCTTCTCAACCAGGTCCTGTCCCTGTTCTCACAGTGCGTTCTGGAATTGTACCATGTGGATGAGGTAATTTAAAGACCTGATGGCGCAAGTCGCCGCAGTGTACGTGCGCCTACCCAAGACATCCAATTGCTTGGATTCTGGGTCCGGTGGCTGTGTGCTCAAGTGCTGAGGTCTCTGAGACCAGTCATGCGAGGCAGTGATGACCAGGGAATCGGCCAGAGGATGGTTCGCCAGATACTGGTCTTCCCTCTGGGCCTTGTATAGGCAATCAGCCTTCTTCGGCACTGCCGGAGTCGAGTGCAGACGCTTCCACGCAGCCTTGGTGACGTCGGCAAAGGTGTCCACCAAGGGTGGCACTACCACAGGCTTTGGGTCTTTCTACCGGAGGTAACAGGCAAGGCGCTGCCTCTCGGGGTCTAGCTCTTCAGCATCCCACCCTATATTCTCTTGAATGTGCCTCATGATCTCAGCGCAAGAGGGATCATCCGGAGGAGACCTGGGTAGGTCGTGTGTGTCTGGGGAGGGAATGCTGACAGGAGAAAGAGATCTGGAGCACCCTGAGGTGTCAGATCTAGAGTCCTCCACAGACGTGGTGTACCGGCGTCGTCTGGGTCTCTTGGGGCTAGGTGACCCTGAAGTGGATCTTGAGGGAGGTCTTCTCCTATCTGAGGATCTGCCCCTAGGAGGAGGTGTTGGCTCCCTGGGGGTTGGTGACCGTCCTACGGGCCCCTTAGGTGGAGGAGGGGGCATAGGCGTTGGAGTGGGTGGAGGCAGAGCCGGAGTAGGAGGAGGGTGCGTGGCGACCACATCCTTCCTGATGGTGTCCCACCAGAAGGTAAAGACCTCCTTCACCTCTGCCAAATTCAGGCCCGATGACGGGCCAGGCGCCGGAGGCCTGTTGCCGGGTTCGAGTCCCCGGGGGTCTCCTGCTCCGGGGAGGGTTCCCATGGGAGCCCGACGGCTCCGGTGTCGCCCACCTGGTCCTCGGGCTGAGTGGTGTCCTACTCCGATGATTCCTTCCGACCGACGTCAGCCAGCGACGGTGGTGCGGTCCTCCTCTCTGGGGTAGCCAACGTCGGTCCCCTGGCCGACTTCCTGGGAGGCGAACGCCTGGCCGGCGACGGATGTCTTACTGTCTCCGGCTCCTGGGAATGCCTGTGATGCTTGGTTGACGTCGGGTGGGCAGACGTCGGGTCCAGTGTCCGTTTTAGTGACGTCAGGTCCTTAGTCTTACGCGGGACCGGGTCCGACCCACGCGGAGGCTGGGACACCGACCTGGCTTCGGAGTTCCGACGGCAGGAGGAAGATATGTGGCGCTCCCCAGACTTGGGCGAGGCCTTAGAAGGAGTGGATGAAACAGACGGCCTGGAAGTCTTGAGAGGCTGCAGGGAGGAGCCGCTGGAGGATCTGACCTGAACCGGGGGAGGCTGAGATTGAGCCCTGGAGGGAGACCGGTCTGACCACGAGCCGGAGCCTCGGGAGTCCGAGGCCCTCACCAGGGACCTGGGCCTTTCCTTCTCCCGGTGTTTGTGGGTCTTCCCTGACGACTCCCCCTGGAGGAAGGTTCCCTATCCATGGTCTTGAGTTTCTCCTCCAAGAGAAACGTTTGAAGGGCCTTCTGGCGGCGGATCCTGGTGTGACTGTTGAAGCCCTGGCAGAAGAAGCAGGCCTTGGTGTCATGTTCCGGGCCTAGACAATGCACGCAGGCTGAGTGAGGATCCTTGAAGGGGATCTGTCTGCCGCAGGCACACTTTGATGGGCGACCTTCCAGAGAGGTGTTTGGAGAGGACATCAGATGAATCCAAGTTCGTAGAAGAAAAAGAGAATGTCGTAGTTACGAGTCATCGCATGCTAGTAAGTGACCGAGAGGCTGATGCTTCGATGTCGGCCAATGAGGAAAAGAACTGAGGATTGTGGGGGAAGCCTCTATGTACCATGCCTGACTTCAGGGTGGGACCGGCGTTGAAGGCGGTCCCGCTAAAGACTGCTAGCTAGAAAATTTCTGTGGGGTCCTGGCGCCCGACAGCTTCAGTCCTAATGGTGTAACCTGCTGCAAGAGCTGTATCTCGAAGTAAGATCATCCAATCCTGGATATTGTCACATAAATTGGTTCTAAATCTCAGGAAAACCCAGGCCATGCTCTTTGGGTCTCAGGCCAAGATTAAGGCCGCCCCTACTCCACTATGTGTTTCTGGTGTCGATGGGGTCAAGATCTCAGTTACTGACAACTTTAAATACCTTGGGGTGATGCTGGACCCACAGCTTGACCTTGGCCGCCACATTCAGAATACTTGCAAGACTGTAAACTGCAAACTGGGTCTGGCATACAGAGCAAAAAGTTATCTTACTCTGGCAGCTCGGATTGCACCTGCCAGAGGGGTGCTCCTACCCTCGCTCTGCTATGGGCTCCTCTTGTTTGCCTGCTCATCCAAAGTCCACCTCACTAGGTGGTCCACTGCCTACAATAATGTCTGCCGCTTTGTGCTGGCTGCCCCCCATCTCAATCACCATTGCGACCTCTATAGCAGGCCAAATTGGCTCTCACTCGCTAACCACATAGACTTCGTCTAAGGGTGCTTCACCGGAAAGGTCCATGGCACTGGCACCCCTCCAGGGCTTGCAAAATTTCTTGTCCCGTCCGTCTCCTCCTCCTACTCCCTCAGGTCTCAGGGACAGGCCCTCCTCAAGACACCGGCTACACGGACTCAAGTGGGTGGGAGGGACTTTGCTGCATTCGCTCCCAGACTGTGGAACTCCTTCCCTGCCCAGATCCGTGCCGCGCACTCACAGATGTGTCTCCATTCCTCCCTATGGAACATCTCAAACTTGCCTCAGCCTGTGGCTGCCCCAAACCCCCGTGAATTGATCCATCACAGCACTCCTCTGCTCTGGAGCTACACCTGGACAAAAGACCAGACTCCAAGAGGTTGCTAAGCTGTATATAGTGTCACATCTGAAGGATTTCAATACTGTGCCCCACTGCCCCTGGAACTGCTCTTGGCTTCCATAAGGTGTTTATGTTGTTATGTTAATACTGTATAATCTATGCCTTACCACGCTCGTACGCTGTGTTGAATCTGTAACATTAATGCTCTTATCTCCCACGAGGTGTTTATTTTTGTTATGTTAATACTGTATAATCTATGCCTTACCATGTTTTGTATGCTGTGTTGAATCTGTATCCTGACATGAAGTATAACATGTCTAATTTGTACAATGTTGCTGTATGTACCTAAATCTATTATTCCTGTACTCTCCGGGGTCGTACCTGAAAATAGGCAATTGTCTTGTCTAGTGTACCTACCTGGTTAACAAAAGCTAAATAAATAAACTCTAATACAGAAAGGCCCTACTGAATGCATTTCATGCAGTTTCTGCTCATTTTCTATTCAATTCATTACGTCTGTAGTCAAATCACATTTTAGAGGCGTTATCAGTGCTGCTTCGATGGGGGTCATAGATGCCACAAAGGGATACCAATGTCCACCAAATTTCTCCTTCCAGTCTCTTAATTCATATGTTAAGTGTTCTACTGGCAATGTTTTAAGGAGCAGCTTTTTCCACATATCCACCGTGGGGGTGCTATAACACACCAAAGTATTCTGAATGCATTTTCTGGCATTATATGAATGATGCTGGGGTAGAAGTTCACTGCCCCCTTCTCTGTTCTCGATGCCAAAGAGAAGTGAGACAGGATCATCCACCAGGAGCATCTTCATAATCTGCTTGATATGGCGACCAGTCTCTGTCCAGAAGGGTCAGAGGCTCGTGCAGGCCCAGAAATAGTGCATATATGTGCCTCTCTCTGCTTGGTACTACCACATATGGGAACACTCCCACCTAGAACTTACTGACAGGGTCTGGGTGCATACTGTAGTCCATGAAGGAACTTATACGCAGCCTCCTTGTACAAATTACATATCCATAGTCTCATGTGAGATTCACATATCTCAAACCATGTTTTCTGTGGCATTTGACACTGCAAATCTCTTTCCCACAACCTTTTAACCTTCTGGGATAAATCAGGAGTCTTGCCCCCGAGCACTTGATATGCCCTAGCTAGTAAGCCCCCTCAAGTTAATCCTTGTCTGGAGTATACAGTGCACAGTATCATGTATCTGAGCCTCCTTGTGATTTATTCTCCCAATCGTCTGGGCCCAGTTCCGGGCCGGAGGGTACCTGAAAATACGTGTCTGCAGCAGACCCAGTTCCTCAGTTACCTGTTGAAAGGTCTTGAATCCTCCCAGAATGAACAGATCCCAGAGACATCTCGCACCTGTACTCCGCATTCCTGGACCGCTTAATCCTCCAGTCCTGGTGGGAATTCTGGGTTTTCATACAAGGAAGCTAACTGACTGTTATCCTTAGTATCACCCCTATGACACTTGATCTCACCCCATGCTTCCAGCAGCATCTTTACTAACTCATTCTTTGTCTCATGTTCTGAACGCTCTCATGCCACCCTGATTTAGATAGGTTGTCATCAGATTGCGGGGGGCTTCACTTCTCTATCGAGATCCATCTCGATCCTTGTTCTCCCCTGACCCAGTCTGGAAAAAGTCTGACCTGCACTGCCAGGTGGTATAGGGCAAAGTCTGGGAAGCTAAGCCCTCCCTATGCAGTCTGCACTCTTAGTCTTGCTAGGCTTCCCCTCAGTCTCCTTCCTTCCCAGATAAAATCCAAGCAACCTTCTTCTAGGGTGTGTAGGCCCTGCTTCTTTACGCTCATGGGTAACATCTCAATAGGATACATTAGTTTCCATGAGGTTTATTCTGCCTAACCATGATATGAGGAGTCTCTTTCACCTCAGCAGGTCCACCTTTATGACCAAAATCAGGGGTCATAAAGACACAACTATCTTATGCTTGTGTCCCTCCAGCTCTTTGCGTTAACTCGCCCCACCCATAACAATTCCGAGTTCCCAAAATTTATCTTGTACCCTAAAAACCTGGCAAAAGTTTCAATGATTTCTGCCACTGCTAAGATGGATGTTCTGGGTTGGGTCAAGACAAGGACATCATCCGCATAAAATGAAATTTTGTGCTGCACTCCCCAGGTCCTTGTTATGCCTGTTACCTGCCACTTAGTCCTAATCATCTCTGCTGGGGGCTCTTATCGCCACAGCAAAATGAAGTGGTGAGAGGGGGGCAGCTCGTCTTGTACCCTGTCCCAAACTGAATTTTATTTTATTTATTTAGTTTTTGTTGACCGGGTAAGTGCACTAGACAAATCCTATTTTCAGGCACGACCCGGGGAAGGGGACATAGATGAATGCCAACTGACGTTGAACCAGATTAAGCTGCTGGTGGTATTTTTAGTGAAAGAGGGAAATTCCCCTACTCTTTTCGATAAGTGCCACGGGATCTTTAACATCCACCTGAATACCACCAATCTAGGCAGATGGGACCTCGGTTTAACGTCTCATCTGAAAGATGGCACCTCAGAAGTGCAGCACCACACTCGTGCTGCACTACAGTGTCCATACTGGGATATTAACCCGAGTGCCAAATGTGGGAACTGAACCCACAGCCCGCTGATTTCCCGGCCTCGGAGGCAAGTGTGCTACCTACTGAGATAGTTCCCCATTTATCCATATACTCGCTCTTGGGTTTTGGTACAGAAGCCTGACTATCCCTATAAACTGCTAGCCTAGGCCAAGTATGTCAAGGACCCTGAAAAACAACCCCACTTCACCCTATTAAAGGCTTTCTGAGTGCCCAGGGAGAACACACATAACTCCCCTTGGACACTGAGCCACCCACTCATCACATTTAGCAACTGTCTAACATTATGGTAGGAATGGCAGCCTTTAGCAAAACCCGTTTGATCACTAGCCACCAACAGGGGTAGGAACCATTCTATCCTGTGGGCTAGCACCTTTGCCAGCATTTGATTCAACAGCGAGATGGGCTTGTATGCCTTGCACTCTGTGGGGTTCTTGTCTCCTTATGGATTACCATAATGGTGGCCATGTTACACAGGGGTGTAGCCAGACATCTCCATTTTGTACACAGTCTCCAACAGTTATACCCCCCCCAACTAAAAAGTGTACGCATCCTTTCTAAATGGCACCCCCTTCCAAACATGTCACACTGTTGTCAGATGATTCCTCTACTCTCTAAAAAGGTTATACATGTATGTAAAGGAAGGGATAAAAGCAACTGAACAAAAGAGCAAACAGGGAGGAGAGGAGGCACTATGGGTCACCTTGGAGACTGGAAAGGGCACCACAATCCGCACAGGGGTTGTGTACAGACCCCCATGTCAGGGGGAAGGAATGGACAAGGATATGATAGAAGGCATTCTTAGAATGGCAGAGAAAGGGGAGATACTGTTGATGGGAGACCTGAATATGCCAGATGTTAACTGGAGCACATTTGCTGCAGCCACATCCAAACAGGGCCATTCCTGATGCCCTACAGGTGGCAGGCATTAGACAGCTAGTTTCAGAACCCACTCGTGAGGGCAATCTTAGACCTCGTACTCTCAAAGCGGGGCAGTGAGAGGATCTCAGATCTAGAAGTGGGTTGCCATCTGGGGACAAGTGACCATCAAACAGTGTGGTTCACGTTAAACTCAGCTACAGAGGCAAGCCATACAAAGTGAGGGTACTGGACTTTAGGAGGGCTGACTTTGGCAAGATGGGAGGTGCCTCAGAAAAGCACTAGCAAACAGGCTAGAAGGAGGTGTGGAGCAACAATGGGGAATTATCAAAACTGCCATCACAAAGGCAACAAGCCTTTGTGTGAAGCAAATAGACAAATCAAAATGAAAGAAAAAGCCACTATGGTTCTCAAAAGAGGTGGCTGTGAAAGTCAGGAAGAAAAAGATAGCATTCCAGAAGTATAAGGAAACACAGAAGGAGCAGGACAGAGAGCTGTACCAGTTAAGGCAGAAGGAAGCAGGAAGGAAGTCAGAATAGCAAAGGCCCAAACTGAGGAAAAGATAGCCAACTCAGTTAAGAAGGGGGATAAAACCTTTTATAGGTACATCAGCGGCGTAGAAAAGACAAAGGGAGGATAGCGAGGCTGAATAGAATGAGCGGTGGGTGGCAGTGGGGACAGTGAAAGCAGGAATACTGAACGAATATTTCTGCTCAGTATCTACAAAAGAGGAGGGGAAGTGCCTAATCCAATTAACAGAAGCACTCTTGATAGGGGGATCGATCCCAGTCCTTTCACAGAAGAAAGGGTTCTGCAAGAACTCCTAAAACTGAAGGTGGACAAAGCAATGGGTCCTGATGGAATTCACCCCAGAATTCTAAAAGAATTAAGGGAGGAACTAGTGAAACCACTGGCTACTCTTTTTAATAAATCATGGGAGGATGGTGTGGTACCAGAGGACTGGAGGAAAGCGGATGTGATTCCCCTTCACAAAAGTGTGACCAAGACAGAGGCAGGAAACTACAGACCTGTCAGTCTGACCTCTGTGGTAGGGAAAGTGATGGAGTCACTTCTGAAGGAAAGAATAGTTGAGTACCTAGAGGCCAGTGGAGCACAGGACCCAAGGCAGCATGGGTTCACAGCGGGAAGGTCATGTCAGACGAATCTAATAGATTTCTTTGACTGGGTGACCAAAGTAGTAGACCAGGGAGGGGCTGTGGACATGGCCTACCTAGACTTTAGCAAGGCATTTGACACAGTCCCACACAAAAGAGTAATAGTCAAATTAACCAGCCTGGGAGTGGGACCCAGGGTGGTAGCCTGGTAAAAACATTGGCTGGACAACAGGACACAGAAGGTAATTGTAAATGGAGTCCACTCTGAAGAAAGGGGTTACTAGTTGGGTACCGCGGGGTTCAGTATTGGGTCCAGTCCTTTTAATGTCTTCAGCAGTGACATTGCAGAGGGACTGGAAGGAAAGTATGCCTTTTGCAGATGACACAAAGATCTGCAACAGGGTTGATACACAAGGAGGCGTGGAAAGGATGAAAAGGGACTTGGCAAGGTTGGGGAATGGTCAGAAGTATGGCAGCTAGGATTCAATGCAAAGAAGTGCAAAATAATGCACCTGGAAAACAAGAACCCAGGAAGAAATACACAATGGGTGGGAGGTAGTAACAACAACAAAGAGGAAAGGGACCTGGGGTAATCATATCAGAAGACCTTAAGGTTAGCAAGCAATGTGAGAAGGCAGTAGGGAGGGCTGGGGGTATACTGGGATGTATAGGGAGAGCATCATCAGCAGAAAACAGGAAGTTGTTATCCCTCTGTACAGACAGTTGGTGAGACCCCATCTGAGTACTGTGTCCAGTTCTGGAGACCCCATCTCATAAGGACATAGACAGGATAGAGGCAGTCAGAGGAGGGCAACTAAAATGGTGCAGGGTCTGCAAGAGAAGCCGTATGAGGAGACTAAAAGCTAATATGTATACCCTTGAGGAAAGAAGGGAGAGGGGACATGATAGAAACTTTAAGTACCTCAGTGGAATCAACAAAGTCCAAGAGGGTACCATTTCAGAAAGAGAGACTTGTAAGAACAAGGGGACACAATTTAAAGATAGAAGGAGGGGTTCAGGGGCATTGTGAGGAAGTATTATTTCACAGAGAGGGTAGTGGATGCATGGAACAGCCTTCCTGAGGAGGTTGTGAGGTCTAAAACTGTGGGAGAATTCAAGAATGCATGGGACAGACATAAGGCAATTCTTGTGTGGGGGTAGGAAGAAATAGGCTGTTGGTTAACTAGGATCTGCGGCCTATCCTGTAGATAGGGAAATGGGCAGACTAGATGGGCCTAGCGGTCCTTATCTGCCATCAAAGTCTATGTTTCTATGTTTCTATCTGTCTCCTAAACATCAGAAGTTTAAACAGAGTCACTCGTCGGTGGCCTATACTAACCCAAATACTACAGATTAGAATGATAATATTAACAGAGTGGCTTATGGTTTGTGACAGGCACTGAACAAAACTGTACACAAATGTGTACAGTGAGTATGCCTGTCTACATCCTTGATGTTACATGAGCCATGTAGCTCTCCCCTCCCTATCGCCTCCTGAAACATCTCATGCATATGCTTCCAGACTGTTTCTCTGACCATTCTACAATATTCTATTGGTAGCTCATCTGGGCCCACCGTCTTTCCCTTGCCAAAGTCATCCACTGCCTCTGTAACTGGCTTCTCTAGCTCCAGCAATTGTTTTGGGGTCACCCCATGCAGGTTCAGCTTCTCTAAGAAGAAACCACTTCCCATTCTTACCACACATATTCAGGTTGGTACATCTTGTAGAACTCAACAAAGTACCTCTGAATTTGTGTGCAGTAGGTCAGGCCCCCCCAAATAGCTGAGAACACCTGATTTCCTCCTGCTTTTCACCAGCCGGACCAGTATTGGGCTAGGCTTGTTCCCCCCACTCATAAAAGCACTAACTGGCATAAAATAATACTGTGTTAGCTCCCACCCCCACCTCGTCCACACCATTAACTGCTTCCTAGCCTTCTTGAGAAGCTTTTGTGCTTCCTCCTGTGGGTCACAAGGCAAACTCCCCATTTGCTAATCATTTGCAGCCTTGATTAGCAAAAGTTACTAATGAGCTGATTAGCCACATTCCAGTGAAAATTTCCAAATTATAACAATTGTTTCCCAAAATTGTGGTAAAAAGTAAAGAATTGTGCTAACTTTTCTTCATAACTACACTCTTCTAAAGTATATCTTAAAATATTTAGTACAATTGCTATTCAGATCTGGCAGGTTCCTAATCAACGTTTTGTTGCTTAGCAAAGACTGCTAATGAAATTTCCAAAACTAAGTTATGCCTTGGGTCATCGTACACCTTCCTCTCCAGCTCCTTGACATTCTCCACCCACCTTGCTGAGCTGCTCCAGTTTCTTCTGATGCTTGGCTCTTATAAATACCACCACAGCCCCCTCAAGTAGGCCTTGCCTGCTTCCCAAAATACTACCTTGGAAGGGACAGTGGTGGCATTTATACCCACACAAAGCTGCCACTGCTGTTTCAGGTGCTTTCTGAACTGTTCATTTGTGAGCATATAGGTGGGAAAGCACCAGCTCCTTCAATTCGGATGAGCTGGCTCCATCCTGAAATTAACCATGACCCCGGCATCATCTGAGACATTTTATTGGACTTATTTGTGTACTCTCCACTTTCTGGTACCAGGCTCAGTGAATCATCAAATAGTCAGTGCACGACCATGATCCGTGGGGCTGCTGTAAAAAGTATACTCCCTTGTGCCAGGGTTCTCCTCCCTCCAGATGTCCAGCAGGTAAAGTCTGACCAGACCCTAACCCCCTCATGCTGTCACCAGCTCCAGTCTCACAACACTTGCCAACCTGACCAAACTCAAGTCAAGGGTGCAGCTGAAGCCCCCCCCCCCCAAAAAAAAGGATTAAATTAGGGAATTGCACCCTTTAAAGAAAGGAAAGTATTTGGTCCTAAAACACCGGATCATGGGATGCAGGTGCATAGATGTTTCCCAGGGCGACCTTTTCCCCACAGATCGTGCCTTGTACAATAACATATCTTCCTTTTCTGGGGTCCATCAGCACATGCTCTCTGGTGAAGGGGAGATTCTTGTGAATCAGAATAGCTGCCCCATTCTTATAACCATTAACGGAAGCCATGTAGCATTGACCCAGTCACAATCTCTCATCATCTTATGTTCTTCTCAAGTGAAACAAGTTTCCTGGAACAATGTAATCTAGTTTTCTTGTCTAGAGTACACCAAGCAGCTTTTTCCTTTTAATAGGGGAGGAAATACCTTGGACATTCCAGGAGCACACTGAAATCGTATCCATGTGATTTAGCACCTTTCCCACCACTAGACGAGGGCTCCCCCTACCAGACTCAGTCCCAGAGCAAAGATATTCTCAGTGTCCCGTTCCCCCCACAATAGTCCCTTTCCCTCTGACCTTCCTTGTTTGGAACCACCTCTCTTGGTATGTGTGTCTTAAGCAATGTAACATTTATCGTGAACTTCGAACAGTGACAATAACATGAACTCAACTGAAGAGTAAGGAGGGATAAGGGTGCAATTAATTAGTGAGGATGGGGCAGACTCAATGGGCCAAGTAAGTCCTTTTCTGCCGACACACATCCATGAAATGCCAGGGGTGGAGGTCCATCTCCTCACTACCTCCACCCACCCAGTGCCTTGCTGTTGGCTTATCATCATAAGCCATCTCCTGCCACATCACTACAGGTATCGGACACATTTTTTTTTTTTTTTTAAACCAGGAGAGGGACACTAAGCTGAAGCTGGTTTACAAGTGTGACCTGGAAGCACAAGGAAGTTAAGTGACTTGCTCAGGGTCACACAGTATGCAAATGGAGGCTGTGGGATTCAAACCCAGGTCTCCAGGTTTGCAGCTCAGAGCCTTAAACCACTGCGCTGTACTGCCTCCTTGTATTACAATCGCAACTCCCCGCTCCCTCCACCCACAGCACACAGTTCAGTACGATACTTTGAAATTTTAAAAGAAAAAAGCTTTTCTCAGCATCCACCACATCTCCCTCCAGCATGCTTCTTATTCCCATAACTGCTTATATTACTTTCGGAGCCTTTTCCATTTGCATTGTTTTGTTGGTCCCCTATTGTAGGACCTGGTATCCTGAACACCCTGGAGCCCATCCCACTGCACAGCCGCAGCCGATATGGACCAGAGTTTCACTTCATGAGGCCAGCATGCTCTCGCAGCCCCCCCCCCACCCGACTTGCTGCTGATGACGTGTTTGTTGTTCCCACATAGCATGTTCAGCTCAAGAGTGTACTAGTAGATACAGTATCACCCAGTCTCCCTCCTCCCTCCCCACTGTATAAACTGTGATGCAACCCTGTCCACTCTCCACTAGCAGACAAATCAATGTCCCCCGTTCGGTCCCCAGTTCTTTTTGCAGTTCCAGATAAACTCACATACTGTACAGAGGCCTCTCTTAGTCCGAAGATGAGAACCCTATGAAGAGCTGGCAGTGACAAAATGACCTGCAGCACAGACCATAAAAATCATAGCATCAAACCAAATCCAATGCGGTGAAAACGATAACTTGAATTCCAAAGTCAAAAAAATTGTCTGGGTCCAGTTTGGATGCACCAGCCAAACAAATTTCAGTGTCCAGGGTAGACGAGATTGCTGTTTGTAAAATCCTCTCTAGGGTGAATCCAGCAGCACTTTTCCGGCCAGAGTCTGTAGCACACAAAGGGGGTTACATTGCAAAAGAGCGAGAAAGACTCCTCCATCATGTGGTGCAGTCTGTGCAGTTACTATTTACAAGGTGCAGGCAGGGCATAATCATTCAGTGAGGTTCTTCTCTTTGCAAAGCTTTCAAGCTTTCTCCAGTTCCCAGAAGGAAAACAGCTACTCCTTTATTGTTCTGGTTATAACCACAGGGCATGCAAAGTGGAACTCAACCCACTTTGTCAAAGTTCATTCATCAAGGGGCAAATGCCTTGTGTTTTTGCTGGACAGTTTGGGAAAAATCCTGGAAAAAAAAGTAAATCAGGCTCTCTCCTACCTTCACAGTTCCTGCCTTCCTGTAGGCTTGGAGAATAATGTTTGTCTGGAAAACATAGCTTTCTGATGCAGGTTCTGGGGCAGTTCATCTTAAGTAGCTTCAGAATCCAAGTTTCTAGGAAGATCCGCATGTCAGAACCCTGTACTCTCTCCAGATCCCCCCCCCACCACCACCGATAAGCAGGTTATTACGGTCCTGATCATTTTCTTGTAGATCCAGCTGCAGGTGTTAGTTCTATGAGCTCCTTCTCGAGCTTTGCCATGCAGCTCGGAACCCCATGTAGCTCGTCTTCAAGTGAGGAGATGCATGTCTCCACCACAGCAACTCTGGCCACTTGCTCCTCATATTTTGTCCCCGAAGTCTCAAGCTTTGTCGAGATGTCTTCCAGTTTGGGTGCTAGTGCAGCCAGAACTTGTGCAATACCATCCGGCCTAATGCCAAGGACTCTTGTGCAGCATTCGCATCCTGCGCCGGCACAGCTTCAGCCCACTTCGCATTCGGCTACTTCACTGCTCGAGCTGATATTGGCCCCACCATCACTAGGTAAGTGTACATCTTGTATATTTCCAACTCTGTGCCTTTTTTCTGGGTTAAAAGCCGTCAGATAGATGCCAATTTTAGATTAATTGCCATGGGGGTTCAGGAGCCATTGGGATCGCGTCTATTCCTGGTAAGCATGCATGCACAGTCTCTTCTTAAGCTTTTCAGTATTATCCAAGACACACAAATGGTATCAGGTAAAAAAAAATAACATATCAAAAAAGCTTTACACATAACATGATTCCCTAGATCACATGTCTGCAACATAAAATAAAATACATATAAAAGAAACCATTGGAGCAAATGTAATTCTTCCAGTATTTTATCAGCTTTCACCCTAGTACAAAACAAGCAAAATAAACTTCATAAATAGAGTCATTTAATCATTAGGAGTTTGGGTAATGGCTGGAAAATCACTCATTCTAAATCTTACTCGGGAGGTGATTTACATATAAAAAACCCGTGGCACAGCCAATTATACCTGTTGCTGTAGCACCTATATGCCAACCTACGTGGCAGGACTTCGAGAGAAATACAAATACATACAGGAACTTCACCTATAAAAGTCATGCCCCCATTCATACCAAAACATATAAGCAAACATCTCCCCTGTAAAAGTCCATGGAACAGGAAAGGCATGCTCAAATAGAAACACACAGATATCCCAATACAGCACACAGTAAGAGCACAGCCCCACCATTACCCACATTTAGCCAGCAGCACTACTAGAAGTATTCCTCAGAAAACTAAAAATCAGTTCAAATAACCATAGTCTTTAAATAGACGAAGTCCAAAGGAAAAAACAGCAGATCACATTTTTGGAGCTCAAGTTCACTCCTCCAGTCCCTCTTCGTCTGGTGCCTCTGTCTTCTGCTTACAAGCCTCCAGGAACTGTGAAGCAGCCTCAGTCAGTGAATACAGACGGTTTACCCTGGAATGATGTATGCAAATGTGCAGGAAAAAAAAGCTGTGCAGACAATCCCACCTTCGTGAAAGCAACTTTACAGGCCAAAAGATATTTTGGCTTTGTTGCTGTGTGGGAGTTGAGACAGGGAATAATAATTGTCTACCCTGAAAGACTGCATCTCTTCTATCTCTTGCAGCTGCTGCCAGTGCCACCAAATTCTCCTCACTGTCACGGACCCTCAGCTGCACCTACATAGCAGCCCCTGCACCACCATCCTGTCATTGCAGCTTTACAGGCAGTTTGAAGGCACTCTTTACATCCAACCACAGCGTCCAAAAGGGCCGGCCCATTACACAAAAACCTTTCAATGGCCTTCTTTAACTAAGTCTTTAATATAATATCTGCAAGTCACACAATGTGAATGTCTGCAGCATGCAACTGATTTTCTAATGCTTCAATCCTACTTACACTGAACTTACAGTCCTTTGCCCCAATGCGCCAACCTTTAACTGCTGACAAATCTCCTGAATGCTGAACTACCACATCCCTCAACCTCCTTTACCAGATTGTCCAAAACTATAAACCAGGTATCGAACACGTCAATTTTCTCTTCCGTACTTTGCAAAATAGATAAGATCCTCTGTATCATCGGATCGAAGGATGTAGATGAACCTGAAAACAAAAAATTTATCAAGGGATTTAGCGAATTGTCTTTATCTTTTTCAGACCTCCATCTTTGCGTTTCAGTACTAACTGTCGAGCAGTTGAAGTGTCCCTGATCAATAAGAAGACCAGATTCACAACTAAATAAAATAAAAAAATGGAGCTCACATAAAACAGGTCTTCTCTTGATTGCCGGCCCCGCTCCCACATTCATTTGTTTTAACCAATGAGAGCTGACCACTTTAACACCAAGTGTCAGCTAGGAACACCACAAGAAATGTTTTGTCTACTACAGATGACACCGAAAGATCACTACTATTGTAAGCAAATGACTAAGCAGGGATTTATTTAACTCTAAAAATTGATCAGCGTTTTGCTCATAAAAGTACTAAATCTTTGTGAAAATGCATAACTCTTGTCTCACTGTGTTTAACAAACACAGCACTTCTAGAAAATCTACATAAATACTTTCCGTACAGTTAGTATAGTCCCAAGAAAAAAACTGCTAATCAATTATTTAAAACCCTGCTAAGCATTATTTTAGCACAACAGCACAGGTCAGAATCTTTCTGATCCACAATACACTTCTTAAAATTCAAATCAGGGGAAACATTTTATCATTCCAATAAGGCACATCTGGGTGAGCGGAACTGTGGGATAAAGGCACTTAAGTGTGTAAGGCACTAGATTTCACTCTGTGTCTCACTTTTGATGGCATGCTGTCTTCCCACAATAATGCCCATTATGTTGTGCCTTACTACTTAGTCCTCTCTCTTTAAACCACTATGAGTTACAGTACGAAACCTCTAGCGATTCAACTGGAGCAACAAACTGCAGTATACAAGATGGCCTGAATTTCCTAGCTCACAGTTTTCCCATAATCTTCTGACAATTATTTTCCTTCAGTGATTTTGAGAAAACACACAACGGGGAAGGGATGGGGGTTTCAGTGCCCTCCTCCTAACTTATATAACTGAGGGAATCTGCACCAAATTAAACATTTTTCCAGGACTTAAAAATCATATATTCTGGCACTCTGAGCTCTGAATGAGTGCATTACAAATAACAACCTACCTTCGGAATACAGGAGGTGTGCCAGTTTTCAGATCATCCACTGCCATTCCCAACTTACATGTTACTAAATATAACCCATTTTAATTCGAGGGAGAGATCTTAACACACAATGAAGAACAGTACCTGGTCTGGTGAAGCAGTGTGAATCAAAATATAAAGCTGCTAATAACTCACACACAGCGGACTGCAGCGTATCAAATGAATCCTGAACTTACATTTGTTAATCAAATTCAGACATGCTATGATTTCATGTACACACACAAAACAGTGATGTGCTCAGGGAGGCAATCCAATACTGCTGTAGCAGCAGGCCACAAGAACACAATGAGAAATTTTAAAAACGGCACATTCGAGGATGTACAACAGCCAACACTCACATGGCAAAAGAAGGCTTTATTGTAATGTAGCAACATTATACACAGAAAAAAAACTGCCCCAGACTGAGATGGAGCCCTGATGAAGCTGTAGTGCACACTGAAGCACTGGGGAGGTTGTCATGTCTTCCATCTGGAGTGTTGTAGCTAAAGTGATGCATAACCTTGATGTGCAAGCAATAAGGTACAACAGGGTGGGAATTTTTGCTGCGATTACCACCACAGAAAAATACAGAATTTGTTGGCAGAAAAGGACCACTTCACCCATCCAAGTCGATATTCTCCGCCTACTCTGTCTCTGAAGACCCTAACTGGTCTCTGGAGAACCTCCTACCGCTCTGCCCATTTACCAGTATTCCCCTATGCCTATCTTATCCATGCCTGAAGCCCCTCACTCTTCTCCTTGGCTGGCAGACTGTTCCAGGCATCTGCCACTCTTTCAGTGAAGAAGTGTTTCCTCACATCCCTCCTTCCAGTTTCACTGCATGCCCTCTTGTCCTGGTACAATTTCACATTTGAAACATATTCCACTCCTGTATCCTGTTCACCCCCATGAGGTACCTGTAGGTCTCTATCATGTTCTAATCACACACACACACACACACACACACACACACACACACACACACCTTTCCTCTAGGGTGCACATGCTGAGATTCCTCAGTCTCTCCACACAGGGGTTCTCCTGCAACCTCAGCACCATTTTAGCTGCCCTCCTCTGAAGTGCCTCCACCCTCCTTATGTACACACACCCACGGGTGTGCTGAAGCCCAACTCGGCAGGTGGAGGGCCTTACAGCCAGAGGATGTGTGGCAATCTTAGCATAAATCCAACCCTGGAGTGTCCTACTGTACTCATAAAACATTCTTTGTGTCACAGTGTTAAGAAATTAACAGAATATTTAAAGGACATTTCCTTTTTAAGTATTTGGGATTCATAGTCCATTACCTTAGGGCAGCTGCAGCTCAGTTCTGTAACTGATTCACTTCACTTTCACTCGTATGTGACGCACCCCCATGCTCTCCTTGCGTAGATGTCACAAAACATCTGACCAAGGGGGCAGAAAGTAAAAGGGATCGGCTGGCCGTAGCTCTGATTCTATTTATGATCCCTTCTTTTCCGAAAACTACTTACAGAAAAATCAAACTTTTTACAGAACTGACCTACAGTTTGCCCTAAGGTAATGGACTCTGAAGTCCACGTAGATATCTTTGAAATTAACTTTGAAATGTTTGTCAATGTGTTTTTGTGCCTAAATAGTTCTGCTGGAAGACTGTCACTAGAGGGCGATAAAGGAACATTTTCTGTGTTGTGGTGTGCCTTCTTTCATAGTATCACAGTAATGTGTCGGCAGAAAAGGACTATCCTGGTCCCTCTAGTCTGCCCATTTCCCACCCGCCTCTACTTGTCTCCACTTCCCAGGGATATTTTCCTCTGCCCACCAGCCATCCCCTTGTGTCTGTCCCAAGCCCTCCTGAACTCTTCCACTGCTTCTGCACACACCACCTCATTAGGTAATCTGTTTCAGGGTTCCATCACCCTCTAAGTGAAATAACATCTCCTTACATTGCTCTTAAATCTTCCCCCTTCCAATCTTAAATTATGACCCCTTGTTTTAAGTCCTACTTTTCTTTTAAATAAACTACCTTCATTCACTTTATTTATTCCCTTCATATACTTGAAAGTCTATCAGGTCACCTCTATCTCTTCTAACCACCAGCAGCTATAGATTCAATTCTCTCCATCTAGTCTAGTATGGCTTCTCTTGCATACCTTGCAACATCTTTGTTGCATTTCTCTGAACACTCTCCAACACATCTATATCCTTTCTTAAACGAGGCCTCCAGAACTGTACCTCGTACTCCAGGAGCGGTCTGACTATGTGGTCTTTAGTGTACCACTATTCATTTTAATTTGTTTTTCTTTATGTTCTACTCAGTTTTACTTATCTTTTCACAGAAATTACCGAGATAGTGGGTGGGAAATGAGGCATTTTCAGGGGGAGACCTGGGTGTATTTACCACAGTGTCTTCGCTATAGGAGGAAACTGTGGAACCAGAGCCAAACCCACAATCAGGTTGTCATCCCTGATCTTCCTCCCTACCCAGGGGGTCCAAATTATAGTTTTACTCCTCTTTCTTACACTGAGGAGAAGGCAGAGCAAAATTAAGAGGGAAAACAGGATCATCAGACTGCTGAGAGAGTGCAAGGGGTGGCATAGTGGCAGGGTCCCCAGTCTTAGAGGGCCTTTTTTTTTTTAATTTTTACAGGCACAGTAAAGTAATCTAGGGCACACTGGCTGTAATAGGTTGTGCACTTTCAGGCGGGAAAGCACTTCATGCCTCACTCTGCACCTAGGCATGCATGAACTCATGACAACCAATGCCCTGGAGTGTCTTATTGCTTACATAACGACACTTGTGAGGTGGGTAAAGTACTGTACTTGCATTCAACTCATGCCTCATTTCCAAAGGCTCACTAATACCGCACAACAGTGCATACAAATAGGTTACTCACCTGTAACCGTAGTTCCAGGAGTGTCAATATAGCTCACATCCACACTCTGGCAGTTTCACAGGAACAGTCTGATTTGCCCGGACATTTTTAAGCTAAGCTCCTCCCACCACCCAGACGGTATATCCTCTAACTCCATCCCATGACATCAGATCTCGTACGTTGGAAGCAGGGATCCATGTACCACTTGCCAGAGGAGCCAGGGTGGGTTTTGTGGATGAGAACCATATACCACTCCTAGAAAGTGCAGTTACGTAAGAAGTTACTGTAACAGTTGATATTCCAAGGACGGTCTTTTGCAGTAAGTCATTACTTATGGGAGTATCCACCAGGTGGTGCTGTCACACGGCAGCTTCTTCCAGCAGTCTTCCATGGGGGCCACCCACACGACATCACTTTCTGTGGATGTGTATAAGAGTGGGCGGCCCCCAGTACCCTCTGTTCACCATCTGCTTTCGCCAAGCACGACCTGGACCGAGGTAAACGAGGCTCAGAAAACCAGAGAGCAGCGTCCCAAGTTGCAGATTCGAGGCAACAAGGCATGGGGATGAAATGCGGGGGACTTACTGCAAGAGACAGTCCTCGGAAAATCTACTGTTACAGTAAGTTCTTTTACACAACTGTACTATCTTCTTCGGACTGGTCTCTTGCAGTAAGTCATTATTTATGGGAAATTACCAAGCACTAAAATCCAAATGGGAGGAAAGACTAGGCTGGAAGCTGGGCCAGAGGGCATGCCCAACTGTCGAGCCCAAGCAAAACCCAGCTGTCCATGATGCCAAAGAAGCTAACTTCACAGGAAATATGTCAATTGCAACCACACCCACTCTGGCAGATAGGCCAAAGGAGGGGAGGACAACATGTACGATATTTAGTAGAAATGTCAACTCAAACCTCTTCCGTGCAGACAGATAGGCCAATGGTTGGGCGAAGCCAACTGGCATGAAATCTGAGAACTGTCAACTCAAACCACACCTACTCAGGTAGAAAGGCTTAAAGGTGGGTGAGGACAACATGCAGGAGGCAAGATGCAGAAAAGAACTGTAGGTGGCCAGGCACAGTGATGCATCCTGATGAGGCAGAGGTCAACAGGCTCCGGCAGAAAGTCAAATCTTGGAAATATACAAGTAGAGAGAATCAGAGAGTAGAAAATGAAGCACTGGGGAAAAAAACATCCCAGATGGTCAGAGGAACGAACAACTGAAGGGCTCCAGCAGGGAGAGTAGCAGGAGTTCTAATCAGATCCACATGAAGGAGCGAAGCGTCCAGTCCAGGAGCAAGCCTCCAGAAAAGGCAGAGATCCCCAGGCACCTCCGAGGTCTGCAAGAGGAGGCGAGAGAAACATTGAAAAGTGGTTTAAGGCACAGAAGCAGGTCCTGCCTCGCATGAGGGGTGGGCACACCACGGAGGGGCAGATTGAGTTGCGCCCGAGACCCTCCTGGTCCTGAAAGGCATCCCGGGCGGGGTGGGGCTGGGAATGAGGCGGCCCACCAGGAGGGCGAGAGGTGGAACCTGGGCGTGACAGAGGTCCTGAACAGACCGGAGAGTATGCCCCGAAGCCTGAAGGGAATCCAGGATGGACTGAGCACCAGGTCCAAACAGCAGGTTCCCAGAAAAAGGGGCAGTGGTGACTGACAGCTGGACGCTAGGCGGCAAACCCGAGACCCCCAGCCAGGTGAAGCGCCTAAAGGCGATGCAGGAGGCCAAGAGGTGGGCCGATGCATCAACCACAGCGAAGCACGCATTGAGCAAGTGACGGGAAAGGGAGGGCATGACAAACAGTGGCTGAGCTGATTAGGGTCACGAGGAGCAAGCTGAGCGGAAGCAGAACGAAACCAAATATGAGAGCGTGCATGAAAATACACAGGAATCAAAGGCAGGACAACCATGGCAGGCTCCTCGGGAACGTCGAAGTAGGCAGCCATGTTCTGATGAAATGAGTCCTGATCCGCAGCAGGGAAGCCAAAAGTGTGCTGGATCTGCAGCATGAGCTTCATGAAGGAGGGATCAGGGGGTTCAGGCGGGTGGCATCCAAAAGGGAGGATGCGGACGGGGGGGGGGAACCAAGGTCTGAGAGGTCCCCATCAGGAACATCCCCCACAAAAGGATCCCCCATCCCAGAATCTCCATAAAGGGAGTCCACATAAATGGGAGGGGGAACAGGACGAGGCTGGACCCTAGCCCATAGACCGTAGGGCCTCCAGCACAATGCAGGCAATGCCCGGCACTTGTGACGGGGGGAGGTCCAGAAACGAAGGGCATCGCTAGGAGGGGGATGAGCCATCCCAGGAACCACTGACCCCGAATAGCGGGGAAGGCACTCCAACCCTCATGGTCCGGAACTGGCAAAGGGGTAAGGGACTCAGGGCTGGGTCCTCTCAGCAGGGCCAAAGGCCCGGGAAAAGTCACGCCCAAAGGGCACAAAATGGGTGATGGGGGGAGACCCCAGAGAACACAGAAACAAGATGCCGGGACAAGCGGGGGCATGGAAGCAAAGCCCGGCAGGGGCATCCCGGGGGGAAGCCCTTATCACCAAGGGAAGCATCCCTGTCGAGGAGGGAAAGCTCCTCCGTCAACAATGGAATCATCCCCGTTGACGAGAGACCAGAAACAAGCCTCTCCGTCGACGGTGGAAGCCATCCTATTGACTAGGCACGCAAAACATGCCGTTCCATCGACGGGAGAGTCATCCCTGTCAACGAGGAGTGCCCCGTAGACAGAGAATAAGCCTCCATTGACAAGAAAACAGCAGAATCATGTCTCATTGATGGGAGAAGAGCTCCCGTCGATGAGAGAGAGAGCAAAGAACACGTGTCCTCAATGGAGGAAGCATCCCGGTCGATGAGGAACGTTCTGTTGATGGGGCAACACAGCCTGTCGATGGGAGACATTCAGAAACAAGCTCCGGTGATGGGACGTGGCCTGAAGATAAAACAAGCCCAGCAGACTCAGTCGACGGGGGGAGCAGCCCCGACAACTACGAATGTTCTGTTGACGATGGAGGAGCCATCGACGGAGTAAGGTGGAGGGAGTGTGATGAGTGTGAATCCTGCTCCCTCCTATGCCTGGAATGAGTGCCCTTGACCAGGGAGCCTTTAAGGCAGCCCCCGAGGTTCATTCCAGCCTGGCTGGATGATCATCCATGAGCAAGTTCCAAGGCCCAGCAAGAGAGCCTGAGCCAGGGAGCAGCAGGGGTGCTGTTAGCAAAGAGAGCTGAGGGCACTGTGAGGAGCACAGGCCCAGCCTAGTGGAAGTAGAAGAGCCAGGTCCTGGGAGTAGTACACATTCCCAGGACCAGAGGCAGGAGCAGGGGTTGAAGCGAGTGGTGCACAGGCCCAGCACAGAGAAGCAAAATCGGGCTGGGCTGTTAACAGCAGCCCTAGTGAATCCCCAGACCCAGCAAAGGTGCCTGGGCCAGGGAGCAGCAGGTGTACCAGGAGCTCTAAAGGAACACCGGGCCTGCTGTATAAAAGCAGTTTGGGAGTACTGTGAGTAGGTCACAGGCCCGGAACAGAACGTAGAACAATCAGTTCAAGTTCGAGTCAAAGACGGCAACCCAGGAGGTCAGGAGAGCAGACTGTGCGAACTGAAGTCAGCAGGAAAATGAACAGAGGGTATTGGGGGCCGCCCACTCTTATACACATTTACAGGAAGTGATGTCGTGTGGGCAGCCCCCACGGAAGACTACTGGAAGAAGCTACCATGTGACAATGCCACCTGGTGGATACTCCCATAAGTAATGACTTACTGCAAGAGACCAGTCTGTAGAAGATCTACAGTTACAGGAAGGTAACCAATTCTTTTAGGGGCGTGGATACGGATCACTATCCACACTCTGGTCAGCTCCCAGCAGGTCTGAGGGCAGAGGGGGAAAGGCGCACACCCCTACTTGGCAAACAGAGATGGGAGAACCAAAGTCCCCAAACCAGCAGCCCAGCATGACTCAAGGTCGATGCAGTAGTGGGAAATGGAAGTGTGTGCTGACTTCCAGGCAGCAGCCCTGCAGACTTCCTGGATACGGACGTCCCTGGAAGCAGCCACCAAGGCAGCGGTATGTCTAATGGAATGAGCTCTAAGCCCTACAGGAGGCTCCCTAGCAGCTAATCTATAGCCAAGACCCCAACTTTTCTGTGGCACTTTGGGACCAAATTCTGTGGCAGGATTTCCATTTGCCAGAGAACTTCTTCGGCAAATATTTGTAATTTCTGTGGAAGTTCTGCAGCACCAATGAACTACCATGCAGCTGCATCAGTTCATCAATCAGACATCACATCCAAGGCAATGAATACGGCAACCAGGAAAGATGGGGAAACGCAAAGCACCACTACTTCACAAAAACCCACAAACCTTTATATTTAAAAAAAATGTGTGTGCTGTTAATGACGCTCAACCCCTTATGAGGAAAGGCTCCCCAGGCCACCACAAGGTGTCGTCTGTGCCCCAGAACACTGCTCTGTCCCTACCCCAAGCTGTCACAGGCGCTACAACCTGCAGATCCTTCCCCCAAGTCTCAGCCCATTCAACTGGCTCACAGAGCCCACGACCTAACTCTGGTCACCACCATAGGAAGGCAAAGTGATTTCCACTGGGTCAGCAGCAATCCCTGCAAACATTACTTCATTTCCAGCTGACTGAGTTTTTTTTGGGGGTCAGCATCAACACACACTGATGGACGTTTTCTCACGTTTAAAGGGGACATGAATGTTTTTAATGGTTCTTAGTCTTGTAAATAAGCCAATGTTTGATTAAACAATTTTCTTGTCCTGTTAGTTTTTCATATTCAGTTAATTGCTCATTGTGTATGCTGTTGCAGTCTTTGATTCAAGCACGATTTGTTATGCTCCAACTACTTGAAAACATGCGTAATATACGAGTGATATTCATGTGTACGTATTTTTTAAAGGGTCATTTGTCATAATCCCGATTTTGATATAGGCTTCCTAGTCATCATGAATGTTAATGGGCACGTACAGTATTTGAGAAATTTGTTAAAATCAAATTTACATTTACATTCCATACAGTGCTCAACCTGTTTACAGAAGTATGGATCGAGTGTCCCCCCAATGCATACATATACATATATCAGAGTTTAAAATGTAGACTGAATTAAATAATAGACGGGTGTGGTATAAAACATTCCCAGGACACCCAAGATGAGTACAGATCTTTTTTTTGGAAATCCTGCGCTCCATGGATACGACACTGCAGCTTCAGCTAAAGTAAAGGGCAAGGAGGACTGTAGCCAGAAAACATGTGAACCTGGTCTTCTGCCTTTAAAAAAAATTTGGAGTCTGAGGAATCATACTGTCAAAAGAAAACAGATTAATGGGCTTTTGTCACAATCGGTGATCAGTCGGCGTTTTAAGACGGCTTAATACGTACAGACTGCCTGCTGATTCTAGGCTATCAGGAGCCTGGATTATTTATTATTTTTTTTTTTTTTACTTTATTTTAATTATCATATAAGCATGACAGAAAATCATGCTACATAAAGCACACAGACCAATTCAAGTTGATACCATTGAGATACAGTAGTCTCTAAGATACAGGGTTATTATGCATGTGCCCTATTGTGGTACAACATTCAGGGGAAACAATAATTAATGCCATCATTGAGTCCTTTTATGCGCTGTACAGGAAGTCCATGATCCACATGGCAGAGAAACCTCAAATAGGACTGTCCAGCAAGTCCAGTCCAAAAATGCCAGTATCCCCTTTAAAAAGGGGAAGAAATGGTGCCATGTTAAATGCTTAATGTTGAAATATCAACTATATTTGTAGTAGCTAAATTTAAAAAAAATCTATACCGAGTTACTAAGGAAACTTTCCCCTCATTGCCCCCGACCAACAAAAACGTAATCCTCATTTTAATACATGTCGAGGCTTAATAAATGAGCAATTCACTCGCAATAGAAAAAACAATAGGCGGGGTAATCACCTACCTTAAACACCAGTTTTAGTGGTTATGAGCAAACGGTTCTGACGGCAAACCACACAACTAGCTGTCCAGGGACAGACACACAACAAAGAAGAAAAACACTTTTTTTTTTTTTTTTTTTTAAATCAGAAATACTGAGGCCTAGTCTTCTCGGTAAGAAAGTCATGTAGGGCTTAGAAGCTCCTATTCATCCACCTGGTCCGCTGTTCTCAGTCCTGTATCCACCGCCCGACGATCGGTCCACTTCCCCGCCTCCACCAGGTCTGAGAAGATATAAACCTTGCTCTGGAATACCGGCCAAAGTCTTGCAGGGAAGATCATGGAGTGTGGAATCTCCATTGCTCTCAACTGTCACCGAACGCCATCAAAGCGCTTCCTGCACTGTCGCGGTGGCATAACTTATGTCAGGGAAGAAATGGATCTGGTTGTTATCTTGAAATAAAGGGGCTTGTTTCCTGGCATATTTTAATATTTTATATCTCTCCCCTACACCAGTTGTAATCAGCACGAGTGTTTGAGGTAGTTCGGAGTTAGATGCCTTACCCCGCGGAGTGATTCTATAGGCTTTCTGGATGCCCCAAGACTCCTCTTCCCCTTCAGGTATTAAATTATCTGTGAGCCACTGCCTGAGATACATTAAGGGGTCATCCCCCTCCAATCCTTCAGGTAAACCAATAATACGAATATTAGCAGCTCTGGATTGATTTTCAAGTGTCTCAAGCCTAGCACGAAGGTGCTGATTTTCTTTCCCCCATTAGAGCTGTGGCTCCCATAGAAGCGTCGGCTTGCTTTTTAATCTGACTCACTTCCTCCTTTAATCCACTAACAGCTGTCTCTAAAATTACCACTCTGCTGTTAAAGTCGTCTACTTTAGTGTTTAGAGATGTCACCGACTGGATCAGAAGTTGCAGCTTGTGGCCCAGTGTCTCAATAGTTTCTCCCATGCCTGAAGTTGTCGGAGGCTGCGTGATATCATCAGGAGGCAAGGCCCCAAAGTTTTCTTTACTTTTTGCTCCGCCACCTTGCTGTTTGTCTTTTTTTTTTTTTTTTGGATTGCCCATTTTTGTAAAGTCGAGGTTGCTCTTTTCGATTATAAGGAGAAATTGCAATAAAGCTTCCAAATACAATTTTTGGCAAATATAGGTGTAGTTTCCTTAGAGCTCCAGAAAACTGCTGCACAGGCTCCACAGTCCCCCGGATTTTTGTTAATTTCAAGCGTCTCTTCTCATTCACCTGGCAATCTGTTTCACCTACTCGATGAAAGGAAATGAACCCCTTTAGGAAATAATTTAAAAGATACATATATAAAGCTGGCAATATGGAAAGTGTAAACAACCTAAAATAACTGATGCTGGGCAGTAGCGCAGTGGAAACAAGCAGAGACAGAAAACAGAAGGGGAGCAGTACTGAGGATGTGGTTGAAAGTCAGCATGAGAGAGCTCAGCTGGCAGTAAGGAAATGGAAACCTGTGGAGCAGGGGAATGAAAAGGAGAACACGTGTGCAGCTGCCAGAGAATAAATGGTGACGTGGAAAGCACTGAGTTTTAGAGGGAAAATTGTTTTTGAGTTCCTGCTCAGAGTGGGTAAAGATGTCCCACTTACAGCGAGTCATGCTGTGGCAGGTCATAGGAAGGCTGGGCATAACTTCCACAGTCAGGAGCAACTTCCACGGTCGGCCCCAAATTCCGCGGAAATCTGCAGCAAATACCGGGGCCGCGGAACCGCAGAAAACTCAGGGCCTGGCCTATAGCAGAGGTCAGTGCAGGATGTTATCCACCTGCCAATCATCTGCTTTGCTGCCGGTCTGCCAGATGCAGATTCAGCGTAAGTGACAAACATCTGGCGGGCCTCTTCCCTAACTCCAGATGTGCGTGCCACATAATAAGGGAGTGCACTCTGCAGGTCCAGTGTATGGAGCTTGTGATCAGACTCCGAAGATGGACTGGTAAAGTATACCGGTAAGTTCATCAACTGGTTAAGGTAAATCTCCAATACAATCTTCAGAGGGAACTTCAGGTTCAGGTCCACTGAGAATGCCTCGAGCTCTCTGATCCTTGTGACTGTCGTAATGGCCATCAGGAAGACAGTCTTCTATGACAGATGTGATATCTCACACCTGAGCATTGGCTCCAAAGGCCTGCCCATCAGCACAGCCAACTCCAGCAGCAGGTGCCATGCTGGAGGTGGTTCACACACCAGAGGAGACAGGTGGTCCAGGCCCTTGAAAAAGCACCTGACCAGCTGGCCCGGTGGCACAGAGGGTTAAGGCATCTAGCCTCATCTCACGTCACGCTGGCAACCCATGTTCGGGAACGACCTAGTGTCGTCTGACAGCTGGCCGGGGGAGTACAAGCAGGATTGAGCCGCCTATTGGCAGCTCTCCTCTTCTGGGGTGGATGCTGTCCCTCCTGTAGTCCCGTCACCACTGGGTGGAGGTCCAGTGGTGGTGCAGGCAAGGAAGGCGTCGGCTAGTAGGGTGGGGTGCTCTGCAGTGCCTGGTGTACACATGCCTCCACATGTGTACATCAGCACCCTGGACGCGAATGGGTAGGGATGGGCAAAAACGGAAAAACCTACAAAATGTAAAAACCAAAAAAAAGAAAAAGCACCTGACCACCACCTCCTGAGCCACAGTCCGCTTACTAGCCTATGTTCGGTAAGTAAAGATAGCTGTCTGATACACTTTAAGGTGTCATCGCCCACAGTCCCAAATGAGAGAGAGGGAGTCCAGGATGCTAGCCATAGAGCAAGAAAGGAGATCAAGCTCCTTGCCCTGACACCAAATGGAAAATCTCTTTCATTTCAAGACATAGCATCTGTGAGTCGACTCCTTCCGTGAGGCCTCCACAATGTGGAGCACATCATCAGAGACCTAATGCCTGGAACTCTAGTCACTCAGGAACCAGGCCGTGAGGTGCAAACTGTACGTCGGGATGCAGGACCATCTTCTGATGTCAGGTCAGGAGATCTGTGCAGAGAGGTAGTTGTCACGGAGGTCTGCTGCTGAGGCTGAGGAGATCCAGGTACCAGAACTGCCTTGGCCAGTTAGGAACTATTAGGATCATCTGCGTCTTGCCCTTCAGTGCCTTGGCCACTACCTTGTGGACTAATGAGAAGGGAGGGAATGCATACATGTACATGAGGCCTGGGGTCCAGGGCCTCGTAAAGGCATCCCCCAACAGTGTCCTGGACTATGGGGGGTACAAAATAGGCAGTCTGGCATTCTCCCAGGAGGCAAACAGGTCCACCAGAGGAGTGCCCCACTGGGAGAAAAGGTAATTCACCACCTCCTGATTCAAGGTCCACTCATGAGACATCAATAATATCCAGATCATCTGCAGCCAGGCTGCACAAGAGGGTTCAGATGCACGGGGCCTCCCGACACAAGGGAAGGAGTGAGTTCTGCCCTGCATGTTAAGGCAGAACATGGTCATGGTACTGTCCATTTGGACCTGCATGACCGGAATCTGTGGGCTCCTAGGTGGGCTCCCCATCCCAGAGAATCTTCCGTCGTAAGTGTGACATTTGGCTATGGAAGGACAAACAGAGTTCATTCCTCCAGGTGTTCTGGGATCAGCCACCACTGCATGGCATCCCACATTAGCTGGGTCACTGTGCCTGGCTGGTCCAAGTTGCCAACTCCCACTGGAGGTGGCGCATCCTTCAGTGTGTCCAATGGACCATGCTGGTGCAAGATGCCATGTATTCAGCAGCCTCAGGAAATCCTGGGCAATGCACAACAGCCAGACCTGAAATGACTGGGCAAATTAAGGTCCATTGCCTGGTCTGCAGGGAGGCAGGCCATGGTTGGCAGGAAGTCTATTCCTGCCCCGATGAACCTGATCACCTGTGCGGGTACCAGTTCGGACTTCTCCGGGTTGACCATCAGGTCCAAGTCTTGGCAAGTCTGGAGAGCCAGATCTCTGGCTCTCTCCACGGCCTTTTTCTATGAACCGGCTAACAGCCAGTCATCCAGACAGGGGTACACCCTGACAACTAGGTGCTGCAGGTATGCTGCCATCACTGCCATGCAGTTGGTGAAGACCCTGGGAGCTGAGGAGAAGCTAAAGTGCATGACCTGAAACTGGTACAGGACCCCCTCTGCTCAGAACTGCAGGTACCAGCTGTGAGATTGATGGAATGAGATGTGGAAAAACGCATCCTGGAGGTCTTAGGGAGCAAAACCACATATTCTGCTCCAGTGACGGAATGATCAGATTCACAGTGGTAAGACTCTCGGCTCCGCCCCATGACGCCAGATCTAGCCCGCTGGAGGCTCAGGTTGTGTGTCGAAGCCGGGGAGGTCGGATGGGTCGTGTGGATGAACAACATATACCATTCCTAGAACTCCTGTTACAGGTGAGTAACCTGTATTTCTAGGGACATGGATATGTTGTTCATCCACACTGTCTGGCAGACTCCTAGCAGTTCTCCGGGAGGAGGGAGGCAAGGCGCACACCCCCTACTTAGGGACTAAAGACTGGAGAACCGAGGCTCCAAAACCAGCATCCCGGCGTGACTCAAGGTCGATGTGGTAATGGGTAATAAAGGTGTGTGCTGACTTCCAGGTAGCAGCCCTGCAGATTTCCTGGATAGGGACATCCCTGGAAGCAGCCACTGATGCAGCAGTATGGCGGGTAGAATGAGCTCTTATCCCTCTGGGAGGCTCCATGCCCGCCAACTTGTAGCAGAGATCTATGCAGGAGGTGACCCACCTGCTTATCGTCCGCTTGGCTGCAGGTCTGCCGGGTGCGGCTTCAGCGTAGGTGACAAACAGCTGGCGAACCTCTCCCCGAATTTCAGCCATGCGCTCCTTATAATAAGCGAGCGCCCTTCTAGGGTCCAAAGTATAGAGCCTGTATTCGGCCTCCGAGGTGTGATTGGGGTAGAACACCGGCAGAGTCAACACCTGGTTAAGTTGAAACTCCGACACCACCTTCGGAAGGAATTTCGGGTGGGGGCGCAGGACAACCTTGTCCCTGTGGAAGACCAGGTAAGGAGACTTGATGCAGAGCACCTGGAGTTCTCCCATCCTTCTGGCTGACGTGATAGCCACCAATAAGGCGGTCTTCCGCGACAGGTGAGAGAGTTCACCTGTGCATTGTGAATAAGATGCCGCATAAGAGCTTGCCAATACCAGCAGTAAATCCCGGAGGTGGAGGTTCTCGCACCGAGGAAATGTGATCAAGGCCTTGAAAAAGCGCCAGACCACCTTCTCCTGCGCCACCGACTGCTCCCCGGCCCGCGCCCGGTAAGCAGAGATGGCTGCCAGGTGCACCCTTAGGGTCGTCGACCTAAGCCCTTGACTAGAAAGGGACCATAAATAGTCCAAGATGCTTGCCAAAGGACAGGAGAAGGGTCCAAGCCCTTGCCCTGACACCAAATGGAAAATCTCTTCCATTTGAAGGCATAGCATTTCCTGGTCGACTCCTTACGGGACGCCTCAACAACATTGAGGACCTCGTCGGAAAGACCCAATGCCTGGAACTCTAGCCGCTCAGGAACCAGTCCGTCAGGTGATGGATTGAAGGTCCTGATGGAACACCTTCCCCTGATTGACTGAGAGCAGGTCCGGGCGAGCTGGAAGCTGCCTCGGGAGCCTGGAGCTGAGGCTGAGGAGATCTGGGTACCAGAACTGGCGGGGCCAGTCTGGGGCTATCAGAATCACCTGCGCCTTGTCCCTCCTTGCTTTGAGAAGCACCTTGTGAATCAAGGGAAATGGGGAAAGGCGTAGAAGAGCCCGGGTCCACAGCCTCGAGAAGGCATCCCCCTGCAGCGAGCCCTGCTGAGGGGGGGCATGAAAGCCTTCAGCCCAGCGTTCTCCCTGAGGCAAACAGGTCCACCTGAGGTGTGCCCCAGTGGGAGAACAGATTTTGTACTACCTCCGGCAGGAGAGACCACTCGTGAGATGCAGCCCCTATCCGGCTCAGGGCATCGCCAGGGTGTTGGAGGCTCCTGCCACATGAATGGCTAGGAGATCCGCCTCCAGGCTGCGCACGAGTGACCAAATGCAGAGAGCTTCCTTGCATAGAAGCATGGAGCGCATCCCGCCCTGGCGGTTTAGGTAGTACATGGTCGTGGTATTGTCCATCTGGACTCTGACCACTTGACCCCAGAGAAACGGAGCAAAGGCGGTGAGAGCTAGGCGGACCGCTCGGAGCTCCAGCAGGTTGATGTGGCATCGGGACTCCCGCAGGAACCAGAGGCCGTGTGCTCGGTGTTCCCCCAGATGGGCACCCCAACCCATCAGAGAGGCATCCGTCGATAGAGAGACCGTCGGCTCGGGCGGACAAACGGGATGCCCTCCTGCAGATGAGATGGAACGGTCCACCACCGGAGGGCGTTCCACATCTCCTGGGTCACTATCACTAGCTGGTCCAATGGATCGCAGCTGGCCAGTCCCCACTGAAGGGGGCGCATGTGCCAGCGTGCCCAACGGACCACGCTGGTACAGGCTGCCATGAGACCCAGGAGGCGCAGGAAGTCCCGGGCAGGGCGCGATTGCCCAACCAGAAATGATTGGGCAAAGGAGGTAAGAACCTCGGCCCTGTCCGCCGGGAGCCGTGCTCTGGCTCGAAGAGAGTCGAGCTCTGCCCCGATAAACAGAATCACCTGCTTTGGCTCGAGTTACGACTTGGCTTCGTTGATGAGAAGGCCGATTTGAGAGCAAACCTGGAGGGCCAAATCTCTGGACCGCTCCACCTCCTGTCTGGAGGGGGCTGCTATCAGCCAATCGTCCAGGTAAGGGTACACCCGGACCCCTCGGCACCGCAGGAAGGCTGTCACCACTGCAATGCATTTGGTGAAGACCCTGGGAGCTGGAGACAGGCCAAAGGGTATGGCTCGGAACTCGAAGAGGGATCCCTCCGCTCGAAAGCGAAGGAATCTCCGATGTGACGGACGGATAGGGACATGAAAGAACGCGTCCTGCAGGTCCAGAGAGCAGAACCACACGCCGTGTTCCAGGGATGGTATTATCTGAGCCAGAGTGACCATCCTGAAGGTTCGAGACCTTGGGAACTTGTTCAGGCGTGTAGGTCGAGAATGGGCGCCAGCCCCGTCCCGTTGGAACCAGGAAGTACCTGGACACAAACCCTGGGTCTGAGAGGTCGCTACCTCCTGATCACCTCCTTTGGAGGAGAGCGATGTCGGCCCGACGAGCCGACAGTGAGGCTGCGGACCCCAAGGCCCCCCGAGGTGCGACGGCTCTGAAGGGCGGAGCCTGCTCAAATTCTAGAGGCAGGCCTTTTCCCACCACCTCCAGTACCCATCTGTCTGTGGTAATAACGGACCAGGCGGAAAGGAAGTGCCGGAGCCGTCCTCCCACGGGGGGAACCTGGGGTAAGGTGACGGGGTTGGGGGCGACACCCCTCAGCCCGTCACTGGGCAGGCTTGGAGGAGGAACCGGCCGAGGGACCTCCTGGGCCTTTACCTCCCTGCTTCCTGTTGGAGGAAGCTCTGGGCTTGGGATGCCAAACCTGAGCCTGCTGGCCCTGACGTTGCTGGGCCGGACGCGCTGGGGGCGCAGAGAGCGAAGGAGCTTAGGCTGTGGTTTTGCGGCCTTTGTCCTTCTGAGCAGAGAGACAGAGTCAAGGTAGCATTGGACTTCTCGATCCTCTGCAGGTGACCTTCCACCCCAGGGCCGAAGAGGTCAGTCCCCAAAAAGGGAACATCCGCCAACTTGTGCTGGGTATCCGAAGTAAAGGTGGATATCCTCAGCCAAGCCCGACGACGCATAGCCACTGCAGCCGCCACAGACCTGGCACATGAGTCCCCAATGTCTAAAGCAGTCTGGAGCTGCTGTTTGGCCACTGCCATGCCCTGGTCTCGCACCTGCCTGACCGTAGTCTGCAGATCCGCGGGAAGATGAGGGACGACCTCATCCAGGGAGCCCAACAGGGCATGAGAAAAATGTGCCATGAGGACGACCGAACTGGCCTGACGAAGACCAAGAGAGGACGCAGCATAGACTTTTCGCCCGGCATAGTCCAATTTCTTGGACTCCTTGTTGGGAGGTTTGTCCACATCCCTAACGTTCCCGGCACACTGGAAAACGCTGTCGGTAACCAACCCCTCAGCCGAGGGGTGTTCCAAAAAACCGGACTGGCCATCCTGGCCGAAGGCGCAGGACAGGAAGCAGGACGCTGCCAGAGCTCCAAGGCCGGACCCACTATGGCCTCGGCCACCAGAAAGGCCTCCGTAGGGGAATCCCCTCGGTCCAGAATCTCCGTGAGGGGATACCTGGCCCGTTTAGAAATGGGTTCGAGCTTCATCCCGGTGGACTCCGAGATGAGCCGAAGCAATCCTAGGAAGGACAAAGGGCTATCGTCCACCGACTGTCCTCCTGAGGACTCCAAGTCCATTCGCTTGGAGAAAAGGGAGGAATCATCCTCGGACTTGGAAGAGTCCTCAAAGAGCTGCCTCAGGCCTGAGCCACCCTCCACCTGCCGAGGTCTATCGGGAGTGAGGGTGACAGACAGCCTATGGGGCAGTCCCTGAGCCGACCGAGAATTTTTGGTCGGAGCCCCAACTAACGGCTGTGGAGGCGGAGGTTCCACCGGAATCGGTGATGCAGCTGGAATTGGCCAAACAACCAGCCTGGGAACAGGCTCCTCGGCTAAAACGAGGGGTTGTTTCGGCCACTCCGGTGACAGCCACTTAATGGCCGGGGAAGACGACGGCGTCGGCTTGTTCCCAGTCAGAAGGAGCTGTTGCCACATGAGTTCCTCATACCTCCGACTTAACTTGCACCGAAGCCTCCCCTCGTCCGAGGAGGAGGAAGAGGATGAGCGGCGGCGCCACTTGCCGCGGTGCCAAGACCGAGACCGCCTATAACGGCGGGATCGGCTGGACCACGAAGACATCCGAGATCGAGACCGAGAACCTCGGCTAGGCCGAGGACGGTGCGGGGAGGTGTCGCGGGGAATCGGCACTCCCCTCGGTTCAGACGATTCCACTGAAGGCTCCGGAACCGGAGGCACAGACGAGCCGACGGGATCCTCAACTCCCACCGGGGGAACCGGGGAGAGGGGATTCTCAGCTTCTGCAGCCGACAACCCGTCAGCGGGTCGAAAAAAATCTCGACCCGGCGTCGGCCGGAGTCTCGGTCAACTGGCCTGACGGGGACACCGTGAAACCAGTGGCCAAGCAGAGGGGTCGATCAAGCTGACTGCCGACAACTAGGGGAGAGGGATCTTTCCCGCTCCCAAGAGCGTCGACGGTGAGACTTACTCTTGTCCCTCTTTTTGGACCGAGAAAACGGTCCAGAAGAAGTTGGACCCTCACCTTTTGTCGAGAGGGTCAGACAAAGCTCCTTAAAAGAAGCCGAATAAGAGGCACCGAGAGATAGCAGGACAAAAGCCGCAGCCAAGGTAGAAGTGGCCCGCACCGCCTCCTCTTCGAGGGCGATCATCTGCTCGAGCTGATCCACCGAGCCCGCCGCCACAGACACCGCCGACCGGGCCTCTTTTGACTTAACCGGAGGAAATCTTTTCTCGGGACGCCCCAGTTATAAACGGGCAGCATGGTCTTCGAGGATGCAGGCCGAAAAGGAAGAGCACAGGTCGCAGGCCTGCGGGTCGTGCTCAAGACCCAAGCAGTAAACGCACGTGGAGTGCGGATCCGTCCGAGACATCTTCTGCCCGCAAGGGCATCTCCGGAAACCAGGAGTCGATTTGTCCATCGCAGCTGCGAGGGAGAGAAGACCAAAGTCTTTTTAGCAAAAACTTTTTAATTTCGAAAATTCGAAGAACTAGGAACCAGTCTTACACGCAGAACGTTAAGGAGGGAACCTGAGCTTCCAAGCGGTAAGGAAGATCTGGCATCATGGGGCGGAGCCGAGAGTTTTACCACCCAGGTGGGTGGGAGGAGCCATCTTGAAGACCTTCCGGCAAGATTTAAAGCGGCAAGGAACCTGCCAGACAGTGTGGATGAACAACATATCCATGTCCCTAGAATGGAGAATTCCTTTCAGAAAGGTTTTTGAGACCTCCAACTGAACGACAGGTTTCCCATCCACAAAGGAATGATAGGCTGAAATAGCAGACAGGTGGACCTTAAGGAAGGGACAGCTTAGACCAGAGTCAGCCAGGTGCAACAGGTACTCCATGACCTGAAGAGCTGAGCAAGTGAAGGGGTCCCAGCCCTTGGATGCAGCCCAGATGGAGAAACACTTCCATTTCATTGCGTAGGTGAACCTGGTGGAGGGTTTTCTAGCTTCCACAAGAACCTGAACGACCCTCTAGGAAATTCCAAAATGTGCCACAATTATGTCTGAAAGAGCCATGCATGAAGATGCAGGGTCCTGAGTCCCGGATGCACTAGTCTGCCCTGATTCTGCGTCAACAGATCGTGTTGAAGAGGAAGGGAAACTGGGGAACTGCTGCATGAGTGGGAACTAGACCTGCCTCGGCCAGAGGAAGGCTATGAGGATCATCCGAGCCCTCTCTGTCTGATGTTTCAGAAGGACACAGTGTACAATGGGAAAGGGTGGGAAGGCATACAAGTACTTCCCTATCCAGCAAAGCTACAATGCGTCACACCAGAAATCACCAGGCTCTGGAACAAGCGAGCAAAAACTGGGATGTTTTGCGTTGTATCGGGAGGCAAAGAAATCTACTTCTGGTCATCCCCATCGGTGGAACAACAGATCATCCACTTCCTGATTTAAATCCCATTCATGAGCTTGAAACGACGTTAGACTGAGGCCGTCCGCCAAGATGTTGTGGATGCCTGGGACATGCACAGCTGTGAGAAACAGACCGTGCTGGACTGCCCAGCACCACACCCGCATCGCCTCCCTGTCTGCTGATCTACCAGACCACAGACATATTGTCCGACTGGACTAGCAGTGTTCCCGTCGACAAGATGGGCTGGAACGCCTGCAGGGCATACAGCACAGCTCTCATCTTCAATATATTTTTGTGGAGAGACATCTCCAGCGGAGACCACAATCCCTGTATTCTGTAATTCCCCAGGTGGGCTCCCCAACCCAGACAGGAAGCGTCTGTGGTGAGGGTCCATAAGGGAGGGGGTGTCCGGAAAGGTAACCCCTGAGTCAAATTCTGAGGATCCTGCCACCATACCAGGTCTTTCTTGAGAGCGCTGGACACTAGGACAGGTTGATCTAGGTCATCCGAGTGCTGATCCCATTGGAAGTGTAGCGTCCATTGGGTGATCCTCATGTGTAATCTGGCCAAGGAAACCCTGGAGATGGTCGCCACCATGAGGCCAAGATGACGCAAGAACGCTCTGGCGGGAATATGCCTGGAGGAGAGGACTAGACTAACCTGCTTCCGCAGAGTGTCTGCTCTCCCCGGGGGGCAGGAAGGCTCTGCACTGGACTGTGTCCAAGACTGCTCCAATAAATTGAAGCCTCTGGGAGGGGAGCAGGGACAACTTGGGAAAGTTGAAAATAATCCCCAGTTGGGGAAAAAGGTACAGTGTGAAGAAAAGAGATTCCTCTAGGCTGGCCCTGGATGGGGCCGCTAAGAGCCAGTCGTCTAGGTAAGGGAACATTGCGAAACCCCGACGGCGTAAAGCTACTGCCACCACCGCTAGGCACTTGGTGAAGACCCTGGGTGCCGAGGAAAGGCCAAAGGGGAGGGCCGAAAACAAAGTGCTCCCCCTGGAAAAGGAAACGCAGGAAACAGCAGTGGCCTGGGAACATTGGAATATGCAGGTAGGCATCCTGCATGTCCAGTGCACAAAGCCAGTGGTCCTTCTGCACAAATAGGTTCAGCCGGCTGAGGTCCAGGATGGGTCTGGGGTCGCCCCTGTCTTTTTCGCAACCAGGAAGAAATGAGAGTAGAACCCTTTTCCCCTCTCGGATGGAGGGACTGGCTCTGTGGCTGACTTCTGCCTCAGGGCCAGGATTTCCTCCTCGACCAGCAGCGCCTGGTTCGGGGGAGTACTGGGAATGACCTGGAGATGAGTTTGAAGGGAACTCCAGAAACTCTATGGCGTGCCCTCTTAAAATGAGTTGCAGGACCCACGAGTCTGAGGTAATGGCCTTCCACTCCTGCATGCGGAGGGCGAACCTTCCTCCCACTGGCTCCACACTGGAGAGTGGAGGAGGGGGAGGGCTGGACGAGTCAGCAAGCTGAGGAGCAAGGGGGAAGAGACCCTCCAGCCGCTCTCTGGGTTTTTGAGGCGGGGGAGAGGAAAAAGAGGATCCCGTAGCTTTTCTCTTGTTTTGGTGCCTGTTAAAGAGCTGTTTACCCTGCCTCCTATTTTGGCGCCGAAAGGGCGATTTCTTCTGAAAGCCCGTTCGTTACATAGACTTAACTAATATCAAAGACTGGCCGCTGTCCTGGAGACCTGTAATAAAGTCTTTTGTGTCTCCCCCAAAGAGGACTGAACCTCTGAAGGGAGCATCCTAGATAGCTGACTGGACGTCTGCAGAGAGTCTAGAAATGCATAGCCGAGCATATTTTCTGAGAGACACAGCTGTGGTGGAGGAATGAGCCACCGCGTCCACCGAATCATAAGTGGCTCTGGGCGCATATCTGCACTGTATTTTGGACAGGCGCAAATCTTTGGTTAGTTCCTCCTTGAGGTCCGAGGCCTCCAAAAATTGGATACGGGCCTCAAGCTTGGCCATAGTTGCCTTTTGGAAAGAAACCATGTGTGCCACATAGTTGAGGGAATGGAGGGCGCATGTAGAGGAAGAATAACGTTTCTTTCCAAATTGGTCAAGCTGCCACGATTCCTTATCTGGCGGACAGGTGCTCATATGTTTCAGCGTGGCCAAACAATCATGAGCAGCCGCTATAACTAGAGAGTCCAACTTGGGATGGGAGTCCAGAAAGGAAATACCCTCAGGCTCATGGTATATCCAGTCTGCCTTCTTTGTTATGGCCAGAATAGAGTGTGGCAGCTGCCAAATGGTAGTGGTGAGGTCCTCGTGGGGGGCTATCCATGGGGGGGACAGGAATAGGGGAAGCAGTCTCCAAGTCTAGGTGCTCCACTAGACGTTTGCTTTTTGGGTCCTGCTCCTCCGCATTCCAGCTGTTAATTTGCTGAGTGATGCGGAGGAGCTCAGTAAAAGAGGGATCCTCCAGAGGGGATTTGGGCGATTCTTTGCCCTTGGCCACAGAGGACTGCTCACCAGATAAGGCTTCTGAAGAGTCCTCCTCAGAGTCAAATGAACCTTTTCCCTCAGGGGTTCCAATGTATGGCAGGATGGCCTCCTGGGGGGCTGCGCCCGAAATGTGCACTGTGGTAGAGTGAAGAGAGCTGGCTGGTGACATGGAATTGGGGGGGGGAGACTACCGGGCCCGGCAGCCGTTGTTCCAAGTCAGAGACCAGCTGGGATCTGGCATCCTTTCACTAGGAGTGTAACAGGGTTTAAAAGTCCTGTTGAGGTGGAGGTGTAGGAGGCGGAGAAGTAGGGGTGGGTGGAGGGTGCTAAAAAGGTGCGCCCAGCCCTGCATACTGAGGAGGAGGGTATCCCTGATAACAGGGATAGCTAGGAGTCCGATACCCATGGTAGAAAGTTTGGGGAAAAGAACCCATCGTCGGACCAGAAAGTGGATAAGCTGGCGTCTGGAACCCTGAATAGGGATGATACCCTGGCAGATGACTCAGTTCTGTCGGGGGTCTCGAAGGACCTGGAAAGGTATCCTGCATCGGATTGGCTGACATCTGAGAGTCTGACGTTGGGACAGCCAACATACGTGGATCTGATGTCAGGCCTGGCATAGCAATAGCCTGCATCGGCTGCAAACAAGGGAGGTTAAATAAAGTGTCCAGCGATGCCCCATGCATCAAAGAGGGGGCACCCAGCAGAAAAGGCCCTGATGGCGGAACCGTAGGAAGGCCCAATGGAGGAGAAAGGAGGCCAGGAGCCCTCGTGAGAATTGGGTCTGGCGTTGGTATCTCCGGAAGGGTGTCCACGGGAGGGACCTGGGGCACAGCCACTGGAGTGGGAGAGAAGTCCACCTCCAAAGGGCCCACTTCCTCCTCCATCCCAGATGTGACATCTAGGGTAGGAGGTTCCACCAGAGGAGGTGAAGGACCTGGGAGGAGGGCTGATCAAGGGAGGTAGGCGGGCTTGGCCGGGCGTCGGGTAAGGTGGTGTCAGCCCCCAACAGGCGAGCTACATCCGGGTGGTCATCCAAAACTTGGGCGACTGGCTGATCAGACAACAGAGGGACCGGGCGAAGGAGGGGAGTACCCTAGACCAACTTTTCGGTCTGTGTCGTGCAGATCCCTGCCTGGTTTTTGGGATCCAGCTTACTGATGACCATGCGGGCCCTGGAGGAGCCGGGGTCCAACTTAGCGATAGAAACCGGGCGTTCGCCAGAGGAGCCGGCAGACGACTTACCAGTGGAGATAGGTTGAAAAGAAACAGAGGAACCTGGAGAAGTCCCAGACGTGACCTGGACAACCACAAGAGCAGGTGAAGCGGGAACGGCCTTGCTGGTAAAAGGTTTGCTGGAGGTAACTCTGTTCCGATCCTCCATGCACTCCCATTCCCTGTGCTTCTCTGTCCTTTTTCTTCTGTTTGGACTCCAAAGAAGGGGAAGATGCAGTATCCCTCAATTTCTGCATCTCCTTTTCAGGAGTGGCCATTCTGGACTTCAGTAATGGGCCTCCAAAGCCTGCAGTCTGCATTTGTGTTTAGCCCAATTGAAAGGCTGCAATCAGGACAGGCCGCAGTGTCATGGTTCGGGCCTAGGCAGAAGAGGCAGCAACGATGGCCTTCCCAGTGAAGGGTCTCTGCGCCGCACTTCTTCTTAGTCTTTGAAGTTGGTGGTGGAGAAGACATAAAAGAAGCTAAGAATGGACTGAAAACTTGGAAAAATAAGGTAGAAAATGGCAACTGACTGAGCAACATTCACCGTGAAGTTCTTGTGCAGGTTGACAGCGGGAAAGAACTGAAAGGCAGACATGGGGACAGCCCACTATACAGGGTCACGCTGATGTCCGTCACGTGACGTCAGGTGGGCGGTCCCCCACCAGACACTGCTAGCAAAAGTTTGCCATGCGGTCCAGACACCAGGGGGCACAGTCCTACATGTTATGACCTACTGCAGCAACCCTCTCGAAGTAAGATCTTGTGTTTCCACGTGAACTGGTTCAGATCATGCAGCTCCAATATGGGGTGCCAGACCAGAAAGTGCCTGGACATATATTTTTGCAAGGAGCTGAGCAATGTCCTCCCATATGGCAGACAGCATGTCCCAGGACACCCTTGACTACAGAGACGCATGGAGGCAGTAAGGCAAGGGAGCCTAGAAGTCCAGAGGCAACCCTCTGCCCACTATGTCCAAAACTCAGCTGTACACTATGACAGTGGATCAACATGGCAAAAAGTGATGTGGCCAACCTCCTATGGGGAATACAGGCAGGGACAGGACAGGTGGAAGGATGACATCCTCCAACCAGTTACTTGGCAGCTTTGGCAAGGGGCACTGGTGGCTGCAGCTGGAAGGCCACCAAAATCCCTACCCCCCACCTTTCAGGACCTTGAATCCTTAGAATTGGGCTTGGGGTACCAAGCCTGGCACTGCCCCTGTTGGGGTTGCTGCCAAGGAGGCTGTGGCTAAAAGGACTGATACTGGACAGCTTGTTTCTTAGGCTTCTTTTTCATGTCCTTCTAGGATGATGCACAGAATCCAGGATGGCAATGGACTTCTCAATATGGGTAAGAGATCCTTCCACATCAGGACCAAAGAGGTCAGTGACCAATACAAGTATATCGGCCAGCTTGTGCTGGATGTCTGCTATGAAGGTGGACAGATGCATCAGGTCCTGTGACGCTCAGAGATGGCCGCTGTCATGGCACAGGCACATGAAGTGCCAGTGTCCAAGACTGTCTGGAGCTGCTGTTTAGCCAGCGACTGACCTTCACCTCTGATGGCCCTCACCGCCAACTGCTAACCAGCCGGGAGGTAAGGAAGCATGGAATCAAAAACTCCCATCAGGGAGTGAATGAAGTTGGCCATCATCATGGCACAGCTAGCCTGACAGAGACCCAAGGACACCACAGTGTACACCTTTTTAGCTATGTGGTCAGTGTTATGTGACTGTTTGTCCGGAGGCTTGCCCATGTTCCCCAGGTGTCTGAACTTGCAGAACACCAAATCAGTTACCAGCCCCTCCATGGAAGGGTAGTCTAGGAACCAAGAAAGGGACTCAGTAGGGACCGCATACTTGCAGACTTTATGGGCAGGATGCTGGATACTGGCAAAGCTTCAGGGCTGGTCCCAATATGGCTTCAGCCATGCATAAGACAACCCTCAGGAATTCTTCCCTATCCAAAATGTCCATAAAAGGGTACTTAACCCTTTTTAGAACAGACATGGACTCCAATATTAAGCGGAGAAGTGCACCAGAGAACACCGGACCATGCTAATTGGAGAGATCCTCGACCAATCCCCGGTCGAGAAGGGGAGTACCAGAGAAGACTATGAACTCATGGTCCGAGTCATCTGAAGACTCCTCAAAAACAGCCCTCGATCATTTCTTCCCATGGATGACCAGGGTAGTTCTCCCTTTGGGTGATCTGCACTGACAACTAGCCTGGCAAGCCAGTAGCCGACCAGGCCTTCTTGGTCGGCGCACCCAACTTTGGCTGTGGTGGTGGTGGCTCCACCCAGAAAGGTGGAGAAGCAATTGCATGGAGCACCTGCATAGCACGGACCGGCCAGATCACCAGGGGAAGCTGTGAGGTCCACGGGGTAGAGCCCCACCCTACTCCAAGATGACCACTGTTCCCAGAGGGACTCCTCGTAGAACCAATGCAGCTTACGATCGTGCCTCTCCTCAACCAAGGATGAGGGTCTCGAGAAGCATCGACAGCGATGCCTCCCAGTTGAGTGAGATCGAGCGCAGTAACGCCTCAACATAACCTCGACCGGGCAATGAGGGGAAACCGTCGGCTGCTTGTGGTATACCACATGCCTGCCCACGCTAAGCAGAATGGGCACGGAAGGCTCTACCGCCAGGGTAGGCTGCTCCCATCAAGGACTGGAGGGGGACACTGACTGAACCACGTCCTCGTGAGTGAGGACCAGGAGCACCAGGGTCTGCAAGATAAATTCCTCAATCTCGTCTAACAACTGGTTAACAGGCTCGAGGAAAATTTCCACTGTCAGCTCAACTGGAGTCAAAGTCAACTCGCTTGTTAGGGGGAGACAGAAGTACCCTCAACCTGCCCCTCGATCGAGGGGCATTCAACCACCACCAAGCAGTTGGATGAGTCAAGGGACCAGGAGGACCTCGATCTTTCCTGGCCCCACGACTGGCCCCAGCAGCATGTGTGGTTAGAACCACAGTGGGAAAGACTCTCCCCAGGGTCTGGAGGGCCAAATACATGACCCGGAAATCTCCGGTGAGTGACTCTCCAATGCTAACCCCAGCCGGAAGCAGTGCCAAGGCCAAGGAGGTGCCCACCATGACAGCTGCTGGTTTAGTCTCAAGGGCCGCAGGCTGCTGGGCAGACCCGCCACAGTCGAGGCCTTTTTGCGGCCCTTAGGGCAGTTGTTTGGATCCTGTTCTGAATGCTAACCCAGTGAAAGCTGGAGCTTCCTGTCCTCGAGTGAATCAGGAAGCATGCTGAGACAAATGTGCACTCGGCCATGTTGTGCTGCCCACTCAAACGATACACGTATGTGTCATGCAGGTCAGTGACCAACATCTTCTGTTAACACCAAACACAGAACTTGAACCCTGGCTTCCGTTGCTCCATTGAAGATCTAAGAGTGGAGTCACTGAAAGAACCCAGGAAGGAATGCAAATGACCAGAAAAAATTTGAAAGAAAGTTCACCTATGGCATACTAAACCTTAAGAGGGGGCAGTGAAAGATGAAACCTGTTCTTCCAATGGGAAAAAAGATCTGACGTCACAGGGCAGAGTCAGGAGATATACCACATGGGTGGTGGGATGAGATTAGTTTAAAGACATCTGGTAAATCAGACAGTTCCAGTGGAACTGCCAGAGTCTGGCTAGTGAACCACAGCCACACCCCTAGAACCAATTGCTTCTTATTGCTTTAACAAAAAAAAGTGGAACACCAAACTACACCAGTCCTCCAACCCAGGAAAGCAAAATAAAAATATGCCTGTATCACATCAACTCCTCGACTGGCTGCCTGTCGGGAGGTGCATATATACTTCCAAACTGTACTACATTTCACCACTCGGAAGTTATACAATATGCCCAGCATAGAAAAGGTGCTGTGCCATGCCACAGCGATTTTATGGCTAAACTCCACATTAATCCTAGTCGTTTAATCACGGGCATTCATCAAGTCTGATTTTTTTACGTTAGCACCCTTCTCAGAGTCATCATTGAAACAGAAGCACTGGATGGGATAGCAAAGACATCTTATTTCAGAAGAAGGTTTCATAATCCAAAATTTACTCCATAACTGTAAATCTCTGCACAGTTCATGTTCCCCCACAAAAAAAAAAGCCAGCCTTCATGTACAGATTTATCAACATCATCATTCACCTGAGAAGATGCTGTATGTTGTTGAATCACTTACCAATCTACTAAATCCTCCATGCAGTATACAGAATCCTCCCTGATAATCAGAGACTTCAACAAATCCTTCGATGTTTCTGTAGTCGTACGAACAGAGGACTCGATTCGTCACAGGATCAATCTGGTCGATACCTCCAGGGGTCACCTCCAGAACCACAGGCTTTCTGGTGTCACTCCAGTGATGTTTGTAACAGTTATATCTCTTAAAAAAAATAAAAAAAAAGCATGACAATGCTTTTCAGAAAAAAAAAACTCTAATCTGAATGCCATTTTCGTGGGACAGGATTCAAATTAGCCAGTAAATAAAAATGTTAATCAGAAAGTGACCCACTTGCAGACATGCAGTCGTGGCCAAAAATATTGGCGCCCCTTGCACTTTTTCAAATAACTCACAATTTCCTCTAAAGTTGAAATTAACAACAGTACAGTATTTGGTCTTCACAATTCTTTATTTCTCTGTTAATATTACAGAACCTTTGTTTTTGATTCAGAATTTAATATATCCTTTTAAATCAGAAAAAGAAAAGAAATGGCACTGACAAAATTGTTGACACCCTAGACTTAATATTTGGTAGCACAGCCTTTGGTCAAAATAACTGCAATCAACCGCTTCCTATAGCCATGGATGAGCTTCCTGCATCTCTCTACTGGTAGTTTGGCCCACTCTTCTTGTGCAAACTGCTCCAGTTCTCCCAGATTTGAAGGGTGCCTTTTCCCAACTGCTGTTTTCAGATCTCTCCACAGGTTTTCAATGGGATTTAGATCTGGACTTGTTGCTGGCCACTTCAGAACAGTCCAGCGTCTTGTCTTGAATCATTCCTGGGTGATTTTTGAAGTGTTTGGGGTCACTGTCCTGCTGGAAGACCCATGACCTTCGACGGAGACCCAGCTTTCTGACACTGGGTTCAACATTGCGCTCCAAAATGGCCTGGTAATCTCCAGATTTCATGATGCCATGCACACGTTCAAGGCACCCAGTGCCAGAGGCAGCACAGCAACCCCAAAACATCACTGAACCTCCTCCATGTTTGACTGTAGGGAAGGTGTTCTTTTCTTTGAAGGCTTCATTTTGTTTTTTGTAAACATAGAGATGATGTGCTTTACCAAAAAGCTCTAATTTGGTCTCATCTGTCCACAGGACATTCTCCCAGAAGGATTTTGGCTTACCCCAGTCGGGCTTTCTTATGTCTCTCTCTCAGCAGTGGGGTCCTCCTGGGCCTCCTACCATATAACCCACTTTCGTTGAGTTGGCGACAGATGGTGCGAGTTGAAACTGTCGTACCTTGTGTCTGAAGGTCAGCTTGAATCTGTTTGGCAGTTGATCGAGGTGCTTTCTCCACCATTCGAACAATCCTGCGCTGCAATCTTCAATCAAGTTTTCTCTTGCGGCCACGTCCAGGGAGGTTGGCTACAGTGCCATGGGCCTTCAACATCCTGATAACATTACGTACGGTGGAAACAGGAACATCAAGGTCTCTGGAGATTGATTTGTAGCCTTGAGATTGTCCACGCTTGGCTACAATCTTCTGTCCGACCTCCTCAGACAATTCTGTCTTTCTTTTTCTCCATGTCACTGCGGTACACACAGTGACACAAAACAGGAGAATGAATCCTTTTCTCTATTCAAACTGGTTGAATGAGTGATTTTTATATTGCAGGCACCTGCAACTCACCACAGGTGAGTTCAATTCCAAAGTGAAGGAGAATCACCTGCTTGAAATCTAATTATTCCTAACTACTTCTAAAAGGTGCCAATAATTTTGTCTGGGCCACTTAAGGATTTCTGTGTGGAATAAGCTAAGACTTAGTAAATTTTTCTGCTTTTTGTGGTTTATTTCACTGCAAACCAAAGAAATACATATGTGGATACCAAAATATTTTTTAATTTCAACAATTTTCTGGAAGGAATGGTGCATTATTAGAAAAAAATGCAAGGGCGCCAATATTTTTGGCCACGACTGTATGCTGCTACTATATACAAACACTGCATTTTCCTATATACTACAGTATGTCATTCCAAACAGTAAGTTATCTGCATCACTAAAACTTGTATCTCCAAGATAAAGTATATTTTTTGCATCATATATAAGAATTCTGTAGTACTGTTTTTTAGTATGTTCAAGCTTTATCTTATAGTACGGTATTGGACACCAGCCACCAAGTTGCTCTAGATGCCAGCAACAAAACGTTGATGCAAACAAAGCACGAGATCCCTCTAGTCTCCTCACTGGGATGCGGGTCTGTGAAGCTTTCTTGCACATAATCTCTCTAGTTTCTTCACTGGGATATGGTTCTTTGCAACTTTCGTGCGGTGCCTGTTTTTTTAGTGATGTTTATGCTTTAGAACCCTAAAGATTTTTTTTTTTTGCTGTTGACTTCTTGGGAGGATTAACAGATGAAATCATTTATCCATCTGTGTTTTGTTTTTCGCTTACAGATTTTTTTTGGCACTCAGGGAAACATGTTAAAACATTTATTTAGCTGGAACTAAGCTTATATTTTAACTACTTTTCTGGATTTAGCACTCTTTTTTCTTCCCTAGGAGCATCTACATGGACTCCGCTGCTGTCCCTCAGATGTCATCTGCTCCTCCAGCTATACCCTCCAATGACATCATAATCCTCAGTTTGTATCACCACAATCTGTTGCTGCAGAAATGATTACATTCACACATATCAAGTTTCTATGGCCCATAAATGAAAGTCCTAAAACTCCCTGCAACTTTAAATACACTGTACTCAAAATGGAGTAAACTCTGCACATCATATACTCCACCACAGGTCAAGTAAGACAACCTGTGACAGATTACACCTTCAGAACAATGTTGCAAGGGGGCCAGGACAACTGGGCAGAAATGGGAGAGAGCGTGAGTGAGCAGTGGGGACCCCAAATTCTCAGCAGAAAAACAAAGGTGTCAGAAGAGTTGACTTACTCTCTCCTAAGAGCTCTGTAAGGGTAGCTGACCTTTAAGCAAGGACATGGTCCACGGGATGTCCAAGGACCATCTAAGAAGGGTAAATTGCAAGGAAAGGAGTACTTTCTTGAAGTCTCAGAAACAGAAGTAGAGCTGTGAGCCCTGGAAAAAATACACTTCCAGCCACAGTTGTCCACCTGGAGGTACGGGAACAACAAGAGGCTAAAATTTAGGAGTACCATATGACCAAAAACATAATATGGGAGAAATAAGGGTCTCCGATCTCGAAAGGCCTTGAGAATAGCCGAGTCAGGGCTCAAGCAATGCACCAAGTAGGCTCGGTTTCCATGCCAAGGAGTGATATCTAGGAGCTCAAGAGGTAAACATGCAACACCTAAGAGGGGGAAAAATGACTGAGAAAAGGGGGTCCCTGCTAAAGGGCAATTGCCAAGTGTAGGACTTCACAAAAAGGAAGGATTCCCATCCTCCAGAGTCTCTTTCACCAAATGAAACATCCCAAAAATAGGGGATTAAGAGAAACAGAAATGTAAACAGGCCACTAAAGCAAATGAAGGAGGCAGATTGCAAGGGAAAAGTTGAACTGGAAAGGGAACTTGTACTACAATTCCCAAAACGTTTCCTGCCCCCAGAACACCTGCTCCCCTGCAAGGCCTTGTTCCAAAGAAGGAATGAGAAAAGCTTATCCAACAGCAAATAACTATAGATCCCCACCACCTAAAGGGGCTGGGAAGGGAGAAAAATGTGAAATAAAGGCTTCTGCAGCCCACTGCCACTCTAATGCTCTCTCTCTCCCCCTCATTTTCTTTCTAGATTGAAGAAAAAGGGAAACAAGGACATAAAAATTAGTCCTTCCAGTCTTTTTGGAGGATTGAACAACAAAGGGAACACTAGGAGAAGGGTTAGGAATAAGAACTGCCAAATAAGTTTATTTATTTTGGTGGAGGGGGGGTGCACACACAGGCCCCCCAAAAAGGTTGGCCCCTTAAATGGCCTTTTTTTTTTATGTTGGCTTGCGCACACATGCAAGCAACATCTTGTGTTACTAGCACATTTCAGAGGTGTGTAAGGGTTGGTGAATGCAGTGCATGCTTTAGTAGGTGCGTCCCTCATTCCCCAATGAGGCAGCATGCTAACGCTGACACAAGAATTATGCGAAGTGGACACGACTTTTAAGAAAAGTGCCGCTGCAATCAGAGACAAGCTCATCATGCAGCGGCACAGATGACACGCCTCTCGACCTGCCTTTCCTGGCGAGACATTTCAATTCGCCGCCACACAATTCCCAAAGGAAGCCGACATCGGGGGTGTAATCCCCGAGTCAGCATATCCGGCCCAATCCCCCACATTGTGTGGCACACTGGGAGCACACCCCAGTGTTCCTGCACCCAGGCCCGCCCACTCCCACTGTGTGGCACACTGGGAGACCACCCAGTGTTGCCAACATCAGGCCCCCCCCGAAAGTCATGGGGCACACTGCGAGCCCACCACAGTGTGCCCAACATTTGTTTTCTTTCACCTGTAAAGAAAGAAAACTGTCCCACGGTGCAGTGTCTGTTTTTGGTTTTTTTTTTGTACCTGAAACAAAGAAGACGGTCCGTTGTCCATGGCACCTCCATTCCCCCAACCCGCATCCACCCTCTGTGCACCCCACTTCGCTGCACACCCCCACCCCACACTTACCTCCAGAGGTCGGCGCTGCAATCTTTGGTGAGGTGAGAACTCATCTGCAGTCTTCTAAACCGACTGCGAATTGAAGAAATGCTGGTAAGCTGTATAATGGCATAAATATTGGGGGGGGGGGTTCAACTTAGGCAGATATCTCAGCCATTTATTTTAATTTTGCCTCCAAATTTTCAACATAGGATTCTTGGGACCACACCTCATGAACACATGCACTGCTCATCTCGTTATTCGGTCCCGAAAGGTCATTTCACGGTCACTGCGCATAATCACCTTTTGGGACAGATTAACAAGACAATAGTGCCACTGTTCATGAGGTGAGGTCCCAAAAAGCCTATCTTGCTAATTTGGTGAAAAAATTCCCAAAAATGACCATATTACGAGTATACTTTGCGAAGTTTCCACGCACGCTCATAACTTCAACAATTTTTTAAATATTTTCGCTCCAAATTTTCAACATTGCCATTTTTTTACACATCCTTATGAACAGTACAGCTATCATTTTTCACATCCAACCGAAATGCGTTTTCACACGTGGCGCACAATGGCACGGTCACTGTGGGAAGGCAACATTCAGGACAGATTGACAAAATCACAATAACACTGTCATGAGCAGAGGTCCCAAATTGCCTATGTACAAAATCTGGTTAAACAAATCCCCAATATAATTGCGTTACAGGCATGTGTTGCGCAGTTTCTACACACGCTCGTGACGTCACTATTTTTTCATACTTTCACTCCAGATTTTCAAACAATGCCATTTTTTTTTTTTTTTTTTTTTTTTAAACACCTCCTCATGAATAGTACAGCTGTCATTTTTCACATCCTGCCCCAAATGTGTTTTTGCACCTGTGGTGCCAAATGGCACAGTCGCTGTGCACACTCACCTTCTGGCTAACAAACTGATAGTGCCACTGTTCATGAGGTGGGGTCACAAAAAGCCCAGGTTTAAAATTTGAAGTGAATATACTAAAAAAACGCCTGACACGTTAGGGTTTCCAACTGTAACGCCCCACCCTGTAGAGACTGACAGGCGTCAGGCGTGTGGCTTAGGACTGTCGGCTGCAATGATCATGTCATTCCACCCCACCTCAATCCTGCAGCCAGTGACAGGCATCGAGGTGTGCCTTGGACTCTTTGGCCCCAAAGTTCACCTCATTCTCCTATACTGCACCCACCTCGGTGTACTCTCTTATGGAATGGGGTGAGTGTAAGACCCAAAGACCCCAAGGCACACCGCAACACTTGGTGTCTGCAGGGTAGGGTAAGGTGAAATGGCATGAGCATTATGGCAGACAACCCAAAGGCACACTCCAATGCCTGTCAGTCTATGCAGAGTGGGGGTAGGGTTGGTGTCAGTTCACTACTTCACTGCCATTCCTATTATGCATCTCTCTAACTCCTGCACTACCAATGCCAATGCCAGCAAGACAACATTCGGCATTGACAAATGCTTGTTTTTGTAGAAATAAGGAGGCAAGGCTGCAAAATAAAGGAAAAGGAGAGACTGCCCAGGAGCCTGGCCATTGCAGGGGACAATGGACGGGTTGCAGTGATGAATGGTGAAGATATTCTGGAAGATCAAGAATTACGGTGAGTACATAATTGTCATGTATTCCAAGACTCAAACTTCACCATTTATCACTGGTGGGTCTGAGTGCCAAGCTTACCACCAAGGATGGTGTTGGCAAACCTCGAGGGAAATGGTTGTTCCCTCAGACTCCTGTGGGGGAGCTTGACTGTTTGGCTTGGGACTTCTGCTAGGTGATAATTTAAAAGGAAAAGAGTCAATTTCAAAAGAATAGTGTGGTGGTTCTTCAGGCAGTTCTCCCTCATGGCTAGACGTAGGAGCATCGAAGGGCAGAACACAGGGTTTGGGCTCAACTGCTTTATTTTTCTCTAACTGAAATAGTTTTCTGCAGGGTATATTTTCTGTTAAATTGTTGTGCAAGTTGTCTTGCTGAAAGGAAGGAAAGCACTCGCTGGAGTGGTGGGTCACAGCTATAGCTGATTATTTCTGGAGGGCACGGGCTTGGTCCCACCCACCCCAAGTGCGTCATTTCCTTTATACCAGGGGTTCTGACATCACTTCCCCAAAAGAGCAAAAGACATACACCTGTCATATCCTTAATAGCCCAGCATGCTATGTAGGGAGTAAATGCATGCACATTCTCGCACACAAACAAAAAAAATAATAATTTAAACAGGAAGGGAGAGAGACATGTGGGGAGTGGTACAATGCACTGGCTGTGAGGCAGAAGGCTTCCAGGAGATGTTCTGGAGGCTGCAATGCTGCTCTATTTGCAAGCACCTCTCTGGTCTGAGGGAGGAGGCTGCCTGTCTCCAGGCTGACCTGGCAAGGATTCAGGAAACCTCTCCCTCCACCCAGGGACCACCACGGCCGCCACTGCTGCTTCAGAGGTTGCCAACAAAGAGGAGCGGTTAGACCATGGACGACTCGGGGAGGGTGAAGACGGTGGAACAGAGACGCATCCATCCAGTTGTACCGCTCCACAATTCATACACCATTCTGGTGAAATGTGGTTCCTCTATGGAGACACCCACAGTGGAGACAAAGGAGGATGCTGGGAACCTCCACAAAGGAGACCCACAGGAGGGTGGCATGGGACCCCACAGAGGAAGGAAACAACTCCTTGTGTGGACTCAATCGTTAGGGGAGAGGGAGGTAGGTGCCTTCCTGGCGCCATGGCTTAGAGGGACAGGAAGAGAATCCTCAGGATCATGGGAGCAGCAGCACGGGAGAGGGAGCTGGATATCATTGTCCACCTAGGGACAAATTACCTGGCTGGGAATGAGATCCAAGTAGTGCAGGAGGAGTTTGGGGAGCTGGAGAGGGCCCTTAGTCAAGTAGCACACACAGTAACCTTCTCAGAAGTGCTGCCTGTCTATGGCATGGATAAGGCTAGGGTACTCTGCACCATAGGATTCAATGAATGGTTGAAAAACTGGTGCAGAGCTCAGGGTTTTGACTTCATTGGGGACTGGAGGTCCACCTGGATGGATACAGGCCTATACTGGCGCGATACTCTACACCTGTCTGGGAGGGGAACCAGGATCCTAGACGATAGGTTTAAATGCTTCATTGGCAAGCTTTTAAACCAGCCAAAGGGGTAGGCATTGAAAAGGAGCAGGGAAATCCCAGTCCCCACCCCCATCCCACAAAACAGGGTAGTTAGCATGGTAAACATCAAGGAAGAGAAGTCGATAGGCAGCAGGACAGGGGTAAATGGAGAAAAAGACAGTAAAGACAGGGGTGGAGCTAAAAGGCGTAAGGCAATCAAAAAATCGAGGGTGATGAGTACCAATACCAGTAGTCTGTGTAACAAGCTCCCTGAACTAGTGGGCCTTGATGGAAGAGGGACGTCTGGATATCATGGCAGTCACAGAAACATGGTACACAGAGAACCATGACTGGGATGTCAACATACCAGGGTATGCAATCTACAGGAGGGACAGGGATGGTAAAAGAGAAGCAGCAGCAGCTCTCTACGGAAAGGAAGGGATCAAAACAACAAAACTAAAGGGTAAACAGGGAGGAGAGGAGGCACTGTGGTTCACCCCGGAGACAGGAAATGGCACCACACTCCACATGGGGGTTGTATACAGACCCCTGTCTCAGGGGGAGGAAATGGACAAGGAAATGACAGAAGGCATCCTTAGAATGGCAGAAAAAGAGGAAATATTGTAGATGGGGGAACTGAACATGCCAGATGTTAACTGGAGCACCTCTGCTGCAGCAACATCCAAGAGCTGGATCATTCTCGATGCCCTAGAGGAGGCATGCCACAGACAACTAGGGTTGTAACCCACTCAGGAGGGAGCAATCTTAGACCTGGTACTCTCAAACGGAGATGGAGAGAGGATCTCAGATTTAGAAGTGGGTAGCCATCTGGGAACTAGCAGTCACTAAACAGTGTGGTTCACGATAAACACAGCCGTAGAGTCAAGCCATACAAAAGCGAGGGTACTGGACTTTATTTTATTTATTTATACATCGGTTTACAACCTTTGAGCCAGAGGCTCATTTCCAAAGGTACCTCGTCACAAAGAGGACAAATACAGTACAACATTTAGTTACAATATTGCGGTTACAGCATACATCTCTGTGGTTACAGTTTTGGTAGATACAGGCAGTTATAACTTAGTTACAATTTAAGTGTTACAGGAATGGTAATCACAGGTTATTACAGTTATATGGGTACAGATTGAGCGACAAGCCTACATTGGTAATGTCTGTGGATAAAAAGTCTTGAGCAGGGACTGCTAGAGGTGAAAGAGTTCAGGGGCAAAGGACATGGTTTGTGAATGGTTTGGGTGAGGCGCCACTCAGAGAGTTTTGTCAGTCAGTTTAGGAGAGGAGCCACTCAGAGAGCTTTGTCAGGGCATTTCGAACTAGATCACCTAGGGGCAGGAACAGCTACACATGTTAAAGAGCTGACTCCGAAATGAGATTTTGAAACGGGAGACTGTACGGGTTTAGGTCTGACTTTGGCAAAATGGGAGCGTGCCTCAGAAAAGCACTAGCAAATGGGCAAGGTGGAGGAACAATGGGGAAAAAATCAAAACTGCCATCACAGAGGCAACAAGCCCTTCTGTGAAGCAAATAAAACAAAATGAAGGAACAAAAACACTATGGTTCTCAAAAGACATGGCAGGGAAGGTTAGGGAGAAAAAGACAGCATTCAGGTAGTATAAGGAAACACAGAAGGAGCAGGACAGAGAACTGTACCAGTTAAAGCAGAAGGAAGCGGGGAAGGCAGTCAGTATAGCAAAGGCCCAAACCATAGAAAAGATAGCCAACTCAGTTAAGAAGGGGGATAAAACCTTTTATAGGTTCACTGGGGAGCAAAGAAAGACCAAGGGACGGATAGTGAGGCTTAAAAAGGGGGGGGTGGGCAGAGGGTTGACCGTGAAAAAGCAGGGATACTGAACAAATACTTCTGTTCAGTATTCACAAAAGAAGAAGAAGAAGAGGGGGGAGGTACCTAAACCAAACATTAAAGGCACCCTGGATGGGGGTCGATACCAGTCCATTCACAGAAGAAAGGGTCCTAAAAGAACTCCTAATACAAAGGACAAAGCAATGCGGCCTGATGGGATTCACCCCAGCATTCTAAAAGAACTAAGGGGAGAGAGAACTAGTGACACCACTGACTACCCTTTTAAACAAAATCATGGGAGGATGCTTGGGTACCTGAGGACTGGAGGAGGGCAGATGCGATTCCCCTTCACAAAAGCTTTTTCTAAATGCCAAGACGACAGACTCAATGACCTTTGGCACCAGGCAGAGACTCTCTAGGCTCCCTGCCCTACCCACCTTCCACACCCTTGATGGGACCATCTTGGAGGACACCTCTTCATTTAGATATCTGGGGGTTTGGCTGGACCAGCACCTCAACTTCTCTGTGCATATCGATGCTATCCTGAAGAAGCTGCGCCCCAAGCTTGGTGCTCTGTACAGGAATCGTAGTTGCATCCCATTGACTGCGAGGCGGGAAACTGTCCAGAAGATGATACTCCCCATCTTTGACTACTGTGACATAGTCTATGGTGCTGCTCCCAAATCTCTCCTGACCAAGTTGGACACTCTCTAACTCCTTCTGCTGCTTTGCTATCAACTCCCCTTCCTGCTCCCACCACTGCTCTCTAACCTCCCTTCCACTATCTCACACTGTGCCAAACTAACCTCCAAATTCTGGTTTGGGAGGCTCCCCTTCTCCCTCATATCCTCTTTCTACACTCCACCTCCCCCCACCCACTCTCTCAGATCAAATGACACCCGCTCCTTGATGGTCCCTCGCCTCTGCACCCTCATCGGTCAGACTGGTTTCGCCCATCGTTTCCCTAAAATTTCCCTGGAATTGCCTCCCCCCCTGAAATACAACACTCCTCCTCCAACTACTCCCTTACCTCTGCCCTACACAATTACCTCTGCCCTACACAATTACCTTTCCCTCAGCTGTTCCTGTTTTAACCCACCTTAATACCTGTCCCAGTTTTTGCCTTCCTACCATGACCCTCCCTGGCAGGGTTCTCAACATCGTGAAGGGGGAAATCGAGAAATGGCTACCCCTTCTCATATTCAGTTCTTGCCTCTCCCTCTCTCTCCTCCACCTGCCCTTCTGGGTCACCAGTGTGCACAACCTAACCCCATCCTTTTTACTCCAACAGCACTTGCATACTACCTGGCGCCTGCTTCTAGTACACATGCACTATAAATGGTTCTATTGCATTACTACTGTTTTGTATGTTTATATGTTCTTTTGTATGATTTTGGACATGTATTGCAATTTACCCAATGTTTCACTACTGTTTATTGTACAATACCTTGTGTTCTAACTGCTGCACAATCTTACAATGTTCTATTGCTTGTACTGCCCACATACTATTGTAACTGATCATCCTCCACAACCCTATGTAACCCCTCCCCCAGGCTGCACGAGACAAGCAACTTGTTGTTCAGTGTGCCCTCCTGGTGAAACATTTCAATAAATAAAATAAACAAACAAATGTGGGAGCAAAGCAGAGGCAGGAAACTACAGACCTGTAAGTTTGACCTCAGTGGTAGGGAAAATGATGGAATCACTTCTGAAAGAACGAACTGTTGAGTAACTAGAGGCCAGAAAGGCACAGGACCCAAGGCAACACAGATTCACAGCAGGAAGGTCATGTCAGATAAATCTAATACATTTCTCTGACTGGGTGACCAAAGTAGTAGACCAGGGAGGGTCTGTGGACATGGCCTACCCAGACTTTAGCAAGGCATTTGACACAATCCCACACAAAAGATTAATAAACAAGTTTGCCAGGCTGGGAGTGGGTCCCAGGGTGGTAGCCTGGGTAAAAAAAATTGACTGGCAGGGCTCGAAATATAGCCTTTCCGTATTTCCAGGGAAATGCAGGAAGACTATCGGAAAGTCAGTTCCGATCCCAGCATTTCCGTCTGGAAATGCTATGCTACTCTGCAGCAGTTTGCTACATGACCGCATGGCAGAGTGGCAGCAGAGAACATTTGCCCGACTCTCTGGTCGCAGGGCCAGGATGCTTAGTCTTCAAATCAGCCATGACTTGGAAGCAGGCATCGAGGGTAGCCTGCGTGGGTCCTTGACTGAGTTTTCCGAAGTGAAGAGTGCATGACACCCTGGCTCAAACCTGATTGGCCAGGGGTGTCTTACTATTCATTGCTCGGTTTGCTGTTGTGTAGATCAGAGTGTGGATAGCACGTTGATCTCAGTCGATGCGCTCTGCAAATTTGCTGTGTTTCTGGAGAGGGGAAGACTATTTAAAACGGAGACGTAAGTGGTATGTTAAGTTATTCTTAAAATAGATTCTGGGGATGCTTGCTGTGTTGGAGGGGACACTAGTGCTGGGAGAGAAAGCAAGGGTGTGGGGAAAAAATGCAGCACTGGGACTCAAAAACAATCTTCGAGAGGAGATTTAGCAAAATAAATTCTCTGTAGCTGGAAAGGCTTTAAAAGAAGCCCAAAGCCCTCTCAACACTTGAGGGAAAGAATACTTTGGAGTGTGGTGGGGAGAAATGATCACCTTACTAGGAGTAGGCGGACCTGTAATTAAAATTCTTCCCTGCAACTGAAAAGAGCTTAAAAGAAAAAGTCCCTTTTCTACACTTTTGGGGATAAAACCTTTGAGAAATGTGGTTGGGGAGAAATGATCTTTACAGGGACGGTGACCTGAAATAAAAATCATTTCTTGCAAGAAGAAAAGAAAAATGAGCTCCATTTCCACACTGTGGGGGATAAAACCTTTGTAGATTCTTGGGGTGAGAAACTATCTTTAGGTAGGGGAATCTGAAATAAAAACGATTCCCTGTAACTGAAAATGACTTAAAAACAGTCCTTTTTCACATGGGGATAAAAACTTTGGAGTGATGGGTAGGGAAGAAATGAACTTTACAAACCTGTAATAGAAATCAGTCCCTGCAACTGAACATGGCTTAGTAACCCCCAAAATAAACATATTTTGTACACTTGGGGTAAAACATTCAGAATGCGGTGAGGTAGAAACAGTATAGTATTAGGCGAATATCATAAAAATGAGTACATGCAATTAAAAAAATGTTTCCCCATTTTGCATGTAGAAAGGCAACTTTTGCCCAGGAAATGTATCTGGCACACCCCACATTTCCGAAGGAAATGTATCCTCAAGGCCACTATTTCTAGCCCTGACTGGACAACAGGATGCAGAGGGTAACAGTAAAGAGTCCACTCTGAAGAAAGGGGGGTTACTAGTGGGGTACCGGTCCTCTTTAATGTCTTTATAGATGACATTGAGGAGGGACTGGAAGGAAAAGTATGCCTCTTTGCAGACAACACAAAGATTTGCAACAGGGCTGATACACAAGGGGGTGGAAAGGATGAGAAAGGACTTGCAAAGCTGGAGCACTGGTCAAAAGTATGGTAGCTTAGATTCAGTGCAAAGAGGTGCAAAAGTAATGCATCCGGAAACAAAACCCAGGGAAGAGTACACAATTGGGGGAGAGAACTAACAGCAACAAAATGGAAAGGGACCTGGGGCAGTCATATCAGACGACCTAAAGGTAGGCAAACAATGTAAGAATGCAGTAAGGAGAACTGGGGGGATACTGGGATGCACAGGGAGAGTAGAAAACAGGAAGTTTCCTCAAGTTGCCCCGAGCCATCCCATCCCCCCACCCCATCTTGCAATTGTTCACCCTTGTTCTTGCACATCTCTTTTTCTGAAAGATGATACCCTTTTGGACTTTGTTGATTCCCTTGAGGTACTTAAAAGTTTCTATCATGCCCCCCCCTTCCTGCTTTCCTCGAGGGTATATATAATAAACTCCTTTAGTCTCTCTTCATACGACTTCTGGCGCAGACCCTGCACCATTTTAGTTGCCCTCCTCTGGACTGCCTCCATCCTGTCCATGTCCTTGAGGAGATGGGGTCTCCAGAACTGCATGCAGCACTCCAGATGGGGTCTCACCAACTGTCTGTACAGAGGGATAACCCGTACAGATCATAAGAATTTACCGTAACAGTAGATTTTCAAGAGGAACTCTTGCAGCAGGTAACACCTTTAGGATTGAAGCCAGCAGGCGCTGGATCCCATAGAAACTTCCTAGCTAGCAAAACCACCCCCGACATCACGTATAAAAGGGGAGGTCCTCCAGCCCAGTCCCAGGTCTGCCACCGGAGACCAGCTAGTGATAAAAACAGAGAAAGGAGAACTGATGAACGAAATTATCTGGGATGGAGAAGAAAACACCAAGGGGAAGAAGGGTGGGAAAAATAGTACCTACTGCAAGAGCTCCACCCGAAGATCTACTGATACGGTAAGATCTTGCATAATTGTACTATCTTACTTCAAGATTCACTCTTGCAACAGGAAACACCTTTAGGACAGAGCAGTAGAGGAGAAATCCCAGGCAGAAGGGTGGAGGCAGAAGTCTCCTCAGAGGAAATTAGAACTGGAGGCCCTGAAGGACAGCAAGTCCAAAGCCAGCCCTGCGGCAAGAAGCAATGTCCAGACTGTAATGCTTCACAAAGGTGTGGACAGAACTCCAAGTGGTGACCGCACATCTGTCAGCGGCAGACACATTTTTCAGTGAGGCGAAAGAAGCCGCCATGCCCCTGGTAGACTGACCCTTTACCGAGCCTGGTAAGTGTCTGTCATACTTATTGTAACAAAACACAATGCAGTTAACCAACTATTTGGATAAACATTGTTTAGAAACTGAAGCCCCTGCCATTCGGGGGGGAAAAAAGACACAAACAACTGATCGGATTGACACACAGAGTGGGTGCACTCCCAATAGTATCCAAGCATCCTATGGACATCCAGAGTATGCTGCAGAGCCTCCCCTTGGTTTCAGTACTCTGGATAATATACCGGCAGGTGGATATCTTGATTCAAGGTAAACTCAGACCACCTTCGGCAGAAACTTAGGATCAGTTCTCAAGGACACCCTGTCCTTGTGAAAAACTAAATACAGTTCCTTACACATCAGAGCCTGAAGCTCAGAAATTCTTTGAGAAGTAGTAATGGCAATCAAAAATAACACTTTCCACAACAGAAAGCGCAGCTTTCGGCAGGCTCAAAGGAAAGCAAAGTGAGTTTCTCTAAAACAGACAAAAAGTCCCAAGGAAGGACTGGGTCTGGATGGGAGGCTTCAAATGAAGCATGCCTCGCAGAAAAGTGTGGAAAAGGTTCAGCTGGGCAATGTACTTGCCCTTAATAGGCACATGGTATGCGGAAACGGCAGACAAGTGTACTTTAGATAAAAAAGTGACCAAGCCCTGCATCAGAAAGAGAGAGGAGGTACTCCAGTACCGAGTTCACTGAGCAAGTGTATGGATCCAAGCTCCTAGCAGTGGCCCAAATGCAGAACCATTTCCACTTCATAGCATAGGTCACCCTAGTGGAGGGTTTCCTGGCTGCCACTAGGAAGTCTTCTACCCTTGGGGAGACCCAAAGTCTGGAGACAGCTAGGTCTGCAGGAGCCACGCACGTAAATGCCAAGATCTGAGATTCAGATGGACCAGGCAACCCTGCTCCTGGGAGAGCAAGTCTGACCGGAGGGGCAAGAGCACTGGAGGCTTTACCGCCAATTGCTGTAAGAGTGGGAACCAGTTCTGACGAGGCCAGAACGGAGCAACCAGGATAATTTCTGCCCCCCCGACTGCAACTTGATGAGTACCCCTTGCAGAAGGGGAAAGAGATGGAATGCTTAAAGAACCCTCCGCACCCAGGAGAGGTTCAACACATCTAAATAGAAAGCACCAGGCCCTGGATCTAGCAAGCAAAAATTGAGCAGTTTTGCATTGGATGGGGTGGCAACTAGAGTGACCCCATCTGGGAAAAAGATCTTCTGCTACTATGGGAAGCAGCTCCCACTCGTGGGCCCTGGTCAGAGTTTGATTGAGGCTGTCAGTCGAGAGTTCCAGTTGCTGATCTACTGCCCAAGTCCACACTCGCATTGCTTCTCTGCAAACAGCATAAGATTGTGTGTCCCCCTGCTTGTTAATATATAATACCACCATGTTGTCGATTTTTATCAGCAGGGGACCAGTCCAAAGGACTGTCTGGAAGGCTTGGAGGGCATAAAGAACTGCCCTCATCTCCAGAACACTGATGTGGAGATGAGTCTAGGACCCTCGAGTCTGGCGAGGGCCCAGACGAGCTCCCCAACCCTGGCCTGATGCATCTGTGGTCAGGATCTGGGTGGGAGATTCCTTCCAGAAGGAAACCCCTCTGGAAAGGTTGGGAGTATCTAGCCACCATGCCAGGGACTGCTTGACTGGGCTGGATTCCAGGTCCAGGTCATCTGACTTCTGATCCCACTGAAACTAGAGGTTCCACTGGATCACACTCATGTAAAGTCAGGCCATGGAGACCATGGTGATGGCCACTGCCATATGCCCCAATAGCATGAGTACTGTCTGGGCTGGAACTTGGTGAGCCAAAAACAACTGCTGAGCATGGGACTGAAGGCATTCTGCCCTGTCCTGCGGAAAGAAGGCCTTGCCTTGAGCCGTGTCCAGAACTGCCCCAATGTACTGAAGCCGCTGACTTGACCAGATGAAGGACATGGGGAGGTTTAGGGTCATCTTCAGGTCCTGAAAGAGGGAGAACGTGTCTCGAAGGGTTTGTACAAGTCAGTCCTGAGAGGGAGTGGTGAGAAGCTAATCATCGAGGCAGGGAAAGACATATGCCACTACCTCCCGAGACATGTGGCTACCATGGCAAGGCACTTGGTAAACACCCTCGGTGCCGAGGACAGGCCGAAGGGCAAGGCCCTGAAGTGGTAACGGTGACCCTGGAAGTGGAAGTACAGGAACCTCCTGTGTGGTTGGAAACTCAAAATGTGGAGGTATGTGTCCTGCATATCCAGGGAACATTGACAGTCCCCTTGGTGTAGTAGGGAAACGAGACCTATCAGGGTGACCATCTTGAACTTTTTCTACTCTATGTACTAGTTCAGGTAGCTTAAATCCAAAACAGAATGAAGATTCCCCATCTTCTTTGGCACAAGGAACAAGCAGGACTAAAACCCTGTTCCTCGTTGTTTCAGGAGCACTGGCTCGAAGCCATTCTTTTGAAGGAGAGCCTGGATTTCCTTTGCTATGAGGTTGCTGTGGGCCTGAGAGTATTAGGACAGTACTGGAGGGTTGTCTGGGACAAACCTCCATGAATTCGAGTATGTGTACTCTTTCCATGAGCTGCAGGACCCAGTGGTCCAAAGTTATCTGATGCCACCCTTCAGTGTGCAACGGGAACCGACCCCCCCCCCCAATCGCTTCCCCCGCAGACTCTAATGAAGCAGCAGGGTAGGTCAGTGAGTCAGGTGGAGGACCCAAGGAGGGGAAGCGCAGGCTGAGAGGTTCTGAGGGCCCATGGGGCAGAAACTCTGGTGGCAGGGGTAGTGGCCTTACATTTGAAGCCAGACCGCTGCTTCTGCTCATGCTGACCTCAAAAAATGCTGTTGTCCAGTCTTACGAAAGGACTGTTTAGGTTGTTGTTTGGGTCTGTACATAGCCTGCACTGACCTAACTTTTACCTGCCTCCTGCAAACAGGTAATATTTTGAGTATCTTTCCCAAACAGAACCAGCCCTCTGAAGGAGGCATCCATAATCTTGGACTGGATGTCCTGGGTGAACCCAGAGACTCTCAGCCAAGAGTTTCAGCAGATACAGACCGCCAAAGCTGCGGCTCTGCCCGCCGAATCCACGGTATTGTATGAAGTCAGCAGGACGTGGTTACCAATGTACGAGCCAGACTTCATGACAGCCATCTGCTCCGCCCATCCAGGCAAGTCTGGTATGGTCTGAACAATCTCCAGTGCCTTGTTCCACAGGTCATTCTGGTACTGGACCATCAGGGCAAGGAAATTCTGTGAACGGATGATACAAGTAGTGGAGGAAAAAACTTTCCTGGCAAAATAATCGAACTGCTTGGAGTCCTTATCTTGGGGTTGCATACAGAGTTGCCGCAGATGTCGGGACCTGTCGTGCACAGCATTCAGCATCACTGAGTCTGCCTCTGGTCATTCCCTGTAGAAGGGATCATCCCGGGGAACGGTATACAACCGGTCTGACTTTTTAGACACTGCTGGGGTCGAGAAAAACAGGTTACTCACCTGTAACAGTAGTTCTAGGAGTGGTACATGTTGTTCATCCACACTGTCTGGCAGCTGCCTTTCCCTTTAAGATTCATTGGAAAGTCTCAAAGCTGGCTCCTCCCACCCACCCAGGTGGTATATCCTTTGGCTCCACCACCTGACGCCAGATCTTGCCCGCTGGAAAGCAGTGTGTGAGTGCCAAAGCCGGGGGAGGTTGAGTGGGTTCGTGTGGATGAGCAACATATACCACCCCTAGAACTACTGAAGCAGCCACCGACATAGCGGTATGGTGGGTGGAATGAGCCCTTAGCGCTACAGGACGTTCCCTACTGACCAACCTACAGCAGAAATCAATGCATGATGTAATCCATCTGCCAATCGTCCACTTGGTTGCAGGTCTACCAGGTGCGGCTTCAGCGTAGGTGACAGCTGGTAAACCTCTCCCCGAACTCCAGCCACATGCTTTTTGTAACAGGCAAGCGTTCACCTCAGGTCCAAAGTATGGAGCCTGTATTCGGCATCAGAGGTGTGATTTGGGTAGAACACAGACAGTCATCACCCAATTCAGATGAAACTCTGACACAACCTTTGGGAGGAACTTTGGGTTGGGGCGCAGGACAACCTTGTCCCCGTGAAAAACCAGGTAAGGAGACACCACTGAAAGTGCCTGGAGCTCCTCAATCCTTCTAGCTGACATAATGGCCACCAAGAAGCAGGTCTTCCACGGCAAATGTGATATCTCACACTTTTGCATTGGTTCGAATGGCTTGCCCATGAGCTTTGCCAATACCAGCAACAGATCCTATAGAGGTGGAGGTTCATACACCGGAGGGGATATGTGATCTAAGCCCTTAAAAAAGCACCAGACCACTACCTCCTGTGCCACCGACTGCTGACCGGCCCACATCCAGTAAGCAGAGATGGCTGCGAGGTGCACCTTAAGCGTCGTCAACTGAAGTACCCCTATGGAGAGAGACCACAGGTAATCCAAAATGCTGGCCACCGGACAGGTCAAAGGGTCCAACCCCTTGCCCAGACACCAACTGGAGAATCTCTTCCACTTGACAGCACAGCATTTTATTGTCAAATGCTTCCGAGAGGCCTCCACAACAATGATGACATCTTCGGAGAGACCCAAAGCCTGGAACTCTGGCTGCTCAGAAACCAGGCTGTCAGGTGCAGGGATTGAAGGTGCAGATGGAGTACCTTCTCCTGGTTGATGGAAAGCAGGTCTGGATGTGCTGGAAGCCGCCTCTCGAGAGTCTGTTGCTGAGGCCGAGGAGATCTGGGTACAAAAACTGGCAGGGCCAGTCTGGAGCCACCAGGATCACCTGTGCCTTATCCCTCCTGACCTTGAGTAGGACTCTGTGGATCAAGAGAAGTGGAGGGAAGGCATAGAAGAGGCCTGGGGTCCACGGCCTTAAGAAGGCATCCCCGTACAGACAGCCATGCTGAGGGGGGTGGGCACAATACAGCCTCAGCTTTGCGTTTTCCCTGGAGGCAAACAGGCCTACCTGAGAGGTACCATACTAGGAGAACAGACTGTAAATTACCTTCAGGTGAAGGGACCACTCGTGAGATGCCTCGCCCGCCCGGCTGAGATAATGTGCCAACTGACTGGAGGCTCCTGCCACATGGATGGTTAGGAGATCCGCCTCCAGGCTGTGCACTAGGGTCCAAGTGCAGAGAGTTTCCTTGCACAAAGGCAGGGAATCCATCTCTCCCTGCTTGTTGAGGTAGTACATGGTCGTGGTGTTGTCTGCCTGGACATGAACCACCTGACCCCAAACAAATGGAGCAAATGCAGTCAGCGCCAGCCGAACTGCCCGGAGCTCCAGCAGGTTGATATGGCATCAGGACTATAGCTGGTTGAAGTGACCTTTGTGCTGGGACCCCTGACTGGCCAGCTCCCACTGCAGGAAGCACATATCCCACCGTGTCCAATGGACCACGGTGGTGCAGGCCACCATGTAACCCAGTAGGTGCAGGAAGTTCCAGGCAAGGCGCAAGTGCCCAACCAGAAATGGCTGGGCATAGTAATCTTCGCCCAGTCCACCAGAAGCCTGGCTCTGGCTCGGCAAGAGTTGAGCTCTGCCCCAATGAAACTGATCACCTGCTTGGGTGTGAGTTCGGACTTGGCCTCGTTGATAAGGAGGCCCAGGTTGATGCAGGTCTAAAGGGCCAGATCCCTGGACCACTCCACCTCCTGCCTGGAGGGACCTGCAATCAACCAGTCATCCAAGCAGGGGTACACCCGGACCCCCTCGATGTCTTAGGTAGGCCGCCAGCACACTATACATTTGGTGAAGACCTTGAGGGCTGAGGAGAGACCAAATGGCATGGCCTGGAACTCATACAGGTGTCCTTCTGCTTGTAAGCGGAGGAACCTTCTTTGGGAAGAACAGATCAGGACATGGAAGAATGAGTCCTGAAGATCCAGAGAACAGAACTACATGTCCTGCTTGAGAGATGGGAAGATATGGGGCAGAGTCAGCATCCTGAAGGTGCGGGACCTAGGAAACTTGTTCAGGTTGTGCAGATCTAGAATGGGGCGCCAGCCCCCAGTCCGTTTTGGCACCAGGAAGTACCTGGAGACAAATCCTGGGTGTGCAGGAGGATCCGCTACCCTGACCACCACCTCCTTGTGGAGGAGTTGGGCTGTGTCAGCTCAGAGAGCGACCGAGTGTCTACAGATACCAAGCCCTCTTGTGGGGTGTGGACTCTGTTTGGAGGGTACTGCTTGAATCCAGAGGCAGACCCTGACCGACCACCTCCAGAACCCACCTGTCCATGGTGACAGTGAACAAGGTGGAAAGGAAGTGGTGGAGCCTGCCCCCCAAGAGAGGTGCGAGGGGTATGGGGTTGGCAACCCCCATCCCGTCACTGTGCAGGTTTGGCAGAGGAGGAGGACCTGGCCAAGGGGACTCTGGGACCTTTGTTTCCGGGCTTTCAGGGCACCGAAGTCAGTGACTTGAGCCGGGGCCCCAAGACTGAGCCTGCTGGCCAGACTGGTATTGGACTGGTTTGGCGCAGGGGTAGAAGGCCAAAAGGGCTTGTGTTTCTGCTGCTTGGGGCCCTCAGAGTCCTTCTGGGTGGACTTGACAGAGACCAACGTGGCACTCGATATCTCTATGTACTAGAGGTAACAGTCAACTGCAGGTTCAAACAAGTCGGTACACAGAAAGGGAACATCCATCAATTTATGCTGGGTATCTGCCCTAAAGGTCAAGATCCTTAGCCAGGCCCTACGGCACATGGCAATGGCGGCCACCAAGCGGGCACAAGAGTCACTGATATCCAAGGCTGTCTGGAGCTGCTGTTTGGCTACAACATGACCCTGATCCTGGACCTGCTTGATCGTCGTCTGGAGGTCTGTGGTGAGATGAGGAAGCACCTCATCCATGGACCCCAAGAGGGCACGGGAGAAATGTGCCATGATGACAGCTGAGCTCACCTGGCAGAGACCAAGCGAGAAGGCAGTGTAAATCTTTTTTGCAGAGTAGTCCAACTTCTTGGACTCCTTGTCCGGAGATTTATCCACGTCCTTAAGACCCGAATGCTGAAACATGGAATCGGTCACTATCCCTTCGGCCAAGCGGTGTTTCGTGAACACCGAACGGGAACCAATGGGTACTGCCTATTAGCGGGCCATATGGGCAGATGGGGGGGCAGCAAGCAGGGTGCTGCCAAAGCACCAGGGCTAGACCCACAATAGCCTTGGGCACCGGGATGGTCTCCATCAGTGAATCCCCCTTATCCAGGATAAAGGTAAGGGGGTAATGAGCCCACTTCTGAATGGGCTCCAACTGCGTCCCCGTAGATTTGGAAATGAGATGGAGGATGCCCAAGAAGGACAAAGGGCCCTCCTCCATGGAGAAATCCCCAACTGACTCCGCGTCGACCGGACAGGAATGAAATGAGGAGTTGTTGTCAGACTCCAAAGAGTCCCCATAAAGCCGACGACCACCCGTGTCACCTTCGACCCGCCACAGAAAGTCGAGCGTGAGAGTGACAGACAGCAAATAGAGAAGCCCCTTAGCTGACAGAGAATCCTTTGACAAAGCGCTGGACAGTGACCAACAAGGCGCCGGTTCCATCACGACTGGTGGAGAGGCTGGTTTAGGCCGAGCCGAAATGGTATTCACCAGCTCCGCAGGTGGAGAAGTGGTGTCGACTGGCTCCAGAAACTCAGGAGGCGTAGGCAACGGATGGTAACAGCCTGGTAATAGCCAGGGTGTGAGCTGGTGTCTGCTTCTGACCAGCCAGAATCAACTGTTGCCACATGAGATCCTCATAGCTCCGAGACAACTTGTGCCAAAGCCTCCCCTGAGCTGAAGAGGAGGATGAGGAAGAACAGCAGTAGTGGCGCCACTTCCTACGACACAGAGAATGGTGCCTGTGGGACTTGGGGAAACCCACTGGAGGAAGATGACCAACACCATGACCATCGGGGGGCCCGATGGGGGTTGCTTGAAGGGAACTGGGGAGTGCTGCAGCTTCTCCTGGTCTACGGGAGCCTTGGGATCCGGTCCAATGGGTGGGATCGGCTCGGTCGGTAGGACCAGAGTCCTAAAAAGAGAACTGTTGGCCTCACTGAGAGAAAGTTAGTCGACTGGGTCAAGGAAAATCTCGGCCAGATCGTTGACTCGTGTTTTGGCAGGCTGACCCGATCGGGGCACCATGAAGCCAGCGGATAAGGTTGCAGTTTTGACCGTGGTCGAAACTGAAGTTTCCTGGGACCGAGACTGCTCTCTGTCCCAAGAACGTTGACGGTGAGTATTCTCTTTGTCTTTTGACCCTCCTTCTTGGAACGCTAGCTGTGCGAGTCCGAAGGGCCCTCTCCCATGGTCAGGAGAGACTGGCACAACTCCTTGAAGGAGCCTGAAAAGGTAGAGACCAGTTTAAGAGCAATGAAAGCAGATGCCGAAAAGGACTGCTCGGCGGCCCGAGCCTCCTCCTCCTCGAAAGACTTCATCTGTTCTAACTGCTCGTCGGACCCCGCAGCCACGGAGACCACCCAACTGGCTTCTTTTGATTTGACTGGCGGGTTCCATTTTTCCGGGAGGCCCAGCTGCAAATGAGCGAGACGGTCGTTGAGCACGTTCAGGTGAAATGAGTGACATGTCGCAGGCCTGGGTCTCGTGATCGTGCCCCGGTACGCGACATTTTATGCTCGCAGGGGCACTAGCAGAACCCGGGCAAGGACTTGTCCTCCATTGCGGTCGCGATTGAAGATCATGTGGAGGAAATTCTGATGAGTTTAAGTTTGAGATTTTGGAAGTATATCCAAAGAATTGAAAGCCAGGGACTACTCAGACAAGCGGTAAGCAGGGAATCTGCTTCTTCCAGCAGAAAGGAAGGTCTGGTGTCAGGGGGCAGAGCCGAGGGATTTACCACCCGAGTGGGTGGGAGGAGCCACCTTTGAGACTTTCTGGCGAATCTTAAAGGGAAAGGCAACTGCCAGACAGTGTGGATAGAACAATATATCCACATCTCTAAAAAGGATGCTTCCATGCCAGTTTGTTGGCATTCTTGTATAAATCAATCATTGGGGAAACCACCATGGGGAGGGTATCTTTCTTCCAAAGGAAGGCAGCCAACCTCTTCCATTCCGGGTCAAAGTCTTCAGAGTCCCATCCGTTCAAATGTTGGATGTGATGCATCACATTCATGAACAAAGGGTCGTCAGACGGGGAGCGTCCTTGCTGACGTCAGGGTTGGACAGAGGGTCCGAGTCCCCACGGCTGAAGCAAGAGTAGGAACCTGCTTCAGAGTCCTCCAAATCCAAACAGGGGGAAGGCAACCTCGGGGGCTTGCGCGGCTGTTCCATGCACAAATTCATCAAAATACTTTGAAAATAAAAATAAAAAAGGCATTGAGAACGCAGTCAAGATGGCGGTCAACCAACTGAAGGTGTCCACGGAGGTCCAACTTGCACAGATAATGGCGAGGAAAAGAACTGGGGATGGGCTGGGGGACTGCACCTTTTATACCAAACGTGAGGTCGGAGGCAGGCCAACATCCGGGGTGGTCCCCCTCTGGGTATTGCTAGCTAGAACGTTTCTGTGGGTTACTGGCGCTTACTGACTTCAGTCCTAAAGGTGTTACCTGCTGCAAGAGCGAATCTTGAAATAAGATGTATTTTTTCACAGCGAGGGTGGTGGATGCATGGGAACTACTTTCCTGAGGAGGTTGTGAAGTCAAAAACACTGGGGGAATTCAAGAATGCATGGGACAGACATAAGGCAATTCTAGTGGGGGGGTAGGAGGAAGCAGGCTGTTGGTTAACTAGGATCTGCAGCTTATCCAATAGGTAGGGAAATGGGCAGACTGGGTGGGCCAAGCGGTCCTTATCTGCTGTCAAAGTCTATGTTTCTATGTTTCACAGAGAGTCAGGGTCACTCCTGGGCCTGGCAAGCCCCGAGACAGGTCAGGGTCAGGCAGAGGCTCTTATGGCCTGGGAGCAGGAATGCGCCCCACAAGCTCACATCTGGCCCAGTGGCAGAAGAAATGGGCCCCCTGGAAATGTGAGGCACTCGCCCTTATGCCGGGCCAAGGGTGACAACCAGGAAAGGCACAGCCACACCGTCCGCTTAATGCAGAACGCAGTTCCCACTAGTCTGGAAGCTACCTCGTTTGCATAGTAGGACGCACTCACCTGGTGTCTCGCCAGCTGCAGACCCTAAGCAGAAAGGCATATGGCCTGTCTGGTTGCCTCACAATCTGACAGATGCTAAGAGCTGACTCAGCGTCATCCACAGGTGCCTGCCATAGGATGCCTGGTGTGCAGCAGTGCACAACATGGTGCACGCCACCAAGTCTCTATGACCCCAGATGTCAAACTCATCCGAGTCTGACTCTGATGGATGATCGCACACTGGGCGCCTATGCCAACAGGGAGTGTCCAGGAGCTGGACCCCGGAAGAGGGGGTGTGGCATGGCGCCTGGCAATCCCAGGGGTGTACAATACCTACACTGGATGTCCCATGGGGCTGGAGAGGGGGCAGAGGGATGGAGCCAGACATCTCTCGATGCCTCTGCAAAAGACCTTGGCCACGAAGGCATGACTGTGGAGTCATGTCTGTACTCTCCAAAGAAGGACAGCATCAGGTGTGCAGGACTGTGGCAAGAAAAATGGGACAGTCGCAGCTCCCTCATCTCCAAAAGGAACTGCTGGTAACGGGAGCACTCAGCATTGGAGGAAAAGTAATTGGAGGAGTCCTCTTCCTCAGTGGAGGAAGATGACGAGAAGCTGGACTCAGGGGGCGGTGGTGCCTGGTCCAGTGCCTTCAGGTAGGTGGGGAAGGCATTTGCTGAAGCCCTGATCTGCTCCCCGGTCAGGGGACCTGTAGGACCTAAAATGCCCGGGAGAGGGGGGGGAGGGGGAGACAGGCGGAGGAGGAGGTGGGTCATGATGGACCAGGCCAGGTCCTGTGCCAGGGCTCCAAGAGCGAACAGTGGACCTCACCCAAAGAGAGGGGCTGTGAATCTTGTCCTTCACGTACGTCCAACCATTGAAGGGAAACCCCCCAGGTGGGGAGATCAGAGCTGTAGTGGTCCCACAGTGCGGCACCTATCCTCACCTACTGCAGTCACAGATGGTTCCAAGGGGAAGAGTGCCAGTAGACCCCAGTCAACACTCCAAGTCCTGCCAGAGACGCCAGCCCTTCTAGACAAGGAACACGGCATTGTCTGGGACCTACCAGCCCCACCTCACCTGAATGAACTCCGCCCCTTGTGCTAGGCCTAAGGACATCAGCAGCAGTTTGATCCTGGAGAAAGAGGAAGCCAGCGCTGCAGGCAATAACGGAACCCCCCTCAGCACAGCAAGTGGCACTGGAGTCAGATTCAGTGCCAGGGACAGCACCACAGAAACTGACAGCAGATAAGGACTGCTAGGCCCATCTAGTCTGCCCATTTTCTCTCCCTATCTTAAAAGGCACAGATCCTACTTGATCTCTAGCTTTACCTCCTCATTCCTATTGCCAAGGTTCCCCTATGCCTGTCGCATGCATGCTTGAATCCCCCTACTGTTTCTCCTACCACCACCTCTGCTGGGAGTCTCTTCCATGCACCACCACCCTTTATGTGAATAAATACTTCCTCATGCTACCCCCTTAGTCTACCCCCTTCCAATCTCATGTCATGCCCCCTCGTTCCTGGATATCTCCTTTTTCGAAGTATGCTACCCTCCGGTAAACTATCTATGCCTTTCAGCTATTTGTAGGCTTCTAAGATATCTTCGGTCTCTCCTCTCCTCCAGGGTATACATATTGAGGTCTCACAGTCTCTCCTCACATGACTTTTGGTGCAGGCCCAACACCATCTTTGTTGCCCTTTTTTGAACTGCCTCCACTCTGTCCAAGTCTTTATGGAAATGCAGCCTCCACAACTAGACACCATATTCCAAATGAGGCCTCACCAATGATCTGTACAGTGGCATCACCACCTCCTTCCTTCTGCTGGCAATACCTCTCCTTATGCACTCCTGCATCCCACTGGCACTCCCCACAGCCATGGCACTTTGTTTGGCCACCTTTAGGTCATCAGATATAATTACCCCCACGTCCGTTTCCTGTTTGGTGACCATCTCTCCCCCCCCCAACCCGCTTCTCCCCACCCCAATATCATATAATCCTCCCCTGGGTTCCTGCACCCCAAATGCATGATTTTGCACTTTTTTGCATTAAAGCTCAGCTGCCACACTCTGGACCATTTTTCCAGTTTACCTAGGTCCCTCTTCATTTTTTTCACCCCTCCCAGAGTCTCCACCCTGCTACAGAACTTAATGCCATCCACAAAGAGGCACATCGTCCCTTCCAGCCCCTCTACAATGTCATTTATTAAGACATTAAACAGGACTGGGCCCAGGACTGATCCCTGTGGCACCCCACTGGTCACCTCCTTTCCTCAAACTGAGCACCATTTACCATGACCCTCTGTCTTCTATCACTCAACCAGTTCCTAACCCCGTTTACCACCTTGTGACCCACTCCCAGGCTGCCCAGCTTGTTCACAAGTCTTGCACCCCCTCTCCCGGAATTGGTATCGAGACTGTCCCCGGCACCGGGAGACACAGAGGAGACGGCGCCATGGCCAGCACCAGATTGAGAAGAGTCCTACAAAACACCATGGCTGCTAAAGGCCTAGGCCCAGAAAGGGCTCCTTCCTCACCAGGGCCAGGAAGCCAGTTGGGATCATCCCAATCCTCACCCTCTGGATCATCCAACTGCTCAGAGGACGAGACACTGAAGATCTCCAACAGGTGACTGGCTCCAGAGACCTTCCCCATTTCCCTGAATCGTGAACAGCAGCAGGAGGGGACTTGACCACATGGGCAGCACCACCCGGCTCATCACCACCGGCCTTGGTGCCAGGAGCTGAAGCGGTGTGGGACTGCTGCCCCAAGGGACCTACTGGTGCAGGCCAAGCATACTGGGAGCATCCGCCCCCCCCAAAGAGGGGTTACTGGAGGTGCACAACTGGGTTGGGGGGGGGAGACGACTGTCCCACAGCCCCCCCCCAGCCTCCCATTTCGGCGAGAAGAGGATTACTGGAGAACTGGTCTCCCGCACAATAAGTAGTACCGGGGAGGGGTCCAGGGGAATACCTAGGGACCTTACCTTAGAGTCCCGAATGCGATGCCTGCCTCTGAAGGTAGTTTTTTGGGGGTTGTCCTTCCCCACCTCATCACGCCGGATCTCCAAATTACGAAAGTCCATACAGATGCAGGCCGAGTGGTCCATATCATGGTCTGCTCCAAAGCAGGAGCAGCAGCAATCAAGTTGGTCCCGGTCAGACATGTTTCTCCCACCGGGGCATCAATGCAGTTTGGGGGGGGGGGTTGTCTTCTTGGTCATCTTCTTCCGTTTCTTAGGATCCTGTGATCCTGACATGAGTGACTCTCAGAAAAAACAATAAAAATAGGGCTTGGCATTATTAAATGCGACAGAAAGAAGATGGGCAGCGACGAAAGGCTGAAACAAGCTATATGGCGTTGAGCGAGCAGCAACAAACAGAATTTAGGCTGTGTGATGCAACAAAAATGACAAACTCTCCCATAGAGTGCATTCCTCGACAGTGGGAAAAACAGAACGGAGGAGGCAGGGGGGACAGCGTCAGATACTGGCTAGCCCATGAGTGCCACATCATACATTCGCCTCATGGGCAACACCATCTCCAACATCAGACCCCTACCTCATAAGCTTTAAAGGCATATGCTCTCACGGGGTCCTAGTACCTCCCACATAGACTCATCAGTGATGAATAGTGAAGACTGAGTCTTGGAAGATAATACATTTTCATCACTATCTTAAAGAGGACAGGACATCATTTCTAACTGGCAGCTGTTTATAAAGTCCTTATTCTCAGAAAGTAATATGCATTCACCTAAATGATCCTTATTAAACTGTACCTCAATAATAAGTGATCTAAATAACTGTATTTTGCATTGTCTTGTTTTTATTGCAGCATTTTGTTACAGTTCTCTTCATGGAAAAAATAATTTGTAGTTTCAACTATGTCATGGTTTGTGCACAGAACTCTAAACAGGGTTCTGATAGGTCAGCAGCTCATAATTAGTATTCTGTACACAAATTGGAACACAGTAAAAAGTCCACATAAGTGATTCCATGAAGTGAACTGTAACAGAATGCTGCCCATAAAAACATAACAATGCAAACTACAGTTTTATCCATCACTTTTTATTCAGGTACAGTTAAATATGGATACTTTAGGAGAATGCATTTTGTTTCTGAGAATAAGAACTTTATAAACAACTGCCAATTCACACACATTTCCTGTCCCCTATAAGGTCAAGAATAATCCATCCACTAACCAGCCTTCTACTCGGAAGCAGATTGGGGTTCTCACCTGCATAACTCCATTTAGAAATGTAACGAAATGTTAAAGACGCAGAGTCCAAGTGATGCAGAAACAGTGACCTAATTTATTTACCCCATGGGCAGGGCCACTGGAAAATTGTGGGAGCAATTTCTGCAATTTTCACCCTTCTCCGCACAAAATCCGCAATTTCTTACATTTATGGAATTTTTGACTGAAATTGTATACAAATATTTAAATTCTCAAGGAAATCTGCTCAGATATGGTACACGGACTTGGATTTGACCAAAACAGTACAGTGTGAGGTGAGAAGGGGTCAAATGTGACTCTGCTTTCATGTAATTACTTCCCTGCTTTGGTTTCAGAATCCTCTGGTCATGCATATGTAGACTTGAACACCTAAAATCTGTGTTAAAGCAGACTATCAGAGAACTTTTTGATGACACAGAGACAAACAATAGGTGTGAGAAAAGGTGCAAAGTGCCCCATTCACCTAAATGAAGCCTTGACCACAATGCTTGTTTTTGAATGGTAGGGTAGATTTTCCCTGTAAAAATACTTCCAATCTGAAAGGATTTTGATTCAAATGTGTCAAGAGTTTGGATGGCTTTGCTGATTACAAACTTGAATGTGCTTCTGATGGGGTTGGTGACAGTGATTCTTATGTCAGTCTGTCACAACTGTATACTCACATACAATGCCTACAAAAAGCAAACACTTCTGAAAACATGCTGAACAGGTAAAGTATAGTTAAACAGTCGCCTTCAAATAGACAAAATAATTGCAACCCAAGTAAAATCACTGCAAACTGAGTAGAACAGAAGTACAATGTATTAAAAAATATTGTATGATGTAATGAAAAGCTATTGGTATGATTTGATACTTTTATCATGTGATTGTAAAATGTACTTACAGTGCTGATTAAGAACAGTAATAATTTTAACAAAATAAATATTTTTCTTACTAGACCTTTATTAGGCACCCTGGTTATCTGTATTTTTTTCTTGCACCAAAGCAAGTAGTTTAAACAGGCTTCATTACCTAATATCTAGAAACTGGAGAAATATGTTATTTCAGGATGTATTCAGTACAGACTAACTGTAAATTATCTAGTTAGCACTGCATAACTTAGATGTCTTGATTTTTAGAAGATATGCTACATAATGATTAGTTTACAGTGCATTTCAAAAACACACATCTTTCTTCATATTAAAAGCATTTACAAGTGGCAATACATTTATCTAACAATTTATGTGATCAGTACATGCTGGGGGGATGTATAGTGAACTCCCGCAATTTTTGCAAGAAAATCCCCGCATTTTTGGGTAAAATTTTCCTCAATTTTTCAGTGGCCCTGCCCATGGGTAGCCCAGCTGGGATGCACCATCTCATTTACAGTAGGATCCCAGCTTCACAGCTGGGAGGGATTAAACCAAAGGGAAGTCATGTGATTTAAACATGGTCACACACTGTGAGGCAGTGGCTAAAGCAAGTTTCAAACCTGGGATCTTCCATTTCACAATTCAGCATTCATGTTGGCTTCCATACATTTGAGGACTAAAGGTTGGATGCAACCTAAAGCCTTCCAAGTCAGGCCTACCCCCCCCCCCCAGCCAGCAGACCACCATGTACCAGATAATACAAGAGCAGCATGGATGCCAGCTTGGGGGGGGTAGCTGCTTATCCCTCCCTGGAAAGTCACCATGACTGGGACAGGAAATCAGATTAAAGAGTTAACGTGGCATAAAGGATGTAGGGGATCCCTTCTCACTTCCCCCTCAGTCCTGTCCACTGATTTCAGAGTCACTGAAATGGGTCTGTCACTAGGGATGTCGTGGTATACCACAGTATTAGATGTCACGGTACTGACACCGTGGCTGATTTCTGATAACATGATAACTGTGGTTACCAGCATACCATCGTTTTCATGCCTTTCAACTGATTTTTAGAGGCGTTTTTAGGAACAATAGTCCCTACTGAGCCAGCTTTCCTTGGCACAAGATTTCAAGGACACCTTTTCTTGTACAAAAATGACTACTTCCGTAATACCACTGAACATGATATCCACGGTGTGAAGTTTCACAGTTATCACATCATTATAATTTGATACTGCAGCATCCCTATTTATCATCAGTTTGTGCTGCAGTCCCCTTCTGGACGAAGGCTGAGGAAGGCAGAAGCATACCCCTTTATGGAATGATGACATAATAAAACAGTAGGAAAGCTCTACCCTTACTAATAATGTTCAAACAAAAATAAGCTATTTGGCCATACAACAGAAAAATAACAAGCACTCCTTAGATTTTTATGCACTCTGAATACTTACTCTTCCCGTGATTTTACCCTCTGAAAAGTCTGTCCGGAATCTCTGTGAATATAAGAGAAAATTATGTTACATTAATTGGGAAAAACACATATAAAATACAATATATTTTTTTAGTCTGTTTTGCCATGTTGATGGCCGAGTTAAAGGACCTATTTTCAGCTACGTCTAACAATGAATAAAGTATTTAAATATAAGACTTTCTTTTTTTATATAATTTCTTGAAGTTTTGCATTGCCAAACACAATATTTTATCAAAAATGCAGTACTGGAACAAGTACTTCATTCATCTACAATACAACATTAATTGTGAAGCAATATTGGATAATCAGGTTGTACAACAGAGTTCAAACAGCCAGGCATCAGTCACACCAATTTAAATTACTATCACTCTACAAAACTGGTTTTCCATTACACTAGATAAAACGGTAAATATTAATCTGCTTCCATATATAAGATCCATCTGAGCCATTTCCTTTGCAATGCTGCCTGTCAAATTTCTAGCAAGTGAAACTTTTTCCATTTGATATGTAAGCATTAACACATGATGGGGTGTGCCAATAATGTGGATTAATGCACGCCTCCAGTGCGTTGTGAGGCACGAGGCCACAGGCAGACTGCCCTCACAGCACCCAGGATGTGTGTTAATCCACATTATCAGCACACCCTGGAGTGCATTAATGCACTTATTACATGGGGTGCAAGATCTGTTTACAGAACACACAGGAAACACTGGCAAACACGAATTATTCTACTAAAACGGATAGTTTCTAATGTGTGTGCTTCTGCAGTACAAAATAGGTCCACACACTAGTAGTGCTACACTCCGATGGGTGGGGGTGGGAGGCTACTGGCATCTGAACCACTTTGCAATGCCTGTGCCTTGTATTAGAAGTTGTGGGTTTTACATGCTGCAGCTACTGCTCCCCGGACACACGGAGCCAACATGTGAGATATGCATGCAACAGTTACTTGTGTGCAGTACACAGGACTTTTGTCATCGTTCCTGTCACACAGTGGTGCTGCGGTACCTAGCACACCCTGGTCATAACTCTTCCAATTGCGGTGCACACAGAGCGCTGTACTGCACTTTTCGCTCACTGATTTGCAAGTTTGGGATGTCTTTCTACTGCACTTTGCGTCTCTTCATCACAATGATCAGTACGCTCAAGACGCATAATGCACTACAAACACATCCTGACCTTTAATCTAACTGATGGGACAGGGCTTTCAAGGTGTACTTATGCAGTGAGTAGCATTCTTGTGTCTCTGTTACCCCCCCCCCCCCAATCAGCAGCCAATACAAACTGTGCATTTACCATTGTTTGTTGGTCTTGCAGTTTTCTCTCGGTCTGGGTGCTTTGGGGGCAACGACGCACTTCTCCACTTGCACGGGTATGAATGAGCGACACTGGAGAGCAAGGAGAGGTGACTGCACTGCTCTGGGGAGCATGCTGTGCTTTTTATGATGATACCCGCTACTGTACACGGCGAGCCATGCCTGGGGAACAGAGGACTATCCAGCTCAGCTGGCACACTGTAGCGGTGCAGCTAATGTCCTTAAAGGTCAGCAGCGTGACATTCTCTACCACTACTGACTGTGCGACATTCCCACTCAGCACCCTAGTGTGCGCAGAATAGCAGGAACCCTGGCTGTATGGTGACATTTCTGCTCTGACAACCTCGGGGACAGAGTGTGGCGGTGCGGCACAGTGTGTCACTCTGTGTGCTATTCTAGCTGCATGCTGCAACCTCTTACCACATACTGAGCAGCACAGGGGAGGAGAGATGCCAGTGTCACCCACTGCCACTGCCTGCAACTACTAAGCATACAGTGCTCCCAGTGCCCTAGCTACTTTTCCCAGGATATCGTGAGCCCCGTAGGAGCTGCGGGGAAAGTCTGCAGTACTGGTGGGAAAATAGCGCACAGGGATTCCTGCATGCTTGGAAGTCCACTGCTCTCCATGCCTGTTATGAGCTGCAGCACCTTCCAGTATAACTCATCAGCTACCACTAATGATCCATGTGGCTTCTCCACTGCCACAGGCTATTGTGCTGCAGCGCTCACATGCATGTTACTGTGTGTGAGTGGAACAGATGCTGGTTGTCACAGACTGCAGTGCTGGCAAACAGCACAGGGAGCTGCACCGTGACCATCTGTGCAGAGAGTGACTGATGGGCTGGGGTTCCGAGCTCTGCTGGGTGGGTGGGTTGTAACAGCACACTGCCACACTGAACATTATGACTCGTGGGGGTTCACTGGGCGGCTGGGTGGGGAATGAGACAGTCGTTCAGTCAGCAAGGAAACTCGGGGAACGCCACATGCTGTATAATGGAGCCTTGAGGTGACCGATGCAGGGAGTGTCCGCGATCTGCAGGGTGGGAAACCTCACATCGGCTACAGGACAATGATGTCACGGTGTCAACTGTAGAAGAGGGGGCGACTCAGGACACTACTCTGCAACACGGGAGGTTTCTTCACCAATGAAAGCACACACTGCAGCTTTGCTGCTACAAACCTACGACTGGCACAACAGGAGTAGCTGCCAGACTCAATACTATGCAGGCACTCAGGAGAATAACTTGTCAGCCCAGATCTCGTACAGAGGCAATTCTGTACCACTGACCCACTTTTGCAAATGACTGCTGATTTCCTTGCACTGCGTTCCATGAGAAACAGCCCCCCTTGATCCATCTGATGGTGCACCTCATCACCTTGACAGAGTTGATAATGTGGATTATCACACTCAGGTGTTGGCACACATCCAATCAGATTACTGCCTCAGGAGCCCCATTTAATAAATTCCTTTAACCAGTGGTTAAATGGAATTGTTTAGGTTGGGGAACACTTATTGTATATCTAGATTTTTAGGTGATAGAACAGTCATTTCTAGGCAGTGGAACTCTCCTACAGCTGTCAATAGAGAGGGACGGCAGAGGTAGTGAACTGTCATACAGTTTTTTTAAGAGGTGGTGGAACTGAGTTCCTGTGGGCTCCTGCCCAGATTAACCCCTGCCCTTGACTATTTCCTGCCAATTATCTACTGTAGGGCATTCTTTTTTACAGCTCTGTCAGGAGCTATCAGTGCAATATTCCAAATATAAAAATGATCTTTTCCTCGCATGTCCTCCAGGGACTGTGTCAGGATTAACTGCACTGGTGACATTAGGATATCTACCACTATTAAAGCTCTCCGATAGCTGTTCTCACTTCCTTCCAATAATTTTGTAACATGGGGCATTTCTAAAGTACATGTAGGTAATGTGCTTCTGCCTAACCATAACCCTTCCAGAAAAATAGCTGAAGTCCTTATTCCTTGATAAAAAAAAATTTTTGAACTTGAAAGTTTTTATTATCTTTCATAGGTCACAATCATCATAGAAATCAGCTACAAAGTCAAGGTATATCTGGTACAGTGTCCAATATATAAAGCTAATTAGTAACAAAACATATAGATAAAATAAGAAGCTCCAAGCTGCATCTTAATTATTGTCCTTGTTTTGTATTGCAGGAACAATTGCTTCCAGTATCACCGGATACTCCATCTGATGCTTGTCTTTGTCAGCTGTTTTCTCAAAACTCATGTATACCTCGTTAAATAAAATAAACTCTGTGGAACAGAGGCTGTGATCTGATAATTAGAAAGTCCACCTGGATAATCAATAAAAT